>CM054183.1:29476474-30676474 GCA_028829895.1 Sinotaia quadrata | reverse complement strand
TTTGCTTAGAATACACTTCTTACAGGCTAGCTGATTTTTTTGCTTAAAATACACTTCTTACAGGCTAGCTGATTTATTGCTTAGAATACACTCCTACTTCAAAACGTGTCGGTCCGTCTCGCGGACCGTCGCCTGCACATTTGTACATTGTTGTGTGATTTTTTAATGTTGTTTTGGTGGCTATGAATGCGAAAACTGATATCTCCATTATAAGACCACCTCAATGAGTACACCATTAATGTTACTTCCACTGGCAGAGTTATCTGTTCTTTAGTCCAACGCGCTGTGACGCAAAACAACTCGAAATTCGCTATCCGGCAGAGTTATCTGTTCTTTAGTCAAATGTGCTGTACACGTAACAACTCGAAATGCGTTATCTGTTCTTTAAGTCAAACGCGATGTGACGAGTGCGAATGCATGCTCTTTACCTTCTCATCAAACTCTGTGTGGATGTTGTGAGTGCAAAGGGAGATAACGATCGTAAGGCCCAGGCTGAATCCAAAGGCAGTAGAGGAACCGGCCAAAACTGAGTAGTTCTCTGATGTGTTCTTCATGAAGTTGCTTAGACCCCCTTCGTATGTCGAGGCCATGATCAGGTTGGCTATAACCCCGCCTATCAATCCGCTCAGACTGCCTGAAAAGTCACCGGTACTTCGTGGTCAGTTTCTAGAAACTGTTTCACTCAGGACAAGTTATAATTTCTATACTGTCACTATACTTCCTAGAATATTTTGTTCGCAACACACTATACATTGTAAAACTGTTTCACTCATAATACACTTTTATTAATACCGTATCACTCAATACAGTGTATACATTATACCAGCTTTCACTAGAAAGACAGTATTCTGTTTTAATTCGCAATTTTGTATGGATTCTTTTGCAGCATAATGCAACTGACACATTATAATTTATATTAAAAATAATAAATGTGATTTATGACTCTGTATTATTTTATCCTCCGCCTTTCAAGATTCACTATACTCTATTAACATAGAACTGTTCCTGTGAAAGCATTTTATTTTTTAAACAGTATAATACGACTCATGACACACTGTACTTTATTAACAACACGACTCGTGACACACTACACTTCATAACAATATAATATGACTCATGACAAACTGTACTTTATTAAAAACGATTCGCTACACATATTTTATATCAATATAATATGACTTGTGACACACTATACTTTAATATCAATGCTATTCATGACACACTATGCTTTATCAACACTACACAGGACCACTATACTTTATAACAATATATCGCGACGTGGCACACTATATTTTATTAACAATAGAATTCCACTTCATGAGACCGAAGTTGATTATTTAATACCATCATACGACTCATGACACACCTTAGTTTATATTAGAAATTTAATGCAAATCACGACACACTATACTTCTATAAAGAAATTACAATTCAT
The DNA here is from genome assembly GCA_028829895.1 of Sinotaia quadrata. Lineage (NCBI taxonomy): Eukaryota > Metazoa > Mollusca > Gastropoda > Architaenioglossa > Viviparidae > Sinotaia > Sinotaia quadrata. The sequence goes on along the minus strand of CM054183.1, from coordinate 30,675,039 downwards.
GAAGCACTTTAATGTCTGACAAAATACTTCTTATAACAATGAACCGCGAAGTACTCACACATTAAGTGAAATATCTTATCAGACCAGTCTTAATGTATACAAATACATATTTTGCGCTGATCTCAGGGCAAAGTTGTACTCTCAACATTTCATAACACTGTAAATATTTTCTTTGCAATATGTTGAATAAGGCGGCTCTTTCTGCCATAAGATTTTTCTTGTTACTGTGATTTTATTTTATTGTCTGTTTCTTTATTTGATTGCTTGTTTGTTTCTTAGTTTGTCTTACAGTATTTTTTCGCTGTAGTTCTTGTAACATACAATGAACATTTAAAAAAAAACACGCTATATTGAGTTTTGTTTTACTGCCTTTACACAAAGTCCTGACTGAATGTAAGGCTCTGAACACTTGCAATAATGAACACAACATTTACACAAACTCCTGACTGAATGTAAGGCTCTGAACACTTGCAATAATGAACACAACATTTACACAAACTCCTGACAGAATGTAGGGCTCTGAACACTTGCAATAATGAACACAACATCTACGCAAGATCCAAACTGAATTAAGGATCTGAATTGAAACATTTGCAATAATTATAGCTAGTCAGTTACAAAAAACCCAGACTGAATGTCTTTTTAACCATCACAAACCAATCACCACTCAACCACGATGCCCTATGACAATTATCACTCACCAATCACCACCCAGCCTTTCTTGTCGTTTAACCATTATCACTAAACACTTAGTCCTGTTGGCAGTTAACCATTACCACTAACCAATCATCATGGCGATGCTAGTGGTCTTAACCCACAAAATCGTCATGAGCGCTCCGGGAAAGCTTGGGACAGTCATGATGAAACCACACATCATGACCCAGTTCAAATCCATGCCCGAAGCCAAGACCAACATGCCTAGCGGCACCAGGGACAAGGTTACCCACAAGATGACCCAACTCTTCAGCATCATGAGGTACTCCTGGTACACACGGAACTCACCGTGAGTCGGACACCTTACGGGACCAAAAGAAAAACAAAAATAACATCCCATTTAATGACGGTGTACTAAAACAAGTGAAATTGTCAGTAAGAAGAAAAAATAAATTTTGAAGCGTGACGAAAGCATTATTGCATGTATCCTGAAATTCTCATTTGCCAGTGCCTAAGTTCAAAAACAATTTATATTCGTCTTCAAAAAAACATGAAATTACAAAATATCCAGTAACTGTTTTACTGCAATGAAAAACAAGTATAAGATAATTTAGTAACAAAGTTGGATTTAGTCAACAACTAGAGTCGTTACCAAGGTAACAAATCTTGGTTTCCAATATTCACACTACATAAAACACTAGAATAGAGATGTCTTAAACATGAGGACTTTTGGTTTCTTATAAATCTTGGATGTAGAGAACAGCTAGTCTCTACCAAGAGACAAACCCAGCATTCACACAACATAAACACTAGAATAGAGATGTCTTAAGTATAAGAACTTGAAGTTACTAATAGATCTTGGATGTGAACAACATGCGAACAACAGCAGAGTTGCATTTTAGCAACAAATTTAGCATTCACACAACATAAACACTAGAAAAGATATATCTAAAGCCTGAGAACTTCAATTTGGAAAACAGCCTGATTCACTGACATGAAAGAAAGCACGACCACACAACAGAAGATACAAGCATAACCAATGAATACAGTCACAAGCTATACAATAAATAGCACTGGATAATGGTAATAAAGTGCTTCCTTCTTTCTTTACTTCCTTAAAAATTTTATGTTTCCTGCATCTCTTTCATCATTCATTCCTTACCCCATTCTGACATCCTTCATTTCTTCCATCCATCATCCTTCCTAATAAAATTTCCTTCTTTTCATCCTTCAGTTATCCTCCCTTCCAACTGTCACAAAAACCTGGCGTCGTTATCGCCAGAACATTTTTTAAATGTTATTTTTATCATGGTTTTTGTTGGTTTTATAAAACATACTACTTTCCTTTTCTCGTTCTTAATTTTCATCCTCCATCATTTAAGAGATTACTACTTTATTCCCAGAGTGTGTGTTTAATGATTGAATGGTTTGCACAATGAGCAATTAAGTTTGTTTTATTTACCATACAAAAGAGAACTCATAGGACACTAATGTTCCTTCATATTCATAAAATAAAATAGTAAAGGGCTAGTGCGGTGTCTACATTGTATTGTCCTGTATGGTCTACATTGTACTGTCCTGTATTGTCTACATTGTACTGTCCTGTATTGTCTACATTGTATTGTCCTGTATTGTCTACATTGTACTGTCCTGTATGGTCTACATTGTATTGTCCTGTATTGTCTACATTGTATTGTCTACATTGTATTGTCCTGTATTGTCTACATTGTATTGTCTACATTGTATTGTCCCGCATTGTCTACATTGTACTGTCCTGTATTGTCTACATTGTACTGTCCTGTATTGTCTACATTGTACTGTCCTGTATTGTCTTCACTGTGTTGTCTACATTGTATTGTCTACAATGTATTGTTCTGTATTGTCTACATTGTATTGTCTAAATTGTATTGTCCTGTATTGTCTATATTTTATTATCCTGTATTGTTTACATTGTACTGTCCTGTATTGTCTACATTTTATTGTCCTGTATTGTCTACATTGTATTGTCCCGCATTGTCTACATTGTACTGTCCTGTATTGTCTACATTGTACAAACTGTCCTGTATTGTCTACATTGTATTGTCCCGCATTGTCTACATTGTACTGTTTTGTATTGACTACATTGTACTGTCCTGTATTGTCTACATTGTATTGTCCTGTATTGTCCACATTGTATTGTCCCGCATTGTCTACATTCTCCACTCAACGTACAATCTTGAATACAAACATGTCAGCATACGTAATCTTTGCATGCATAATAAAAGAAGCCAGACAAACATCCATGGTGTATGTGTGTTGGACACTGTGATGAACAACCAACAGGTCCTAAATAGTGTTGACAAATCACTGAGGGAATAAATAAAGTTGTGACAGCGGAGACGTGACGTAGACGATAGCGGTAGGCTACAATGACGGTTCCCCACTGTTCACCTTCTTTGGTCAAATCCCCACCCCTCAACCACCACCACATTTTGTGACACCAACTATCTTCTGCTCTTCCTGTAATCTTTCTTTCGCTACTTCTTTCTTTCTTCTCGTTCTGTCCTTGTCCATCCCTTAGTTCATTTCCCCATACTTCCTCCTTTTCATATCGCTTTCATTCCTTTTCTTAATTACTCCATCTTTCCTCCCATCCTTCCTATACCACTGAAAGAGATTTCCTGAGAACAATGTAACAGTTACAATAAAGGCGTTATCAGGATCGCTAAATCATTACTCTTACTGGTACATTTCCAAGTGAGCCATAACGACTCTGTACAAGTGTGACGTAGTAATGCCTTACTGGTATATGCGTAGCTTGGATGGCCCGAGATGCTTTAACGGCTGGGAATCGCTCTCACACTGTGGACAATGTTTCGCAGGTGCGCACCGGCATGTATCGGTCACGTGATCAAAATCCGGGGCAATCTCCTTGGGTTTAGGCAAACCGCACAGCTGACAGTGGCCCGGTGTCCATGACTTTCTGCACACGTAAACCACTTGGTTGGTTAGTCGTTACTGAATAGTCACTTTTTTTTTGGTGCAAACTGTTGAGTTTTAATGTAGGCCTATAAAGCAACATACCAAATATCTGACAAACTGGAGAATTGTGACCTGCCATTTTGTTTACATGGAGAATTATGATCTACCATAATTGGGTACATAGAGAATTGTTACCTGGCATATTGTGTACACAAATTGTAGATTTCTGGCATAATAAATTGCTATGTTAGCATGACATATTCTATGGAGAAAAGTCTTTTTTTATAATTCAGTATAATCCCACTTCTACTACTGCTACTAATTAAGGGGGCACTTCCGGATTTCGCCGATTTCGCGCTGGGAGAATGGGGTATGGGGGAAGGGAGGAACTAAACTATCATAACTGGGCTGGCAGAATTCGTTCCCATGTTCAAGTAATGTGTTGCTTAAGTTAAAGTTCAGTTAATGAGTGTTGCATAAGCCACATTTCGTGTAATGAGTGTTAAAGCCAAAGTTCAAGTAATGAGTGTTGCAAAAGTCAAAGTTCAGGTAATGAGTGTTTCAAAAGAAAAATTTCAAGTAATGTGTTGCTTAAGTCAAAGTTCAAGTAATGTGTTGCTTAAGTCAAAGTTCAAGTAATGTGTGTGCGTAAGTTAAAGTCTGACCTGAATGGCAGAATGTGTGTCTGGCAAATATCGAACACGATGATAGAGGACACGGCCATGACCTCGCCAGACCCCGTCGACATTAGGGCCATGACCAGTAGAATGAGAATCATGTAGCTGCCTGCTACGCCCAGCTGCTGCTGCATTATGTAGGTTGCCACCAGCCCTGTCCGGCCGACAAATGCGAAAATGGTTTGGACAACAGAGGCGATATATAACAGGCCTTACAAGGAGAGGTATAGTGATATCGGTTTGAAACAACGCGATATCTTCCTGATAGTTTCCCCCTTGCTTATTGCTTAATCTGCCACGAAGTGTAATCTCCTAGTCTACTCATCAGCACATGGTTAATGTCTTGAACAGTCTTGTACACTGCCTGTCCATTGAACGTTTAACGAAATCTAAAATGATCCATTTTACGATCATTGTCATGTAGCAACCAACCAACTAGTCCCCCCCCCCCCATCATCTAACCACCCGTCATTAGTCCACCTGCCTTTTAGCCACACGTTAACTGTCTGCACCTCATCTAGTTATACGTCACTAATCCACCTCATAATCAAGCCTTACACACCCGTCATCTAATATCAGATTATCTAACCACATACACACCCACACCAACAAACATTACACACACACAAACACACACACACACACACAAACACACACATCATCATCATCTAACATTTTATTTAATTAGCCATGTGCGCACGTCATCTAACATTAGATTATCTAGCCACACACCCATAGTTAATTGCGTTAACCCGTTATCTGGCATTAGATTATCTAGCCGTACACCCATAGTTAATTGCGTTAACCCGTTATCTGGCCACCCATCATCTAGTCATATATTATTTAACCATTACGTCATCTAGCAACACATTATTATTATTTAGATATACTAAAACAATTCACTCATCACCGTCATCGAGTCTTACGTCATTTAGTCATCCATCATCCAGTCAACAATCATTATCCAGTTCACTGTACGACGTCTAGTCATCCATCATCCAGTCAACTGTATAATAACTGCCGTGTCATCCAGCCACCCATCCAACAGGCATCCATCATGTAGTCATCACCATTCATCCATAACATCCATCAACAAGTTATTCAGTCACCCGCTTTATAAATGCTTGTCATCCGGCCACACTTCAAACAGCAACCCGTCTAACCACCTACCAGCATCAATGTCTGCCTGGGATAGCGAGTGGCTGCTGTTGTGAGCGCTGAGGTCAAGGTAGGCCATGCCAACGCTGGTGCCAATCGTTGATGGGATTGCGAACCACATGTATGTAGCAACGAAGAATCCCAGAACTCCCTGCATGGGTTTGGCGGCGATACGGGACTGCCAGGAGGCCTGATCGCAGAATGTGATGGAGGCGGTAGCAAAGAATCCCTGTTAGAGAAAGAAGAGAAAAGTAAAATCTATTTGGATTTTAGGGTTTTGAGCAGCATCAGGTTAGACTGTTATATATCCTGGTACTAAATGACGTCAGGCCTGGCATTCTCGATTCTCGTCGCTACCCTCCCCCCGATCCCCCAACACACACACACCAGATAGCTGGCTATCATTCCAATCAATAAGTACTTCTCCTTTCAGAGTACGTGAGGCTAGTTCTTATATCAAGCATTTTTGTTTACTAACGAACGTTTGCTTTGCTTTTCATAAAAGTGTGGACTGCAAATAAACTGTTTGAAAAGAAAAGACTAAAAGGGATTTGCAATTCATCTCGTTTCACTGTAGACCTCTAGATTTAAAATGTTGGGGTCAGGTTATGTGTGGACTGACCAGCTAAAGAACAAGGTTGCTCATGTAACTGTTATATCCACTTAAATTAGTATGCATTGCCGACCCAACTGAAAGAAAAAGTTCATCTCAACTACTATGTCTACTTGTTGCTGGTCCATGCTGAATTGTTAAACCAGGTATTCATTCCAGGATCCAGGGGACTAAACTGCTGATACTATATTCAGGCTGAGGACTGATCATCCTCTGGTCCAGATATTTTAAACCAGGAACTCTCAAAAGACGTTAGCATTGGCATACCTAGTGTCGTAGGACTCCTCACTAATTGTGATGACACTGAGGAGACTCATTTTATTTTGATTACTTAGATATTTACATCGTCGTTTCCTATTTTATTTTCTTCATTCTATTTATTAATTATTTAAAATTATAATTCTGGACTCTCCATATTTTGTTCCGTTTATGGCATGTGTTTTATTATGGAGAATGCATTCACCATGGGAACCTGGGGGCTTAGAGCTAAGTTATTAATTATTACATGTTTACCCTACGACTAGATGGTTTGTGATGCATCATCGTCATTGTACATCCGTGTGTCTGTTTATTAATTGTGCACGCGTTTGCCTGAGAGACGGGGTTAGTTTCCAGCAAGCGGGCAAGGAGAGTAATTAACCAACAGTTTAATTTTCTCGTCTTTCCCTCCTCCTGCACTCCACACGTAACAATACGTCACATACATTTGCTTGCGCCCACACACATACATACAAACGAATGTATTTATAAACATATTTCACTTGTGTGCAACTCTACTGTCAAAAGTAAGAAAAAAGCAAACATCAGTACACAGCAAACAAAAGACAAACAACCAAAACAAACGTCAGTTCACAGCAAACAAAAAATAAACAACCAAAACAAACGTCAGTTCACAGCAAACAACCAAAACAAACGTCAGTTCACAGCAAACAAAAGACAAACAACCAAAACAAACGTCAGTTCACAGCAAACAAAAGACAAACAACCAAAACAAATGTCAGTTCACAGCAAACGTCACAAAACAAGCAAGTGTCCGAGAACAACAAATAAATGTCAAAGAACAACAAGTAAATGTCAGGGACAATACATAAATGTCAGAGAACTGTCACAAAGTGGGCGGCTCGTTACAAGCCGACCCCGAGCTGAAGTTAGAGATGCAAGGGGTGAAGTCTATTTTTGGCCTGCTCCGGTGCACCTCCAAGGAAAGCCCGTGTGACGTATGCCAGTACTACGTCGTGTCAGGTTGTTACATAGACACACATGACATACACCATTGATGTTTGGGTGGGGCCCAGTTTATTAGTGTCATGCCAAGGAACGTTTTATTGGCGGTGTGTGTTGTGAGTGTGTATCATAAATGTGAATAAATGGACGAACAGACGAACGGTGCAAAACAATAGTACAAATTCTTTCGTCCCTCTCAAAAACTATGAATAACAAGAGAGTTGAAAGATGTTTAAATCAGGTTATTTATTTCCCGATTTAAAAGGGGGCACTACTCTTTCGCACAGTGATTAATCCATTCATTCAACTTTCCAATGTCATACACTCTGTGGGAAATAAGGGGAGGATGAAAATGATGAAATTCAAAATATAAAATAAAGATTAATTACACAATTCTTAGGCGGCAAATGGGGCCGCTTTAACAATAGTTGACATGTAAAATAAGCATTACTTTTAACATTAAAGTTCTTATTTTGCATACGATATAATAGTGTTCATTTTCTTAGAGTCCTAGAGTTTAGTATGTGCGCGTTAGCCGTGCTAATTATTACTCACTATTAATGTCAGAGTTCCAAGGAGATGACGTAAGCTCACACGTCACTTATAAGGGGCACTTCAAAGTGAAGACCACGACGCAATTGAGGCGTCGCATTACAGGTGAAGATTCTGCAGAATCTAGGCACCACTTTCAGATTATCACTGGGGAGAAATCTGAAATTTGGCTGACTGTTGTCAGCCTCGATAATTGTCGTTTCTTGGTTGTCGTGGAAACGGACACCTCAATGACGTTTAGCATTATCGGGTGGAGTCGTCCAGTGGGATGTGTCGTCGCATTACATTGAGTGTAGAAATCCGGATATCTGTAAGATTTATCTCGGTGCTAGCCTTCTCAATTTGCGGGATAGACTGCCAAACGAACTCAGACAGGGGGGAAGAACAAATTGGTCCCTCGTGTCGTTAACTGCATTCAACCAGCGTCGCATGCATCGGGTTTTTCTTGGCAGTGAACTTTCCACTTTGCCAAAAATTATACTGAGTAATTTTGCCTCGTTACTCAATATATGGCATCAGACGGATGGAAAACGGATGGAAAGAGATTTTTGCAGCTTTCCTTTATGAAATCTCTGTACATGAGATAATTCATACGTGAAGTTAGACTGGCTTCAGACGGATCGACGTTTTCAACATTTGAGAGTAAAGTCTTCATTTTGCCTCTTATATAGCTTTCACTGAAGGTTTCCAAAACTTCCAGAAGCTATGTCCTGTGACATGATTTTTGCCTTGGATATATAGTGGTAATCGTGATGCACGCTTTTCTGTGGTCAATTCTAATGCGCACTGGCCATTTCTCTCATCAACAACATGTGACTAGTAGTGCGCAGTTGTCCCATTGTTTAATATACATATCTTTCACAAACTAATATATATATTCAATATGATAATTGACACACACTGCGTCACGAACGTCTGTCTACTAAAGAGATCTTAGGTGACCGTTACTGGAAGTTACATGCTACATATGAAAATAACAAAACTCGGGTTACTTCAACTAGTTTTGTTAGCGGTTTTTTAAAATGAAATAAAATATAATTTCTGTCCCTCATTTCCTGTGACAAGAACAAAAAGCAATTGTCAGAGAAAAGCAAGCGCCAGAGAATTGGTATAGATCGAAAAAGTCTTACCTGAATCGCCCAGATGACCGCTCCTTCTGACCAGAACGTGATGTAACTGCGTTCAGCATTTCCATTCGGACCTTGAAGACAATACACGTGCTCATACATACCTTTGAATCCTCCCGTAAACCCTCCATCGGACAAATAGAACACCTGCAAAATTGTCACAATCTTTAAAAAATCTAGCACTTGATGAACAGAACACAAGGAAAGCCACCACAACCTTTTCAAACTATCACTGGATGAATAAAACACATGGAAAGCCACCACAACCTTTTCAAACTATCACTGGATGAATAAACACATGAAAAGCCACCACAACCTTTCCAAACTATTACTGGATGAATAGAACACATGAAAAGCCACCACAACCTTTTCAAACTGTTACTGGATGAATAGAACACATGAAAAGCCACCACAACCTTATCAAACTATCACTGGATGAATAGAACACATGAAAAGCCACCACAACCTTTTCAAACTGTTACTGGATGAATAGAACACATGAAAAGCCACCACAACCTTATCAAACTATCACTGGATGAATAGAACACATGAAAAGCCACCACAACCTTTTCAAACTGTTACTGGATGAATAGAACACCTGCTGTAATGTCTTCCTCCACCCTTGACTATAAGATTATCTATATTAAATATTAACACATCTAGATAAGGAGTCGAGGACAATTAGCAAAAACACCGGAAGGACTGTATCACAAGCAAGCCCGTTATATATCTCACAAAGAAAGGTGTTACCAGATCGACATCTCAGTTTCTCTGTTTATCACAGATAGATCAGATCTCGACCGTCACACTTACGATCGCCTTGTTTTGGCCTAGCCCTAGGGCCTTACGTGAAGAACAATTAAAAAAACACTGACTAAACATGGATCAAAACACGTTCACCTTAATGTTTCATGGCGTGTCCTTATGACGGGTCCACGAATAAATCCAGTTTCACTGAGAAATACAACGCAAAGGAACTCGTACTAGTACCAATTGTAACTGTTCAGAAAAATCCAGGAAAATGTTTCTAAATAAATAAATTATTATATATTCTAAATAAGATAGATAGATAGATAGATAGATAGAGAGAGAGAGAGAGAGAGAGAGAGAGAGAGAGAGAGAGAGAGAGAGAGAATATATATATTTCACACAATATCCCAAATGACGTCACCATAAGTTAAAACAACAAACTATGCGTCTAGACACTCTAGAAATGGTGGTGTAACAACCTGTACGATGAAAGCTGTCAAGATGCAGAAGATTATGGCGGTGTTAAAGTAGGACACGTAAAAGGTGGTGCCCAGCCCACCCAGGAAGGAGTACGACCCAAACAGGGTGGCCAGGATGAGGACACAGAACTCGTCTGAAGCATCCTTGATGAGCGACTGCATCATCGCCACCGCTGCAGCAACAAGTGCCGCAACGATGACCAAGTTCAACAACAGTGCAAAGCAGCAGAACACCAAGTGAGTCCGCATCCCAAACCGCGCGTGGATCACCTGCAACCAAAGGAAGGTCTTGGTAAGTAGACAGTCTACAATGATTATCCGTTCTCCGAGTGGTCTGTAACGGTTCTTTGTCGAGCATTCTACCAGTGTATTACCATTTCACGACTCTTTATTTCCTTACATATGTTTGCTGTGGTGGTGGTGGTGGTGGTGGGTGATTGTACTGCAGTGTTAAGTCAGAAGCGGTGTTGTGTACAGATCGCTTAGGATCAAGACTTGACGTATTGTTGTGCCGCAGGACTGATAAATAATGACAACAGCTCTGAAAATGGCATGACTTTAATTTCCGCAGTATAAACTACCTCAAAGAAATACCTTGAGCAGTGCATTTCTTAAAGGCAGTAAAATATATTTCTAATTATAGTGCCACCATCATAAAAAAGCAGTGCTGAGTGCACTAGTGGGATAAAATATATTTCTAATTATAGTGCCACCATCATAAAAAAGCAGTGCTGACTGCACTAGTGGGGTAAAATATATTTAGCTAAACGCACTTAATGTTTTCATGTGCCTAGTCAACGTAAACCTATAAATAAGACGATGATATATTCTTAAAGTTTTCAAACTTGCCTACTTGAGTAGGTCTATCAGCTAACATTTTGAAACTGTGCAGGTTCCTTTTCTACTGCTACAAAAAAAAAACTATGATAATGGAAACACTCAGACTTTACCGTAAGGGTGTCCGTTGTTCACAGCAGACATTAAAAACTACACCTCCTAATCTTTCATGTCAGTGGGGACAGAGATGGGGTAAGTATTCAAACAACTTTAATAAAACGTTTGAAATTGTACATTGTTTAACTGAGCTCCAAATATTCATTGTCATCGTCGTCATCTTTATCATCATCATCAGCATCATCATCAACAAATACCTAATAATGATGGTGACGATGAGGTCGATGAATTGACGTTCAAGAAATCAAGAGCCGAGGGCAGCAGGAATTCGTTTCATAGGTAGATGAAATTAAGAATTACCTTCTATTTATAATGTTGATTTTGAGTAAATTTGTTAAACAGAATTCTTTCACCAACCGTCTTTAAAAAAAAAAATTGTACAAAAGTATGCATCATAGAATCTTGTCATTATTAAGGGGAGAGAATGTTGGAGGGGAATCGATGCTAAATAAAAACATCAGGAGACGACGGCACAGAAGCATAAATATGACGGGCATAAATTTGACAGGTCAGACCTAGGCTTGAGAAAAGAAAAATTCCAAATTTAACAAAATACATGAACCAGAACAGAAACGCTCCAATATAGCGCTAATATTTCAGTAAGCTGCCTCTCGCGGCCTCTCCTCCTGGATGTGTATGTGTGTGTGTGTGGGGGGGGGGGGGGGGGTCAGCAGCAATGCCGACGACACACCGAGCGGCAAGATGTAAAAATAACCAACTCTCGCATACAGACACCATGATGTTCTTGTGGGGAGGAATAATTTATTCTGAAATGTGGGGTGAAGTGTGAGGGTCATCGGTGAATGTGAGTAAGCGGGTATGAATGTAAATTATGAGGGATGAACAGGATGAACGAACAAACAACCGCACTAACTCACTTCCTCACAGTAAAGAAGGCCCAACTCTTAATAAAGAGTTAACAAGATTTATTCTAATGATGGGGCTTACTTTCACACGGCTGTTAGTCATTCACCCAGAAACATCCACACACAACATTCATGGGGTAGGGGACCAGAGCAATGAAATGAGGAATAAAATAAAAAAATAGCAAAAATCAATAATATGAAAAGCAGAGATAACCGCATCAATTAAGTGCCAATAAAATTATAGAGGTACAAATATGTGGGTAAAAACCCAATGCAAATAATAAACGTTAATTACAATAGCGGTGATAACCGCAAAAATGAAATGCTAGGTGAAAACCCAATGCAAATGGTAAATGTTTAACCTTAACTGTAATAGCTGTGACAACTGCAAAAATTATCACAATACTATAATTATCTTAAACAGGGTTTCAATGTTAAATGTTTATAGTGAAAGTTCAGGGTGAAAACCCAAAGTGTCCTTAATCAAAAAAGAGAGAGAGAGAGAGAGAGTGTGTGTGTGTGTGTGTGTGTGTGTGTGTGTGTGTGTGTGTCTGTGTGTGTGTGTGAAGAGGGGAGGGGGAATGATTACAAAATGAAGTGTGGTGATAAAAATGGAGTGAGACGAGTTACAGGTGAAGTAGTGATAAAATGAAGCGTGCTGATTTAAATGGAGTGTGGTGAATCAAAGGAAGAGTGGTAATAAAATGAAACGTGGTGAATAAAATGTGGAACGTTGATAATGGTGTGTAGTGTATAAAGGGAGGAATGGTAATACAGTGGAAAGTGGTGATAAAAATAAATGTGTTGAATAAAAGGAAAAGTGGTAATGAAAAGGAGTATGGTGCAGGGCTGGGGTTCAGTGACTAGGTCTTCGTTTTCTTATCCTGACAGCTTGAGTACTGCCCATCTCAGTAAATAGTGGAAGCAAAAGCATTCTCTACTGAGTTATAATGAGTGCTGACTGCAAATAACACAGACACATTTTCTTTCCCTCTCACTCTCACTCACAGACACACACACACGTTATCTAAGTATTAATTAGTATCTAGAAGTAGAGCATTCGGTGACAGTATATTGTAGTTATCTAAGTATTAATTAGTATTTAGAAGTAGAGCATTCTGTGACACTATATTGTGGTTATCTAAGTATTAATTAGTATCTAGAAGTAGAGCATTCTGTGACACTATATTGTGGTTATCTAAGTATTAATTAGTATTCAGAAGTAGAGCATTCTGTGACAGTATATTGTGGTTATCTAAGTGAAAGTAAATACCTTGAGGTAGAAAATGCATCTGTGAAAGACACATAGTCAAGAGATGTTATGAATAAATTAGCATGATCCAAAACAATATCAAGTAAAATTAGACTGCCATACTCAGACACATGTAGAGAGAGAGAGAGAGAGAGAGACAGACAGACAGATGGGGAGAGAGGGAGGAAGAGAGAGGGGGAGAGAGAGAGATGGTCGGAGAGAGGGAGAGAGAAAGTGAAAGAGATTTCTGACTTCTACCTGCAGGAAAGTTTTGGCACCTGGAGCTCTCGTCTTGAACTGCACGGACAGCACTGGAAACAGGATCATGTTGATGACTGCAGAAGATGAGTACCAGAATGCTCCCGAGATACCATTCTGCGACAACACATGCGTTCTTGTCACAAAATTATTACCGGCAACGTAACTTGTCACGCATAAGGCTAGAAAGATGTAATGTGTCACAGAGGAGGCTAGAAAGATATAATGTGTCACAGAGAAGGATAGAAATGTGTAATTTGTAGCACAGAAGGTTAGAAAGGTGTAATGTACGACACATAAGGCTAGAAAGATATGTGTCAAACAGAAGGCTAGAAAGATGTAATGTACCACACAGTAGACAAGAAAGATATTTGTCAAACAGAAGACTAGAAAGATGTAATGTACCACACAGTAGACAAGAAAGATATTTGTCAAACAGAAGACTAGAAAGATATGTATCACACAGAAGGCTAAAAAGATATGTGTCAAACAGAAGGCTAGAAAGATATGTGTCACACAGAAGGCTAGAAAGATGTAACACAGGAAGGATCGCATTGATACACCTTTAGTTATGCATAATGCGGGTTGCTTGTAATGTAGTAGTGATACAACCTAGGGTATCAGTGGTGTAAAATATTGATGTTAGTACAGACTGTTGTGCGTAAGAGATTCGGAGATGTAAAACAGTTTTGTAGGGGAGGTAACTTTAGACAGTAGTGGTTCAAATACTGGGGAACAGTTTGTGATGTAACTGAATACAGCAGGAGTACGTATGTGTGTGCAGTATCTGTAAGTTAGTGTGTAATATCTCTAAGAGTGTGTAATATCTGTAAGACAGTGTGAAATATCTCTAAGACAGTGTGAAATATCTCTAAGACAGTGTGTAATATCTAAGACAGTGTGTAATATCTCTATGATAGTGCAGTTGTTCATTCGCTTGGTGTTTACACATTCGTTTAACTATTTGTGGATATCAGGTCACATTAACGAGCCAGACAAGAACACGTTTCCCCTGATTTCCCTACAAACGTCAGACTCTTGACACCGTAACAACTTATAAATAAAAATCAGGGCTTACTTTCGCGTACCCTGCGGCAAAGGAGACAATAAAAATACTAGACAAATAAAAAACGTACACTGTAATGTTCTGGAATAATGTACCATAACCGATGTCCATTAATAAGAAGTATTATATATTGCAATACTATACATTAAGGATATATAATAATGCACATACATGAGCGTATTATCAAATGGTATTCTAGATAGTCAAACTTTTGCCGGCTACAACTCGGTCATTGGTGGGGTTTTGATTACCTTGTTTCATTCCGTAAAGAATGCATTTTCACAGTCTTCACTGTTCCTTTCCCCGGAAATGTTCTGCTGAGACATTCGAAAACTAAATAATTGAAATGTTATTATTGCTTTTCTCTTTAGTATCATCAGTCTTCTTGCACACCATCATTTCTTTTATCATACTTCAAGGCGCGAGTTATTTTTCATACTGAACCTCCGACAGACTTGATTTTTGGTTTGCGCGAAAGGAATGGGTCGACCGCCCGTGTTGTCATCACCGAGAGAGAGAGAGAGAGAGAGAGAGAGAGAGAGAGAGAGAGAGAGAGAGAGAGAGAGAGAGAGAGAGAATGCGAGAGAGAGAATCAGTGATGACGTTTTCATTATTATTTAAACAAATATTTTTTTTGCGGCGTGGTCCAACTGCAGTCCCGCGGGCCAAATATGGCCCGTATTCATACAAAAAATATTTCTTTAATTACATGGTATACTTAAAATTTGATCATGAATGGCCTGCGAACTTTAAATTTGAGGTTTATGTGGCCCTCAGGGATGAATAAGTTGGATCGCCTTGTTCTAGAGTTGGTTTTATGTTGATGGTTCATTTCCCACCTTAATTGTGACCGTGGCTGACTGCAGAAGATCGCCAGGCCACAGAAGCTGAGACGCTACAGTGACGGCCGTCAAAGAAACAGACACCTGCCCGCCCGCATCAAATGTCGTATTAAGGTTGTCGGCATCGAGGAAGACGTTACGCCGGATGAAGTTGTAGAGAACTGCCAGCAAGACCGAGAAGACGCCAAAGCCAAGCAGTAAGAGTAGCGACGCTTCACCGCGACTTAACACTGGTGTCACTCCGCTGTACAAAAAACAAAAGTCAATATTATCTCCCCTCTCTCTCCATTCCTCCTTCCCCTCGCTCTCTCCATCCCGCCCTCTATCTTTCTCCTACCCCCCTCTCTTTCTGTGCATCTCTCTATTTCTCTGTCTCTATTTTTCTATATCTACCTGTCTGTCTCTGCATATGTCTATCTCTGAATCTCTGTCTCTACATCTCTCCCTGTCTCTCAATGCCTTTGTCTCTTTCTGTCTGTCTGTGTCTGCCTGCCTCTCTCTCTTCTCTCTCTCTCTCTCTCTCACACACACACACACACATCAAGTCGGACTGTTTGGTTACAAGAAGGTGTAGCCGTTAAAAAGTATTTTGATCCACGGTTTACGACTCAGGTTGGGATAGTTATTTGACGTATGGGCCTATGGCCTATGGCCTACATGGTAGGGCAAAAACAGGAAGTATACAACATTTATTTGATTATTTGGATCATTTCACAACAAAGTGTTTTGCAATATTTTGATTAAAATATGAATAAGCATAGTCTCCCCCATCTAAACAGTTTGATGGTACTCCATTTACAGAGAAAGCTCTTCCACTTGTGCCACACAGACTCGTAACAATTTATGTCTATGCAAGTCGCGTTTTCTCTCGCCACACAGACTCGTAACAATTTATGTCTATGCAAGTCGCGTTTTCTCTCGCCACACAGACTCGTAACAATTTATGTCTATGCAAGTCGCGTTTTCTCTCGCCACACAGACTCATAATTTATGTCTATGCAAGTCGCGTTTTCTCTCGCCGCTCTCCGGTCTTTACGACTTTCCTGATCTTATATGAACACTTCCGACAACAGTTCCCGGTTTTCATTGCTCACATTAGGATCCTACAACGAATTACTCGCATTTAATATTGTTTCTTAAAGCTGTTAAAAATGAATTACTCGCATTTAATATTGTTTCTTAAAGCTGTTAAACATGAATCACTCGCATTTAATATTGTTTCTTAAAGCTGTTAAAAATGAATTACTCGCATTTAATATTGTTTCTTAAAGCTGTTAAAAATGAATTACTCGCATTTAATATTGTTTCTTAAAGCTGTTAAAAATGAATTACTCGCATTTAATATTGTTTCTTAAAGCTGTTAAACATGAATCACTCGCATTTAATATTGTTTTTTTAAAGCTGTTAAACATGAATAGAAACACTGGAGTGCATTGTGCAGTACGTGGATGTAGAGACAACAGGAGAAAATTAAAAGAGCATTAAATCAATCTTATTTTGAAAATCTTCAGTGACTGTCACTGTGACGTACCTTTCACTTTTTATTGAATGCCAAGAGACTGTGGTTGTCTGTTTTACAGTTAAAATTCCTCCAAAGAATATTTATGTATGCTGATACAAATCTTACCGCTGACAACACTATATCAGGATGATATCTTGGTTATGAAAGAATGACAGGTAAGGAGAGTCAAGTGCTGGGGATGTGATCAGCGATAGTGTCGTCTGCTGCAAATACATGGACAAGCATGCTAGTCAAACTTTGACAAAGAAAGTCATCTGCCGATGAATGTGGCAATACTAGCCCATATGATCGACCCTTTAACATATTTTTTTTGATGGTCCAATCTTACTTTCAATGTATGAATGTTTCTTTGCATTTTGTTTGTTTGATATTCTAAAAATGGCCTACCTGTTACAGATGACTTAAAGCAAATGTACCTTCTCGGTAAGAAATTCACAGATCGGAAAGTTGACCCCACAAAGACCTCGAGGATTTACAAATTTGACTGACCTTGACACATTTTAAGTAATGTTGGGAAAGATGTGGATAGGAAAGTCACAATACTGCTATGTTTTATCGCCAGTCAGCGCAGAGTAACAGTAGTCGCTATTATCCTGACCAAAGTATGCAACAAATAAGATTAATGTAGGCCCGTTTTCTAACCAATATAAGGTGCACCAAACTTAATGTGACGAAGAGTTGTTTCAGCTTAATTTATTTATTCTTTAATTATAAACATAAGCACAATAAAACTAACCATAACCCTAACTCTAACCCTAACCATAACCCTAACTCTAACCGTAACCATAACCCTAACTCTAACTCTAACCCTAACCATAACCCTAACTCTAACCGTAACCATAACCCTAACTCTAACCGTTACCATAACCCTAACTCTAACCCTAACCATAACCCTAACTCTAACACTAACTCTAACCCTAACCATAAGCCTAACTCTAACCCTAACTCTAACAATAACTCTAACCCTAACTCTAACCCTAACTCTAACCCTAACTCTGACCCTAACTCTAAGCCTAACTCTAACTCTAACTCTAACCCTAACTCTAACACTAACTCTAACCCAAACTCTAACCCTAACTCTAACCCTAACCATAAGCTTAACTCTAACCCTAACTCTAACACTAACTCTAACCATAACCATAACCCTAACTCTAACACTAACTCTAACCCTAACCCACTGTGTCGCTAAATAAAAGCATTCATCTATTAAGCAAACAGGAAACAAAACAGAACTATTGCTAGAGACATTTTGGAATCAGCCAAACAAACGCACACACAGACGCAGCATAATGAATACGACATAACTGATGTAAAGGACCTTGACTATATCAGCGAATGCATTTTCATTGGTCATTACTGCGGTCTACATTACCAAAGTTGGTAAAGTGTAGAGGACTGAGAGGTGCAAGCACTTGCGAAAGTGACTAGCATTTGTGAGATTTGGGATTTGATATTTAATAATTATGATAATTATGTGCATTTTGTATATATAGCAAGGGAAGATTTCTGACAAATGACCAGTCCTTTATGTCCACGAAGCAAGGGAAGATGTCTGGCAGTGTTTTATGCATGCAAAACTCACGACATTCCTTGCTTGTTGTCAATGTTCAACGTTCCACATGTGCTGTTGTTTTGAGCTCCAGCCAGGCCAAGCCAAAGAAATGTCAGGAGCAAAGTCACTGTTTGAACCATTTCCTGTGGCATCACTGCTTCCGGTCTAAGACACAATGAACATTTCGTTAGGTGTATATTAAAGTGAGGCTGATTTGAAAACGTTCAGCAAAAAAGACATATGGATTATCGAAAGCATTGCTTAAAAGTGAGTTTAAACAGGTTATTGTTAAGTCTCAAAATTACCTTTAGAAATTAAAAGTATTCTTTTGCAAATGCTGTTTATGTGTTTGCATGTTGGGTGGATTTTAGCTGGTAACGATTAGCAGTGAATTAACTAAGTTGGACGGCTGGATGGTTGGTTGGTTGATTGAGTAGTTGCTTGGATGACTCAGTGATTGGTTAGTTGATTTTATACCAGCTATATTTCTTATCATAATTTTACTAAAACTGGATTTGAAACTGGATTTGGAACCTGTGACACCAACGCCACTTAGTTAATAATTATGATTATTACTACTTAATTAATCATCCATAACTAGTTACAAGTGATGAAAATCTTAATTTATGTTATTAATAATTCTCCAGAAAACACCACTCGTCTCTCTCACTTGGCGGATATGCGGACGTTGTCAATGTTTTCTCTCTTTCACAACATTAAAGACATTTACCGTCACTCAATATATACAATAGGTGGAAAACGTCTTACTAAAGGAGAAGACAAATCCGATTTTAATCTATATTTAGTGAGCCGCTTACACTCACTTTCTTCTCCAACATAAGGTTATCAATATGTGTAAGAAGGTCAATAAATTTAACAATAAATTTATTAAATCAACAACTAAATATACATATAACACATACAATGAAAATGATTACTTGACATCAATATTTCCAGGAAACCATGTTAGAATAATTTTAATATTTCTACAGTCTTATATCCTAAAACTCATTTAAACAATTTAGTGTCAATACAAATAACAGGATAGTTCTTATTAGAGATCAGAAATGGAGTTATTAGAGATAAGCAATAATGGTTTGTATATAATATGATTTAGGTGCTGTCTCAATATTCTTTCATGCCCCTTTTTTGAACAAAGCCACAAGTTTATTGTACAGTTATTATTACTGTCAATTCCACGTGATTTCCTTGACATGTTGTAGAACACTCACTGCTATCCTCTCGAAGCTAAACTTAGTGCTCCTTCACAGCACCATCTTCCTCAAGCATAGCAACAAAAAGTAGCAATTTCCAATAACTTCCTTGTGCCAGAAATTGCTCGATGTAGGCAGCATACTTTGCCACCATACATCAATGCAGTGTAGTGTATTCTTTACACTAACGTACTGCAGTAGATACTTCGTTTGTCTACCGTGTCATAGTGGTTTATTATAAATAGTAAATCAGGAGCTTCAGATAATACAAGGAAAGACTACTTTGTCCCTGAAAAATATAACCAGGGAACAAATGCTAAGTTTCCAGTTTATTCCTTTATAACTCAATTCTTTCTTATATTCAAGTCTCAAATTACAGTTTCCTGCAACAGTATTTATTAGCCTGATATATGCACACAGTATAATAAATATAGCAAAATAGTTTATGAACAGGTTCACTAAAAACAGTGTCAAGTGTTTAGAATACTACACACAAGCATCATAGTTCACAATTTGTGAAAATAATAGTCTACTCACATAATGCATCTGTAGTAAAATGCAAGTATAAGATATCAATAGTAAAGATGAAAGATGCATGCAATATTTCTAAGTCCATCTCTCTCAATCAGTAATGTTAACTCACCATTAAGCTAACAGCCACGTATCAAGACTGGACTTCTTTCCACTCCAAATTCAAGTGATTAGACAATAGAATTCTCTACAGCAGGTAAACTTTTGATCTCAGCCCATTGGATGGTCTCGTTCTCGTAAATCTTAACCATTGGATAATAAAAAAAAACTACTCATCCAGTTGGAACTGGTTTGGATTGCATCAGCAATTTCTAGCAAATTCTCAACTCGAGTTGTTTACTCCTACTCTGTCACTTACAGAAGTACCATCATAAGGAGTACCCAAGGCCGGGTCTTTTCGACAGATTAACAATTTATATAACAATTAAGTTTAGAAATAGTGATAGGCAAATTTACTCTGCCACAGAATCTATATTTTGTTTTTTGACGGTTCAGGATTTGAAGTCAAACATTTCCAATTTGTGTCGTTATCTGACAAAATGACAGAGATTCCTCAAACGCCCCTCTCGTGCAGCAGGATTCTCTGGAAACTTCGGATGAATGACTTGGAAGTGGAGGTGAAACTTTCCATTTAAGCCAACCCAAGGTACCAATCGTTAATACGCTCTTCTGAATGTAATGCCGAAGAAATGTCAGCATGCACTACCTTTGATCACAAAGACCCAGGATGTCGTCGCTGCTGACGGACAAGAATTTGCCGCCGCCCCCCCCCCCCCCCCCGGAGCAAGATTGCGCTAGTCTTCTGCTTTTGGACAAAGAGGTTCTCATCAAGTCTCCGATTGCATCTCATTTCACAGGCAGGCGCAAACTCCAAGTCATAGTTTAGGTTTTATGGAGAAGAGGTTTGGTGCCAGGGAATAGCATGGTGAAGGTGTGGTGATTTGAGGTCAAAGGGTGGGGATGGGGGAGTTAGATGAGAATGGAGTGGAAGGCTTCTCTGTGCATTGCAGTTGTCTGATTTTCACGATTTTTCAATGCCGAAAAAAACCTGCAGCACAAACACGACCAGCTCTATCGTCTTCTTTGAGGGATCAAGTCCAACCCCACTCTCTTGAACTAGTAAAGGGTTAAGAGTCACTTAGGCGTTTTTAACCCCGAGCTGGTCTCGAATGTTAAATAAACGTAATGAAACAAACGCGTTACTTTCACATATCAACTTCTTACAAAGTAATTTTGAAAAATTATAATAACGTACAAAGTGTCATTTTTCTTATTTTTTGTCATTTCAGTTTTCAATATATTTACCTTTACAACCGACCACTCATGTTATTCTGATACTGTAAACTGAGGCAATATATTTACCTTTACAACCGACCACTCGTGTTATTCTGATACTGTAAACTGAGGCAATATATTTACCTTTACAACCGATCACTCGTGTTATTCTGATACTGTAAACTAAGGCAATATTCATGGCCGACTGACGGCATCCAGTTATTTGTAAACTTTAATTTAGTGTTTCTCAAACTGTTTGATTCTTCTCCAATTTTGATGAATAAATTTGAATAAATCACAAAGTTCCCCTGTCTTAATAACAAAATATAATTTCAGGTAGGAGCAGCTAACAACAATTATTTATTTATTTGTAAGTACATTTATACAAACTTAAAAAAAAAATCTGAGTACTAATAAAATGACTTTATTTTATTTTCAAGGGGAATGAAATTACCAAAACAAATTAAATTATCCCACGACCCTGGACTGAAGTAACTGCTATCCTTCCCACCCACCCAGCCCCCGCTCCCGTTTGAGAAGCACTGTTCTAGTTGTTACAGCATGACATGATTCGTACACTCAAGTCAGTTACAGTAAATCTGAAAATTCGTTCACTTTCGTCATTTTGTTACAGCAAACCCTGACGTGATTCGTTCGCTCGAGTCAATTCTCTTGCAACAGACCTGATAGGATACACTAATTTCTCTAAATATCACTAGTGAACCTACTTTAATGTGCATACTCCACTGGCATTATAGCAAAACTTAAATGATATCGTACTTAACACACGCCCAAGAACGCAAAATAACCACTCCTCGATTTTTTTATCAGTGTGTGTGCGCATGAGAGATAGAGGAGTGTGTGAGAGAGAAAAAGTGTGTGTGTGTGTGAGAGAGAGAGAGAGAGAGAGAGAGAGAGAGAGAGAGAGAGAGATTAATGCTCTCTTTTTATATCATTCGTTCCATTTTAAGTAAGAGTCTCGACAGTTTTTTTTCTAAATGCGGTAACAACGCACTCATTGATACTTAAATCTAGCCGCTCTTTTTCACATTTGTCAAATCCAAAATTCACCAGCAAATTCTTGAAACATCCAGTTGAAAGAGTATGAATGGCTTTTGTTAGTGCTAGCGGAATTTTTACTCCAGTCCATTGGCACTTAGTTGAAGAAAAGTCTGAAAAGATTTTCTTTTTAATTTGAGAAGACGTAAATAAAACAGGGAGACGGGGAGAAGAGAAAGGTTAAATGCGGGAAAGCCAAGGTATGAAAGTTAAATTTATAAATATTGCTATATTAATACAAATAAAGGAAGGCTTTCTCAAGATTTTTTCTACTAACGCCAAGATCAATATTATTTTTCGTACCAGATCTGCAGACAAGACTTTTTTTAATAGACACATTTGTCTCTTTGTGGAGTCAGAGAGTGGGAAGACAACTCGAACAAAGGATGTGAGTAACGTCTATCGTAAAAATCATCAAGTCAGAGAAATTAACTATCCTATAATAACAATCGCTATAATTAATTAAGGTTATACTTAGCCCGGTTATATTTTAAAAGGTTATGATTGGAGCTACAGTTTTATATATATATAGGAAGAATCGGTTTCAACCTGTATTCATTGTTGCGCCAACTGCACAGTTCCGATGGTATGGGTAGTGTGCTTTTGTAAACAGTCTGATGGTATGGGTAGTGTGCTTTGCAAAAACAGTCTGATGGTATGGGTAGTGTGCTTTGCAAACAGTCTGATGGTATGGGTAGTGTGCTTTGCAAAAACAGTCTTCCCGTGAGCCTCTGAGCCTCGAACGCGGCACTTGCTTAACGAGTTATTCCGCTTTCGAATTTACTTTCAACACCAATGATGAACTTTCGGCACTCTGGCCCACAGACCTGGCCTTTGCATCTAAGAGCGTAGAAAGACTTGTTTGTTTATGGCTGAGTTGTGGGTGGGAGATTCGTGTTACACTGTTACACAAGTGTTTCCCAAAGTGTGCGCTGCAGGAGCGCCACGGGATATTCCAAATTATCCATGGAAACAGAACTGACATAAGCGTGATTAGTAGTAGATTTCTGACTTAGGGCGCCGTGGAAAAAATCCTGATGCATTAAAGGCGCCGTGAACCAAGAAAGTTTGGGAACCACTGCTTGAAGCACTTCTGACAAAATACTCAACAAAATTTTCAACTTTCTAATACATGGCTTTTTTTGTTGTTGACATTTTAGAAGACTGTCACTTCTACTGTCTGACAAACTGAAGAAATGTTGCTAAATTTAGAAAATGAAAGAGCAGTCTTTCCATATCTCCAGAGTGAAGTGTGGGTGTCTGTGTATGGGTATGAGTGAGAAAGAGTGTATGAAAATTGTGTGGTATGTGTGTATTAGAGTGTGTGTGCCTGTGTGAATGTATGAGTGAGAGTGTATGAAAAGTGTGTGGTATGTGTGTATTAGAGTGTGTGTGCCTGTGTACATGTAAGAGTTTCAGGAAATGGGAATACATTAATACCATGTAAAAACATAGGACACATATGAAATGTTAATGATTGGTATACTCTTACCTCAGAACAAATAGCACTGCCAACATAGGTCACATATGAAATGTTAATGATTGGTATACTCTTACCTCAGAACAAATAGCACTGCCAACATAGGTCACATATGAAATGTTAATGATTGGTATACTCTTACCTCAGAACAAATAGCACTACCAACATAGGACACATATGAAATGTTAATGATTGGTATACTCTTACCTCAGAACAAATAGCACTACCAACATAGGACACATATGAAATGTTAATGATTGGTATACTCTTACCTCAGAACAAATAGCACTGCCAACATAGGTCAAGTAGAGTGCAGTGGATCACTGCAATCTGAAGGGGATATAAGGAACAAAAAAGGTGCACTCTTTTCTGGAAAGGTCAAATCAAATTCCATCGTTCACATTTATCACTTCACTATTCACGTTTTGTACACGACCATTCACGTTTAGCTGTTCACCATTCACGTTTAGCATTCCACCATTCATATTTATCACTTCACCAATAACATTTATCACTTCACTATTCACGTTTTGTACACGACCATTCATGTTTATCACTTCACCATTCACGTTTAGCACTCCGCCATTCATGTTTTGTACTCCACATTCACGTTTTGTACTCCATTCACATTTTGTATTCCACCATTCATATTTATCAGTTCACCATTTACATTTAGTGCTTTACCGCTCATTTTTCAAATGCATGAAATCATCTCTGAGTTTAACGAGAGCCATAAAATCTAAAATTCTAAATGTTTCAAATATTCAAAAAAATTTCAAAAATTCAAAAATATTTCAAAGTCCTCTCTTTCTTTATCAGTTATATAACTCACCAGCTCACAAAGAGCCTTTAAGACTGGACTTGACCATAGACAGAATCAAACCTGGGATTTTTCTAACAGGTTATTTTCTGCCTGACTACTATTGTTTAATTTGTTGTTGGCCAGTATCAGGTCATTGGTCGATTAAAACTGTCCAGCCGCCTAGAATTGGTTAGCTTCACTGGGTGAGTTGTATATTACTCAGCTTGCTTTGCTCACTTCAAGAAACTTCGACCTTGAAAAATTCCGCAAAGCGTGACGTGGTAATCCTTGCTTCAGGAGATCATTTAGCTCTGGTTCTGGAGAATTCTGACCTCCTTACATTTTATCCTTGACTTGCGGTGCTTGAAGTCTACATCAAAATCTCGATACATTAAATATTAGTAGTATTTATAGAATAATTATTTCATAACCAGGTGCAGACAACTTTGTTCTGTCGCAAACACTCCTACTCCATAGATGTTAACCGGCATTGTTAAGATCTGCTCTACTAGGAGTCAAATAAACATTTCCGTTGAACTTTTCATCATAATATTTCACATGAATGAATAAATTTCTCTTGTCTTTCTCTTGACAGAAAATATAGCTCTCCTCTAAAAACAGGACACCAAAGTTTACAGCACACAAATGGCTCAATTAAACTTTGTTCTCTTGACAGAAAATATAGCTCTCCTCTAATAGCAGGACACCAAAGTTTACAGCACACAAATAGCTCAATTAAACTTTGTCAGGAATAAAATGCAGATATTCCAATATCTCTCAATACTCTCTATCAGCAGAAAACTACACAGGAACATTAATTTCCCTTTTTTGTTAGTTAAAAACATGATATGAAGCAGAAAATACAAATCAACATGCAAAACTTAATTTATTCTTTTGATAGAAACATATAATTTTGTAAAAGCAGCCATCCTGTCAAGTACAGAATTGGTGATACCATTCATTTCTGGCTCCGTTTTCCTTCTAGCTGGACGGCCAACAGCGGGTCATGCCCCAACCATGCTCTAGTTTCTTGATGGGTCAAGGTTACTGCTACCATTCGACCCCTTCCTGTAGGCCTATTGATGTCAACTGGCATCGTTGACTGAGCAAGGGCCACTCCTTCTCAGACTCAGACACCTCTCTTATGGTCAGACACAACAATTTGTTCCACCATCAATCCTGATACGGTCTCTGAACTGGCTCGTATATGACTGTATGTGTGTGATAGGTGTGTGTGCGTGTGTATTGGGCGGGGGGGGGGTGTCAGGTGATCCATGTTGTCAGTGAGAAATGAATGAAAGTGGGGAGCATAGACAAACTGGTTTTGGTAGTATTCAGCAAAGATTGTCAATGGTGAAATATCGACAAACAGTGGTTTTGGTAGTATCAGCAAAGATTGTCAGTGGTGAAATATCGACAAACACTGGTTTTGGTAGTATCAGCAAAGATTGTCAGTGGTGGAATATACACTATTTCCTAGGCTACGTAGAGTCATCAGAAGCTGGTTAATTTTATTGGGAGTCTTTTAGTGATTCCTTTTTTCCGGATGTAATCGGCAAGACCTGCGGCCTCTCAATACCATTATTTATTTTACTGAGTCTTAAACCTACACTTTTCGCAGTTACATAGAGGTTGGCTTTATTTTACTGAGTCCTGTACCTTGGATGTTCCAATTATACAGAGGCTGTCTGCATTTGCTTGAAACATAGGGTTCTACTGTCTAAATCTGGTTGTGGAGCTCTACTGTCTAAAGCTGCTTGTGGATGTAGATTCTACTAAGTCTGGTGGTTGTAGGGCTCTAGTGTCAAAATCTGCTAGTGGGTGTAGGGTTCTGTCTACAAATGTCTTCGTGTAGTGTCTAAATCTGCTAGTGGGGGAAGTATTTTATTGTCTAAATTTTCTTTTGGGTGTAGGGCTCTACTGTCCAAATCTGCTTGTTAATGTAGGGCTCAAGTGTCTAAATATTCTTCTGGGTGTAGGCCTATATTGTCTGTAACTACATTTGCTTGTAGGATTCCTCATTGTGAACTGGTAGTACTAGTAGTAGTAATAATAGTAGTAGCGACAATTGGAATTACATTTAAATTCACATTAGAAAACATCATGGGAAGCCACAACTGGTAGTACTAGTAGTAGTAATAATAGTAGTAGCGACAATTGGAATTACATTTAAATTCACATTAGAAAACATCATGGGAAGCCACAACTGGTAGTACTAGTAGTAGTAATAATAGTAGTAGCGACAATTGGAATTACATTTAAATTCACATTAGAAAACATCATGGGAAGCCACAACTGTGAATCGCGCATGACAGACTATCATTGCACCTGCGCAGAACTTCACGATTCGGGTCAGTAGTGCTGTAGCCTAGTGTGTCAGCAACATTGCCACTTCTTTTCCCGCCACCGTTAAATTTCTTTAGTGGCAGTAAATCTATCTCCAGCTGTGTGCAGACTGCACGTTTGTTTTTTAGTTACAAAATCGACTCTATTGCATACGGCAGAGTATAACCCTTTCAATTAAAAACAAACTAAAAGGGAACAGAAGCTCAGGCTCATAACACGTAGATCTCCAATCTAAATACCCGTGTGCGTGGTGTATGTATGTGCGCTCGCTCGTGTGTATGTGTGCATGCGTACGTGAGTGTGTGTGTGTGTGTGTGTGTGTGTGTTCGTGTGTGTGCGCGTAGTTATTTTCACAGAGTATATATATATTTTTTAATGACTTGATACGTGCCTTAAATATATCGGATGACTGGATGTGTGCGTTAAATATACGACTTAATGTGTGCTCTAAATATATATCTAAGTGAAAGATATTTTTAGAAGATGCACGGGGTTTAAAGTCACTTTCCAGCGTAATAGTTGCCCGATGAAATTCTAAGTGTGTTTTTGTCTATTTGTCTGTTTATATTTCACCACCACCACCACACCTCAATATTTTTCCATTTTTCGTCACGGCAAGAGCATTTATGTCGGCATGAGCAAGAGCACTTATGTCGGCATGAGCACTTATGTCGGCATGAGCATTTATGTCGGCATGAGCAAGAGCACTTATGTCGGCATGAGCACTTGTGTCGGCATGAGCACTTATGTCGGCATGAGCACTTATGTCGGCACGAGCACTTTGTGACGGATTGAGCACTTATGTCGGCACGAGCACTTATGTCGGCATGAGCGCATGAGCATGAGCACTTATGTCGGCATGAGCACTTTGTGACGGATTGAGCACTTATGTCGGCATGAGCACTTTGTGACGGATTGAGCACTTATGTCGGCACGAGCACTTATGTCGGCATGAGCGCATGAGCATGAGCACTTATGTCGGCATGAGCACTTTGTGACGGATTGAGCACTTATGACGGCATGAGCACTTTGTGACGGATTGAGCACTTATGACGGCATGAGCACTTTGTGACGGATTGAGCACTTATGACGGCATGAGCACTTTGTGACGGATTGAGCACTTATGACGGCATGAGCACTTTGTGACGGATTGAGCACTTATGACGGCATGAGCACTTTGTGACGGATTGAGCACTTATGACGGCATGAGCACTTTGTGACGGATTGAGCACTTATGACGGCATGAGCACTTTGTGACGGATTGAGCACTTATGACGGCACATTGTCTACCGAAAGCGAGCGTACGGCTGTTCCATAAATCCATCCTCTGTTGCGATAGTGTTTTGCCGATCATTAGGAGAAGTTGCGGGAGTTTCGAGAGAATGGTTGTACAAGTGTCGAGGGGATGGTTTTGAAGTATTTAGAGAATGTTGTAGAAGTTTCCAGGGAAGAGTCCGGAAGTATACAAGTACAGAAAGAAGAGTTGTAGGTGTACTAATGGAAGTGTATACGTATTGAAATAAGAATTACGAATATGTTAATGGAAGTGTGCAGGTATTGAAAGAAGAGTTGTAGAAATGTACGGATATCCAAAGAGGAGTTGTAAAAGTATTAATGGAAGTGTACAGATACTGAAAGAAGAGTTGTAAAAGTATTAATGGAAGTGTACAGATACTGAAAGAAGAGTTGTAGAAGTGTTGAGGGAAGTGTACAGGTATTGAAAGAGTTGCAGATGTGTTGAGGGAAGGATTGCACAAGTACTGAGAGAAAATGTACAGAGGTGTCGAGGAAAAAGTTGTGAGTGCTATCAATAGTAATTAGTAGATCTGTGTAAATATTAATGAATAGAGTTGTAGAAGTACTTAGTAAAGAGTAAAAGAAGCATTGACAGAAAAGTAATAGAAGTATCGACAGAACTGTAACAGAAATATCGAGAAAAGTGTAATAGAAGTATCGAGAGAAGTATCGAGAGAAATGTAATAGCAGTATCGAGAGATGTATAGAAATATTGAGACAAGGTTACTGGAGTATCGAGAGAAGTGTAAAAATATCGAGACAAGGTTGCAGAAGTATCGAGAAAAGAGTAATAGCTGTTTCAAGAAAATTTGGACCAATATCACTGAAAAGAACAATTGTAACAATGTGGATTTCAAACCAAATTACCATGAAACTTTCTCATCTTCAAACAAACTTAATACGTAACTAAACAAACTTAATACGTAACTATGTCTTCAAACAAATTTTACATGTAACTAAGTCTTCTGAATATATAACTATGTCTTCTGAATATGTAACTATGTCTTCTGAATATATAACTATGTCTTCTGAATATGTAACTATGTCTTCTGAATATGTAACTATGTCTTCAAACAAAATTAACAAAACATAATATATAACTATGTCTTCAAACAAAATTAATATGTAACTATCTCTTCAAACAACTTCAAACAAAATTAATATATAACTATGTCTTCAAACAAAATTAATATATAACTATGTCTTCAAACAAAATTAATATGTAACTGTGTCTTCAAACAAATGTAACATATAACTATGTCTTCAAACAAAATTAATATGTAACTATGTCTTCAAACAAAATTAATATGTAACTATGTCTTCAAACGAAATTAAAATGTAACTATGTCTTCAAACAAAATTAATATGTAACTGTGTCTTCAAACGAAATTAATATGTAACTATGTCTTCAAACAAAATTAATATGTAACTATGTCTTCAAATGAAATTAATATGTAACTATGTCTTCAAACAAAATTAATATGTAACTATGTCTTCAAACAAAATTAATATGTAACTATGTCTTCAAACGAAATTAATATGTAACTATGTCTTCAAACAAAATTAATATGTAACTATGTCTTCAAATGAAATTAATATGTAACTATGTCTTCAAACAAAATTAATATGTAACTATGTCTTCAAACAAAATTAACATGTAACTATGTCTTCAAACACTAAATTAATACAACTTCAACCCTAACTTAATATGAAACTTCAAACAACAAACTGTTACAGCCCCAAGTATGAAAACGTGCGAATGTAACAACACAGGATACATATCATGGACAAAGCGTTACAGCATCAAACCCCAAATAAATATCAAGGATAATCACTACCTGTGTTACACCTTAATGCACGATAATGTGAATGAACAATAATATCAAATTATATCTACTATTTTCTAACAGCTCCAAACACCAAAACGCGATTAAATTATTACATCTTTAACCACAAACATTTCATCAAACATTTAGATCTTTAAAAATTAAAATACGATCAAAGTGTCACAATATCATGAACCAAAGCACTACTATAACCAAATGTTACAATATCAAGCACCAAAACACTACTATGAACAAATGTTACAATATCAAGCACTAAAACACGACTATGATCAAAGTATTATAATATGAAGCACCAAAACACCACTGTGACCAAATGTTACAATATCAAGCATCAAAACACGACTATGATCAAAGTATTACACTACAGTTTCAAAAACCAGAATGAAAACATCAAAATAAAAGTAAAATATCACACACCAAACCATGATCAAATTCTAAATGTGCCAACGTCACACGCCAAGATGTGATCAAGGTATGATCATGTTACAGCTATAAATACCAAAAGAATAATCAACAGAAAATATCATAATTTGATCAAACAAACTTTAATTTGTTACACCAAGATACTGTAAAACTGTTATACTTCAGTCACCAAAATACGTCCACATTAAGTGTTAGAAGTTTGAACTCCAAAGTGTTGCAACTTCAAACACTAAGCCAAATAAAGTATTATAACTTCAGTCAACATACTATGATCACACTCTATTGTTACATTTGCAAAAAGCATACTATGATCACACTTTGATAGTTACACCGAAGAACAATAGACTATGTTCTAACTGTTGCAACTTCAGACACCACAAATAATATCACTTTGTTTATGACTTCAAACATCAGGAATAATAGCATTATGCCTATGACTCAAACACCATAAACAATAATACCTTAATATGACTTCAAACACCAGAAAATATAACATCTTAATGTGACTTCAATTAACAAAAACAATAATATCTTAATATTACTTCAATTACCAACAACGTTACACCTTAATACGACTCCAAACACCAGAAACAATAGCACTTTAATGTGACTTCAAGTACCAGAAACAATAACACCTTAATATGACTTTAAACACCAGAAACTATAACACCTAAATATGCCTTCAAACCCAGATACAATAACACTTTAATATGACTTCAAATAACAGAAACAATAACACCTTAATATGACTTCAAACACCAGAAACAATAACACCTTAATATGACTTCAAAAAACAATAGCACTTTGCCTATGATTTCAAACATCAAAAAAAAAAAAAAACACCTTATAAATGACTGCAAGAACCAGACACATCAGCTTGTCTAAGACTTCAGACACCAGGAACAACATCACCTCATCTATGACTTCAAAGACCCAAAATATGACATGTGTTTTCAATATCAAACAAACATAAATAAGAGAAAAAGGAATTTACTATTAAGCACCCGTACAAAATCAAATTGTCCTCGAAACACTAGTGTCAGCTTATTCACAATTTGAAACAACGGAAGTTTCCCAAGGAAACTCAAACTATTCATTTAATTAATTTTGTTTCATTCATTAGACTCCTTGTATGATCTAGAGTTTCTAGACCTTTCTTTCAAACTAACAGGAAACGTGGTACCTGTAAACCAAATATCTGTCGCAGGAAAAAACTGCACACGAAACAGACTAAAATTGAATCCTGCCTGCGTGGACTAATCAGGAAGAGGGGCGACAACTCCGTACGTGGTAAAGTCCCAAAAGAAAATAATAAAATTACTCTGTATGCTATGAAAAAGTCCGAAGGGGAAAAAAGTCTGCGTGACCTTCACACTGTCGTCACTCGCTTTACACTTGTGCAACAGTGACGTAATGACGTCACTGAGCATAGAAAGGGTTACATGTTTTAAAGCCTTACTGTGTAAAGGTTTTTTTTTTCCTTCGACATGCCGGGGGCTTGTGTCGTTTTAAATTTGTAACTTATACAATAGGTTTATTTATAGATTTATATATTTACTTCAAGTTTAAATGTCACGTCACGACGGTACATCTCAAATCCCACAACAGCTATAGTTTATCTCCACACTTTGGTATACAGGTACATCTCAAATCCCACAACAGCTATAGTTTATCTCCACACTTTGGTATACTGGCTGATGAACGTACAAAAACGAACATACATACAAACAGCAAGTTTTACCTCTAACGCGAATGAAGCATTCGTTCTCGGAAGTTCAGTAGCTAGACCTCCTCCCCCAACTCCACTGATGACAATTCCAAGTCGTTAGTACGATCTTCCAACTGTTATACCTGGCTGCACCGCCTCTCTTGGGGCCTAGATTCCGACACTGCGAGAACGCTAGAGGTATCCTAACGGCGTCAGTAACGACAGAATGCAGGCACGAGTTCAGTAAGGGGAAATAACAATGGAGGAGAAAGACGACCGCCAAGAAGAGTTTCAAGGGAACGGACAAAACTACACCAAGTAAAATGTATGGCAAGCTGATGAGATCATACTTTTATTTATTGTTTGCTCGTGATACAGTAAAACTGAAGAAGGGTGTTTACGAGTAACTTAATCTGATTAGCATTTTTTTTTCAAGTAAGCAAACAAACACGTTTATGATCGCTAGATACGCTTTGTATATTTAGCGAGATGTTAGTCGACCGGGCCACGAGCCAACTCTTGCGTTTCAAGACAACCACGCAGCGAAGTCTGACCATAGAGGACACCCCGACATTCAGATTTAATTTGAAAGAAAGGATTTTCGAAAAGAACCTGAATGATAATACAAACATGTTGCCGTTAAAATGGTTCAAATCTGTCAAAACACACGTCACCCAGACTTTAAAAATGGGTCCACAATGAACAGATTGTACATAAAGAGTTATGTAGCGGACCTCTATCTGCACGAAAGTAGGACATTCAAGAATTGACACGGATGACTGCACCATAATACCCACGCCATCTAATGATCTCAGAATAACAGTTATGACGAACAATAGCAAAGTATACTCCGTCACAAACACCCTGTTCTTTCAGCAGATCAGAGTTATCGGTCTTAGATTAAAAGCTTTTCCTTGTGTCTTAAACTACTTTCTGTATCCGTCTATCTTTTAACTTACAAACACTCTATTTGTAAATAAGCATCCTAACGTATTGTTCCATATAGTGAAGATTAAAAGGAGGGGTGGGGTGGAGCGATCCGCCCCGGGTGCCAAAAAGTAGATATCAAAAGTAGTTGTACATGTATTAGCCTATGATTCTCCGAAGTCTGTTCTAGTGGATGCCCCTCTTAAACAGTATAGGGCACTTTGTAAAATCGATCTTCATGTACCTTAAGAAGTCTTTTGATCTTATCAGCAATAAAGACATATAAATTCCCTCCTCAAAAATCATAACGATATAAAATTAGCGAAAACAAACACTATCAAAAATGTAAACAATGACATATTTATTTATAACTTTTCAAAATAATAAACTTTGAAGTAATCACGGTGGTGTTACCTATCAAATCTTTCATGACGACAGATAACTTCATTCGCCAAATCACTTCCAATTGTTTAGAGCGCACATCAGCTTTCAGATCTGTCAATACTTAGCGAAGTTTTGAACTAACACTCCCACGCGGTAATTTCCCTTGAAAGATTCGTTGATTCAATAGCTACTCGAGAGGGTGGTGATCAGTTTCCAACACAAATATTCTCGACAATACAGAGAGTGCTTGAAGTTCCTAATGGCCCAGAAAACTACCAACATCTAAATTTTGTTCAGCCTTGTTCAGTTTTCTACTGGTGTCAGCGAGAGACACTAGATCTTATTACGTCAGATCCTGTTTCTGGCAAAAGGATACGGGCAAAAACAATTCCGGAAGTGTGTGCGTGAGATAAATGATCGCGAAAAATCTTCACGGTCCTGACTTGGAGCATCAATGCTATTCAAGTCTGATACAAACTTCTGATGAAATCCAATAATTATAATCCAAGGAAAATATTACAGAAATACATAAAACATATTTTATAGAGGACATACTAAATAAATACTTAAAACATACTTTATAGAGGACATACTAAATAAATACTTAAAACATACTTTATAGAGGACATACTAAATAAATACTTAAAACATACTTTATAGAGGACATACTAAATAAATACTTAAAACATACTTTATAGAGGACATACTAAATAAATACTTAAAACATACTTTATAGAGGACATACTAAGTAAATATTTAAAACATACTTTATAGAGGATATACTAAATAAATACATAAAACATACTTTATAGAGGACATACGAAATAAATACTTGTAACACATCCCTTTACAGAGGACATACTAAATAAATACTTACATACCTTTACGAGAGGACATACGAAATAAATACTTACATAACTTTATAAGAGGACATTCTGAATAAATATTTACTACGTAACTTTACGAGAGAATATTGTATTACCCATAATGACGGTCATAGTACATTATTCCTTTATTATTTTTAATGTGGGCGTTCACATTTTGCTAACCTTATCTTCGTTGTTAACTGCAGACCCTCGCCATCTTTATCAATATATGTCTAGTCCTTAATTAATTTCCACTCAACTGTGCGTGAAGAACGTTGAATTCCACCCGACCCCACCCTTTCATTTGTCCACAAAATTTTCTTTCTTTCTGTCTCTGTGTGACAAACTGTGGTTGAATATTTTAGATGCTATTAACAAATTGTGCAAAAACAAACAAAAATATATTAACATGCTAAAGAGTTGATTAAATCTAACAAACTGGAACCATAAATAAACGCTTGAGTGACTCAGAAGGCACGGTTTTTAAACAGCAAAAATGTTTTAATCAGAGGACTGATCAGACTGCCTGACAATTAACGAGCACTAAGTGTAACAAAAATGTTTTAATCAGAGGACAGATCAGACTGCCTGACGATTAACGTGCACTAAGTGTAACAAAAAATGTTTTAATCAGAGGACAGATCAGACTGCCTGACAATTAACAATGTTGGTAAAACTTAAAAGTTGACCATGACCAAAGACTAAATACTAACTTTTACCAATCTGAATGATTTAGAATGGAATGTACGATTCAATATTAGGGACGGGGACTTTGCAAAGAATACGTCATTCGAATTGCAGCCTTCCAGGTGGTAGGAAGCTAATTTTCCCACGTCAAATTTACCGGACTACCGATTTGACCACAACAATGATAAAAAAAGAACGCTAGATCTACAACAATGGTAAAAAGGAACGCAAGATCTACAACAATGGTAAAAAGGAACGCTAGATCTACAACAATGACAAAAAGGAACGCTAGATCTACAACAATGGTAAAAAGGAACGCTAGATCTACAACAATGGTAAAAAGGAACGCTAGATCTACAACAATGGTAAAAAGGAACGCTAGATCTACAATAATGGTAAAAAGGAACGCTAGATCTACAACAATGGTAAAAAGGAACGCTAGATCTACAACAATGGTAAAAAGGAACGCTAGATCTACAGCAATGGTAAAAAGGAACGCTAAAGCTACATCCAGCGCCACTCTCAAGCTCTTTCCAGGGCAGGGCGACCAGATTGACATCCCCGATCATGATTTCGCCCAAGAGCTAACTATGTTGATAATATATAATATACAACATTTGGATGTGTCTAAATAAATTTTGAGGACACTGAAGAGTTAAATGTCGCATTTTCTGAACTACTATTGGCAATCTTCAAGAACGATTACTCATCCATGAGAAGTATTTATGTGTTGTGCCAAGCCATAGCACAAAAACATACAGTTTGTAAGGACTGACCACACTAACAACAAATGAAAAGGAAAAAAACAGACAACAAATCGCCAGAATTTGCGTAAAAGAAATCAACACACAGTTTAATGGAAAATTCCACCCCCACCAAAAGCATCAAGTGCCCAAAATTCATAAACTCCTACTGAGGAAAAAGTACAAATCTCCACCAAACCCAGACAACTAGTAACCAATACATAGGAGTGAACATGTGACAGATCAGACGGGTATTTAAGTCTGGAACCAGACAGGTGTGTACACCTGTGACAGATCAGACGGTACTTATATCTAAACCAACATAATGTGACTGACCAGACGGGTACTTATGTCTAAACCAGACAGGAACCGTACATGTGACTGACCAGACGGGTACTTATGTTTAAACCAAACAGGAGCCGTACATGTGACAGACAGGACAGTGAAGTGTACCAAAACAAAAGTACCTTGTGCTGTATATTCGGATATGACCAGGTATCGAGTGAAGAATGTAGAAACATGGAGTGACATTATCAGATGTGACGGGCCTGAGAGAACTCCTAAATACAGCTTCTTCACGAGACACAGTGGTGGACCAGGAAGATGGTTACAGTAATCGAGTTGACAAGTACCAGTGAAAACAAGCAAGGATTTTGTAGAGCCAACAGTGAGAAGTCTGTTTCAGCAGTGCTGTAGCCGTCACATATCCGGATATGCCGCTTACATGTGTTCAAATGTGTTGATATAAGGAGAGAAAGAGAAATGGCGCCGTCGAAAAGTGCACGCTACATGTATTGATATAACGAGAGAAATAGCTGTCGAAAAGTGAACGCTACATATATTGATGATTGGCGGAAAAAAAAGTCACAGGAAAAAAAGTCACGGGAAAAAAGTCACAAGTTTTGCTAGGAAAAAAAGTCACAGGAAAAAAGTCACAGGGAAAAAAGTCACAGGAAAAAAAGTCACAAGAAAAAAGTCACAGAAAATGTGTATGAATCTGACGTGTTGTCACTAAACAAGTACGCATTAACACATCTAAGCAAGTATGAGTATCACATAAATAAATTAAATTTAAAAAATAATTTTGCGTTCTTTTCATATCACGAGAAAAATCACAAAATAAACTAAAATTAGTTTAAATTTTTACTACATGCAATAATGTTGGGAACTAAACTAAACATAAAATAAGACACCAATGCAATCATATGATTATAGCATTCAATGCAATATAAACATTTTTAGATAGTTGTATGGTAGGCGAGCTTTATTACTATTGCATGCCACTGTTCAAATTTATAGTTTATTAGAACTTAAAGATATACCGGCCGTTTTGATCAATTAGTACCATATTTAAACTTTATAATCACCGAGTAGTACACAAACAATAGAACACTATTAATATTACAGCTAATACAGTTCAATTTTTTAATCTCGATCGGAAATAATTTCCAGAAGTGAAAAGAAACTGGCGCATTGACATAAAATGAAACTAAATAAAAAGTCATCAATGAAATCACGTTTCAAGCAGTCACATCACACTAAACATTTGCTGGTAATGTATGTTAGGTGATTTTTTAAAGAACATTTTATTCTACAGTTACCAGCTGTAGTAGGTATTAAACAAGAAAAGAGTTGTGGAACAATGCACGTCAGTCTGAAGGAAGGATACAACACTGCTGGTCTGCTACGGCTATTGTAATTGACCGCACTGATCCCATTGATGTTTTGTCTGAATAGTGTTATCACTAAACTAGTACCACAATATAATGCGCCCTGCTTTCCTTTGAATCAAAATTATGTTAGCGTAGTTCTTTGGCGTTCCTTTGAATTACACTTGTAGAATTGGGTCATACGTAGCTATAGTTTAAATCTTATTTACTATGTGAGGTGTATCGGAGAGATAAGAGGCAGATTCTTTTAAATTACAATCTCACACACACACACACACACACACACACACACACACACACACACACACACACACACACACACACACACACACACACATTTAACCACGCTCCTAATGAGCCGTCGCTTTCTGTGACTTTTTTTCCTGTGAATTTTTTTCTTGTGACTTTATTTCTTATGACTTTTTTCCTGTGACTTTTTTCCGTGACTTTTTTTCCGCTCACCGTATTGATATAACGAGAGAAATAGCTGTCGAAAGTGAACGCTACATGTATTGATATAACGAGAGAAATAGCTGTCGAAAAGTGAACGCTACATGTATTGTTTTGAAGCGAAAGAGAGGTAATTATCAAAAAGTACAAATTGTCAAAGGTATCTGATTGGCAACATAGAAACCCATTTTTTTTTTTAGAGGCAGCAAACTTGACCAGTTTTATTCATTTGTAACATTACTCACCATTCCCAGTCAGCATCAGAAACACACCAGGGGAAAATACATTTTTAATATTTACATAAAGTCACTTACTGGAATGTTTCTTGTCAGTCAATATAATTACGTTGTTCTTAAATTGATTTCTTGAGTGACTTTTTAGCTGAATGACGTATTTTTAGTGCTTACATGAGTGACTTTCTTCGTTCATAACATAGCCATCTTTAAGTATTTGCATATTGTTACTTACCTGAGTGATTTTCCCAGGTTTTATCGTAATTAGGTCATTACTTTTGGTGCTTGTATACTGCTGGTAATTTAAAATTATGTAACTATTTAAAAATTCTGTGCATGAAATACTAATGAGTCAATGAATCACAATAAATGTTTTCCAAATCCTCAAATAATTAAATTTTGGCATTATAACATAAGTCGTATTCGTTTATGTGTCTAAACTATCTGCATAGAACCGCTATACATTCGTAAACGTGTTTATAGTTTTGACCGAATCGTCTCCCCATACATAAGCAGTTAAAATATAAAACGCGCAGTGGCTTCTTAAAAATTGCCTTCTGTTAAGTGAACGATAAGGTGAAAGTGTACAGATAAAAAGTCAACCTGAGTGAGCATGGGATTTTTTTTCTTCCTAAAGGCTGTCATTTTGTTTTGCATACATAAACACTGACAAGCATCTGCCTTCTCGGGTACTGAGTATTATAATAACATTGATGACCTTAACAGAAGATACCGCATTACGAGATCGGTTTCCCGACGAACTCTCGGAAAGCAAACTGGGGCACACCAAGACTGGGGCACACCAAGACTTGATAGCCTTTTTTTTTTTTTTAAACAATTATAAGTGTTAACCCCTTCGCTGCCCTTATGACATAGGCGTAGGCCAATAGAAAAAGGAGGGAAAAGGTGGCCCGTGATTTGTAATTTGTAAGAATTACGTAAGAAACTTTACCACAGACATATTGCGTACAGAATTACGAGTATGACGTACTTACTGTCACTGAGATTCAAATTATATGATATGAAGTATGCAAGTCATAACAAATAAAAGCCTACTATTTTAAGTATAGTAAGTATGCAAGTCATAACAAATAAAAGCCTACTATTTTAAGTATAGTAAGTATGCAAGTCATAACAAATAAAAGCCTACTATTTTAAGTATAGTAAGTATGCAAGTCATAACAAATAAAAGCCTACTATTTTAAGTATAGTAAGTATGCAAGTCATAACAAATAAAAGCCTACTATTTTAAGTATAGTAAGTATGCAAGGCATAACAAATAAAAGCCTACTATTTTAAGTATAGTAAGTATGCAAGTCATAACAAATAAAAGCCTACTATTTTAAGTATAGTAAGTATGCAAGGCATAACAAATAAAAGCCTACTATTTTAAGTATAGTAAGTCTCCAAACGAACGGCGTGCATGCCTGGAATGAAAGGATTTGATGAATGACCCAGTTTTTTTTATTTGCGAAGAAAAAGAAGAAAAGGATAAAAATGCACAAAAAATCCCCCCGAACGTTGGGTTTTGTTTTGGTTTTTTTTGTATTTTTTAACGCAGAAGGACAAAAAAGTAGTAGAAAAAGAAAACACAGACATGCAGCGTGATGTATATTGCTATCAAGCTGAGTCTAATACTGCCATACTTCTGAATGACTGATTTACTGTGCAGTTAAACTGAAGTAATACTGCCATACTTCTGAATGACTGATTTACTGTGCAGATAAACTGAAGTAATACTGCCATACTTCTGAATGACTGATTTACTGTGCAGATAAACTGAAGTAATACTGCCGTACTTCTGAATGACTGATTTACTGTGCAGTTAAACTGAAGTAATACTGCCGTACTTCTGAATGACTGATTTACTGTGCAGTTAAACTGAAGTAATACTGCCGTACTTCTGAATGACTGATTTACTGTGCAGATAAACTGAAGTAATACTGCCATACTTCTGAATGACTGATTTACCGTGCAGTTAAACTGAAGTAATACTGCCATACTTCTGAATGACTGATTTACTGTGCAGATAAACTGAAGTAATACTGCCATACTTCTGAATGACTGATTTACTGTGCAGTTAAACTGAAGTAATACTGCCATACTTCTGAATGACTGATTTACTTTAAATATCTGTGTAGTGCAGTTAAACAGGATCTAACACTGCCATATTCTGAATGACTGATTTA
This sequence comes from Sinotaia quadrata, assembly GCA_028829895.1. Classification (NCBI taxonomy): domain Eukaryota; kingdom Metazoa; phylum Mollusca; class Gastropoda; order Architaenioglossa; family Viviparidae; genus Sinotaia; species Sinotaia quadrata. Next base: position 30,634,402 of record CM054183.1, on the reverse strand, counting down.
CTTTAAATGTCTGTGTACTGCAACCAAACGGTTTAAAACTGACACACTTCTGAATGTCTGTGTGACAAATATTTTCATGCCTTCCTTTATTTGTCACTTGTATCCTAATACTTTTATTTATGATATATTTTGTGATGCAATGTGTAGAGCCTTTTATTCATGTAAGTGATATGTATGCAGTAAGATTTAAAAGTTTAGACGTAATGCACTGCACATTTAAGCAAACCTGAAAATCATGACAGCTCTCCTAATGGATTACTAGACCTTGCCTGTAGTGTTATTATTAAATGATACTGGTTTCATTCTTAGTGAAATTCAATAGTCTTTAAGTTCCATTGAATGCGTGAGTCCACTTCTTAAATCTCGTCATAGATAAACGACTTATCGAATGATGCAAGCATTTCTGAGAAGCTAGCTATTTGGGGCTATCCAATGGCTTTTTAGGTCTATCCAATGGCTATCCATTGTAGCTGACCATTGGGTGCTAAAGGAATACTGGGGGGGGGGGGGTAAGATCCATGCTGTGGAAAATTATCCCTTTGTCCATCATTGCCGAGAAATTCTGCATGCAAGTAAGACGTGTTTTTCTTGTCTAGTCTCTGTTCTTGGGAATCATGTGATCAAAGCCTACCATGAGTAAACATAGAGTTATAAATTTTATAACTGTAATTTTCGTGTTTCTTTTCAGCTAAAGAGATTTTTTTTCCCCTTTCTTTCAGGTGAGTAATATGTATTTTTATGTCTTTCTTTCAGGTGAGTAATATGTATTTTTATGTCTTTCTTTCAGGTGAGTAATATGTATTTTTATGTCTTTCTTTCAGGTGAGTAATATGTATTTTTATGTCTTTCTTTCAGGTGAGTAATATGTATTTTTATGTCTTTCTTCCAGGTGAGTAATAATGTATTTTATGACTTTCTTTCAGGTGAGTAATAATATATTTTAATTTTTGTTTATAACCTTGTGTTGTGTTGTGTTGTGTGTTGTTTATAATTCAAAGATATATTTTGTTATTTTATTTAGTATAATTGCCATGTGATTAGTTACTATAGACTTAGACCCTATACTATGACGGGATTTTCAAAATGGTGGGCAATTGGCGACAGTATTTTACCCTTGTGTCTTCTCCATGAGCTTAGTGGGGCAAATGCAGGACGGTGTAAGCAAGAGCAGGACCGTGTGGGCAAGTGCAGACCGTGTGGGCAAATGACCTCAGAGCATGGACCAGAATAGAATATTTATGTTAAGTTACAGACTAATTAATTGACACACGAGTATTGCCCACCAATTAGATGACATCTATAAAGACCGTATTAACATAAGTAAATTTAGCTTAAGAAAGAAAAGAGTTGTCCTGTATGTTCTCTCTGGTATTTGAGCTGCTATTGTTCTTGTCTGAGTAATTAAAATACAAGTAAACATAAGCTTATTTTTTACCCACCCATCTAAAATGCTCGTGATTAATCGTTTGTGAATATTAATTTGACTGATCATCTAGGTGAACTGAAGAAAAAAGAAAATTGATCAAACTACAAATGACCGAGTACTTATATTTGTATACATTTATATATTGGATTTTTAAAAAAAATAACAATCCCCTTATCGACACTTGCTAGAAGAGAATAACTTGATAAGTTTAATGGCAATGTGGGGAAAAGGGAGAAGTTTCCCGGAGCCTTCAAGCCAGCATGCATTGCGTCCCTTACTTTCCTATGTTTAGTAGCTAGAGACATCGTAGATATCGCTACACAGGACCAGATACAAGTAATAAATAATAACTGATTAATAAACAAACTTTTTCGTTGCATAAACTGCTAAAAAAACAAAACTTAAAAAAAAAACAAAAAACCCCCCACTGCACGTTAAAGAGTAAGGAAACATTTTTAACTCAGCACAATAGTAGATTTTTAAAATGCAGTTTGCATCACAAAGTAGAGGTCAATAACTCATTAAAGGAAATGTATGCTATGTACTTTTATATAGCAAAATGTAGACATCCACGATGTCGAATACAACATACTTTTGAATACTCCTCCCCTCCCCCCAACACACACCGTGTTCCATTTGTTTCCAGCAAAAATCCTTACTCCCAGAAAGAACTTCATCAACAGGAATGTTCACTTGATAATAAATTTCTTCCGACTGTAACTGAAAAATTCATTGACTAATTCAAATGTGCAAATTAATACAACGAAGCCACTCGCATTTAATGTGCACCCAGGTTTTGCTATACATATATTGCTGAGTTAACAAATTATTCACCACTTTACCATAGTACTCTATATATGACAGTATAAAAAAAATAATTTGTTTATTATTTTTATTTTTTTACTTTTAATCGTGGGTGTCAGACATCAGCATAGCATCCTGCCTGCCTAATGTCAGCAGTGTAGATTTTCGTAGTACTGAAGATTTAGGCACTCTAAGACTTCTGAATGGATTTTGATGATGGTCTAGCTAAAGGCATTGTTTAGGTGCAGGTACTAATTCTCTGTGTGGCGGTTTTTGCAACGGCAGCCGTGGTTGATTGTCCCTACCTTGATTTGAAAACGGTCAGGAACACTTCAAGACCAGTTATTTATCTGGCTTATCTCCCTTGATTGCCTCAACACGAAATCGACCCTATCGACCTTACTAAAAACGTGTTTCAAGGTCAGTGACGTTGGTTGCGCGAAAAGCGGCGGAAGCCGAAAACGCCCCCTACATTAGTAAGCAAGCAGTGACGTTGGTAAATTCTCAAGGCTTTTGTGGTCAACTGCCGTCTTTTTGGATTCATAAACAAAATACTATAACCAAGATACTTTTTAACTGTCCATCTTTCATAACCAATATATTTTATAACTATCCTCCTTTCATAACAGAGATCATTTTTAACTGTCCATCTTTCACAACCAAGAAACTTTATAACTGTCCTCCTTTCAAAACAGAGATACCATTTAACTGTCATAACCAAGTCCATCTTTTATAACCAAGAAACTTTATAACTGTCCTCCTTTCATAACAGAGATACCCATTTAACTGTCATAACCAAGTCCATCTTTTATAACCAAGATACTTTATAACTGTCCTCCTTTCATAACAGAGATACCCATTTATTGATTTAACTGTCATAACCAAGTCCATCTTTTATAACCAAGATACTTTATAACTGTCCTCCTTTCAGAAATACTTTTTAACTGTCCTTCTTTCATAACCAAGATACTTTTAAACTGTCCTTCTATCATAACCAAGATACTTTTTAACTGTCCTTCTTTCATAACCAAGATACTTTTTAACTGTCCTTCTATCATAACCAAGATACTTTTTAACTGTCCTTCTTTCATAACCAAGATACTTTTTAAGAGTCCATCTTTCATAACCAAGATACTTTTTAAGAGTTCATCTTTCATAACCAAGATACTTTTTAACTGTCCTCCTTTCAGAGATACTTTTTAACTGTCTTCCTTTCAGAGATACTTTTTAACTGCCCTTCTTTCTTAACCGAGATACTTTTATATTACTTTTATATTTATATTTAACTGCCCTTCTTTCATAACCAAAAAATAACTGGTATAGGGTTGTCCTCGGTAGGCGTCTATCAGTGAAATGAAAAGAGCATAAATAAACTCTGTTGCGATTTATCAGCTATCACACTGACAAATGTTCCAAACAAGGTTTATTTTAATGCCTCTTTAAATTTTCTCCAGTGTGTATGTACATCCATGCACTGCACAATGCGCTCCAGAGCTTCTATTTATGGCTTAAAGCTTAAAAAAATAATATTAAATGCGAGTGATTCGTTGTAAGATTATATAGCTTGAGCAATGAAAATCGGAAGTTGACAAACACAAATCTGCTTTATATTAGTTATGGCAGTGACCATACTAGTTGACCTATATGTTAAGGGAAGTCGTGGGAAGCAGCCTGTGCACAAAATCGACCCAGGCCGGAAGCACTTCCCATAATATCATCATCATCATCATCATCATCATCATCATCATCAAGCAGCCTGTTCGATCACGTGTCTGGCTCGGTCTCGTATTCATCAGACCAGTCGTTATTTAGCAATATGATCTCTGATCCGACTTATCGCACAGAGTCAGGCTCCTGCTTTTGCAATGAAGTACCCAGTTTTAAACGACTCTGTGGCTTAAGAATGTGATAAAATGTATAACATTACAAGGTAAATGTTTTACCAGCGAGATGTTTGGAAAGCTATAAAAGTGCCTTCGATAATATCTGCCATGGGGAGAAAACTGTTTGCTTCGTGCAGCTTGTTTGTTGACATAAGTCTGGGAAAAGACGAACACCCGAGGGTTCGCCGAGTACATACGGTGAATGACATACCAAGATTCGGGTTCAAGTGTTTAGAAATCTCCTCTATCTCTGCTCACATTCATTTTTCGAATTCCATTGCAGTCTGCAATGATTCTTTCTCAACTATCCAGCGAGGATAGTCCATTGCTGAAGCAGTTTCGAAATGATTGATAAGCTTTTCTCAATGGCAACCAAGTATTTTTATTTTATAATCATCATGGCGCATTAAAAATATTTGCTACTATTATCGTTCAGTTTATGGGTGGTCGCTTTCTGGCTATTAATAATAACTAAGTAAATATCATTCATCAGGTCGATTTCAAGTCTTTTTGACAATGGCATATTAAAGGCATTACACCAACGAACTTGATTTCGAGTCGTTTTGACAATGATATTTTGAACAGTACCTACATACATTAAAGCATTCATTATATCAATTAACTGGACTGCCTTCTAACGGTATCAACTGGAAATAACAACAATCATTACATCAGTAAACTTGACGACATATGACCAGCAATAAGTCATTCTTTATATCCGTAAACTTAATGAAGAGTTAATAATTCTCGACATCTTAAGGGTGTGTAAACAACCGGCAATTTACTTCACTAAACTTGACGGCATTAAATCCCTCTAGATTCCAGAACTCTCCATGGCCGAGAACGAAGACTAAAAGCCCCAGGCATTCTCTGAAGTAAGCCAACACAGCCGCCACCACCAGTTACATCAATAAGCTTAATGTATATTAAGTGGCGCCTAGCGGCAATAAGTTTGACATGCTATACGGTTCAAACTGGCAAGAAACCATGCTGCTTTCCTATTTCATAATCAGATTTCTTTTTTCTTTTTTTAAATCTTGGGCTTTCCACGGATATTGGCACGTATGAGCTGCCAGTTCAGGCAGCACTTCGACAGTTTAACTTTTCTCCGTTTTATTTATTTATTTTAATTTTGTATTCAATGGTAATTTCTTTCTGTTGTTTACTTCAGTTAAAGCTACAACGAGCATTATGTAATGCTAGATCTGGCGTAGGTTAGCATGGGGTCATTGGTTAAATAACACACTTTGGTTATTTTCTTTCCGTTATTCTCGACTCTAGAAGCACAGATTGATTTGTACAAAGTTGTCGTGTCCGTCTTTCTGTCGTTTATGCTGTAAATTTTTAGTTGTTACGTCTCGCCAGCGCTTGTCAATTGTGTCTGGGTTCAGAGGTGATTCTGGAAATCTCTGTGGTGGACATGAGTCAGCTGCCTATCCTCCATATAGGTAAGATGGGTTGAGTGCTTACTTTCTGACTGGAATGTTAATTTCCAAGAAAATTTGTTTGAGCCACGAATGTAATAGTGTAAAAACAATCTCTCTCTCTCTCTCTCTCTCTCTCTCTCTCTCTCTCTCACACACACACACACACACACACACACACACACACACACACACACACACACACACACACATGCGTTTTTATACATCAATATATATTATGTCTATACATACATTGACGTCAGACTTTTAGTAATCAACAGTGATTATTTCGTCTGATAATAAACATGAGTACACCGAAATAAAGCTATTTAGTGCAGCGCTCTGTTCTCTAGATATTGTGACTAGTTATCTCTAATTATTGTGACCACGTTCGCAGACCTCTTAATACATTGACTTTGTTCTAATCTCTAAGCACAGCGACTATATTCCAATCTCTATACACAGTGACTATGTTCTAATCTCTAAACACAGCGACTATATTCCAATCTCTATACACAGTGACTATATTTTAATCTCTATACACAGTGACTATATTCCAATCTCTATACACAGTGACTATGTTCGTTGATCTCAGTAGAGAGTGTCTGTTCTTTCTCTCTATCTCGGTATACAGCGACTTTACTATCTCGGTACATAGTGATTTTACTCTCTTATCTCGACACATAGTGACTTTACTCTCTATCTCGGTACTCAGTGACTTTACTCTCTGTCTCGGTACATAGTGACTTTATTCTCTATCTCGGTACACAGTGACTTTGCTATCTCGGCGCACAGTGTCTTTACCCTCTATCTCGGCACATAGTGACTTTGCTCTCTGATCTCTAAACAGTGACTTTGCTCTCTGATCTCTAAACGGCGACTTTGCTCTCTGATTTCTAAACAGTGACTTTGCTCTCTGATCTCTAAACGGTGACTTTGCTCCCTGATCTCTAAACGGTGACTTTGCTCCCTGATCTCTAAACGGTGACTTTGCTCTCTGATCTCTAAACGGTGACTTTGCTCTCTGATTTCTAAACGGTGACTTTGCTCTCTGATCTCTAAACGGTGACTGCTCTAGGATCTCACATTGTGACTTTGCTTTTTGATCTCTAAACGGTGACTTTGCTCTCTGATCTGTAAACGGTGACTTTACTCTCTATATCGGTAAACAGTATCTTTACTAGTACGGCACAACAGTGACTTTACTCTCGGATCTCACAAAGTGATTTTGCTCTCTGATCTCTAAACTGTGCTCTTTGATCTCTAAACAGCGACTTTGTTCTCTGATCTCTTATCAATGACTTGCTCTCTGATCTCTAAACTGTGACTTTGCACTTTGATCTCTAAACAGTGATTGTTCTCTGATCTCTTATCAGTGACTTTGCACTCTGATCTCTAAACGGTGAATTTGTTCTTTAAACGGTGACTTCATTCTTTGATCTCTTATGGGTAACTTTGCTCACTGATCTCTATACGGTGACTTTTCTCTTTGATCTCTAAACGGTATGATCACTTATCTGTACACAGTGTCAATGCTCTGATCTGTAAACAGTGATTGACGGTTTTGTTTATTTGCATTCTTCATTATTGTTATTAGGATAAAAGTGGAAGCATATAGAGTGCATGTGTACTTACATAACTTAATCACGTGACAGATGCAACAATGGAGCTAACTTGTTGAGGTCTTCTTTGTTGCTGTTTTTAGCTGTGTTGTATCTAACTCCATAAAGATGTTTCTTTTGTGAGTGTAAACTAAATAAGATACTACTGGCCATTATAATTATGATCAGTGTAATGATGAATGTTTCTAGGTGGAAACAGTTGATAACAAAACTTCGAAAACTTAAACTAGTTGACGGAGTTCCTTGTCTCTTTAAGTGGAAATTAATTTCTTCCATAACGAGCAGATATTTTGATAACATTTTAAGTTATGTGATTTTATGGCCAAAGAAATGAAGTATAAAAAATGTATAATCTCTCAGTGAGTTGTACTGGTTTTAGCTTGAGAAATAATTTTATACTGTTCGTATTCTGTGTGGTGATTTTTTTAGCTCAAGAAAGATCAGTTTTGTACTGTTCATATTATGTGTGGGGTTTTTAGCTTAATCAAGAACAATTTTGTACTGTTCATATTCTGTGTAGTGTTTTTAGCTCAAGAAAGATCAATTTTGTATGTTCATATTTTGTTTGGTATTTTTTTAGCTCAAGAAAGCGCAGTTTTGTACTATTATTCTGCGTGGTAATTTATAGCTCAATAGCTAAAGAAGGAACAGTTTTGTACTCTTCATATTTTGCGTGGTAATTTTCAGCTCACTCAAGAACAGTTTTGTACTCTTCATATTCTGCGTGGTAATTTTCAGCTCACTCAAGAACAGTTTTGTACTATTATTATTCTATGGATATACTTATTAAATATAAGTTAGGAGTGAATTAATAATTATTTTAATTAATTATAATCTATTTGGAAAGTTTGACTGAACTTCTAGTTGTTTATTTATTTTGTGTGTGTGTGTGGGGGGGGGGGTCATGAAGAAAAGGAACATTGACTAAAAACCAACAAGATCTAGATGTTGAATGTCTTCATTAACGTCCACTTGTTAGTAAATGCTAATTTTACAAATTTTTTTGGCAGGTGGGATCGAAAAGTCATGGCTCTCAAACATGTTCTCGCAGAACGTTGTGATTATATATCTTTGATTTCTCAACGTTGTGACAATGCTCGCTCTTGTCAACATGTGATCTCTCAACATTCTGACAATGCTCGCTTTTCTCTAAACAGGGTAACGGATCTCTAAACACGAGACTAATTTTGATCTCTCAACGTTGTGACAATGCTCGCTCTTGTCAACATGTGATCTCTCAACATTCTGACAATGCTCGCTTTTCTCTAAACAGGGTAACGGATCTCTAAACACGAGACTAATTTTGATCTCTCTACGTTGTGATAATGCTCGCTTTTCTCAATACAGGGTATCGGAGCTCTAAACAACGCGTCTGTATTTTGATCTCTAAACACAGTGCTTGCTTGCTATATCTAAACATAGTGACTGCTTGATATCTCTAAACAGAGTGATTGCTTACTATATCTAAACATAATGACTGCTTGATATCTCTAAACAGAGTGATTGCTTACTATATCTAAACATAGTGACTGCTTGATATCTCTAAACAGAGTGATTGCTTACTATATCTAAACATAGTGACTGCTTGATATCTCTAAAGAGAGTGATTGCTTGTTATTATCTTTATAGATTATGACTGCTTGTTATATCTAAATCTAGTGACTGCTTGTTTATCTCTAAAATTAGTGACTGCTTGTTATATCTAAACTTAATGATTGTTTGTTATCTCTAGACAAGAGTGATTGTTTAACATAGTACCTCTTCTTATATCTAGAGTGACTGCTTGCTGTCTTGATAGCACAGTGGCCTGCAAGTTATCTATAAACATAATACTTATCTCGATAGCACAGTGGCCTGCAAGTTATCTATAAACATAATACTTATCTCGATAACACAGTGGCCTGCAAGTTATCTATAAACATAATACTTATCTCGATAACACAGTGGCCTGCAAGTTATCTATAAACATAATACTTATCTCGATAGCACAGTGGCCTGCAAGTTATCTATAAACATAATGACTGCTTATCTCAACAACATAGAGCCTGCTTGTTATTTCTAAATATAAAGACTGCTCATCTAGATAGCATAGCACCTGCTTCTTATCTCTGTAACACAGGGCTGCCTGCTATCTATAGTGACTGCCTGCTATCTCTAAACATAGTGAACATTCGCTGACTGTGCTCTCTGATCTCTAATACTATTCACTTCAGCAACTAAGCTTGCTGATCTCTATTTACTGTATAGTGACCACTAAACTAGTATCCAAGCTCAGTGACCTTAAAAATTCGAGCTCTACACACAGAATCTTTCAAGCACTAAGCATTTGACACAACGCATCTTCGTTATGTTTTATACTGAAATACACATCTTTATAGTTGTGGTGGAGTAAATTTGCCTATCTCTAAACTTAATTGTTATATAAATTGTTGAAGTGAACTGACTCCTTGTGAGGAATTTTTGTAAGTGTCGAGTTGGAGTAAACACTCGAAATAAGAATGTTAGAAATTGCTCTGTAATGCAAACCAGTTCCAACTGGATGAGTAGTTTTTGTTATTCAATGGTTAAGATTTATGAGAACGAAACCAGCCAATGGGCTGAGATAAAAAAAAATGTGTACCTGCTGTAGAAAATTCTATTTTATAATCACTTTAATTTGGTGTGGCAATTAGTCCGGTCATGAAAGGTGGCCATTAGCTTAATGGTGAGCTAACTGACTGAGAGAAAATGGACTTAGTAATATTTCATGCATTTTTGCTATTGATGTGTTATACTTGCGTTTTACATAGAGATGTATTAAGTGAGTAGACTATTATTTCTACATATGTTTGAACTAAGTTGCTCATATATAGTATGCTAAACACTTGACATTGTTCCTATTATGAACCTATTTATAAATTGATAAACTGTATTAATTATGCTGCGTGCGTGTATTGGGCTAATAAATACTGTTGCAAGAAACTGTACGTTGAGACTTGAATAGAGTGGAAACTTATCGTTTGTTCTGATTATATTTTACAGGGAATAAGCAGTCTTTCTTTCTGTGTATGATTTGAACCTGATTGTAAACCACTACGACCGGCCATGGTAGAGGCAGAGAGCAGTGTGAAGTGTAAGAGTACACTACACTCCATTGATGTATGGTGGAAAAGTATGCTGACTATATTGAGGAATTTCTGGTATGAGGAAGTTACTAGAGATTGCTGCAATTGTTCTACTTTAGGGAACTAAATGAGATATAAGACTGTATAGATATTAAACATGATTTTGTGGAAATATTGATGTCAAAATAAATGTATTGTTAAATTTATTGACCTTCTTACACATATTGATAACCTTGTTGGAGAAGAAAGTGGGAGGATGGGGGCTTGCTAAATATAGATTAAATACTGATTTGTCTTCTCCTTTAGTAAGATGTTTTCCACCTACTGAAATATTGTGTGGAGGGTAAATGTTTGTCTTTAATGTTGTGGAAGAGAGAAAATGTTTACAGCACGCACATATCCGCCAAGTGAGAGAGACGAGTGGTATCTGCTCGATAATTATTAATAACATAAATTAAGATTTTCATCACTTGTAATTAGTTATGGACAATTAATTAATTAATAATAATCATAGCCATTAAGTGGTGTTGACGTCACAATAGTCTTATATTGAAACATACATATCTTTATAGTCTTATACTGAAACACTTGAGAGTAAACACTGGAGTTGAGAATATGCTAGAAACACACATCTTTATAGTCTTATACTGAAACACACATCTTTATAGTCTTATATTGAAACACACATCTTTTTAGTCTTATACTGAAACACACATTTACATATTGGTAATCTAATCAGAAACACACACACCTGCATCTTTGGCACACACAGTACATTAAAAAAAGAACACAAGAACTAGATGATAATTAACTTGGACATATATGTATTTCATGGCAGCGCATGTGAATACCACTGTTGGTTAAATGTATACAAATGTAATGATAAACTCCTCTTTTTCTTTTTTTAATGCATGCTACATAGTGTGTAGCACAAACATAATTATCAGCTTCATATATTGTCAAGAGAAATACAACACATTACTGAACACACATTTCATGGAATGGACGTTCAACGCAAGCAAAATTAAAATATATATATATATAATTTAAAAATTCAATGCTACCATTGGCATTTTCTTCTGTATTTAATTTATTTTTAAATATAACTTTATTTTATTTTTGTTGCATTCGTTAGTCCTTGCAAATTGAAAGCTTTGCAAAACAATAATAATTATGCTTATAATATCTAGCACAAGCCACGTGGTAAAAACAATAAAATCTTTTGGCTTAGGAATAACAGTCTGAAATTGATGGGGGCCGAAGGCAGTAGTAAATGGTTCAAACAGTCCTTCATTAGACTGAACTGTATGGCATGCTTCGAGCAAAACACTCATAGATAATGATAATGTCTGTAACCACAGATAGGGAGAGAACAAAAGGAAAATAACCACAAAATAATAATAACATTACTAATAATAATCACCACACATGATAATATGTCATCATTTTAAGTCATTTGATCCAGAATGAAAAGTTCATACAAATACAATAAACCACTGTTCAAAACTGTGATCCAAAACGAGGCACAACTCTAAGCTATATCACTCACACTGCTTTCACTCGCATTTACATGCACTCTTAATACACAAAATTTATTCACACATTCTTATAAGAACATTCCATCATCAACATTCTTGTACTGAATGTTTAAATACTGATTCAGCTAATAACAGTAATATGTTAATATTGCAATTCTATTTTAGTTTGACAATCTGCACCATAACATAAGCATAATTTATTTCTTACCCTTCCACTAGAAAATAGTGTTTACTTCAGTTCTATACATATTAGCATAAAGTTGTGTATAAATGCATGCATAAGTGTGTGAGCTGGGGTTGTGCATCAATGAACAAGCAAAACAAATACCAAAGCTTACATGAACATTTTTAAAACTCGTTTCAAACTTGTTTTCTATTTTATCTCCCACTGTACTAAGATCAACAGTTCAATAGACCTTAATGTGTAAAGATTGGGATTGGAAGGTGAAAAAATACTATCAAGACTTGTAAAAAATTTCCACGAACAATAAGTGGATACCTGACCACTAGCATTAATACTTCCTTGCTTTGAAATAAATTTTGGACTTTGAAAGTTGTCCACGTTATATAACTGATAAATGGCAAGAAACTAAAATAAACAACATACATAAATGATAGGAGGTCTGTAAAAGTCTTGCTTATTAGATCAACAGCTCTCTCAGACAAAAAAAATGATATAGTGAAAGACTGAACGCAACTCAGTAAAGGACAAAGTCAAGAACAGTGCCTGATACTAGCTAAGGCTGATTGATGACAGTGCATTGAACAGGTTGCATGCACAGCCTGATCATAATGCAATGGAGACTGCAAAGAGAAGGGGGATACATAACCATACCATAATGAAATGTAGAATTAAAAGAGAAGAAAAAAAATAATAAAAATATATATACTACTCTTCTTTTCTTGTGGTGGTGGTGGTGGTGTGTGGTGTGCATGCCTGCGTGTGTGTGTGTGTGTGATCTAATCCACAAACAGAACAGGATAATGCTACTTCAAAACAAAGTAGACTGTAATCAATATTCAAGTAACATTAACCATAAAAATGAATAAAAGCCTATCCCAAACATACACATACATTAATGTAAGTCATTGCAAACAAACAAAAAATCCTACTAAGTGCAGTGTTATAATAAATATGCATGTATCAAAAAACTTTGTCAGAGATTTCACAAACTTGACTTTATGCAATTCCTCAGTACCCAGAGCAATGTTTCTCCACAATAAAAACAAATCTAACTTAAATAAATAAAACTTTTACAGACAGCTTGCGTTGGAAAAACTTGAAAGTCAAAAGAAACATATTACAAAATATCAAAGAGCAAATATCTTCTATACCAAGACCCTGGTTAATTAATAAATGGTTTCAGAAATGCAGTCCAAGTGATGAAGTAAATATAGTTCAGTGACTATCCACTACTTGGCCAAAATATTACTTTAAAATAAATTCTTCTTCCAAAAAAAAAAAAAGAAGAAGCAGCACAAGTGGCCCCAACTTATAACCCTTATTTTGCTTCTCTCCCTTTCCATAGTAGCACAAACACAATTTTTATGATTATATATATATATAAGAGCTTAAGAATATGCTTGACTTCTGGCTGTGTTCCAAGAACCAAGTAAGTTGGGGTTGCTGGGGTCATTTCTAAAATTACTAGAGATATTTTGTCAATCTTTGGTATAATTCTCTGTGGGTGAATTTCTTTTCAAAATTTTTCTTAAATAAATCATAAATATCAATGAATAAAAAAATATTAAATGAAGTGGGCGGAAGATCACACATTACACTAACAACAGTCCTTAGAGGTATGCAAGATTTTCAGCTTATGCATTAAAACCAGTAAATGACTACTATCAAGACAATAGTAATCCCAGTCATCAAAAGAACCAAAGTATTGTGCTGCACCATGTCCAGGCAATGGTGTCCAGGAAGGGGACGCATTTCCCCACATTCTTTTTTAAAATGTTGACAGTAAGGGAGACTGAGTGCATGATTTGGGGCAGAGAAAAAAATAAATACAACAACTTAAAAATAAATCTGTGAGGACCAAAGTTAATATTATTTTATAAAACCGATAAAAGGAGTACCCTGACCTTTACCAGTGTGATTTAATTTTCAATGCTATCTAGAAGTATATCAATATGTATAATTTAAAAAGTTCTCTATTATATAAACTTTATAAAGAAATATGTACAGTTAAAATTAATACATCCTTTTTAAAAAAAAAATAGAAACAATTATATTATTAAAAATATACCTTCTGAAAAAATAACCCAATGCATTCATACCACAATTTTTTTGTTTTCTGTAGCAGTATTTTTAATATTTGCAGAATACCTAGATCATTCTAATACAATGTGCAATTGAGAGGAGAAAGAAACTAAAGCATAATAAATAAATAAATTTAAAAATGAAAGAGAAGAAAGACAGGAGTATTTTTTTCATTCAGTAGTGCCTATATAATTTAAAAGAACAAAGCTGATCTATGACTTCTGGTGCCCATTTGGAGGCTAACATTAATTCAGATCACTATCTCTACTTGTACTGTCTATAGGAATGAAAACAGCTAAAACCATAACATGATGAAGAGCATTGTGCTTGGCAACACACTCAAGACCATTAGTAAACTTAAGACCATTCAGGGAGTGATATGAACAAGTTTAGTTTTAAAAAAAATACATAATTAAAGATGAAAAACCGACAGCCTATACATTCATGTGAAGGTATCCAGTATCATTTTAGAAAGGTGAATTTTGAAGCTAATAATTTATAGATCATGTACCGGTACTTACACCTCTCCATTCATTGCCTCTGGCATTATGGTATTAACTGTAACACTAGCCAGTGATATCACGATTTTAAACAGTCAAACTTCAAATTCAAACCCAGAAAACACTTTTTCCCCCTTTACTGGAATCAATTATATTATTGGTCATAATAAAAAGTTATTTCTTCAAAGCCTCACATCCTCTGAAACTTAAGGCAAACTTTATACTAAAGACAATTTTAATGAACTAACTTTTGATTTTAGCAGGGTTGATATTTTACCTCAAGAGCATTTCATTAACTATTTATAAGGCAATTCTGGTTATGTTGCAGCCCAAATTGGAGGCTGAGACACTTATCACTTCCTTGTAATGCATGGATGGCCATCTTGCCATGCTCCACCACTAACATGACAAAACTGTAATGCACGGCCATCTTGCATTCTTCAATCAGTGGTTCATTTTCCATTTATAAGAAATGCTCTTATATAAACTTTGATGTCAGTTCAAAAAACAACTCAAATACGATATTATTTGAAGATTATACTTTTTACTTACTACATATAAATAGATTAAGCATGTTTAAACAAACCCCTAAGAATTACTTTTTCTTTTAATCAATATTTAATTTTAATTCAATGAAGTTTATTTTTACAGTATAATATACTTTTTAAACTGAGATGCTATTGTAATTTCTGGGAACTAGAAACATCATGACAAGTAGTGTCTACTGTACCTGATAATTATTTTTTTCCCTCAAACCCCAAGTAAATAATGCTTATTTAATTTAGTATTATTTTCAATACAATTCCTCCAACATATAAATTAAACAAATAAGACTTGTTCATCATATTAGAATTAAAGATTAATATAATGATATAAATAAAAAATATTAGGTAAACTTTAAGTACTCAACACAAAATTGCATTCTGTTCATTGAATATATCAAAATGACATTGTAAACAATTTTATTTTGCTCTACCAAATTCCATTCACAATATAAAGATAATAATTAAAACTTTTTTAAATGGTAATTTTAATTAACACTAACTACAATGATTGCAAAGCATATCTGCAGGGCTGTGTTGCAGCATGCCATCTGTAAATACCTATATTGTTAGTAAAAACAAATACTAGTTTCAGTTCATGTTGAACACCAAAAGAACACATTCGATAAAATAAATATAAATTCAGAGATTTTTTTTATTAGTGCTTTATATTAATTAGCATATGAAAGCATTTTAAATTGCAAGTGAGATGCTGCTTGCCAATCCTAAGCTAGGGAGTGTGTGTGTGGACTGAAAAAACTCCAACTTGTACAATCGATAGGGTGAGGTTTGAACCCCCAATCATCTAGACCTCCAAATCACGCAGTTCTCCAAGTCAAAGTCTATCAAATAATAAATCATACAAAAGAAGTTATGGTCCATCAAAACAATATTCAGAAATAATGATGCATATCCAAGGAGAAATATATGATAATAATATATAAAGATACTTAAAATTTTAAAATTCTACTAAGAAATTATTTATTTTTAAAAAACAATAAACACTCATTTTTAAAAAATTCATTTAAAAAAAAAAAAAAAGTAAACAATTGTTGTTGCTTTTTTTACAAAATAAAAAGTTCTGATATCTGCACTTCTATCATAATCACTGTTAAAGGTTCCCCATGAAGTACAACTAAAGCAGAAGAGAAAAACTGTCACATTTTAATCATCATAGTAAAAGTGTCACTTGCTGCATTGAATTTTCAACTCATCACAGTCCTAATCTCATTTACAGCTTATGAAGGACATGTCAACAGTTTCAATAATTGGGGCAGTGTTTTTTTCAGGCTAAGCCTGCATCCAGTATTGATTTTTTCTCAATTCACAAACACTCAATTTCAATATCTGCTTTTCTTCCATTCTCACCATCAGCCAAACCTTACACTACCTTTTCTTCATTCACAAGCATGCAAATTCAGTATCTGCTCGTTTTTCAGTCTAATAAACAGACAAACTTAATATTACTTTTAACCAAATCACCAGCACTCAAATTCAATAACTGCTTTGTATCTAGTCTCACCAACCATCAAACATATTATTATTTTACTTTCATAAACTGCCACACAAGCATTTGCATCCAAATTCTCTAGTTCTTTTATTCCAAACATCTGCATCTGATACTCCACCGTTTTTTTCACAAGTCTCATAAATAGTCAAACTTAATATTTTTTCTTGCAGTCTCACAAACACCCACAATTATTTTGTTTATTTATCTTTTTTTTAAGGTTTTACAAACACTCAAAATCGCATCTGAGATTCACACAAATTAAACAACAATCACACTTCATAAAATTAAATTTTGCGTAAGTATGTGAAGCAAAGTGTGGTTGAATATATAAAGAGGATTGCTGGGTTCAGAAGGAACAATTTAGGAGTTTAGTCAGGAAACATTTTAGGTCTGGAGGATTTGAGAGGAACAATCTAGGATTTTAGTCAGGCAACATTCTAGGACTGCAGGCTTTGGAATGAAAAATTAGATTCTGGCAACATTTTAGGTAGGATTATGGATGGATTTCATACATGCATGCAGAATTGTACAAATACATAAAATTATAAAGCAGCTGTTATTGGCTCAGTGGTATATTGCAAAATTAAATTTAATGTGGAAGTGTTGGCATATCCTCTTTGAGAAAAATATATATAACATGTATAGCAAGAACAAAAATCTTGATTCTATGAGAAAATGCTTGACTATGATTGCTGAGACCATTTTGAATTCAATAATACTTGTCATGACTATGTGTAGCAGGCAAACATAGAAATATACTGTGATACTCGTATGGGGATGAGAAGTCAGTAACACAACTATGATACAAGATATACAGTGACAACCTACCAATAGATCACAATCAAACACATCTGAATGTGTTCACAAACATTGCCCAGTAAGCATTTAGAGTCTGAGCATGAAAAACAAAACTAGACTTTAAATGGATATCCTCTCAATCTTTGATTTATGTTCATCTTAACTCATGAAATATGAGACAACAAACGTGACATTTGTCTTCTGTGCCTGAAACATGGTTTTAGCAGTCAATAACCAAAGAAAAGAAGGAAAGAAAGAAGAAAGTGAAAGAAAGAAAGAAAAAAGAAGAAAGTGAAAAAAGAAAGAAATGTAGAAAGCAGATCTTAGAAAAATGTCATATATTAATCATCTTAGAGTATCTGCACGAAAGGTATCAGATTTAGGATTATATAGATGATACATGGATAACTGGCAAGATAGCTTAGATTGCAGATTACAATAAGAGATTTTGTTACAAAGTGTTACAAAACAAAACAGATACTAAAGCACAAAACTTTCAAGTACAATTCGTATACAGAAATGGCCAAAGTAGAAATGAAAAATATTTTTAATTCAATAGCCAACAGCTTGATAGAATTAATAGGTCTCTGAAAGTCTGAGAGGATAATAAACTGGCACATTCTAACCATCCTTGCTAGAATTATCAGCAGGCTTCTGAAATCTGCCGGAAGAGCAGGACATACAATGGCACATTACAACCCACCTTGGAATTATCAGATCTCTGGAAGTCTACAAAACAGATATGAAGACTAAAAGAGTATGGTGCAAATTTAATCACGGAACAAAAAGGGGGGGTAGGGAACTATCAAAAAGACAAAAGAAAACTCCTGACTTGTTTCAATAATATTACCTTCAAAAAGTGCATGTTCTGTGTTTTTTTAAAAATTAAAGCTGACCTTTATTATAGTTCTATTCACTTTAAACAATGCAAACCAGTTTTGAAAAAAACAAAAAAAACAACAAAAATCCACAAGTTACTATACATTTAAAAATGTAAGAAATCTCTCTAAAATATGGAATGAACCGTGTGTACAAAACTGAATTATTAAATAAAGACTATGTGAATGCAAGCACATTATAATATCCCCTATTTTCTTGCACCAAAGTGTAAATCAACACAATACCACCACCACCACCCCAAAACAAAATACTACATTCCAAGCACATTATAAAATAACCCTCCTTTTTCTCACATTCAGATCATAAACCAACCAACCAACCTGAAAAATAATTTTAAATGTCTGAGCCCCTTGAGATGTTATTAACTAAATATATCATGGTAGATATAGAAAAGACTCTAGACAAGGATTTATTAATATTATGTTTGAGAAAGTTTGGGAAGCAAAATGACATGACAGGTATATGCAAATAATCCTAGGTAAGGATTTATTAATGCCATGTTTGAGAAGGCATGTTAAGTAAAATGTGATAATGAAATATACTCAGTCTTTGTGTGTACCACACTGAGATTTAATTTAAAATTCTAAAAAAAGTCAATAATCAAACAATAAAATTATCACTACAAGTATGTATTCAAACTTTAACACAGAAGAGGGATGGAAAAGGAGTGGGAAAACAAAATTTTAAAATATGAACAAAGATAGAATGGCAAAAAGATTCTTTAGCTGTTCAACAAATGAGTTGTTAAATATATTGTGAGTGTTGTTATAAGGTAGATTCTAATTATTGTTTACCACGTTTCATGTTGTTAAAAAATGAGTGTAGAAAAAATAATTCTATGTTGAAAAAATATCATCACAAGAAAAATGTGTTAACGCTTTATAGATGTCAGAAACAAAGTATGGCAGAAGTGTTTTTTCCTGGTTTTTAAAACATAACTTTTCTACAAATAAACCCCCAAATGCCATTACTGTTTGCATCAAGAGCCTAAGGAAACAATATTTAACTCTTAAAGAAGACTAGTTTAGGTACATATGATTAATGTTTAGGCAAGAATAAAGGTCACTCCAATGCACTTCAAACTTTCATTTATACGAGAAACAAAGAACAAGTTCTGAAGTGTGTCATCTTTTAGCCCATTCACTGTAGACTCAAACTAATGCAAAGAAATATTCCTATTTGTGCTGACATCAGCAGGAAAGAGGTTAAGGTGCCACAAACAGCAAAAAAGCTGCAAATATGAGGAAGCAACAGAAGCTGCCTATGATTGACAAATAGCATTTTTTACCAACAAAAAAAAATACTTTCAAAACTGAAACTTTGCTTGATAATTAAAGTATAGTATACATATGAAACGCAATAAAATTCATTTACACTGCAACACAAAAAGATTTAATCCTATCCTGAATATTTATAATAATGTCTCTCCATGTGATAAACCCCCTTCAAACAAAATGTTATTTCATTATCAATTAACACATGCCAGGACAGTGCTGCCCACATCTCTAGTGTGATTGTCTATGATTGTCCAAGTCAATGATTGCAACAGGTGATTCACATTCAGACAGAAGTTTTAAATTAAAGCCATGATTTTCTAACTTGTAGCAAACAAGTGTGCAATATTTAATTAGCCAAAAAAAATCAGACTTATCTGTTTGATGTGAAATCAGTAACTTGATGATTCAGTACTTATGCATAATGTAACTCTACAGTTATAATTTAAAGTAAATTTATGTTATCTCTATAACAGTATATGTCAGATAAAACAGATTGATTAATTATAATAAAGCAAATTTACTGGTCTTAATATCAGCACATTCTTACAATACCAATTTGACAACTATGAGAATTTACTGGTCTTGTATGAAGCAGTTGTAATATATATTGGTCTTCAAGCGAGTTATAATCTATATATGATACTGATCATTAACACTTGAACAGAGAAAATGGGTATGGGGAAAAATGAACTGCACTAAAAGAAAATTGATTTGGAAATTTGGAACTGCACTTACAAATAGAAAACAGATTTGGAAAAATAAGCTATACTCACTTATGGACCAAAAACAGGTTGTGAAAATGAGTCTACTTATGGACAAAAAAACAAATTTGTGACAATGAGCTATACTTACAGAAGAAAAACAGATATGGGAAAATGAACTGTATTTAAGGAGAATAAACAGATTTAGGAAAATGAGTTATACTTATAGATTAAAAACAGATTTGGGAAAATGAGCTTACATAGAAATAAAAAAAACCAAAAAAAAAAAACCCAGATATGGGAAAATGAGCTGTACACAGAGACAAAAAACAGATTTGGGAACATGGACTTGCACTTAGAAAACAGATTTGGTAAAATGAACTGCAGAGAAAATAGGTATGGGGAAAAGTCAACTGCACTTATAGATAGAAAATAGACCTGAGAAAGGAACTGCATTTACAGATGGAAAAAATGGACAAGCATGTAAAGTGAATGATCTTACAGACAGGAAGATTGCTTCCAGTATTAAAAACTTGAAAACAATGCATGCCAGCACTTGAAGTCCAATTCTTCCAGCACTATAAATTAACAAGGATATCAACAATACAAGCCTGCAATTGAGGTTCAATTCTTCCAGTAATCTAAAAACTAGAATTGGGTGGTAGTAGTTAATCCTTAACAGATTTTTTTAGCCTGCCAATAAGTTACTGTTATGCAATTGGTGCTGTTTTTAAAATGATGAAAGTAGTTTTATGGGAACTGAATAAAAGATTGTGTTTATAAGGAAAAAACCCAGAATAAATGTTGCATGCCATGTAAAGTTCCCTTTATACTTTGAAAGTATATTGAAAGAAAGTATCTACCTCTCATAATAACCTTTATGCTCTACAGAATCTAGTGACCTCTTAAAATTGCATACCCTAAATAATTTACAAAATCTTGTAATAAAACGTCATGCCCCAATCTACCCAAATCATATAATGAAATTTCATATTCTACATAAATTAACAAGGATATCAACAATGCAAGCCTGCAATTGAAGTCCAATTCTTCCAGCACTATAAATTAACAAGGATATCAACAATACAAGCCTGCAGTTGAGGTTCAATTCTTCCAGTAATCTAAAAACTAGAATTGGGTGGTAGTAGTTAATCCTTAACAGATTTTTTTAGCCTGCCAATAAGTTACTGTTATGCAATTGGTGCTGTTTTTAAAATGATGAAAGTAGTTTTATGGGAACTGAATAAAAGATTGTGTTTATAAGGAAAAAACCCAGAATAAATGTTGCATGCCATGTAAAGTTCCCTTTATACTTTGAAAGTATATTGAAAGAAAGTATCTACCTCTCATAATAACCTTTATGCTCTACAGAATCTAGTGACCTCTTAAAATTGCATACCCTAAATAATTTACAAAATCTTGTAATAAAACGTCATGCCCCAATCTACCCAAATCATATAATGAAATTTCATATTCTACATAAATTAACAAGGATATCAACAATGCAAGCCTGCAATTGAAGTCCAATTCTTCCAGCACTATAAATTAACAAGGATATCAACAATACAAGCCTGCAGTTGAGGTTCAATTCTTCCAGTAATCTAAAAACTAGAATTGGGTGGTAGTAGTTAATCCTTAACAGATTTTTTTAGCCTGCCAATAAGTTACTGTTATGCAATTGGTGCTGTTTTTAAAATGATGAAAGTAGTTTTATGGGAACTGAATAAAAGATTGTGTTTATAAGGAAAAAACCCAGAATAAATGTTGCATGCCATGTAAAGTTCCCTTTATACTTTGAAAGTATATTGAAAGAAAGTATCTACCTCTCATAATAACCTTTATGCTCTACAGAATCTAGTGACCTCTTAAAATTGCATGCCCTAAATAATTTACAAAATCTTGTAATAAAACGTCATGCCCCAATCTACCCAAATCATATAATGAAATTTCATATTCTACATAATCTACTTATAGTTTATTAAAAAAATCCTATGTTGCAAAAGAATCTACTGATATTTTATAATGAAATGTTATGCCCAATGGAATCTATTTATAACTTATAAAAATTCCTGTTTCAACAGAATCTACTGAAAGTCTTATAATGAAATTTCATGCTCTGGAGAATATACTTGAAAAATCCTTTGTCCTAAGAGAATCACTTACACCTTATTGTGAATCCAGCAATAATTTACCTGCATCATACTGAAATCTCATGTTCTAACAAGCCTCCTCATCTTACAATACAAAACCCCATGTCCAAACAGAATTTACTGTCACATTATTGTGAAATCCCATGTCCCAACAGAATCTACTTACACCTTATTGCAAACTTTCATGTCCCAAGAGAATTTACCTACACAAGCATTTGTGTAGCATTTGAAATAAAAATCAACTTGTACAAAAATTTTGTTAACATAACTGATAATGTCAGAGATAATCATCGATTTCGGAACTTGATCAACAGTACTGGAATGGGCAACATTTTTAATTTAAAGGCTTACACATAAAAAAATACAAGAACTAACACAACTGCAATGAACTATATACTGCATTAATATTCCAATGCCCAAAGAAAATATTAAAAGTCTGATTAAGGCTATAGATTGTTGATACCAAACAATACTACTTTTGATTCCTGCTGACTGGTCATTTTGAGTAAGTGATAACAGTTTCAACATCATCAGATGGTGGCTCACAACAATAGGAAGCAAAAATAAATATAATGCAGAGATGAAAAACAATTTTTGTACAAGCAAATAAACATGGGGCTGCCAGCATTATTACAATTCAAACATGCACTGGTGTTCAAAAGACATTATGAGGAAAATTCTTATGCTGAGTTTTTACATACTTCTGCAATTCTGCATTAATAAACAATATGCATGTGGCATCAAATACCATCAATCAGCATCAACAAGTTAGAAGCAAATATGAAAAGAGACAAAATATCTGGGGAAAGTAAAAATAAATACAGTAAATTAATTCCTTTGAAATGTAACCCCACTTAACACTTTAAAAACTAAATGGGTCTGCAAGACTTGGACTTACAGATGAACCAGGTCCAACATTTTCCCCAAGTAATCATATGCCTGAGATATGAAGAAGTATGTAAACATTTGCATATATGATATGCCCTCAAAATGTTTTTGTCAGTGGTCCAACCACTCAATGCTTTAACACTTAAAATAAATACAATTTAGATCATTACCATTAGATCTTTTACTTGTGCACAGGAATTATTTTAGTAGTTAAGTACAGAAACTAATTTTAAAAGTACTCATAACAATCTATCTTTGTTTTTGTAGTTTTAAAATTTAATTACAAGATATTAATTTTAAAATTATTTTCAAATTTGTCTTTTTTAATTTTAATTAAAAACTGGAAAAATTTCACGCGCATTTCAGCATTTAAATTAGTTGTGCGCTAGTATTTGTTGGTTATTTTCATGTAAATAAAGCATGCTGACTTGTGCGCAGAATAGTGGCATCAGCAGTGACCTATGAACTTTCAGATAAGAACCCTGTACATAATTAATAAGACTCTTAAGAACCTGCCTGCAAGTTCTCCCTGCACACACTGGACAATGCAAAGGTAGGTCTTGCATCATGCCTGTGCAATCTACATGCTTGCTTTGAAACAACACAAACTTGAAGTATAGCCTCTTCCAACAATGATACAGAAACAGAGATAAATACCCTTTATAACATAGGTAAAATACAACAATTTTTTCAATTTTGCATGATAAGAAAGACAAGCAGGCATTCTGTTTGTCACAAATTCACATGCACACACACATTCAAATCCACGTCAGTTTTAAAAGTGATGGTTAGGCCACATCAAGGCAAAATGGCAGTGTGGTAGGCAGTAACTGCAGACTGTCAATTAAACTGTAGACGTGTCAATTAAACTGCAGATGTCAATTAAACTGCAGACATACTTTTTAAAATCAGGCCTATATAGCTCTTGCACAAAATACCCAGTGAAAGGCTTCAGAGAGATACATAAAGATTTGGTATTTTTCTGTTAACTAAACCAGGCGGGCATACTTCCCATACTGAATGATCCAAGTAACACAAGATTTCATCTGCTCAGCAGCTGACTAGATCAGGCACATGTTAAACCTGTATGAATGTGGACCACAGAAGTTTGCAGTAACATCTGTCATAAAATTGGGAGCAGGAAATAGTTTTAGCTTGGTGGTAACAATATTCTTGCAGCAGAACTTATGTACTTACAGCATGCTATGATCAGCTCTCTTGTACAACCAGCCAACAAAACATGGAAACTGCATACTTATACCATGTTGTACTTAACAGCATGCTGTGATTAGTTCTCTTTACAAGCAGCCAACAAAGCAACAGGGGAGATGTGTACTTATACCATATTTTGTACGCACAGCATGCTATGAAAGTTCTTGTTCAACCAGCCAATGAAACATTAGTGAAGTGTGTACTCATGTCACAAACTGTACACACGTAATGCTGTGACTGAGTAGTTTTCCCCATCAGTGAAATTGTGTACTATGTCACATTCTGTAGCCTGAGGACAGTCAAGACAAGAACTCTTTTCCAGCAGATGTTTTCAAGAAATTAATGCCATTGCTTTTCCTTCTGAAAAGAGCACATGTACACATTTACGCATCACGATGTACCAGCAAACTTCACAACCAATCCCCTGGAAAGCAGTGTGCAGGCTGCACATATCACAAAGCTTAACTAGTGGGACTATGCACAACCCATCTCTCTAAGTGCCGTGCTCACATAGCGTACTAAATGCAGCATATTGCTGTGCAGAGACAAGGGGCCACACCGGTTGTCAAGATTGTCAAAGAAATCTGCACAGATCCAACAAGCAAAATTAATTTAAAAACTAAATTAGAATAAGAAACTTGTTAAGTTCGGTGGACATAATTAGACTCATTAAACAAGTCATTTCACACACAAAAAATGGAAAACATTATTCATTAAGACATTGATTTATTTGCTTAATATTATTAATTGATAAATAAAGCAGTGTTTATAGTGTGCAAAAACAAATACGAAATTAATATTATTTGTGGGAAAGTTCACTAAAATGATTAGAATAACAAATAAAACAAAAATATTTTGGAACCAAAGAGATTACAAAAAAACTGAGAGGAATAATGCAAGTAATCTGACTTGCATAGACATCTTTAAAAAACGTCCACCTTGCATAAAAACCTGGAAGATTTAGAAAACAAAACTAGAAAACAAAGCTGTAACTAAGTTTTAAAAAATCCACCTAAATTTAAACCAAAAGAGGAAAAAATCTGACTATTAATAGTCTTTTAAAATATTAATCACTCCAATTCATGAAACCATACTGACATTAACCTTGAACTAAATATAAATAATACAAAAACAATCAATCTAAAAATTCACAATAGAATATAAAAAACCTGATTATAATCATTAAAAGTAAAAAAATATCCCGCAAGCATTCTTTATCATTCTCATTTATTCTCGAAACATTCATTAGTTTCTTTCTTAATATCTAAATTAAATTCAACATTCCCAAACATTCAAGTTGAAATGGTTATTTCCTTATACAAAGAAAATCTGAAAAATCAGCCAATTTATAACTATGTTTAAACAAAGATCTGACACCTACATTACTCAGTCAAACTGAAAATCTGACAACAAAAACAACAATTATGCACATTCAGAAAATCTGACACAGACAACTTGTGCAAGAAAACTAACTACTATCCTCCCTAACTCAAGAATAATAATAAAATCTTAAAGAAGCCTTGTGAAAATAAGAAAACTGACAACTACCACTCTTTCTCAGTCAAATAATAAAATCTTACAGAGGCCTTGTGAAAATAAGAAAACTGACAACTACCACTCTTTAACTCAGTCAAATAATAAAATCTTACAGAGGTCTTGTGAAAATAAGAAAACTGACAACTACCACTCTTTCTCAGTCAAATAATAAAATCTTACAGAGGCCTTGTGCAAATAAAAACAATGACTACTAACCTCCCTAACTCAGTCAAATAAGAAAATCTTACAAAAGCCTTGTGCAAACAAAAACAATGACTATTAACCTCCCTAACTCAGTCAAATAAGAAAATCTTACAAAGATCTTGCACAAACAGACACATTTTTTAAACAGGTACTATTAATTTTTGTTAAGTATAACTGCTAGGATTCACAGTTTTACAGGAATGCAGTTTAATTAATAAAACCTGTTCCTATGAGAATGAAATAATAAAGGACCATTTTTTTTATAACCTTATTCTAAATTTTAACATATCAAATATCAAATAGCTTGGGGAATTTACCTTTGCAGGTGAGGACCTCTGCCTCGGATTGTTCCCAAAGGTCATGGCACTGCACTAAATAGGTGGTAACAACCAAATACTTCTGAGTCACTGAGTGAATGCGCTGTGCTACTGTCACAGTACCAGGGGAAGACATGGATGAAGCAGCACTACCCAGGCTCCCATTGGTCAGTTTACTGCAGCTCTGTTCACAACTCCCCTAAAGATAAAAACAAGGTAAGATTTTAACAGGTAAATATGAGGTAAGATTTTGTTTTAATAGATAAATGTGAGGTAAGATTTTGTTTTAATAGGTAAATGTGAGGTAAGATTTTGTTTTCATAGGTAAATATGAGGTAAGACTTTGTTTTAATAGGTAAATGGGAGGTAAGATTTTGTTTAAATAGATAACTGTGATTAAGATTTTGTTTGTTTTAATAGGTAAGTATGAGGTATGATTTTGTTTTAACAGATAAATGTGAGTTAAGATTTTGTTTTAATAGATAAATGTGAAGTAAGATTTTGTTTTAATAGATAAATGTGAGGTAAGATTTTGTTTTAAAAGATAAATGTGAGGTAAGATTTTGTTTTAAAATATAAATGTGAGGTAAGATTTTGTTTTAAAAGGTAAATATAAGGTAAGATTTTAACTGGTAAGTTTGCTTTAATAGGTAAATATGCAGTAAGAATTAAAATAAAGATTTTATTGTTTAAAACCACACGTTCAAATTATTAAGGAAACTAGACAACTTGTCAAATCTAGGATCAGTTTAGATATAATTTCAATAATAGATTGTTTGACTTTATAGTACAGATACAAAGACTTACCTTTCAGGATACAAAATTACTTTAGTAAAGGTACAAAGCCTAACTTTTCAGGATATAAACTCACCTTCCTAAAGTATAGTCTGACCTTTCAGGATACAAACTGGCTTTACTAAATGTAGTCAACCTCTCAGGATATAAATTGACCTTAGTAAATTTTAAAATACCTTTCAGGATACAAACTGATCTTAGTAAATATACAAAGACTGACCTTTCAGGAATCAAAGTAAATTCTCTTAAATTAACACATCCATGTAAATTCTCTTAAATTAACACTTCCATAGTACTGCAAGATTCAAATCAATTATTAAATACACAGGAATATTTATTCCAATAACATTTTGTCTAAAAAACACTTTCTAGTCAAGCAAAAACCCTTTAGAAATCAGAATTTTAAAAAAATACAAGTTGTAACAGTATGAAAATTAAGAATATCATAAAGAAATCCAGCTGGTTAATTAACAAGAAATGTGTATGGTGGTTTAACTTCTTGCCTGCCAAAGCAAGAATAGCATACCAAAATGATTTTAAGTCTGTCAGAAGATGGCAAATATATTTAAGAGATACCAAACGTTCATCATCATATCGTTCAATGTCATCCTTTCCACATTTCAGTTTGCTTTTGAACAAATAGTATTTATCAACAATAGTGCAGAGTTCTCACAAACATGGACTGATCAAAATTCTAAATATATGGCAGGAAAAAAAAGCTAAACTTGATACATACTTATGCAACTAACCAAAGGAATCTACCTGTGAGCCAACAGAACCAATGCTGCAAGTAGGGGATGGTGTGGGTGACATAGGGGATGGGGTGCCTGTACTGTTTTTGTTCCAGGTGTTTTGATGAGGTGAAGGGGCATGAGTACCAGAAGATACTTTGATGGACTGAGCCTGAAATGTATTTAAAGAGAGACAAATAAAACAAATGACATAAAAATGCAAAATATTTATTTAAAAAAGCCCTTTATGAGTAAGCACTGCATCTTTAATGTAATTTCTAAACTCAAATCTTGGAATCTTCAGATTACAAACTGCTCATGGTGCCTAAGACATAAAATGTGCTGAAAAAATAAGTTTTGATAATTTCATCTTTAATTTAATTTAATAATTTCATCTTTGACCATACTCTGAAGTATTTGTACTAATACTGTCAATGTAAATTCACAATCGAAGAAACAAGCAGCAAGTCCATAATGCAGTATCAATACAACAGTACTCATTTTGTATCTTCCCTACATTGTACAGCACATCAGGTAATAGATTAAAATATATATCTGAAAATTAAAGATAAGGTCTACAAAAGTTAATTAAATAAAATATGTATGTAGTTACAATGCTGTAGTAAAAAACTACTTCATATATTTTCAAAACAGGCAAATCATTTGCAAGCAAAATTCCTGAGATGATGGTGGATTATTAGTAGGTCTGCAAGGAAACATTCAAACATCCAAATTCATTTACAGTTTCTAAAAAGTTGTAAATAATTTAATTAATTTTAAGTTGTAAGCCTGCGATCACTGCCTTGTTTTACAATTCTGATCGACTGGGAAATCGCCTAAAATGGGGAAATCAGGGGCTGGAAGCAAGACAGGAGGGTCCAGGAACATATATATATATTTCACCATTAAACACATCACAGTGATTTGCCAGAATGTGAGTGTATCAATGAGTGCTTATAATAAAGTGATGTAATAGTAAACGTATTTAGTTTAGAATCTTAGAAAAAAAATTTATCTGAAACAGATGAAGAGCAAAAAAAAATTTCAATCCAACATTGAATGAAACCTTGGAAAGACATCCAATAATTAAAATGTTTCTCACTAAAAATTCTGTTCATCATTATATATTCCCACAAATATGAGTGAAAAAGCTGTAGTGAAAAATATATTTGTTAAAAACAAAATGAGATGAAGCACAATTAAACTGGCCTTATTGTGGTCATGGTCAATGATTTTCTTTAATTTCATGGCTTCAGCCTTCTTCAGGTTGAACAGCTTGAGTGACAGTAAGGACTGCATACGTAATCTATAAATAGAATTATATACAGTGCATTATTATACTCAAAGTCTACAATAAGGACTGCATACGTAATCTATAAATAAAATTATATACAGTACATCACTACACTCAAAGGCTACATTAAAGACTGCATATGTAATCTATAAAAATTATATACAGTGCATTACATTACTCAAAGACTACAATAAGGTCTGCATACATAATAATTTATAAATAGAATGGTACACTATAACATAATTATCTCCCATAAAGGATTATTATTTCTCCAATAAGTGTGATAAATGGAAATAAGCTTGAGATTACAGCAAAGAAAATATATTAATCTTGGATAGACACAAAGTGGCACTAAATGGAAGTAAATAACTCTAGAAAGCTTGAGATTAGAGAAAAGTGAAATACTAAAAGACTAAAATACTACAAGACTAAAATACTAAAAGACATAAAGTGGCCAACTCACATCAATACCGAAAGTTTTCTTTCACGTTTGGCTTGCTCTGGATCAGTTCCACTGGCACAAGTTAATCGACAGCGACTTACATACCTGCAAAAATAAATTAAACATTATTAAATAACTGAAAAAAATTATAATATAAATACAAATATGTATACACTATACATTTTGAAAAGAATAGTAATTCAATTACATCAGAAATGACAATCAACACTTTGGACAGGTGTCCAATTTGCAAAAAGAATGCAAAGACAATGAGAATACTTCATATACATTTCAAGTTAAAATAATTATATAACGTTAAATAATATAATTATATAAATACCAAAACTGTCTGTCTATACAAACAAATCTACACATACTGAAGAAGTGAACTGGTGTCGGAGTACATCTGGAAGTTTCGATTAATCTCATTGTGATTCTGTTTTTCCATAGAATGGCCCCAAAGAATGAAGTAAAGAGTAGACTTGATGTATGGCACAAGTTTGGCTGGCTTTTCCACCTGTTCACAAAAATACAAGAAGAAAAAATGTAATTTTATGTTTTGTGCACTATTATTTTATATATTTTGTTCAGAACATTTTGAGCTGTCACCAAATTACATTTTCAGTACATCATTGCTTTGGGGGGCTATATGTATGACTTGTTTTAATTGTAAGCTTACTATTACACAAACAGTAAAACAAACACTATTAAAGTACTTGAACAAAAAAAGTATTCCCTTCTCCAAGATTCTTGCATGATTCATTAATTTTACTTTGAGGCAATCTGTATTCGTATTTATTATTAGTTTCAAAGAATATTGCATCTGAAACTAAAGCCATACCATTTTATCTGCAAGGTGTTTTAGTTCCTTGGCCTTTTGCAGGTAGAATTCTGCAGGTTCCAACCTACTGATAAATATTTTTTACATACATAAATAAACAATACAGAATAATACATAATTATAATGCTAAGTAACAGATAGTGCACAGATTAATATTACTAATAATTGAATTATATATACAGTATATCAATATACTCCAGAGTAATAATATTAATACATAAATATAATGCCGAAAAAGAGTATTAATACATCAATTTACTCCAGCGTAACAATATTAATACATAAATTTAATGCAGGGAAGTATATTAATACTACATAGTAAAATTGTTTTACCTGAATACTTACCAGATGAGAAAGTGTGCGTGCGTGCGTGTGTGTGTGTGTGTTTGTGAGCGTGTGTTAAGTACATTACTATATACCAGGGGTGCACAAACATTTTAGGCCAGAGGGTCAAATTTCCAATTGACAGTGCGTGGAGGGCTGCCACATGGATGGCTTAGTAGAAAAAACAACACAAATAATGAAATAATGTGCTTTACATTCGTAATAATGGTAATCTAAAAGTCCTCCGGGGGGCGCATAGAGTCCTGTCTCGGGCCGCGTTTGTGCACCCCTACTATATACAAAACAGGACTAATAGGCTCATTGCTTACATACAAATGAGGGCTAACGCGCTTATATAATAAATTACTAAATTCAAAGCAAGACTCTTAAACTCATATAATGATTACATTAATTACATACAAACAGCCTCATATAACTAATACATTACTATATTCAAATAAGAACTAATAGGCTCATGTGATTAATAAATTTACTACATATATACAAGAGCTAACAGATTCATTTAATTACATAAAACCAGGACTAATAGATTCATGTGACTAATATATTTACTACATATATACAAGAGCTAACAGGTTCATATAATATATAAACCCAGGACTAATAGGTTCATGCAATTAATAAATTTACTACATATATAACTCGGAGGAAGTGTACCATCTAAATTACTTACCACTGTACTATAATGCTAATACTGGTTCAGCTTCTCAAAATGCCGACATCACAATTTTCCTTAACTTAAATAATTTTAGGTAACCTTGGAGTACTGTGCCCAGAGACACTGCAGTTTTATCAAAGTTCTAACACAATATAAATATTATTATCACACTATAAAAACAAAGAAAATGCTGCAAAGAAATTCAGCACAGTTACTTCACACCGGTCATACTGGATGTGACTACATGCTTGTAAATGTCTTAGATTAATTTATAAAGCTGCTAGAATAAACTTAAAGCTGGAATACATCTCTGTCAATTTACAAGGACTGCTGACCACAAATGCTCCTCTGGATATTGAAGATGAATACATACACACAATTCACATATAAACACACATTATTTCCAGGTATTTAAATACAGCAAACAAGAAAAATATAATAAAGACAATTACAACTGATAGTAGCCAATTGCATAATAAAATTGACTGTTCTGTCTATAATAAGACTGAATATATCTGTAATGCCAAAGAAGTAGCAAAATTACCATTGTGGTATCACAATGACCACATGGTCTATCACCTACCTGTCTTCCATAGGCATAAGAGGCTCTCTCTCTTGATGTGGGATGACTGGTGAGGGTACAGGCAGTTTGCCAGTACTATAGGCATTGAATGGCAAGGCAGCATCAGGTCCATTCTGATGAGGCATATCTGCTGCTCTGGGCTGCAAAATAAGAGGGGAGGAAAATATAACAATATTTGTTAGGTGCCATAAACATTTCAGAGCTAGTGTACTATCTCTCATGGAACTGGACTATAAACAAGAAATTACACATACAATATGTCCTAAGCATTTACAAGCTAAAAGTAAAAAATGTATTTCACTTTCTGATAATATTTCGTTTATACAACTGACTCCTAATTATCTGGAATCAGATTAACTTGTGTATCCACTGGGTTGTTCAAATTATATACAAATACAAATGGTTGCTTTATTAAAAACAAGCAAAAAAGAATAAGAGATGATGGATTTAAAAGCACGAAAAGAAGAATACATGACAATGGATATAAAAACAAGAAAAGATAATCTGAGATGAGATTTAAAAACAAGAACAGAAGACTATGAGAAGATGGATTTAAAAACGAGATGAATACGAGATGGTGGATTTAAACACATGAAGGAAAGAATACTATGATGGATTTAAAAACAAGAAGAGAAATATATGAGATGATGATTATAAAATTATAAAGAGAAGAATATGATACATGGGATTTAAAAAACAAGAAAAGAATACAAGATTATAGTTTAAAAACACAAAGTGATGAATATGAAAAGCTAGATTATAAAGATGATCCTAGATAAACAATTTTTTTTTTAAAAAAGATTATTTTGTCCATATGACACCCTTGAGAATAAAAAAACGGTAATATGGTGATACCATTGAACAGACATATTCTCATTTAACCTGGATGATCGCGAGTCTACTGTAATAAGATTTTTTTGCCCATGCAAGATTCCATGCAAGAGTGTTATATAGTAAACAGAACTACTGGTAGTATTGGGATGGAGAAAAACATACATACATTACCACTTATCAAGAATGACTGGGAGTTTAATGACAGGTGTGAGATTCCTAATAATGTTAAATAGTTAATAGTGCAAACCGGTTGTAGGGAGATATGCTGAACAACACATGCTTCCACTTATATATGACTGAGAGTTTAATGTGATAAGCAAGATCCCTAACAGTACACAAGACCACTAATATTTTGAAGTCTGGCCAAATGAGCTGATATGTGCATGTTATGTTATCTACCTCAAAGTAAGTTTGCATACACAATTTCGGAGCTCGATCTTTGATAGGAAAAATGTTATGACAATTCAAAGTTTGACATAAAGTGCAGAAAAACAAATTTCACAAAACCCCCTTTTGAAATGACCACAGAACAAAACAATAAAAAGTACAAAGCTCATTTTTGGTATTTCAACTCTCTGTAACACAAATATATATATCTCATAATTTTTTAAGGATCAAAGAGGCATATAAAATGAAATAAAGCCCTCTCAAAATAGCATTTTATTCAAATTTTCAAACGGCAAATGGTAAAAACTGAATAAAACATCACTTTTGAAGTCTTGTAAAATAAAAACTGCATATACCCATCCAAATTTGGTACACTTGCTCTTTGGAGTATAGACATTTATAAGATGAATTTTCAGACAATCTTGACAGCACAATCATTCTAATTAAATATAGAATAAAGTCAAAATTATATTTTGCACATTTGTTTGAATGTGTGCATGTGCATGTACTCTAACAATAATGCTCATCATATGTCATAATATGAAGTATCCATCAGGCCTGCAAATCCTAATCAACCATTTTCTTTGCTTGTTATGAAGTGCCAATAACTAGTTAGTTTATTTAATGTACTTTCACTTAAATTGTGATATTAGACACATTCACAAATATGCATAAGCATACACCCACATGTATGCACCTATGATCGGAATAACAATTATAACAGCACAACAATAAGTGAATAACTATATATATCTAATATTAACAGTATTTTTTAAAATAATCAAATAAAAATCTTACAGTAACAATAATAAGTTAAACACACAAAAAAGAAAAAATTAATAATCTGATTAACAAAGATATATATTAAAAAATTAATTTAAAAAGTATGACTATTATTAATTATAATTTAAAGAAATTGTCCAATTAGCGTGTTCCACAAAACTTTAAATTCTTAGAAATACACTAAAATTTAATTGAGCTACAGCAATAAAGTCCTGACTGAAAAACTTTTTTTGTTTCTAAAAATGTTTAGTTCCAAAGAAGTCCAATTGGAATGAATTCCATTTGTTGAATGACTGGGCAATCTCCTACTGAAATTGTAAAAAGATTTTTTGTGAGGGAATTTCTTCTTGAAAAGCTGCCAATGAATTCCAATTCAACCAGTTTTTCAAAAAAGGTAGCATCTGTTTCAAGCACTAGTATTGGTAAAGACATGTATGTATTACAAGTCTTGACATATTGCAGCGGCAAGTCCTATTACAACAGTAAAACATCCCATGTGCAGCCAGTGTCTGTTCAAATAAGGTGGAACTATAGAAGGAGCTTGTTGTGATGTCGATGTGAACGTGCTGTGTTCCTCATTTGATGGTCTACCTCTTGACCTTTTCAGTCCTATTTGATTTTCAACTGGAAGAACTGTTATCTGATGAAAACTGTTATCTGTTATCAGAACAAACATTGCTGTCAAAGTACTTAAGTAGGCAAAAGAATCATGTCTAACCTAAAGTATATTGAGAAAGCACCTTACACACTTTACTGACAAGTTATTTAACTGATTATTATTAACAAAGTATTAATTATAGCAATATATTAATTTTTAAATTGTTCAAAACTAGCAGCACTGATACTGTCTTTAATTTTAAAATAAAATATTGTTACTATTTACAGTTTATTTTTTGTAGTTGAATAGCCTTTGTAATTATTATTATCTATGTTTTTAACATGTTCTATATTTGTTTCATAATATAAGACATGTTGACATTCTAAAAATATCTTGAAAATTGAAAGGCTAATAAAGTCTTTCATAATTTTTCTTTACATGCCTACTGTAAATCTGTAGTGTAATAGCGTGTTACTCCTCATCATTGTCCTGATCTCAATTTTTACCATTCATCGATTCACTCATTGACTCGGACACTTATTATTATACATCTTAATCCTGATCAATCGTTCAATGAAAAAATGTTCATTCATCATTTATTAGATTGTTTCTTAAGGCCCCAGATATAATAAAATAATGAAAGGTATTGGTCAGCTACAGAGACAAAAATCCTTTAGCATTAGGTTAAGAGTTGTTATTTATTTTGGATTGGTGTTTTATAAAATTAATTTAAAATATCGCCCATTAGATAAAATATTTTTTTAAAAATGAAACTCATCACAAGTCATCATTTAATCATTTCCAGCCTGTATTTCTTCTAAAGGATTGTTTTTAATATAAGCAGTTTGTCATAACAAAACATTACAATTTTGCAACCATACTTTAAATGTCCTAGGTTTAGCTAACCTTGATAGTGATCAAAATAAAACTTTCTAACAAATCTTAACTTAAAAATAATGAATGATTATTTTACTGTAGCAATGTTTTGATGACATTTAATCATTTTTGTTAAAACTTACGCAAACTGTTGTCTAGTTGATCCATTTTAAAACATGTCTTGTCCAAGATGTTGATCTCCATTACCAATCTCTTCAATTTCGGTGTGCGCATGAATCAAAATTTTGGGGTCTCCCACATTCATTGCCAAGAGCTCTTCCAGGATAATGACTTCCAGTTTATATACAAACCATTTTAAAGGGAAAAAAAAGATCTTTTCAAAAATATAAAGGAGGTCAATATATGAAAATGGGTTCCAAGTTATAATGCGTCAAACATAACGCATAGTTTTGACTATAATTTTATTGAGTAAAATTTGACCGATTGATAAGAAACTTTGCTTGTGTTAAAGGTCATTACCTTAGCTTTCAGCAGATACAAGCTTTATTCTTATTGGTTGGATCACGGAAATTTTGTGACATGTCAGATGTCAGTCATGTTCCAATTTTGCCACAGGTGCTTCGGTATGCTTTACCTGCTTAAGTTTATCGATCAAAACTTTACAAATACCTCCTTCAAATGCATAAACAAAACTCACATTTAATGTTTGAAGATTCCTTTATTCATTAAAACAATTTTCACCAATTTCTTTCTTATAATTATCGAGATAGTTTTGAAAAACAGTGAAATCAGCTGATATGTGACGTTGTTTCCAGTCGCCATATAGTGAGTGGGCTTACCTACTAACAGCAAACATTTCTACTGGAAATAGGGAGAACACACACACACACAAAGTTGTACAGATAATTCTAACTCTAGTAGATCAAGACCACTATACAAACATTAAGTGTGATAAAAAATATCACTCAGCAAAGAAAAAATAATACATATACCATAAAGTTCTACATAAATCTACAAAAAACATCAAGTTCTACAAAAACATTAAATTCCAGCAGAGTAAGACTAATAATAATGTAATATTTTAATACCCCATACTCTAGCAGAGAAAGACTAATAAAATGTAAGACTTTACAAGATTTGAACACCTAAACATATTCTAGCATAGAAATAAAAATATAAGACTTGTTGAATACCTGCACAGATTCAGGCAGCTGCTCTTGCTTCCTTCTCTTGGACGAAGATTTGTGGCTGGAACGACTCGATGTGCTGCCAGTACTACTACGCCTTTCAGACATCCTCTTTGAAACCTTCCTATTTTCTTCATCATGACACACTTCATTCCTGATGATCAAACCAAACTATTTATTGTCTAGCTAACAGGTTTCTAAACAACACAAATGAAACACAAAGATAAAAACAAGAATGAAAAATATTCTTACAAAATTCAAACATTTCTTTGTTTGATTTCAGTTAGGAGATGGTCCAGAAAAAATCTTATGCTAATTTTTTAAAGTTCATGTTACACACAAATTATGAATACTCAACTTATGACCTCACCATCATTAAATTTACAACCATTAATTTTCCAATGAAAATGCCTCTAAATCCTCCCTAGTTTAGTCAACAATTCACATTTATGTCACAGTTTCAAATGTATTTTTGTTCCTTATTTTGTTACTGAAATGTTCGTTATTATGTATGAAATTTTAGAATTAGAACATTTCTTTATAAAAGAATTTAACTTCCTGTGATGTGAATATATGGTATATAACTGTCAATGAATAGTTTAGTAAAAGGTTGACAACAAAGAATTAGTTCCCATCATTATATACATCTTTTATCGACAAATGTAGTTACATGTATTTTAAAAAATAATTCAGTGATATCAATAATCATCAACAATAGACAAAAGAGAAGTTTTTTAAAAATATTTATTAACATTTATTATTATAAAACTATTTTCTGTAAGTAAACTATACCTAATACTCATTCAGCCCAAACACTAGTCTATGTTACCATCTCCATAAATATCCTGTTTATGTAAAATCTCTTGCTCCTAGAATCTCACACTCAAACATCAGAACTGTAGTGATCATTGTTCAACAATTTAATTGCACTTTTATAAAAATACTCTTAAATAGATTTCATAATAGTAATACATATAGTCCACAATGACAAAAATAAGCTCAAAAAAGTAACTGTTTTAATCCTTTGAACCTGGGATTCTGCTTTTTCAGTCCATGTATAAACAATCCATTCCCTGAGCAACCAACATTTAGATCTTATATACACCTTAACCAATATCGTTCATTTTCAGTGTTAACTCAAAGTGCCATTGCACAATTTGTGTTTTTTCTCTCATTTTTTTAGGTAGAATCAGCTATTTTTTTTAAGTCTTTGGAAATAATGAAATTTACACCATATAACTATCATGGTGAAAGAAGTCAATTTACAAAAAAGGTTGCTTAATCTTTCACACTTTTTTTAAACACAATTTTTAAAAATTGTGGAAAAATGTTTTTTACATGTTGTTTATGTTTTGCCATTTTTGCATGCACCCTAAGTAAAAGCCGATTGGCAGAGCTAAACTTTTAGTTACATACCTCATGTATTCAATGTTGATATGAAGACTGATTTTTTTTTCTAAGGCAATAGCTTTTTTATTTTTTTTTGAGCTATAGATTCTCAAAAATGAGAAAAAACACCAACTGTGCAATGGGCACTTTGGATAGTGACATGGTGAAATGCAATCTGTGTGATGAAATTCTGTCAGCAAAGTTTAGTTTATGTAATGATTGATCATATTAAAAATAAAAGTTTGTTTTGTACATATAAAGATCATAACCAATAGTAAGTCACCAGATGAAATAGAGCACATGTTTAACGGTTAAGAAGCTTTGTGTAGAGATCATGAGTTGCGAAGGAGATTATGTTAATTTTTGAATGAGTACCTGTTCAAAATCTGGACGGGTACCCAGGCAGCTTTTTCAGAAAAAATTGACAGCCCTACCTATTACCAACTCTAAAAAGATACCATGGTGGGTATAGCCTCACAAAAACAAAGTAATTAATGTGTATTTGAGGCTGTTGGTATTGATGCTACCAGTAATGATTAATTAAATGGATGTTATGCATGATCCATCATTACTTAGTTAATAAACCAGTTTATTGTGGGGAAAAATTATCTAGGATTATGTGTGACCATTGTTTGACAGAGATTATCAAAAATTTCAATAAAATTTATGGCAGAAATTATAAATAACAATTTTTTAGTAGGTCTATGCTTGTCTACTCTCACTCACGTCCATGACAATCTCAATCACGTCTGTACAGATATGATCTTTATTTCTGACAAATAGCCTTAAAAGATTATTCATAAAATTAATTAAAACCTTTTTACAACTGCAATTAATTAAGCTTAGTGAATTACTTGCACAGGAGAGAAACATGCACAGCTGGCAACACCATGATGATCAACACTTCGTTGTTTAAGTAGGTACAACTAACCTCTATATGACAATAGCAGTCAACTACTAAATTCTGAAAAATTTTACCCTTTTGTCACAAGTGCTGTGTTTGTGTTACATATTTATCATGCTTGTGAAATAATTTGTTGAATAAAACGATCTTCAAACTTTTCATTGATGTATTTTTATTTGTGAGAGAGAGAGTGGAAGCGTGTAAGATTGCAATAAGTTTGCTACGGTTGGCATGTTTTTACCTGATATTTGCTTTTCTGTTGCAGATATTGTGTTATTTCAATAATATAGCAAAAACTGTTTTTCAATACCCATCACACTGTTTTTTTCTTCTTTGTCAAAATGTAAAATCTGGATTTTTGTCAAAAAAAATTTAAACTAATCCTATTTTTTAATTTATTAAAATTTACAAATATGTAACAATACATTTACACTTTGATTTGTTTTAAAGCCCATTCAATTTCCTTTAAAATGACATATAACAAGTATATACACACTTC
This sequence comes from Sinotaia quadrata, assembly GCA_028829895.1. Taxonomy (NCBI): domain Eukaryota; kingdom Metazoa; phylum Mollusca; class Gastropoda; order Architaenioglossa; family Viviparidae; genus Sinotaia; species Sinotaia quadrata. The sequence goes on along the minus strand of CM054183.1, from coordinate 30,594,693 downwards.
AGAACCTAGGCAGAAATATGTTCTCAATAAGCCTAGTGTGTAACAAGGAGCAAAATTACCACAATCTTACGACAAAAGAGAGTTAAAGTATATTTTATTAATAACTGTATTGCCTTCCAACTATCATTTCTATACACTGACAATGGTTGAAGTTATCTGAAATGCAGTAAATGCAGACTGAAAACTTTTCAACATTCTATTCTTCTGTCCATCAAAATATCAAAGCTTAATTCTCTGAAATCCAATTAAATGGAAAAGTAGATCATCTCCATAGCTGATTAATTCTAGATTTTTTACCTAAACAGATTACTAAATAACCAGTATCTTCATTTGATAGAATCTCCAAATACAATTTCAGGAGTCTGTTCAATTAGACTATTTTTTCATAAAAATATAATGTAGGGAGAAAAGCTGACAATAAAAATAAACTAAATGCATTTCTTCAAAAATTCCAAATGGAAATTCTTATACAAGATGATTATTCTGTGATGCAAAACAAGCATAAATCCTAATAAATTTTTCCACAATTTGAATAATAATAATTAAATTATATGACAGAATTAGACAAATTTTATTTCTGTTGTTCTACTTAATATATACTTCAATAAGTATTTTCTTTAACTTAATGAAAGAAGAGTATTAAAACTTACTCTATTCTCTCAGATGTAGGTTTAATGGAGGATTTGGATGAAGGAGGAGTGGCAAATTTTGCTTTCTTTAAAACCTCAGGATGATCATTTTCTTTCTTACGCTTTGAGGAAACTACTTTGGCTTGTGAGGTAGTGACAGATGCTAGGGTTGCTACAAGTGATGGTTCACTAGAGTTTCTCTCACAGGTGCCAAGACTCAGATTTTCATCTGGTGCCAAGTTCACAGTATTTTTGTGGTCTCTATCACTGCTAAACTCCCTCACTCCTCGAACACTTGGTGGAGCAAACTGTGGCACTGACTGCCTATTGCCTAGGGGCAATTTTGAAGAATTGCGCAGGGATGACAATGGAAGTCTGACCATAATGGAAGGCTTACCACAAGAAGAAGGAACCTGCACTAAAACATGTGACACCACCTTTTCATTAGTATGTTCTAATAACAGCACTGGTGATCTGCCCGGTTCAATAGGAGAAAGCATGATAGGCGGCTTAAATTCATCTGTGCTTTCTCGAAAGATAGAGTCAATGTGATCAAGAGAAGAGAGAGAATTCTTAGATGATTTTGCTTTGCTGACTTGTGAAGTGTCCTCCAGAACCTTGTCAACACTTCTGTTCTTTTGAGTCTTCTCTAAGCTGGCAGCTAACAGCTTGATAGTTCTGTGTTTGTTGTCTTCAGGAGATGATGGGGTTGAGGTAAACAACTGTTTACTGACTCCACTCAAGCGTTCAGGGTGCTGAGTTAAGGCAGAAGAAGCCAGGTGGGACTTTGGATCTGGAGTGAAAGACTCCACATCAACGTCACTGCTAGATGATGATGTTCGAACTAATAACGTCCTGGCTGTTTCTTCAGAAAGGTCACCACTACCACTTACTGTTTGCACCATCTTGTTTTCAGGTGATAATTCAACTTTAGGTCCAACCTTAACAGCTGCCTTTTTCCTAACCACATTAGTCCGATCATTGGACACAGACCTGGGCCGACCAGGGCCTGATTTGATGCTGTCCCGTCTAGCAGGGGCAGTTTTGCTGGGCGACTCACAAATGTCTCGATCAGCACTAATGCTGGCATTTAAAGGAGCTTTCTCCTGATTGTTCTGGAAATGGGCCTTGCTAGCCCAGTGGGAACTGGCTGTGCTGCTGCTACTTGTGCTGAGTGCATCAGGTGACAGACTCGCCTTCTCCCCACTGCGTGTACTCGGTTCTACCTGTATGTCAACACTGCTTTCACCACAGTATTTTTCTACATCCTCCAGTGGTATAAATGCCAAGGTACTACTATGCCCTATTTCCCCAATCTTGAGTGGAGAGGTCTTGACCTCTTGGCTTCTTACTTTGACTGGTCCACTATCATTCTTGCCTGTGCTGCTGGCTATCTGAACAGAAAGCGGAGACAACTGCTTGGGCATGAAGTGATGCAGACCCCAGCCTGAGTGGGCATTCTGACACAAAAATAAGAACCAAAAATATATCACCATAAATTCACTGTTAAACACAATAGTAACAAAGTATATCATCAATTCACTGCTAAACACAATACAATAATAAGAAAATGTATCAATTCACTGAAATAATATAAACAAGAAAATGTTTCAACAATTCATTTGCAAAAAATCAATAAAGTCAATAATTTGTCAACTCAAATAATGACCAAAATACCATAATACTGCAAAAATCACACAAATATGTCCTTCAGTATTGCAAGTCTTCATCCTACAACCAGTAGAGAGAACTTAATGATTTTATTAAAAAATTAGACAAAAGTGTTGGGGACTTACATTTTTAAAAATTGAGAGAACTACCCAAAAAGCAATGTCTTTAACATTTAGACAGGTGCTAGTTTTCAAAATTATATTGAGTATAATATTTACACACACACACACACACACACACACTCCCCATAACCATTTTCATTTGTGTTACCATTTGTGCTATTTTACTATGATCACTTTCATTTTGTTATAAAATACAATTTATAATAATATTCTATAGTCTTCACTAAAATCTAAATAGAGATAAGTTGTATTAGCAATAATTATTTTTTACTTATCTGCAATTTTTTTTACAAAGGGCGATAGTTCTAAATCTTGTAATTCTAATTTGTTTTCAACTGTCCTTGCAATGTTAAAATTACAACTGTAGCTGATTCACAAAATAATTATATATATATATTATATAAAATTTAAACGTATGTTTCCTTTAAGAATAAGATATTATTTTAGGATGTAGATGTTAACGCTTCTTTTCTTTAAAAATAATTTAATCACATTATTTTATATGAAACATGGCAAACTTTAATATTTAATCTCATTAACATATGTAAAAAAAATTTAAATCCCCAAATAATTTTAAATCATTAAAATTAAAAAAGATAAACATCTGTAGAAATTCACTTCTCAGTTTTCATTCTGACCAAGCTTTTGTAAACTTTATATTTTCAGTGAAATTCAAAAAGATCCAAAAATGCTGTTATCCTGACCTCTAAATGTGGTTGATTTCCATCATATTTGTCTATTTCTCAAATTATTTGCTACTATAAATTCTCCTAAGTTGTCTTTAGCTATAAAATCTGTGAATAATTTCCATATCAGTTGACTGGTAGCATTTTCATGTGTATATAAACAAAAAAATGTGATTTGTATTTAAAAAATTATTTCTGAACTGAGTAGACAACAATATTTTTTTTTTAAAACAAGCATAATAAAAAGCCCCATTCCAGAATTGGAATATGATGTTTTAAATTAGTTTTATCCAAACTGCTGAGTGCTCTTAGTGAAAACTCTCCGAACACCCTATCTTGTGATTTTGAAGTCACCCACAGCATACTAAAGGTTACAGAGAACTATTGAAAACAATCATTAAGACTAAATTTTTTTAAATGTCCTAATGTATAATTCCTTAAGTCTTTATTACAACAAATGCAAATGATTGCTATTAATCTCGAAATTTAAGAAATTTTCAAGAATGTACATGTTAGGTGTAAATTTCAAATGTCTTTTCAAAGGACTCCCTCAATTTTAAGTACTTTCAGGGAAAGTACAAAAATGAAATCATTTAAGAAGCGATTTCAAGGACAGTTTAGGCATGAAAATAATTTGCAGAGAGCAAAAATATAAGATACATCTCTTCTTTGTGGCCTTTGATAATGAGCAGTCTACTCAGTGTGGTTGGAAACACTGCATTCAAGTCCCAAGTCAACCATTATATAGAGAAAGTCTACTCAACAAAATCATTTTAAAGACCTTAGTGGTGAAACAACGCTAACAAAACAAATTAGAAAAGAAAATGTCAATTGGTGAGAAAATTAAATTTCTTCTCTGGTGCATCAAAACATAAATTGCTGCTTCCCTCCTATAACAAAATTCATGGAAAATTTATAAGATCTGAGAGATATGATATTTTGTTAAGAATCTATGATGGATTTCTGCCAATAGTATATCTTTACCTCACAAACATTTAATACTGCATGCTGATCATGTATGCTATATATGTACAGACAATCAATCATGTTTACTCTGTTACCAGTAATGTAAAAACTAATCAGTCAGGGTCAAAAGTATTTTACAATCTGGTAGGGATTTCCACACTAAACAAGCAGTGCAGCTAATGCAACAAGTTTTTGTGTTTTTTAAAAATACCGTGGAAACTTTCTGACACTTTCACATCTATGCATGAGTGCGATTTTCACACCTAATCCATAAAACTAGGTAAAAGAATGAAGACAATTTGTGCGTAGTGCTTAAATTTTCACATATTGTCATTTTCTAGATAAGTACCTCTCTTGAGGGACTTGCTGCTCCACATTTTTCTTCTTCTGCAATTTCTTCCTGAATCTCGCCTTCCTCCATCTCACATTCGTCATGGCCAGCCTTGTCATCCCCAGAGTCAGAAGAGGAGCTGTCAGAATCAGAACCTTCATCAGAGCTGGAATCTGAGTCACTACTGGACTCACCACTTGATGAAGATGAGTCTCTGTAAATTAAGTTAGAGAAATCAGTAAAAACAGTTAAATTAACAATGAATAGAGTTAAACAATAAATACAGTTGAAGAAACCAATAAAAACAGTTAAATTATTGAGAAAACCAATAAAAACAGATATTAACAATGAATAAAGTTAAAGAAAACAATAAATACAGTTACAGATCCCAATATAAAGAGTTAAATAAACAATGAATATAGCTAAAGTAAACAATAAATATAGGTTGAGAAACCAATAAAAACATTTAAATTAACAATGAGTAAAATTAACGTAAACAATACAGTTAGAGAAACAATAAAATCAAGGAAATTAACAAGAAAATTAAAGTAAACAATAAATACAATTACAGAAACCAATAAAATAAGTCAAAATTATTCAGAAAACCAATAAAAAAAACATTAAAAAAACAGGCTTAATTACAGAAACCAATAAAATAAGTCAAAATTATTCAGAAAACCAAAAAAAAAAAAAAACATAAAAAAAACAGGCTTAATTACAGAAACCAATAAAATAAGTCAAAATTATTCAGAAAACCAATAAAAAAAACAAAACAGGCTTAATGTGTACTCTGGCTAGTAGAGGTGAAATCCTATCAGTGATGAGAAAAAGATTTACAAAGCAGTACAAAAGAACCACCACAGAAATTCAATTAGAAATCAATTAAGAAGTCTGATGACAAGCAGGGAGTTAGATGAGTAGGAAGAGAGAGAGAAATACAGCTTGAGAATATGCTTGTGGATGTACAAAATCATATTCCGCTTTGTAAAGATGGTGGTTATATTTAATTTTAATAAAAATGAAACTAAACACGCTAAAACTAGAATAAATTACTTTCCAATACATTTTACATGATGCTTGAACATCATGAAGTACCCAAAGTACTAAGGATTTTGATCACTTATATATTTGTGGCTCTTAACTTCTGGAGGTGGCACCATAAAATGAGAACCCCTGGATTTTGTGATCTCATTTTTATTTTATATTATCAATGATATAAGAAACAGTCTTGAGTTGTGCAAAGTCTATGAAACAAAATACAAAGGCGACTTTTCTTTTTTCCTAAACTTATGGCTATGCAGCTCCATTTTTGCAAAAACATTTTGTCTTATACTTTTAAAAAATAACTTACGGCTTCACAGCTGATGGTGAAGAAGGCAGTACAGCAACTTCATTCAATTTCTTTTCTTCAGGCATCTGTAACAAAACAAATACTGTTCATCTAAAAAAAAACCACCACCTTCTTTGATTGTCTAACCAAATTCAAATCTCTGTATGGTTACATGATCTATAGAATTATTAATATCTAAATAAAATTGTACATTTTTAAATTTTTTACAACAGCAACTAATTCATTACTTAGTCAAATATCAATAGTAAACTGAATAAAAATAATTAAAGGACAAGTGAATGGGAGTTGAGGTCACCATGCATATGAGCTCAATCAATAGATTTAGTTGTTCTGATAATGCATAAAACATTTGAAAGACAGTTCCAATGGATATTGCAATGTATGAGATCAAAACAAAGTGTTTCTGAGAGATTTTTGATGTGACTAATGCAAACAAACAAGCATAATGACCACACAGAGGACTAAAATAGCCAATCTTTTATAATGGAGGTATGATAATTGCAAAAAGAAACCAACTTTGCAGAAATGTCTTATGTTACTGCAAACCGTAACCAGTACTGATAACCCTGAACACTTTAGCCCTCATGTGGTGACCTCTTGCATGACAGAGAACTTTGGTTTCTATTCTACTCTTAATCCTAAAGTAATAATATTTATAAAAGTTGATGGCTACTTACACAGGATGTTTAGAAATATTCACATTATTGATATATATGTTTTTTTATAAATATATACTTCTATAATGATGAATTAAAATGAAGTGGGTATTTTTCTTTTTGGGGTTTAGAATGTAGAATTTAAAATACTGGCATCAAATTTGCCAAAATATCTCCTTAAAATGTCAATTAAACATTTAGGATGGATTCCAGAACAAAAAGAGACTTGCTATCTTTGACTTAACAAAAGTTACATGATCTAAATTATTCTCATCAATTTTTCTAATTTACAGACTGGAAAAAGAGAATTTGTTGAAAGTAGTGATGGGACTGATTTTTTTTTTATACAATAGACATGAAACCTTGATTTGTTATGGTATTAAAATTTCATTCAGAAATAGTGTTTGCTGTGAATACAAGAGCTAAAAGGTATAAGGGTTTTGCTCTGTGCCCTAATATTACACTGCTATTAAAATGATATATTTTATGGCATTTCAAATTAATTATTTATCTGCTGAAAGTATCATTAAGGAGTCATGTGAAAAGATATACAACTTTGGAAGGAGCAGTGTTGAGTTTGCGACTATTTAATGCAATTGTGGTCCTTGTCACAATGATAACCATTTTTACTGTTTGCCTTGTAGAAGTGTTACCTTAGTGTTATTTTATCAGTTTTGGGATTACTTTAAAAATCATTATTTTTCAATAATCCAAGAGTTCTTTGCTGTTGAACTTGTGATATAGCTTTTTTAAAGCGTAAAATTACTACTGTGTGTGTGTCAACTCTTTAATCTGGCATGGGACTACTTTGTCCCTATTAACACGACTGTTTGCATGGGTTTTTTTTTAGTGATCAGAGGTGCACGTTTCACCTTGAGTGAAAAGGCTCTTTGTTTCTATTTAAAATACATGGGTATTGTGGTTGTGCATGAATCGGATACTAAAGTCGCCTAAAATGTATTGTTAAAAACCCTACTAGCATGGGCAAATTTACATAAAACTTACTGACACAATGTCACTCTAGTTATTGGATATGATGATTATTATTATTAATCATCCATAACTAGTTACAAGTGATGAGAATCTTAATTTATATTATTAATAATTTTCCAGAAGATGCCACTCATCTCTCCTTGGCATATATGTGGGTGCTGTAATTGTTTTCTCTCTTCCACAACATTAAAGACAAACATTTACTGTCACACAGTATTTCCATAGGTAGAAAGCTTCTTACTAAAGGAGAAGATAAATCCATCTTCAATCTATATTTAGCAAGCCCCCAACCACCCAGTATCTCTCCAAAATATAGTTATCAATATGTGTAATTTCAACAAATTTAACAATATTAAAAAATGTATTAAATCAACAATCAAATATACGTATAACAAATTAAAGGGTTATTTGACATCAATATTTCCACAAAACCACATTCAAATAATTTCAATGCCTATACTGTCTTATATCCTAACATATAATTCAGCAGGTTAGTGTTAAGATAAATGACAGGATTATTCTTATCAAAGAACAGAAATTGAGTTATAGAGAGATAAGTGCTAATAATTAATTTGTACACAATTCTGTCAAGATGCTGCTGCAATAATAGTCTTTCGTATGCTTTCGTAACAATGTCACAAGTTTATTGTTCACAATAGATAGAATTGTCAATTCTTCAAGTGTTCCTCTAGCATGCTGTAAAATGTTCTCCTGAGACTAATCTGGGCACTCCTTCGCCGTACTAGTTCCTTCAAGCAGAACAACAATGTAGCAATCTCCAGTAACTTCCTTATACCAGAAATTCTTCGATGTAGTTGAACATTCCTTAAGTCATACAATGACAGAGTGCAGTGTATCCTTACACTTATATGCTGGGTTAGAGATTTCTCAAATCTACCATAATGGTAGTGGTTTATAAATCAAAGAAATTATTCAAATTCTAGAGATTCTAAAATAAAAGGCCGCTTCTTCCCTGTAAAATATACATCAGGAAACAAATGCTTAAGTTTTCCAGTTTATTCATCTCTAACTCCATTCTTTCTTACATTCAAATCTCAACTTACAGTTTTCCTGCAACAGTATTTATTAGCCCGATACAAACATACAGTATAATAAATACAACATAATATATTATGAACATGTTCACTAGAAACAATGTCATGTGTGTAACATATAACATACAAGCATCATAATTCACAATTGTAGAAGTAATCGTCTTCTCACATAATACACCTCTGCATAAAACGCAGTACAATATATAAAATGCATGAAATATTTTCAAATCCATTCTCTCTCAATCAATCAGTTAGCTCACCGTTAAGCTAATGGCTGCCTTTCATGACCAGACTTCTGCCACACCAAATTCAAAGTAATTAGAAAATAAAATTATTTCAGCAAGTAAACTCTGATCTCAGCCCATTGGCTGGTCCTGTTCTTGTAAATCTTAACCATTGGATAATAAAAACTACTCATCCGCATAAGACTTTTTTAGATTACATCAGCAAATTCTAGCACATTCTCCACTTGAGTTGTTTACTCCAAAAATATCACCATAAGCAGTGCCCAAGGTCTGGTCACATTAACATTGGCAACAAAATTATAATTATTAAGTACAGATATAGAGATAGGCAAATTTACTCCACCACACTTACAATCAAATGATAGTGATCACTTTACAGGTTTTGATTATGGGGATTATAAGGTCATGGTCTGTTGTGAGGGCTCTTACATGCAAAACACTTACCTCTTCATCACTATCTTCACTGACATCCAGATCTGACAGCCCAGAGCTGGTCAACAAAGTTTATAAAATTCTTGTTATATTTAGACTTTTGGACAAACATTATCAAATCACAACACAAAAGATTTTTTTTTAAAATCTATATGCATAAACCTTTAAAGACAGGTTTCCTTTTGTTTTATTTTGTCCCACAAACAAATTATTTGCTACTGCTGAGCTTAAAATATGCCAATTTTCCTATTCAATTCAATTAGTTGTATTTTATAAAAATTTATCTACTGACTTCTAGTTTCACAAACATATCTCATATGTTATTTTCTTAGATTTTTTGGTCAACCAAATTTTCTGAAAGTTGCTACTAAGTTACTAAAAAATAAATATATCTAACTTATGTCTTTAAAAAATACAAGCAACACAAATCTCATTCTAAATTTATTTTATAAGAAATTAAAAAAATATATTATTAAATGTCATTCTTAAACAAGGATGGGGAGAAAAAAGAACCCATAATCTATTCAAACTCCAAAGAAATCCCAACTGAAACATTTTTCTTTAAGATAATTTAAATTCATTTTTTTAAACAAATAGCTCTCGCCAAAAAAGAATATAACAGACTGCAAAGAAAGGGAAACAGAAAACGAAAACAATAATTACGTAAATATACAGGCACTATCAATAAAATACATTTATGACTTTCAAAGTAGAGGGGATATAATCAGCAAATGTTACCATGAAGGCAAACAGTTTTAATGGCAAAAAGTTGTGTTCATAACTGATTCTGGTAAGTGATGCATTATTGTGTTCATAATGTCTAGTTTAAAAGACCTTCACAGAACAATAGCTTTTCTATATTAATTTATTGTTGATCCTTATTAAATTGATATGAAAAAAATCAGGGAGCACATTTATGAAATTGACTCAATTTAATGCCAAAGAAACTAAAGAAACATTAAACAAGAGAAAAAAGAAAAATTTCTAAGACAGCAATGGACATAGTAGGCTTTTGATGGATCTGGAAATAGTCAGTTTCTGGACTCTAGGCAAATCCAATTAGAGATTTAGTTGCATGTATTGCAACTCTGGACTCTAGTCAGATCTATTGAGACTTAGATGAATGTAGAATGTATTGCAACTCAGGACAGATCTAATGAGAGATTTACATGCATGTACTGCAACTCTGGACTCTAGACAGATCTAATGAGATTTAAATGCAAACAGTGCAATTGTCTTGATGCTGACAAATACACTAATTTTGTCTTACAGTTCATTCTTTTCCTCCTACCTGTTTATTGTAACCTTAAAGAGAATTAAATTTTGTTTTTATAAACTCCATTTTGCAAATGATTTAAACCAAATATATATTTGAAAAATTAGCATTTTTCTTCTAAGTCACATAAATTCTAACTCTGTTTTAATGCTAAAAATAACAATATCTTTTGTGCATGCACACACACAAGTTTTATTTTCTCTTTGAAATTAATCACCATCTACTGATCCTTCATTGCATACAGCTATACTCAACTATAGCAAAGCAAATAAATAATATACATTAATGTAATATCAAAAGTATAAAGTGCTTAGGTATACGTAGCTTTCCATGCTTACCCTCTCTCAGCAGCAAAGTGCTCTGTTTCGCCAAACACAGCAGGTTCTGGAAAAAATGAATGAGCAAATGACATAACAGATAACCATAGCTAAACAGATATGAATCAATTATAAAAATGATACTGCTATATTAGTAGCTGAATATTTACTTATGTTAATATATTCTTAAAAAGGAGTTCTTTCACTGGATACTGCACATTTAAATCTAAGACAAAAATAAAAGAACGAAAGAATCCAATAAAACTATAGGTACTTGTCAAAGACATTTGATTATAGCTAATAGTTCATATATGAAGAGGCTGTTTAATTGTACCTGATAAAATGAAAGAATCCAGCAAGGTTAAAGATATATGAAGAGGCTGTTTAATTGTACCTGATAGTTTAGAATAAATAAATTCAGTAAATTCAATAAAAGTGAAGAACTTTGCTAATAGGCTGCCTTTCTCACTTAACATGTTTGCCGGTGTCGGGATGAAATCGGCCACTACACATGCTACTTAGTGTTAGCATGCTTGCCATTCAAAATTAACCAATCAGTGTGAAGTAAACATGTGTCCTGCCTCAGCATCCAATGTGTTCTAATTGTTTCATTGGATACTATATTTGGAATGCTCAAGTCATTGAAAAAGGTGCTTTCCCACTACCACCCCTATTTGGTACACACTTGGCAGCCATTCTGAACAAAGATTTTTTGATAGCCTGGCAAGTTTGGAGGCTGATGGCATGTTAATCCTACCTAATAAAGTGTATTGTGTGGCTGATTCTGCCATCATTACTTCATTTCTATAAAATCTGCACATATGATGATATCCCTAAGGTTAGAAGTATCTGCATTTTCCTTTTGACTGTTGTCATCATATTTATGTCGGGTTCGGTTTATAGTCATTTTCTTGTAATTAATATTTATATACCTATAATTTTCAAATACCTGGTAACACCTGACTCTACAGAAGTGTGGGTAGTTGTACAGTTGGCCACTTTAGGGTTTAAATGTGATTCAGTATTTTCTAATATCTTTCTTTGACATCCCCCCACACCAAAATGTTAAAGTAACAACTTCTTGAGCTTTAATGTTAAGCCAGACTCAATGTCATCCTATGGTGATTTATATTATATAAAACTGAGGAAAATTATTGTCAAATTGTAAAAACACTAGGGTTATACAATGCATGTACAATTATTTCAGAATTTCAACATCGTTTGTATGGTTTGCTTCTGAAAAGGTGCTATTTTTCTTACACACAAGAATAAGAGGTTTGACCAAACAGTAATACAAGCTCAAAGGAGTTCCATTTAACTGAAAATACTCAAGTTAACTACTCCTTATGAAGGAAGCGCATACTATGCTAATGATATACTGTTTTGCCCACCTACATAATTTTGCAATTTTTCTGAAAGATGTCCAGTTTCTTCCATGTTTCTGAGCTGGTCCATTTGTTCTTGTCATCTTTCTGTCTGTCATCAAGTTACAGTAATGTGTGTTTTTTCTCTTAGTTTTAGACTAGGTAATCCCCTCGTTTTTCTTTCCTTATTTTATTAGTGACTATGCTAGCTGACTATCTTTGCTATGAATATAATCACAAGGAATATTTAAACTCTCATCCCACTTGTGTGATGTGTACTGGATGCAAAATTGAAAGGCTGTGTTTGTTGTGAGTCCTGGTCTAATTACTGGTGAGTGAAGTAAAAAGTTTAGCCATTGACATTAAGTTCAGTATTAATAGTGGCTGCAGGAACAGCCAGGCACCTGCTTGTGCAAGTGACAGACAAGTGTGTACATGAACACAGACAATGCACTGATCTAGGTCAGATTGTTACACACTTCATGTTATTGTGACCTGGAACCATGAGAAGGCAGCATTTCTTTGCCCATCTGGTTTTAATGTTAAGAGTAAAAGTAGTTCTACACCTCTAACCAGGTTATATTATCTACCTGTTTGCAGGAAAAAAACAACACATCTTTCTCCTGATGTTATTCCACTGTCTGACTCCAGCCCTTAACATCTGTCTGACCTCATAAACACGCGTTTCTTCAAAGACAGATATTCCAACATTCCAAATTTAAAGTATAAATCATATGGACAACAATAATTGATGACCAGGGTCCATCTTACCTGATACAGTTGCCTTTTTAAATGAGAAATGACAACACATGGTCATTTTCAAGAGGGCTCTCCTGGAACCTTTCATCAAGGCAAGTACTAGTATCTTTCCTTGTGTTATTGTTAATCAAACTGTTCATTTGTAAATCCATTTTATTTATGCCTATCTTTCAGCAATTACATTTCTTTCTATTATGGTGACATTTTAGAATTCGTAATTCTGTTCTATTTCTTTATCTTTCTCATGGCTTGAGCAGTGTGATGAAGACTTTTGTTTGCATTATATGTATGAATATGTATGTATAAAACACTGAGAACTCCTATATGAATGTGCTATGGTGAGTCTGTTTAGTCTGATAAAAACAGTGGATGCTCAAAGTATACAAGAGTGAACCTGTAACTTTGGCCTCCAATACCACACCTCTCAGCTTGACTGTCCTTCAAGCACTCTATTTAGATCGAATGTTTACACATCAACAGCCTGTTTCAGTTTTCTTATGCAAATGTTATTAATATGTGAATATGTAGTTCCATCATCACTTGATGGGATAAAAGTGCACTAATGCAAGCAAATTTGCTGAAAGTTATCGGACAATTTTTTTTCCACATTTAACCTGAACCAAATTTATATAGAAATAAAGATTGATTATTTTGCCTTTTAAAGTCTGTCGGTTTTTTCTGATCTCTACAACAGTATCCATAAACTGCGATGAAAATATCTTAGGGTTGCTTCAAAATTTGATTGGGAGTGTCATGTCCAAAAAAAAGGTCAAATTTAAGAACTGTTTTAAGAAGTTGGACCTACTTGAGTTTGTAACCAAACATCTGATTAGTCCATTAAAATAGGGACAGATAACTCTCTACAATCATATTTTTCCACAAATGTGTTTAGAATAATCAAATAATTTTAAAAATAAAAAAAATTCAAAAAGAAATTTAACTTAAAATTGTGAGAAAAATATCTGAAGAAACATCTTTCCAATGATATGATAAAGTTCAAGATCATTATTTCATGCAGTTCAATCTAAATTGAAAATCCATAGCATCTTTCCTGTCACACACAAATGACATGGCCTTCATTTCCGAAACACATTACACTAATGCTATATAAATGTTTACAGAAAAATGATAGAGAATGAAAGTAAACATTTATATAGCTTTAGTGTAATTTTTATTTTTTATGTAGAACCATTGAATTTTCTCTAAATTACCACTGTTTTAGCTTGAATATAGGCCAGTCTTTGCAAGACTCTTTCACAAAAATTGGAAGAAGGAATTCCTGAAATTACTTACCAATCAAAGATGAAGTGGAATCCTTGGACTTAGATCCATCAACCTGATAAATGTTAAATATAAATGTGCAAAACAGAAATGTCATTCCTCTTCATATATTCTGTCTGTCCCAAACATGCTTCTTCAATCATGCAAATAATAATATAATGAAATTCAATAAAATATTTTTCTATACAACCTAGAAAAATATATTTCTAATATTAATAACACTCACCTAAATTGTTTATTATTGAAAATGACAAGTAACAATATTGCACAAAGGAGAAAATTGGAAATAAAATAAAAATGATGGATTTTTTTGTAAAAGCTTAGTGGCAACATGTATGAATTTGCATTATATCTTGCAGAAAGTATATTGGTAATACTTTTGTTACATATCATTCAGCAAATGATTGTTGTTCAATTTAGTCCTAACAAGTCATATTTAAATTGCTTTTGCTACTGTTATTAGTTAGGACACTCAATAAACACATTTTTTAAAAAGAGAAATATTGCAAATAATAGATCAGTTTTCATTTGTCATTAAACTATAAAAAAAATAAAAATAAAAGTATATATTAACTAGCCATCAGAACTAGATCTCCATATTACTATTAATTATATTAGCATAAAATAAAAAGAAGTCTCACATCAATGACTGAAGGATAAAATGCAAATCGATCATTAATTTTGACTGGAGTCTGAATGGCCGTGTGGGGTGGCTGAATGTCCATTTCCTGATATACAAGAGAATCAGAAATTATGCAATCTTAGAATTTATCGGTGACATTTGGAATACTTTCAACCACTGGACATATTATCACAATTCACACAACTTCTTAAAATACATATTTGCACACATACAAATTCTTAGTCATACTCATCCCTTTCATAAATATTTATACTACTCAATTAGTAGAGGAGAATTTTCTTCTAAACAAATTATATAATCATATTTAAAATACTCAAATAGTAGAGTAGCAGAATATTCTTCTAAAAAAACCAAAACAACTATATAAGCATATGGTGAATGAACTGGTATATTATGTTCTTTTTTTCATCAAATTATATTTAAAGAAAAATGGAAAAAAAATAGAACTGTTACTACCTCTATCAGTATCACTGTCAACTCATAACAAAATTCAGAAGTGATAAAACAGAATTATAATAATATTACACCTTTAAAAAAAAATACCAAAAAGCCCATTTTTTAAAAATATATATATAAAAAAACAAGCAATGGTGTGCATGTTAAAAAAAACTCACAATGCAATTAATTTAGTTCTTTCCATGCACTAGAGTTGTAGGTGCAACAGTACAGTAAACACACACCAGCTTACTATAAATAATAACATCGAAGACAGAATGAAAGATCTGCCAATGTAACAGTGAACCCAATGTGATCATGAATGACAAAGTGACATATATTATATATGCAATTCAAAGAGTGCTTCCATGTAAGTGTAGTTATAAGGCAGAATTCTTACACACAGATTACTCTAAATAATAACCACTAGGAAAAATAAGAGATGTTTATAATATAACAATGAGTGGCAAATGTTTTGACTTTGATCTCTTGGAAAGTTGTGCATCACTAGATATTTGTTCAGGTGTTGCATTTTACATATATACTAAAACACTAACACTAGTAACAGCTAAAGATGACCTCTCTGATCTGATACTAAAAGTGATAGTGAAATTAAAGTTAAAGACATTGACTTTGTCGTATGTTATGTTTGGACAGTGGAATGTCTACAATCGGTTATAGATTTTAAAGATTTTTTTCTGTACATGTGACCAAACCAGAATGTCTGCCCGCGACAGCATTACCACAGCTTTCACTTCAGTATAGGATCCTTAACTAGAAACTGTTGTTTGTCTTAGATCTAGCCAAAGCATATGCTGATTATAGTGCAACAAGTACATGTGATGACCATATTTGCAAGGCATATTCAAATTCCTACTGTCAATAAAACAGTCTTTTATGCCTATCATTGCAGATCTTCAAATATCATTCATTTTTGTCAAACTTTCACTTAAACTAGTTAAAGATGTTTTAAAAACATTTATTTTAATATTTAGAGTAACTAATGGTTTTAACTTGGCAACAATTATTAATGCAACCTTAGAAAACCAGTATTGTTCATTTCAGTTAATGCTTATTTAAAATACACATACAAGCAGTACAGTAGTAGCTTATAAATCTTGTAATATATATATATGAGCTAAAGATCTGCCTTTTCCTATCTAAACTTTGGGAAAATTTCCAATTTTCTAGCGTCCTTTTATGTTATTTTTTTTAAAGTTCACTCCTCACTTAAACTTATTATTACTTACAACAAATATTACAGTAATGCTGCTGTTTGCCTCCTTGCAAAATTTAAATTTTACACCACCTAAAGTTTCCTACATTTATTTATCAGGCTGTTTAGATAACAATGAATACATATCAGGTGCCCTATAATTACTTTCGATTTTGGCAGCCAACTTCAAACAGTTAAGTACCATGGTGATATAACATCATCAACATCTGTGACCCTTGCTCATGGTTAAAGTTAAATACTTTCATATAATATTGCTTTTAGTTTTACGTAGACGGATTTTTCAGGGATAAAGTGGCCAGATTTTGAAAATTATGATTATGAGGTTCACTGCATAAATGACTACATTAATGACTATGATGTTCACTACATTAATGACTGGGGGCTCACTGCATTAATAACAAAGAGTACACTGCATTAATGAGGTTCTATGCATTTGTGATTATGAGTGCACTCATTAATGACTAATTCATTGCATTAATAATTAAGAGTATACCACATTAATGACACTGACTATGAGATTCGATGCAATAATAACTAAGTGTATACTACATTAATGACTATGAGATTCACTGTATTAATAATTAAGAGTATACTATATTAATGACTATGAGATTCATTGCATTAATGACTAAAACTATACTACATTACTCATTTACTGAATATAAAATTCACTGCATTAATGACTGAGATTCACTGTATTAAGTATATTAGATTAATGATTCACTGCATTGTTATGAGGTTCATTGCATTAATGCTCAGCAACTATGATATATGGCAAAAATATTTTAAATTATTATATATATCCTACTGCAACATGTAAACTAAGAAAAGAAATGTCTTAATGCTTACCTTGAAAATATTATCCAGATCTTTTAGGTCAATTGGCTCAGTCTGAAAAGAATGTTTACAAATTACATCATTAAGTACAATATGAATGATTTAATAATATTATGGACCAGGACCATGTCAACATTACCTATCAAATAATAAACTAGGTCTACATAACAAGATTTACAGGACTATAGTGAACACTACACTGTGACTGTAAACTAAGATTAATATAGTGATAAAATGAAAGTATGCATACTTAAGTTATAACTTAAATTCAGGTGCGTAAAAGTACACCCGCCTGGCTACCAGTGGAACTCAATTTTGAACTATGGCAGGCAAAGCACATTACTGGTAATTCCCACCCCCTTCAAAGAAAGATCGCCTAACTGTAGGCAGAGAACAATAGCTGAGGTGAGTAAATTTTTCCCCTCAATTCAGTGTCCAGTGAAGCGTGGATGCACAAGTGTCTGTATTGTTTGCCACTGTCATAAGGTGCATTACATAAGCAAGCTGATCATAAAATGATTAGCTCACTACTGTTTACTCTGAATGAGATGCTTTGCTCATTGATACTGTCACACTGTCAAATCATTACTTTTGACTAAAACACAAGCAAAAGGCAATGCTTAAACTGATGTCATTGTCCACATAAAAAGAAGTAAAAAGTATGAGAAGAACAGAAAGAAAGAAAGAAGCTTGAAATCAAAAGAAACAGAAACTTCAAGATGGCTGGTGAAAATGAACTGATGACAGTGGACTTGTGACATGCACCCCTTAATTACTGTTTATAATTATTATTAATAATCATCCGTAACTAGTTACAAATGATAGAGAAATCTTAATTTATGTTTATTCAATATTAATAATTTGCCCAGGAGACACCACTCATCTCTCATTTAGCAGATTATACGGGTGTAGTAAGTCTTCACTCTTCCACAACAAGACATACATTTTACTGTCACAATATTTTTGTAGGTAGAAACTTCTTACCAAAGGAGTAACAAATCCATCTTTAATTATATTTAATGAGCTCCATTCACCCACTGTAATTCCAACATATAATTTAATAAATCAACAATTAAATATATATATGACAAATATAATGAGAAGGTTATCTAACATCAATATTCCATGAAGCAACGATTAAGTAATTCCAATACATATTGGGCCTTATAACTTAACATGATTCAGCAATCAGATTAGTATAAAAAAAAAACAACCACAGGACTATACTTATCATAAAAGAAATGGAGCTATAGAGTGATATCTGATATGATAAGAGTTTGTACATAACCTGTTCAATGACATAAGCCGCAACAGTTCTTTGTGTGCTTTTGTAATAATGTCACAAATTTATTGTTCACAATAAAATATTAGTTGCAGATCATTATAAATTATATTTTAAATAGATTATTTTATTAGTAGTAACTTAAAGTACACAAAACTCTTTTGTTCCAGCAATTGTTAGATCAATGTTTATTATTTATTTCATTGTGTGATTAATCAACCACTTGTCTTATTGATAATTGTAAAGTGTCTAAAACAATGAATGTTTTACAAATTCATGTTCTTTAAGAAATTAATAATATTGATGACTGTGTTTAAATATATAGACGTATCTAGGTATTGTGCATTTAATTAACTAGTATACTGACTGAGGGGAGTGTCATGGCAAATCAACTAATGTCTTATCACATTTTTTCATGTCATCCCTGCTGAACAATCTGTGAATTAACCAGTAGATGAGTTATGTATATTGTTGTCTCTGAGTCTGAAAGAGAGAACTGTAGTCATTTGTGGCTAGAGTGAAAATTTTCTTCAGATGGGAACTAATCTCTGGGCCTACACCACTGTCAAAATATACTGCAGCCACTGTGTATGCAGTTACCACATCTAGCCCGTCAAATGTGGACTTTAAGAGGAGGCCTGATCTCTACCACAACTGAGATAAGTCAGCAACCCTACTGCTGTCAGTGACTATTTTATATACTGACATTTTTTCTTGAAATACATGCCAGGACATCACGATGATTAACAGAAAAGTGACACTTTAGTATAGTACCAATCAAATATGCACTTACAGATAATGTTTATTCATTAATAAATAGTTTGCCACCAGAACCACAGAGTAGCTTATTTTAATCATAGCTTTTATCTTTTTTTAAATAACCAGGATTGTTGAGTGGCTAGGAACTAGAGCTGTTAGTCTATTGTCTATCTCATATCGATTAAACCATCCATAAATTACTCTATGGTCTAATCCTGGAATACAAACTCTGGCTGTGATTTTAATTAATGCAGGGAGGGGAGGGACGTATTCAGGTGGAATCAGTGGTAAACAAACTTGTCAGTATTTTAATGTCAGTAAACAAACTTGTCAGTATTTTAACGTCAATAAATTAAATAATAACACTGTAATATTTTAATATGTGTAAGACATCGTCTGGTGGAGTCACGCCAAGCGACTGGATAGTAACACGGTGAAATGCAATCTGTGCGATGAAATTCTATCGGTGAAGTTTAGTTTATGTAATGATTGATCATATTAAAAATAAAATCAGGACGGGTACCCGGGCTGCTTTTTAGAAAAAATTGACAGCTCTATTTGTAATTCAATGGTAATTCTTCTTTTGGAAATACATCCTTGTTCCTATTAGTACTAAGGAGAAATCAGTAAAAATGCAACTTTCAGAAGAGTTAATTATTATATCTGGCTAGAAAATTAAACATACATGCTATTGCTATATTTAATATAGTATGATAAAAGTTATAAAATATTCTCTTTACTTTTTTTATTTGAAGAGAAGGATGTTTCTGCCTGCCTTGACTTGAGGATGAAATATTTCCGGATCCAGAAAGATGAGAAGGTGGAGTATGATGTTTTGGTGGTGTTCGCTGTATAGGTGTTGTGGTGGTTGCACACCCTTCACCAACAAGAGATCTCTTAGAGACATCTGGTCGCAACTTGTTTGTGGAGGCAGACACACTATGCTGATTTATTTCTGCAAGGCCTAAGCCTATCTGAGTGGTATCAGAAGATTTTAAGGACAAAGAATGGGGAAAAACAGTTGGCTCACCTTCATGCATAGGCATTGGACTGACACTTTTTTTAATTTTATTATGTCTAACTAATAAGCTGTCCTTTAATGTATTAGGTTTTGGCAAATGACTTGGGGATGTAGTAATATGAGTACTACTGAATGATTGGCCTGCATTCCCATGATTATTGTTTAAAAGGGTTGAAGTTCGATGCCTCTCTGATCCTACTTCAACAGTTAAATCATGAGACCTACCCCTACTTTCCTGCTTATGCCGATCTTCATCACCAAGATGTCTGTTAACACTGTGGTGACTTTTGCTATTGCTAGACGATGAAGTATCTCGTTTCCGATCATCTTTCATCACCTCTGACTTTATATTAAGTATGGACTTGTGTTCCCCATTCATTCGCATAGTACAAGAAGAATCCACAGAAGATGAAGTACTAGATTCCATTTTCAATGAATTCTTGTTTACAGATGATGCTGTACTAGGTTCAGTTTTTATAGAGCTTTTGTTTGCAGAAGTGCCAGGACCCTGACCAGAACCCAGAACACCAGGATCACATTTAGAAGTGGTTTTTACTGGTACACCTGACACCCACTGTAAATCATCCCAACTGCCCAACAACTCTTTAATCTTCCTGGCAGAGTTATCTTGCTTGTCAATCTGTAGGAGAAAAGGAAAAGAAAAATAGGCATTATTAAAATGATTTGTTCACAATCATTCTTCTAGCACCAGCAAAGAGAAATAAAATAAGAGTTGCCTGAAGGCCTTGATTTTATAGAAAAAAAAATTACTATATATTTAAACACTAGAAAAGAAACAACTACACTTCAATTTAAACTAAAGACAAAAATGTGACAAGATTTTTTTTTGTAAAATATATACATAGTCTAATAGAAAAATTGTTGAAAGACAAAATCAAAAATGTAGTATTAAATATATTTACTCTGAATCTAAGAGCATCTAAACTATTTAAATAATAACAAACTATCTTCTTAAATGTACCCATAATATTTATTTCTGATGTCACACTAACTGCAAAGTAAATACAATGTGAATGATTGGAAAAAAGGTTTTAGCTTTAAAAAAAGTAATGCATGACCTTTCTAGTGGCAGTAATAATCATTCTCAATTAAACCAAAATATAAATCTTGCACTTGCATCACAAGCTTATGGTTTGTAAAGTGGGTACAAAAGCTGGACAAGAACAGATATACTGCAGAAAATCTTAAATGGTCATTCAGTAATGAGCTTGAACAACAACAAAAATCAGTACAGGTGAACTGTAAAAAAGCAAGTTCAAGAATTCATTCAATTCAGGACTAAAATTATACACATGTAGAAATGAAACAAATTCTACTTTCAATGAAAAATAAATTATTTATTACAATCTAGTACAATTGAAGATAATTATATATTTTACTATATTACATGACAATGTAAAAGTTTTATATGAATGTAAACTTAATTTATATGATGAAAAATACCATTTAGTTTGCAAAACAGCACAAGGTCTCTTATATTCATAACTCCACACTGACAACTCAGTAATCTTAATCTCTTGATAAAATTGCACTGCTTTATTTAACTGAAGAATCAACAAATAAAAGTAAACTAACTAAAAACTGCATATGAAACTTTTGAGAAAGTGAAAGGTACACAAAACATGCCTGATAGTGATAGATACTATGGTGATTTGATTATTAGATGGTTTGGGGATGGAAAATATGAAAACACATGATAAATACACACATAGCGTCCACTTTCATGGTTATCATGCAAGTATATGTGAATCATATTTTGTTACAGTTACCATGAGTTATGAAATACAACTTTAAAGTTTAAATGATCGGTTTCAGATTGTGTGGACATCTACAAAAGTACAATTTTTTTTTTCAAGTGGATCAAATAGCTGCTTTCAGTATCTTGCCATAGCACCTTTGTTTAATAAGAATCCATGCAGAAAATACAGCAAATAGGTCTTCTTCATTCAAAAGTTATTTCAAGTTTCAAATGTTTACAAGTCTTTTACTGCTGCATGTTGCTATGTTATTTCTGGTCATCATATCTCTCATTGCTGGTTGCCAAATGAGAACAATTTCACTTTTTTTCATTGCTTGTGATTTTTCCTCACTTTTGCAACTTGACTGCTTTATGCAGAGTTGCAATGCCCTTTTTCTACTCCTACAGCTAATCCTGAGGTCACAACCCAAGTGCACATTTTCTCACATCTTTATTATTAGAGGGGTGATGGTCAGGTGCATTAGATTTAAATAAAAATGAAACCTATTATCATCATCTCATGAGTCATAACTAGTCCTAGAAACAGTGAGAGTAAAAGAATATTAAAAATGTTGTTCTTAGTTTTAATTATCAGGTGCACCAAAATCATACTGCTATTCTTTCTGGGATTACAAGAACAAAACTTTACTTTCAATAAATTAAGTATCCAATTACATCACACATACAAATTACTGCTTTTACCATTAGAATAAATAATAGTAATACTAATAGTGCCCTCTTCCTAACATAACAATGTTTGAACATCATAATTTCATGTAAAGCCAGCCTCCCAGAGGCCCTAGTGTTCACATATCATCTGCAATCTTGTATCCAGACTGATTTGTGAAGTCTGTACTATATAGTATATACTCTCATACTGAACAAATCCACATGACCCTGTTTTGGTAATGGATCAATCCAGGGTGTGGGAGGGAATTTTATTACACTAATAATAGTCTATATATTAATGATCTACATCCTTTTCGAATAGTGCTGTTTTATATGGAGGATGGCAAACAATTTTCTAATCTGAGAGTTCTTATTTTAAAACTGTAACTCATATCCCTTTAGTGAAAGATCAATAAGTAGTAGCATTTTAACTAATCATCTGCTAATGTATAACTATGTGGGAAGATTTTGGAAGCACTGATAGAGACCTACAGCTAAGACATTAGACAATGAGCAAGGTAATTAGTGCATCAAAACTAACAGTTGATATATAAGTATTATATTTATATTTATATTTATTTATATTTATATTATATAGTGTCTTAATCTATTTGTCTATGTTAGACTTAGATATTTTGTATTGGTCTTAATCTATCATGCATTTTAGCTGCTAATGAGAAAAACAAACAGAAATAATAATATAATAAACAATTATAATAATACTACTAATAGTATATATTGCAAAAGTGAAGGACTAAAGAACATTATGATATTTTAAGCTAAATTTTATAATTTATTGTAGCTAATGTTAATGGTGAGATCAGATTTCCCAGACAAATAAACATCACATTAGATTTTACAATAATTACCCAAAGTTTTTTTTAATGAAATTATTTATTTATTTTTCTAGTACTGTAGTAGCCAAAAGTGATGCAATATAAAATAGTACCTAAGTTCAAGTGAATAATTTCAGCATTAAGCTGAAAATACTGACCTTACGTGGTGCATCAAATATTGGTTCAGAGGGCAAAGTATCAGTCTGGTGTATGCTTACTTGGTTAGCACGCTGGCGCTTTGCCTCTTCGCGTTTGCGCTCCATATCAGACCTGAAATCAAAACAGATAATTAAAGACAATTAAAGTCTTGAATCACTAGTTAATATGCATTGTATATTCAGATATTATGTGTACGTACGACTGCAATAATAAAAACTTTAAAAAGTATGCACAATTTACTTTTCATAAAATATATTTCATCCTTAAATTGTTAATTTAAACTATTTTTTAAAACTGTTTACAATTCCATATGGTAATTTCTAATTTAAAAAGACATAATATAATAAAACTAATTACATATATATATATATATAGTATAGGCCTATACTATATGTGCACTTATTAATTTAATAATTTTATGTCTTTTTAGAGGTTACCATATGAAATTGTAAAAAGTTTTTTAAAAGAGTTTAAATTAACAATTTAAGATGAAATAGATTCTAATCCCAAATGTACTAAATTCCTGAAAAGTATATTTTAAAACTTGTGTTTCACACACACACTGTTTATGATTTATTTAGATCCTATCACAGATGTACTAGCCAAAGTGAAATTCAGACTTTATCTGTTTTAATTATTTATTTTTTAAATTAATACAATAATCAATTTATTATTAATTTATATGTATACATGTACAACATATATAAATGTTAAAGTAAATGGATTTGTTTGAATTGTAAACCCAGATTTAAAAAAAGTAATGTATGTATATTGTATTCTAATTTCTATCTCACATGTACAATTTTTTTTTTTTTAAATACTATTGTTTTCTTCAACTTCTGAGCTTGCATTAGATTAATGCCCAAGAGAGTTACTGAGTGAAACTGATGCATATGGAAACTGGAATTACAATATTTTTTCAATATATATATGAAATATAGTAAAAGTAAAACATACTTGTAATACATACAACAATTTGATAATATGCCTTTAGCAGTAGAGGGAGAAATAAAATCAGTGATTACAAAAATGCTAAAAGTTAATACTGTGCTAATTAAATTACTACTGGTAAATATAAACAGTTTAATTAAAGTCTACTTTTTGAAAAAAATTATATACTTCCAAGGTTAAAGTAAACAAAATTACAATGAATGCTTATTATATATTTTTTTAAAACTAGGTAAGATTTTAAAATGATCAAATTTAAAACCCTGCACAAGAAAAATTAATTTATTTGATAAATTTCCTTCTAATATTAAGATTTAAATTGTGCAAACAACAACAAAAAGGTAGGCCTACAAAACAAACTTTGTTTTACTCTAGGGTTAAGTGTTACTGTTATGAACAATGATCTACTTTTTTTTTAAATGGTTACATCTATAAACAATATACTTTTTATTAAAACGTGGAAAATTAATGTAAAACCGAAAGGGAAAATTTTTATTTCTGATATTTGTGATAAGGGTTTCAATAAACCTTCAATATCTTGATTAATACTGGTAGTGGTAGTGGTACACATGAATTGATGAAATGATTTTATATAATTTTTAAGATGCACCTGTTTTGTTATTGCAATGTTCATTGCTTGAGGAAATGTTTCCCCAAAAATCTTTCTGTCTTGTCTTGAAAGTTGGTTTCCCCAAATCTGGCCCATCGCCAGAGATGTCATATTTGGAAATATATTTCCACTAACACTTTAACACTCGATTATTATTAGTCAAATAGTTAAAACGCTTAACTCGAGGGATAAACTGAATGCAATTTAAAATTTATTACACTGTAAAAGGTTACTAGAAATAAAATTAGTGTACTGAATCATAACAGCTTAAATGCGGGCTGAGGAGCGTTTGTCACTGCATCTTGCAAGTGATTAATATTTGTGCACAATATGGCGGTCGAGCTAAAAGTAGAATGCATTTGCTAGAGGTAAACAAGATACGTCTCACCTCACGTATTACGGTAGTCACCTTAAACAAACTTTGTAAGCAATATTATGCAAACAGGTGATATTTTTCACAAAAAAATACATACTTTCGTGCTGTCGACAAATAGAGGATTTTAAATTATAGTCTCTTCAGAGATGAAAGAGGTCACGTCCCAAGAATCACGATCTTAAAAGGGTTATGAATAAACATATACTTGAAACTTGGATTCATTAATTAAATATCCGTTTTAGATATGTAGGCAATGAACGTGACTTTGTTTAAAAATAAAATATTATAAAAATACAAAGTAAAAATTTTCTTTATAATTATGCCAGTGGCTGTTTCCAACGCGAGAGAAGTGTATTTTAATAGGGATATTCGGTGCTACTTAGTATCATATGAAAAACATAAGTGGAAACTCTCTCACCTGCTAGCTGATGACATAGTCAATACTGAGTTCTTCGGTAAAAACACACAAAAAGAACCGAAATAAGAAACTCAGGCAGGCTGAAAAAAGATAATTTCGGTCCTTAGAACGCAGATCTCATCGTCCAGTAAGTGGCAGTGCAGTTGTTCCACGGATACACGACTCGGCTTTCGATGCCATTTTAGTAATAGGTTACATCATTGCTGCTTCACAAAATCATTCGGTCTATAACCTTTCCTGCTGGAAAAGATCCATTTAAATCACAAAATGGTCGGCATCAAGGTAAGTCTCTGTTGTAAACATGTAAACTAATATACCCACCATTCGCGATTGCAACCTCCATATTTACAACTGGAAATCGAGATATTAATACGCGACAAACTGATATAAAGCTTCCACCTATTATAGGCATAAAATATGCTATAAATTACATTTTATGATCAATAAGTCTGAGGAATATATGGAAATGGAAAGTGCAATATAAAGTAACATTAAATATATGGTACTATGTTTGAATGCGGATCATCATTCATATCGGAAATTGGTTGACGTCAGAGAGTCATGTGACATTTGTATTCCACTCAGATTCTGCTTCAGTATTTTAATTTTAGTAATAATCAAAACTGAAAGGAGTAATAGATTCTCTCGCTATATATACTACAATTTTGTTTTGTAATTTAATGTAGATGGGGGTGAAGATGATTAGCAAGTTTTTTTTATGGAAATTAAAACTGTTTTGGAGATTTCGTTATTAAGCTTCTAGCTGGGTTCTTTTTTTTTCTTTTTTTTTTTGTGCATAACTGACACTCTTGGCTGATAGCGAAATATGTAGCAAATGACATCACCTTTACTATACCGTACTAAAGTCAATATTAATTCTGACTGCATCAGATATACAGATTACCAAATCCAGTATGATCTACAAGTGAAATATATTGTTCTTGGAAAACAATGACCCCATTTGAAAGTAACAGTCGGCTTTTACAAGATGCGTTGTTACCAAGATTTTAAATATATGTAATTGGGGAAAAGGTGGTTATTGACTAATGAGCAGTGACCACTCTATATTATACTCTTTCGAAGCAGAATGTCTGGTCAGCATAAATGAATCCATGCAGTCAGTTAAGTCCGTTAGCTACTAAAAATTTAGTCATTAAATTAATCAAGCAGTGTAATGTGCTTAGTGAATAGGGCAGTAAATCTGTGACATCTAAAAGGTATGATAGTGAAAGTGTTCCTTATTGAAAATGAATTTAAAATGGAAAGTCAACAGTCAACTCTTTTGGTTAAATGCTTGTTAATAAAATTGTATTACAATGAGTAAAGGTAGTTATGAAAGCAGAACATAAATTATACAGTGGCAAGATCAAGATTTGCACGTAGCCAGTCGAGGCGAAACTAAGATGCCCAAAGATTTAGATGGTACTCATCTTTGGATCTGAAAAAAGATATTTTGTAATGATTTTTTTAGTCAAAAAGTAAACTGTGGATTCTTTCAAGTTTAATAGGAATAGAGATCAATATATGAATATGATGTTTAACAGAGAAAATGCCTTAGGTGAAATCGTTCACATTTTTAAGAAGAGGGTCGAATTATAATTATTGGGTACATTTAACATCCTCAATACAGACCTAACTGATCAAGAGATATTGTGTAGAAATATCAATTAAGTGTAGATATAAGCAGTGAAAAGGTTAACAATTACCACCTTGACCGATCTCTAATTAAAGCAAAAAAAGTCATTTTGCTAGGGGTGAAAAACAGAGTAATTTTTCAGGGGGGGGGAGGGGGAGGAGACATCTTCCTTCTACTCTACTGACAAATTGGCTTCAATCTTTTATAATTTACATTTAACATAGAAAATGTTTTTTCCTCCAAAGGCAGCAAGCTCCAGCATCTTAGAGCTGTAAAACTAAAACAAACACATTTGTTTGTTAGTGGAAGCCCTGCTTTTCTATTCAAGAGCTCCTGAGTATAAGGTAAATAGTGGGAACAGTAGATTCTTTTTCAATTTAGGATGACCTAGCCCTTTACAAGCTATATTTTATTTCAGCATGACAGGTGTTGTCATGGCAATACTTTTAGTCATAGTGATTTAACTAAGAAAAGAAAATATTAAAAATTACTTGTTGGGGAAGAAAAGTTTATTTGAAGAAAGAAAAGATTTAATTTAAGAAAGCATATATTTATTTATTGCTGTATTTACAAATAAAACCTCCTACAAACAATTGCTAGGTTATACAATAAATAGAAGCTTTGAGTGAGAATATATACATACTTTACATAGAATGCCAAGTTCAGTCCAGTTAGAGACAAAACTTTGTTATAATGTGCCTACTATGTTTCCAATGTTCACACACTTAGCCCCCCCCCCCCCTATCAATGGCTGAATCTGAGGAAAACTTTAAAGACAATGTCTTAGAGTCATGCACTTCACTAATGATATATTATACTTGTTAATTTGAAGTAAAAATGTATTATGTGAATAGATAATTATTTCTGCAATTGTGAAATATGATACTTGTATGCAATATGTTAAACACATGACATTGCTTCTAATACTGTAATAGAAACATGTTCATAATAGATTATGTTGTATCTATTATGCTGTACACATGTATTGGGCTAATGAATACTGTTACAGGAAATGTAATTTGAGAATGATTGTAAGTAAGAATGGAGTATAGAGATGTTAGATTTGAAACTTAGTGTTGTTCCCTGATTATGTTTTCAGGAAAGAAGCAATCCTGTCATCTTTCTTCTCTCTGGTTTCTTTGTGTGCTTCTGGTGGACTGGAGAAGTATCCATTCTAGCGCAGGGCAGGAATTGTGTTGATTCACTGCACCGTTTGTGTGCATCAGTAAGAGTGTCCAACTTCACAGTGGAAACTTTCTAGCAAAAAGGAGTGCTGGAAGTTTGTTACTGTGATTGTCTACTCAGAAGCTAATATGGCGAACATGTGCCTCAAAGATTAGTCTCAAAAGATCTACAGTGTTGGAACATTCTACAACATGCTTAGCAGAACATCTGAAGGATTGACTATTCTATTGTGAACAATAAATAAACTTGTGGCATTATTAAGAAAGCATGAAAAGGAATGTTGCAGCTTATAATTTTATATCATTGAACAGATTATGTACAAACTATAATCATAACTCCATTTCTTTTATGATAAGAATAGTCCTGTGATTTATTTTTTTATACTAGTCTGACTGCTGAAGCATGTGTTAGGTTATAAAGCCAAAAAGTATTGGAATTATTTAAACATCTTTTCATGAAATATTGATGTCAAATAACCTTCTTATTATATTTGTCATATGTAATAATGTATATTTGATTGTTGAATTGATAAGTTTATTGTTATATTTATTAATCTTCTTACACATATGACAGTGGGTAGATGGGGGCTCATTAAATATAATTAAAGATGGATTTGTTACTCCTTTAGTAAGAAGTTTCCACCTATGAAAATATTGTATGACAGTAAAATGTCTGTCTTATTGTTGTGGAAGCAAGAAGACATTTACTACACCCATATAATTTTCCAAGTGAGAAATGAGTGGTGTCTCCTGGGAGAATTATTAATAAACATAAATTAAGATTTCTCCATCATTTGTAATTAGTTATTGATGATTAATAATAATAATTATTATAACCAATAACAAAGGGGTGCTTGTCACACATATTATTATATTATATATTTATAAACCCATCCATGCATTTTAATATATATATATATATATATATCTTGTTTATTTTATTTTATGGGTAGACTAAAGGGCCACAGTAAAATATCATGGTGACTGTGTCACCAAAATAAAGATTATGTGCAGTGGAGTAACATAATACATGTATGCTCATTTAATTATGTGAATTCAACTATATGCGGTCAGAGAAATACAGATGAAGAAAGGGAAACAAATAAAGAAATCTATACAATTCCACCTGCCATTTCTCTCGATGAACATATGCCTGAAAATGAGATGGGAAATGTGAATCTGCTGTTTGATCATTCAACCTGTTTTTGCATGCTCTCAATTTGAACTTCTTATCACACTTGAGTGTGATTCTTTGAATATAAATGATTTTTGTCATATGCAATGAGTGTGATTCTTTGAATATACATGATTTTTGCCATATGCACTGAGCATGATTCTTTGAATATACCTGATTTTTGCCATATGCACTGAGCATGATTCTTTAAATATACATGTTTTTTGTCATATGCACTGAGCGTGATTCTTTGAATATACATGTTTTTTGTCATATGCACTGAGCGTGATTCTTTAAATATACATGTTTTTTGTCATATGCACTGAGCGTGATTCTTTGAATATACATGTTTTTTGTCGTATGCACTGACTTTAAAATCAAAACCCCTATGTAAGATGCAACTTAACTGTTGCTACTCATGCTAAGGAACTAAACAAAACAATCATATATACTATCCAAAGAAATATTCTAACAGTTACCCTTCTCTTACTAGAGTTTGCAATGATTATAAGACAACATGGAACACACTGATGTTAATGATCTGCACAAATATTTTTGTTTAAAGAAAGGGTAAAAATTATTGCCAGAATATTACACTTTGTACCAACTTTGTTAGTGTACACACTTCAACTTCATTCTGCTGACAACAGTCTCGATTAAGTGCCTCAATGAATATCAAAAATATAACTTTCTACTAAAAAGATGAACATCTATGATGCCTACTTAAAACAGTGAGCACATAGAACACATGACATTGGCATATATCGACACTTCATTTAATGACCTCTCATTAAGGCAATCCTTGTGAATATATATAAACATACATCCCTTGAACATGCTTGGAAATATCTTTTTACTGATGCACTACTTAAAAACATGTATCTCTTGAACATGCTTGAAATACCTTTTTATTTATTAAAAACATAAAGAAAAGAAACCATACATAACTAACACCCACGCTAATAAAGTCTGTTGCCATTAGATACCACTCATTCAGTATTGGCTTTAAAGATGGTGTGAAGTCCTTCAACAACCCCCCCATCCCACCACCACCACCAAGTAATAATTGCTGTGATTCATTATATATATTTTACAAAAGTACCAAAAAAAATTTCTTCATCAATGGAAGGTATATGTCTTCGCCATGTCAAAATTAACATGGATCTTTTCTATATCAATTTCATAACTATACAAAAAATTATGATGATATATTTATGCAACTACCAGAAGTTTTGCAGCAAACCTGTGCAAGATTTTTGTGCAGTGCAACACATACCAGTCACATAGCCAACTTGATGGTCTAAATATCTAGATCTATGGAATGTAGAAGCAAATGGAGTGCAGCTTGTTAACAATGTTTTTGTTATTATTTGCTTATTTATAGTAAAGTCAATCATAGAGCAATAACACCCATCCTGCCTATTCTCCCTTCTTCCTCCATAATAGAGGTTGATGATCTTTACTTAAAATATTTAAAGACCTTATACTGGAAGCCTCCTGTTACAGATGTTAATTGCTCTTTCCCACAGTTCCTGCTTCATGCTTTAATTTGTTTCAATATTCAAATTCCTTCTTTCATGTTTCACTCTTAGGCTCTTTAGTGGCCCTCTTGACACACAGGCAAACACACACACATACACACATATATATATATTACTACAATTTCCCCTCTCTTTGTTCAATTCTTTTGATGGAGGATGCACATAGATCTGCTTATAGTGAAAGTGCTCTGCTGTTATTGAGGCCTATTTGATGTAAGGAAAAATATTTACTTTATGAAAAAATTATATTATAATTTTTTCAATTTCTCTTGCATTTTATTTGATATGTTTCTTAATTGGATTCGGAGCAATCCTTATGTGAATAACTAATAATTTTTTTAATTTTATGAATATTTTTAGAATTGTCCCTTTGATATTTGGGTTTATATTTATAGATAATTATTTTTTTTTTAAATCCATTCAAATACACACTTTGGGTGTGACAGAATAAATCATTTACCTCTCTATCTTCTATCTGGTGTGCAAACAGTCACACCAATTTAAAACTCGGTTCATGCTAGACTGTTGGGTGCAAGGGGAGTAACTGAGTAAGACAAATACCAACGTCATTTATAAAATTTTATAGTTAGCACCTCATACTAGTGAAAAGAATCAGCTTCTTTAGCAGTAGTGGAATTGGAGTCAAAAAATGGATTTAAATTACACTATATTTTCCCCCCATTTAAATTTTTTTTTTTTTTTGAATAACAAAACTGATTTTGAAATTTGAAATATATCACTTTGAGTGGCAATGGAAAATACTTAATATTTATTATTGAACTGAATTTGATTTCTTTACCAGGTGATCTTACTGAACTAATTATAATTTTAAACAACGTTGGTAAATCTTTTTTAAATATGTAATACATTATATTCTTGATTCATTTAATCTATACAGGAAGAAGCCATATTTCCAAGTCATGTTTATGTACATATAATCTCTTGTTGCTAGGCTTTCATACTCACATAAGCGTTAAACTGCATTCTTCAATGTTATACATGTACCTCTCTTTCCACTGAAGGAAAACTCTATAAACATTCCTTGTGGTGACATTTTCAAAGTCCGCATATAAATGTATGCATTCAAAAAATAATGCCCGCTATATGCCGCCACTCAGTGTGAGTGGAAAGTGAATCCAGCCATGCATGCATTTATATATGCATCCTAATTACCACCCACTCATCTACATATGCTAATCATCCACACACACACACACACACACACACACACACACACACACACACACATGCACATATTTACACATATACATACACACATCTGCAACTATAATATTATATATGATGACATTGAAAGTCGATGTTTGTTTGGGAGAACAATAGAATTTGGAACAAAATTAGATTTAACCATGCAGGCTTAACCTTACTAGATGGCATCACCTTTGATCTTGGTTATGAAGGGGGGAAAAAACTCTGAAAGGGGAGCCATGTCCTCATGCACTTGAGGCTGTGTTAAATACAGTATATTCTTTTCCATTGCTCAATGATAAGTTGGGATTTCCATCCAAGTTCATCTTGCAATTTAAGCAACAGTATGTGTGTGTATGTTGTTTGTGTATGATAGTCTTTTTTTTTTTTTTAACAAAAGCTGACTAATCTTTAATAAGCTTGGGTAATCGGAGTATGCCTCGGAAAGATCAAGGGCTCAGTTTCTCTAATTGTATTGTTGCCAGCTTGCTAATAACTAGTGGTGTGGAATCTTTGCTATTTTTTATTTCTAGATGCACAAATGTTATTGCATTGTTCAAAACAGCAGACAACCATAGAATTTAATGTTATTCATCCAAGGATAATTTCTTTAAATAAATCTTTCCTTTAAATAATTTGCATTTTCTGTTTTGAAGAATAGAAATCATACTAAATATTTCTCTGATTTGTTGAATTGTGGATTTGTTGGGGTGTACTGTATAACTTTCTTCATATTTTTGTTTTTTCTTTATTTGCATATAACAATCAATACTTTTTCTGTAGCATTTTATTAATTTGTTTATGGCAGATAAGTTAATGTGCTGATTTCTCTAACATGCTTGTTTAATATAGAATTAATTGTATTTTCAGAGTATTGTCAGCAACATGACAGTTAAGTTTCTGTGATGTTGAAGCAATATTTCTCACTATTTCTATCAAACCACTTAACAGTGGTGAGACCAAACTATTTAGTTGGAAGTACTTACTGTTTTTGCCAACAATTTATGCTGATAATACTGCTGACGTGCACTATATACCAACAAATGGCTACTATCCTTCCTCATCACAGTCTCTCGCACAGTATTCTATCCCAGGAATAGCCTGGCTAGAACATATTTACATAGACCACAGCAGACTAGAACCTCCATTAAGGGAGGATGCTGAATTCATCCTTAAGATAAGTAACCTGCTCATAACATTACTTCAGGTGTTCAAGGTCAGTGCAATAGTAATGGAATAGATGTCATTTTGAATGTAGCTGCATAGGTTTCATACACAATGTGTTTGTTGCAAATAATTAATGTCAACACATTATCTTTACAGTTATTGATCTTTATCCAACTATTCAATTTTAATTTGTCACCTGTATGTTCCCTTGGTCTTTGCACTTTATCTGTTATTTTTGTAAATTTGCTCAGGCATGGTATGGAATCAGAGCACAAAGCATGTCTATTATCATCAGATGTGCATCCAGCCTTATCATTTCTGATAATAACTCATTCCTAGGATGCAAGAGAAGTAATTGGAGCACATGTTACTACCATACAGACTTACCAACACATCACATACATACATCATACACATTGCATTTGTATGTGTAAATTTGTTAAAGCAAATTATGTAACTTTATGAATATTCAACACATCTAGGTAAAGGTAAATTAAAACTTACAAGAATAAAAGTATTTTCAATAAACCAGTCTTTACCTGCACTCTTTTTTTGCAAATTCATAAAGTTAAAGATACAGAGCCATCTTTGGGTTTATGGAGTCATATGTAGCATTGTTTTAACTGAAAAATTGAAAATGTGCATGCATAGGAAACAAAACATAGAAATTATTATACACATTAATGCAGAGTGCTGTAAGACTTTTATTGCAGTATAGAACTACTACAGATACATTTTATTGGAATAAGTAAAATAAATCTTTTTATTAAAAAAAAAAACCAACCTGCTTTTCTTGGGGTCCCTAAGTTTCATGGAGCCATATGCAATCACATATACTGGTTTATGCCTATGTTTGGCCCTTTGTAAACAAACTTACAATCACTTTGCCTCATATATAACAGAAGTATACTAGAAGCAGATATTAAAATAAAGAAAACTGGGAGATACAAAAGAAGACATTAATTTGTTTTTTAAATAGTCCCCTTTAAATCTGTTCTTCTTTGTAATGTTTAGAAATAGGAAAATGTTCATTGCTGTATTGTATTCATTTACATCCAGATAAATCATCATGTTTTCATTACCTGCAATTATTTGTTATCAGTTATTAATAGGGTCACCTATTTGCCTGACCTTTCTAACCTGTTTGTTTCATAATTATTAATGTGCTGTTTATTAGCATGAGAACTGTGCACATTTACTTTCACTTCAATAGGAGATAACTAAATTCCTGTTAAATGTTAGGCATTTGATTTCTTTGATAACTAAATTCTTATGATGTTAATCACATTATTATACCATTTTGGGGGTTACATACATTGTGATTTTTTAAATAAACAAACATTTAATTGCAAATAACTGGACAAACAAGTTAAAAGATACAAGTATAGTACAGAAGGTAGGATGAGCTAGCCCCGAGTGACTGGGGTTCAGTACCAGCTCAGGGTGAAAACCTTAAACATATCACTGCTTCCTAAATTAATTTGGCGGGATTAGTAGTTAGTCCATAGAATGGGGTGATAAATCTGGCAGTTAAAATATCAAAGAGTAGCCACGGGACAAAACTGCACCTATAAAATCCAGCAACAATTACCCACACCTCCTCAAAACCTTCACTCTTCCTACTCATGACATTGTGTCTTATTCTTCCAGAACAAAAAATTCTTTCTTGTTAATTGTACCCCTCTGAGAAATCGATGAAAAGTTTGAAAACAATCTCAACTCAACCAAACAAAGAGTCAGCAAACTATATAAATAAATAAACGTTTCAGTCATATGCAGAAGATTGGCTATCACAATTTACCACCTTTGATTAACCTGATTTACAAACTATCCCTGTTGTTGAGGGGTACCATGGGGGGGGGGGGAGGGGGTGACACATTTATAAATTAATTCAGATTCTTCTTGACTGGCACTGGTTTATCTACAGATGCTTTACTGGTAATGGAAAATTAGTTATTGTTAATACAATAGTTTGAATTGCCCTGCTCACAATTAAGTAAAACCATAAAACATTTAATGATATGATAGCCATGTGACAAAGTACAGTTGATATATTAATACTTAGAAATAACTATACACTTTCAACAATAGATATGGAGAATGAAATTAAAAAGTTAACAATACTTCATAAACCTTAAGAATAAAAGAGTTATCAGATCAATAAATCTTATCAAGTGAAAAAGTATGGTTGATGATATTAATACTTAGAAATATTTATAAACTTTTAGCAATAGATATGGAAAATGAAATTAAAAACCTTTATAAGAATAAAAAGAGTTCTCATATCAATTAATTTTATCATGGGAGAACCACTCATGCATATCTCTTTTTCCTACATGTTGATTTCAAGCTTTCTTATCACTGCATGCAACTAATTCTCCCATAATGTTCCATTTGCTTTACAACTGGTTCAGCTCTAGAATTGAAAAAAATACTATCGCAGTTTACTGAATTTTGTAACCATTTAATCCTGCTATTGCAGTCACTCTGTCGATGTCACAAATATTGTTACCTGGAATCTCTCCCAACAGCTTTTGGCAATCCTGGCATCATGCCATGCATACTGCGAACACTGCCTAGAATCAGCATTTGGTTTTCCCAGTAATCATAATGTTGCATGCCCTAAAGTCTCTATAATATCTACTGTCCGTAATTAAAATCTGTCTAGAAGTCCTGCAACTTAAATTGATTGTAGTTAATAATATTTTAGACATTATGCCGGTCTACACCAAACCATTCTGCTTCAAGCATTCACATACTTATTCATCAGGGTTACAGAGATAATAAAATTCACAAAATAATATTGTTTTTCTCTCACTCTTACACAGATAGCTCTATAGAGTATTACCTTTCTGATTTCTCCTTAAAAAGACATCCACTTTTTGAAAGAATGCGCATTCTCAGTGCCAGTCTCAGTGTCTATGCTTAAATCCTTCGTCCAGGGTCTAGAACTTGACGCTTGTTTGACCTTAATTTTGGCACCACCAGGCAACACAATGTGAAGAGTAGGCCTAAAACCCAAACTGTCAACCTTGTCACACACACACACACACACTAGCTCGGATATTACTGACCTACTAACACGACCTACTTTTGCGCGAACCATGCGGTCACTGGCCTAGTAGAACAGACATACTATGATTAAGGCCTTGTACATGGCAAACACAAAATGAAATGGTATGTCACACGATCAACAGGGCTTGCCAAGACAAACATTGCAAGGTACTGTGCAAGGAGGGCGAAGGAGAGAAAGACAAAGGAAAAAAATGGGAGGATAACGCGATATAGTAAGATTAGCATAGAACAGAATGGGATGGAGGAAGCTGGTTGTCAGGATCAGTGATGCCCCAACGGTCGGCAAGACTAAGGGATAGATAGATAGATTACTTCTCAGCCTCATAGTCAAAGAACTCTACAAACCTGCTCCTTACTGGTTCCACATTCGGTTACTGTTTCCGTCACTCATTCAGACAGGTATGCTCAACCATTTCACACCTCATTCACCTGTACGTGTACCTGCTTCCGTCACTCACTCACTCATGCACTGTTCTAATGTCTCCAGTGCAATCATGTTGCCAAACGGCGCGAAAGTATGCGGCGCCGGGAAGTGGTGTGAGGGTGTGCAGAACTCGGGTAAAAAAGCATCAAAAACAAAAAAAAAAGTGCTAATTCAGCAAAATTGTTTGCATCTTCACCTAAATGATGCACATCCCTTTGCTGTTAATTTTTGTTTCCAGATCAAGATCGAAGACATTAACTGGCACCGAGTTGAGTGTGGCAGGGAGTTCCTAACCCCCACCCACCCAAGCCACTCATAATGCAGTGTCTGATGCGTTGCGTGCTGTTCCTTGTCTCTCCATCCCCTTACACAACATGATACTATTTCTTTCTTTCTCACACATAATAATTATTACTTATTACAGAAAATTATAGTTCCATCAACTTGTAATTTACTGGATCTCCTGAGAGGTTACTCTCCTGCAAACAAACATTGGCAACCATAGGAGTATGATCTTAGGTTTTGTCTGACACGATAAATGTTCCGCTTGGTGACACCATCTTAGGTATTATCTGACACATGCAATGCTTCGCTTAGTGACATCATAAGATGCAATGCAAGGCGTTTAAGACTTTGTTTGCCTGTGTTAACAATATACCTAAGACTTTTTGTGCCTGTGTTAACAATATACCCAAGACTTTGTGTGCCTGTGATAGCAACATACCTTAGAGTCTGTGTGCCTGTGGTAACAATATACCTTAGTGTCTGTGCAACTGTGATAACAACATACCACAGATTTTGCGTGTCTGTGGTATACACTATACAGCATACCTTAGAGCAGTGGTGCACATCACCAATTACCCGGTTTACCGGAAGTACCCGCCATATTTTCCGTTGTTTATTTTGATTATATTTCTGTGACAAAATGGCAGCTAATCGTAAAAGAAAAGTTGACAACGAAAACCGGCAGTTTAATGATGACTGGACTGTACAATACTGTTTTGTTCAACAACAGACGAACGTGATTTGTCTGCTGTCATTCAACAGTAGGAGTGGCGAAAGTTTCTAATATAAAGCGTTTTATGAGACGAAGCATCAAGATTTCCACAACGTTGTCGGTGACGAACGAACAGCTCGAATTGAATCTCTGAGGCGTTCGCTGAATCGCCAACAGAACATTTTCTCAAAGCAGTCAGCAGATTTTAGGCAGCGTGTGAGGTCAGTTACGAGATTTCGTAATCAGCTTGCTTGTCAACTTGAAAATCACATCTCGGCACAAAGTTGCAGTTCCGGCAGCAAGTAATATCGGGGAACTTTGTGCACTTTCCCACTTTTCAGTCACAGCTACAGAAGAGTCAGGACATATACACAAAAGTTTATGTTGGAAAGCTAGATGCATTAGTTCATTCAATTCACGGTTTCATGACTTTGACCAATGCAGATTGTTAATGAAACTTTTTGCTGATCCGTTCAGTGTGTCAGTAGGTGACTTGTCCGCAGAATACCAGCTCGAACTTACTTATCTCCAGGCATCTGATGACAAATGCTGATTATGTGACGTGGCAGTCCAAAGCACAGACAAGATCGTTAGTTATGACTTTAACAAATGCTGATTATGTAATGTGGCGATCTAAAGCACAGACAAGATAGTTAATTATGACTTTAACAAATCTGATTATATGATGTGGCAGTCCAAAGCACAGATAGAGAAGCTTATAAATTATCTTTACAATATGTTGTTGCAAGATTGTGAGGCTTACTGAAACTGTGGAAACTGAAATGAGATAGATTTGAAATGTATGAAAGTTTAGAATCAAGACAACACATATATGAGATAGAATATCTTTTATAAAGCATTAGTTCTAATACGTGTTACTGTAGGCAGCGCAACTTCGAATTCTGGACCCCTCCCACTGCACCCCATCCCCCAATCTCGATTTTCTAGATTATGCACAAACCAAACACTCTCTCTCTCTGCTCCACAGAGAATCAGCTTGTTGTGCGCCCTGCGAAAACTTGATCATGACAACATTTTTCAAATATAATTTTTTTAAAGAAACTAATATTGCGCCTCTTCTGTTGAAAGATCCCCCCCCCCCAAGAACTGGGGGTGGGGAGAGGGGAAGTAGTTACGCCACTGATGCAGCGTGTTGTCTCCCCCAGCACTGTTGTTGGCAGCCATATGCTTGACCCGAGTTCAGTCCACTGAAATCTATTTTGGTGTGTGTGACCGTCACATCTATTGCTGGTCAGTTGTCTGCCCGATGTACTCCTATTCTTGAGATCGATTTTGGTGTGTGTGACTATCACATCTATTGCTGGTCAGTTGTCTGCCCGATGTACTCCTTGTAATACCGAGTCGATTATGAGCTGCAGTGTTTGAGAGGAGTAATTGTTGAACCATAGATCTATTTATATAATATATGGTTGCACAATGTGGCATATTGTTACATGTGAGTACAGGAGGAGAGAAAAACAATAAAGTGTTGATTGATTGCCCACTTATGGAAACTAACCCCGTTTCTCAGTCACACTATGCACAAATAATAAACGGACACACAACGAAGATGACACATCACGAACAGCCTAGTCCCAGGATAAACACGTAAAATGTAATATCTAGTCGGAGCCTCCAGATTCCCGTGGTGGATACAATCCCATAGAGCTAGTATACATATGACGTAACGGAACGATACAGGAAGAGTCGAAATTGATTATTTTAAAGAAATTTAATAAAAGATAAAGTTATAGAAAAGGGGGGGGGGGAAAGGAAGTAAATGTTCTGACTAAAATAAAAGAGTCATCACAATCAGTGAAGAGTTCTAGTGCACAAGTATAGCAATGCTAATGTCTTTTGAATCTTTCTTGTTTGATTTTAGTGGACCAGAGGAGAATCAGTCTTCAGCTTGAGAACGGCATCAGTGGTTTTGTCCCCTGGGTCTTTTGTACGAAGCAGTTTGACATCTTGACGTGGACCGACAAAAATGCAGATAATGGTAGTCGAGACAGTCTTTTCTTTTGGCTAGGTCAATCAATGCATGCCAGTTGTAGCAGTTACATGAGCAGCTTGGTTCTGGGGAAAGTTGGGCCACATAAAGTGCAGGACTGGAGGTAATATAATGGTATTCTTCCTTTCATGCAGTGCTTATAATGTGGTGCATCTAAACAGTGTCACTTGCACTCATTCAATTTTAGAGAGATGAGGAAAAGCAAGACAAACTCGCTCTCACACACTCTCTCATTCAAACCTCAATTACTATTTATTAATACAAATGATATGTGAACAATAAGTATTTAAACAAGCTGTGGAAAAGGGGATATTAGCTTTAATAATAACAGGCTTCTGTTGGCAATAGATCCTAAATTATAAAATCCAGGGAAAATTATCCCAAGTACACAGATTCATAAATATTCAATTTGGAAAGTTTTACTATGGATTCTCTATAGAGACTCTCAAGAGGGTCGAAGGCAATCTAATTTGGGCTTTCTCTAGTATGCCTACGTATGCGTTCTACCAGCTGTTGACAGTGACTTATATATATTTGGTTAACATGTTCAGCCTTCAGTGAGTTCAGTCTGACTGGACACTGACCAAGTGACATGGGTTCACTTGTCCAGACATTAATGTTTTGCACAAACCTACAGCGGCCTGAGTGAGCAACACGCTAAAGACTTGGATCTGAATAACCAGTGATTTGGGGGTTTCAATGCTAAGTTTAATTAAAGTGTCAGAACTTCAAGTTAGAAAACTTGTTATAAGAATTTAAAGTGACAAAGTTGCAACTATTGTTACTATTTTAAATTATTATGATTATATTTGAAATAATATCATGAACTGATGAAGCAAATTAATTCTGTCTCTTAATTATTTAATAAAAGTGTAGATAGATGGAGAGACACATGTCAACATCATTTAACATCACTTTCACTCCACAAATATGTTGCAGTAGTGTTGCTATTTTCTTCACTTAAATTCTTTGCATCTAAATAATGCAATAACTAATGTTTGTTTGGCAGGCATATATATATTGTAAAACTGATTAACTCATTTATCTTTTTTCCATTCACTGGATTTGTACCAGCATTGTTGAAATATGATGAAGTTAATTGCTGCAATGCCATCACCATACCTTTTACCTGCCATTTTTTTTTTTTAATGTTTTAAGAGTGAAATCCATTGTGCTCTAACATGTTTTTGTGCATGAATGCATGTGTGGTGTGTGTGTATGTGTGAGTGTGAGTGTGTGTGTGTGTGTGAGTGTGTGTGCTGATAATCTGTAAATGTGCTGAACTTAAGTCCTAGAAATTATTATAAAACTGCAAACACACTGGATATAATAATAACCTTTCTGTTTCATCTTGTAATTCTTGCCATCAGATCTGTCTAGATACTTGTAAAATTTGTATATTTAAATAATTCTGTTTTCCTACATTTGTATCCACCTTATTCTTGGTGAAAACCTTGGTGAAAACTAGCCAGGCTGTTGCTAATTTCCACTTTAATTGTTTTGAAGCACTGAGAAGTTCACTTCGTACTCATTCTGTTATTCAATGTATCTTTTTAGTGAGTTATAAAAGTAGTGGCCATCAGTGTGCAATAAATGGATGTACATTTAATAGAAAGAAATTGAAATTGTCTTCTTTTGATCACTTTTTACTCAAGAAAATGGAATGTCCATGCGGCCCTAAATTCACTTTTTACAGAATCAGCATTGTCTCTTTAAGTCTAGATCGTTCAGCAATGGCTTGCAGCACTCAGACTGAAACACCCATCTAAAAAATTTAACATCATTTCTTTTTACTGACAAGAAACCTACAATGGAAAATCCCTTAAGGTTACGACAGGAAACAGATGTAATGGCATTGTCTGCTAAGGAAGGTTACAGTATCTAGTACATGTACTACTACTAGTTAGTAATAGAAGTTTAAATTTCATTTTGGCTTCCACTTCAACTGTCCCATTTGGAACAAGATTCTAAACAAGGTGAATTTAATACAGGTTAACTGGGTACTTTAGTTTTATATTATTGTTTATTTATTACATTAATTTTCAGTTTTATTTTCCTAACAAAGCAACCATCCTTGTACAAGTTATAGAAGAAATATGTATATACTTAGCATTTATAGCATTTATAAATTATAGTTAGCCAAGTGAAATGATCCACAAATACTTCAATTGTTCAAAACTATTATATAAATAACACATCAGCTTTGGAGGATAATTTGAGACAAATGAATAAGACTATTTTACTTCTTTTTTTAACATTATCACCAGTTTTTCTTCCTTTCACAACAGTAATGATTTCTATAATTTCTAACAAACAATTTATAATTAATTATTATAATATACATAAAATTAAAAAGAAAAATATTTGCTAATCTATTTTTAAAAAATCTTATCACTAAAAGTTCAACTATATTTAGTATATTTATAGTATATTTAGTATATTATAAATTTTATATTTTTAAAAACACGTGATAAATGTATTAAAAATTAAGAGGCCCTTGTTCCTTATTCAATTTATTTTATATAATTTATAAATCATTACTTCATTAGTCTTAGGTGATTACATTAATATAATAACTTTGCAACTAATACATACTGACATACTAGTAAGGAATATATATGTAATTAATTTGGAATAATATCTATGGTTTGTGTAGCATTGTCAAGAACTATGCTATAATGTATATTATTGTGTTTATTAATTTATTCACGTTCACATGCAAATTGAGACAATCTATAGAAACATTTATACACAAATCACATGTACACCATATTGGAAATATAATTAATAATTTTTATTTGCTAAGCTACAATATTAATACTTTAATAAACATACATTGAAAATATATTTTGCACAAAAAGTTATAATTTCTTTTATAGTTTTAAAGACAACAGTGATTAATCAATTTGTTCCATAGAATAAATTAAAGTATAAAATTAAAAATATACAGTTATATAAAACAAGTGTATATACTCATTAATGCAAATGCAATTTACATGCACATATTGACATATATGCATAGTGTTTACAAAAAGTATATAGACTTGAGATGTAATTTTCCTATTCACGCTTTTTAATAAACTACTTTACTTTAGAGGATGATCCTTTGGCCTGGATACAGGTTATTTTATGGGGTTTTTTTTTTAGCTGATTCTGTTTAAATATTTACTTTTAAACTATAGGTTTTGTTTCTTTAATATGTATCACTTCCTGTATTAATAGTTCATAATATACTGTTTTTAAAAATTATCAAAGTGAAAATATGTATAATACTAAATTCTTTAGTATGCCTTTGACCAATTTATTGACTGTACACAATGTTACAAAAGTCTGATGATTCACCTTTCCTGTGTGCATATATGTATACAATATTAACAATATGATTATGTATATCACTATAGTATATGTGTGTGTGTGTGCATGCATTTGACTCTAAATTTAAAATTACTTTAGTTTAAACTTGATGTTATTAATTACTACTGTTCAGTATGTAAATAAGCCACCATTTCTTTCTTAGTAATGAATTGGCTGGCCACAAAATAAACATACAGCCCTTCAAATAAATTTATAAAAGCTGTTTTAAAGTTAAACTAAAGGATAAAGAAAATACTACATATTCATTCAATTTTTTATGCTTATAACTATATTCTTCATATATTAGAATGCATTATTATTATAAAAACCTGCCTGTTTGTAGAAAACGGTAAATAAATTGCCTTTTTTATAATTATTATATTATAAATACTTAATACATGTAATAATGAAAGTAAAATTACAGTCTGCTTTTAATGCTAATTATACATCATTACATGCACTAAATTGATCTACTGCACAGTTCAGCTATTAATTTATGTTATATTTATATGAGCAATTTAATAATAAATTTATGAGTAACACATTTTTAAATATATTAATATTATGA
Source organism: Sinotaia quadrata (assembly GCA_028829895.1). Taxonomy (NCBI): domain Eukaryota; kingdom Metazoa; phylum Mollusca; class Gastropoda; order Architaenioglossa; family Viviparidae; genus Sinotaia; species Sinotaia quadrata. The sequence goes on along the minus strand of CM054183.1, from coordinate 30,550,233 downwards.
TTATGAATGATATAATGAGCCGTACAGAAGAAGCTGGGGTGAAGGAGGGAAGTGCATGCCACATGAATAACTCTACTCACTTTATAAATACAGTATCAGATGCTGCTACCCAGTGGGTTGACACCAGTCCACAAAGTCAATCCTATCAAAACAAATTATTTATAAATAGAAACCCTGCCAAAAGCACTCAGATTTACTCATTTAGATTTGTGCAATATCAACACACAATAAGTGACATCTTATACAGCCTAAAAGTAAAATATGACAAACATACACTTCTTTGGTTTAAGAAGAAAAATATTCACCTTCCACATTGATGCACCTGCATGACTACATGACTTTCCAAAACCAACAATAGGTACAGCTAGTTGTTTCAATAATATATATAAGTATCCATGCTTCCTGTTGAGCATTGTTGGTACTTTTGACTGGGGGTAACACAGACTTTTAAGTATAAAAAACTATCAGATGGTCGATGAATAAGATCTTGTCCAACCTTTGAAATTAAAAAAAAATAGACGAATGACTCCAATGATTTTAAAATTGTTCATTGAATCTCCATTTGAGCTGTTTGAAAGAAGTAAATATGGCACCTTAAGTAACCTGTGGCCACATTTTCAGGTCATCAATCCATGTACATGCTGGAATCAGTGATGGATGACTTAAATGTACACTATCTTTCTTCTTTAAATTCTCTTTAAAATGTTCCCATATAGGTTTCAATGAAGTGGACATCGTAAAAAATAATTACTCCAAGGCCAGAATTTCGGTTGTTTTGTACAGACGCTTAACTGAACCGGAAGTTGTAACCAACCGTCAGTCTTGACCTTGACAAGTTGATAGTTCACCTTGCCCTTGAGTGGGGTCACGAATACTGTGCAGCGAACTGCGTAAATTAGGTCAGACACCTAACAGATGTCATAATGTGGGTCGATTTGTGTGTGTGTGTGTGTGTCACTTGTATGATCAAAAGTAGGTCATTATTTCTACCAAAAGATCAGATTAAAATTAATAAACTATTCCCCACTATATGCGCAAAGAAAAATATAATTCTTTGACAGTTCCACTAAATGTTTAAAAGCAGTTAAAATAAGTTTACAATATATAATACTTCGTCGCTTGCAAAAGATTTAGCTGCAAAAACTTAGAATTTTACTGGAGCATTCCCAGATCAGATAACGTCTTTTGACGAAATGATCAACGCAAGCTCCAGCGGTGACGTTAAAATGATAGCGTAACCACCACCACTAAAAAAATATTTTACATCCATGTTTAATAACAGGCTAGTATTGATGTTATGGGTTTATCAATAATATAACATTTCACTCATATCACGCGGGCACGCGCACACAAACACACACATACTGACTCGCACACATTCATTCACACGCACACATATTGACACGCATTGCATTGGAGGAAAAAACAAAATTTCAATAAACAAAAGAAACCTAAAGCACAGCACGTTTACACACACCAGCAACAATATAGTTGTAAATTATTAGTGATAGAAACAAATCTTGTGAATTAAAAAAAAAAATCACTGCATTTCTAAAAGTGCTAGCATGAGAAAGATATGGTCCCCTGAGCATTTCCGAAGGGCCCTCCAATTGTCATTAACAAACCATAAACAACCTGTTCTAGTACAAGTTTTTGTAAACCTATATTTTACTATTTATTGCTCAGTTACTTCCCTTCTCGGTCTTCGATAGTCAGTTTCACTGAAATCATACTCCCGAACTATGTAATATTCACCACTGACAGACAAGCCAAAGAAATCGGACTCTCAGACTGTAATATTCACCACTGGCAAGCAAGCCAGTGAAATCAAACTCTCATACTCTCACCTTAATAAGGCAGGTTTAATTAATCCGTTCAGGATCTTTTCTTTTTTAAACCTTGGCTTAATATATTTTTAGCCAAGGGAGACAAGCCTGTTCTCGGACAGTGGGAAAAGATGACTGCTGAGTTCGGAGGGTGGTGGTGGTGGTTACGATAACAATTTTACGTCGCCTTTGGAGGTTTCGTGGATCATTTTACCATAAGATGTTCCAGATTTAAAATAAGATCAAGAGTCTCAACATCTGTTAGACCTGGGCATGGTATGAATTAGTATCAGATATCGAGGTAGCATCATCCTCTATTACAATTGTAGCAACCAAGTTATCTGGGCATTCTTTATATATGCTTTAATCAGATTAGCATGAAAAATCTGTGCTTTCCATCTGATCTGAATTCGGAAATTGCACCCACTCAATTTCTGAACAACTTCATAGGGTTCTTGCCAAGATACATATAATTTGTTTTGGTACAGAGGTAACACGGCACTTATAAACACCAAAGTACAACTATTCCAGTTTGCGAGAACTCCACATTGTATCTCGCATACTGAGACAACAACCAATTAGTTACACAACTACAAACATCGATTAACCATTTTGAGATATGGACAGATGCGAGGGGGGACAGCTTATGTGGGGGACAAAGCAATGGTGGTGGACATCTCCAGGTTAAAAGAAAAGCAAAATAAACTCTGTACTCACTCTACAACAAACAGACAACTCTCACTAAAGCTACATAATCCCTAGAGCAGGGGTCACCAACACGGTGCCCGCTGGCACCAGGTCGCCCACAAAGATCACATAAGTCGCCCGTAGGCCTTTTCTAAGACTTCACTTTATTAATAATGTTTAAAGGCAAACTAGAAGAGTGTATCAAACTGGTAGCCCTTCGTATGACTCAGTACCCATGAAGTAGCTCTCAGTATCAAAAAGGTTGGTGACCCCTGCCCTAGAGACTACGTTCAGTGAGAACATAACAAACAAGCACACAAAAACAAACAACATACTCAACTTTTCTGAATGACCAGAGGGAAAAATAGGGGAGCCATACACACACATACACACAAACACTACTACTACTACTACTAGTGGCAACAAAATCAATAATATACTCAATTACACATTGTGAACTCTGCTCTCTCTCTCTCTCTCTCTCACACACACACACACACACACACACACACACATACAGAGAGCCACAGACAACCCTTAACTGGAGAACTTTAGATGCTCCAAAACAAAACAATCTTACTTAGCACTAAAGCACTGTCGTGCACTAAAATGACAAAATTATATGAATAAACTGGACACTTACTTTCCGAGAGAGAGGAAACAAGCAAGTACAACAGCATTGGGCAAATAGAATCCAAGCATGGTGATTTGCCACCCAACACCATGCTACTACACAGCACACAGAAGGACAAAAAGGGTTACTACCTAAACCCTTCTCCCCCCCCCACCCCAAAAATGGACAGATTACAAACTCCCCCTCGTAAAAACCAAAAGACTGTTACAGAAGCACGCCTCAACTTAAAACCCGCCTAGAGCCCCCCCCCCCCTTTTACCACAGACGTCATGCTACTAAAACCCACCAAACCCACAGACAGCCTTCATACCAATTAAAACATACTAAACACCTATACAAGCGTAAGAGCCAACATTACAAAATATACACTGACGGCTCCAAACAATCTATAGGCACAAAAGCCGCAGTTCATACTCCCACAGGTACATTCGCCTGCAAAAAAAAACATCCCGTGTAAACCATTATGACAGCAAAATCAGTAGCAATCAAAAAAATACTAACTTTCATGTTCCTAACCACCCCTCTCACCCCCAAATACCCATTCTCACAAACTCACTTTCTGCACTTCACGCACTAAACAATACCTTCAACGATCGCACACTACAAGCAAAATCTACTAAGGAAAGGTAGCTAGTCACACCAGCATCATAGGCAACGGAGCAACAGACAAAATGGCCAAATACTGCCCGCACTGCAGAGCTGAATCCATCCTTTCCTCATCCATTGCATCCTCCACACACAAGAAAGGCTAACACCGAAGAACATACACTCCACTCTTCAACTCCCAATCACACAACATTCCTTACTTTACCCCAAGAACAACTCCCATTCACACAACAGTTCCTTACTCTACCGCCCTCCAAAAAAACAAAAAAAAACAAAAAAAAAACAAAACAAAACAAAAAAAACAAAAAAACCCCAACTCCCAATCACACAACATTCCTTACTCCACCTCAAGAACAAATCCCAATCACACAACATTCCTTTCTCTACCCTGCCCCCAAGAACAACTCCCAATCACACAATGTTCCTTACTCTACCTCACAAGAATTCCCAATCACACTATATTCTTTACTGTACCCCTAAAAAAGGCAACTCCTAATCACATTACTTTTCTTACTCTACCCTCCACTCTCCATAAAATCCAGCACCAATCACACAACATTCCTCACCACCCCGAACAACTCCCAATCACATGATATTACTTACTCTACTACCAAGAAATACAATCACACAACTTTCTGTCTCTGTCGGGAGGAACAACTGTCAATTACACACCATTCCTACTCTACCCCCCCAAAAAAAAAACACCTCCCAAACACACAATGTTCCATACTCTATGCCAAGAACAACTCCCAATCACACAAAGTTCCTTACTCTATCTCAAGAACAAATCTCAACCACACACCATTTCTACTCTGCCCCTAAGAACATCTCCCAATCACACACATCTCTTACTCTACCCAAGAACGTTTTCCAAGTGCACACCATTTCTTTATCACCAAGAACAACTCAAATTATACAACAGCTCCCAACCACACAACTTTCTTTTCTTTACCATCAAAGAACAACTCCCATTCACACAACATTCTTTACTCTACCTCCATTAACAACTCCCATTACACAAGATTCCTTATATTTTACCCTCAAAAACAACTCCCAATCACACATTCCTTACTTTACCTCTAGTAACAACTCCCAGTTACACAGCATTCCTTATTTACCCTCAAGAACAACTCTAAATCACACAACATTCCTTACTTTACCTCCAGTAGCAACTCCCAGTTACACAGCATTCCTTATTTTACCCTCAAGAACAACTCTCAATCAAATACAATTCCTTTCTCTACCTCCAGTAACAACTCCCACTTACACAGCATTCCTTATTTTACCCTCAAGAACAACTCCAAATACACAACATTCCTTTCTCCACCTCCAAGAACAATTTCCAACTACACAACATTCCTTACTCCCACCCCCACCCCAGAATAACTCTCAATCATATTCCTCCAACAAACCAATATCCTAAACCAGCTATAGAGGCAAGGCAAAATATTTGTGTCAAGATTAAAAAGCCAGTTTTCACATTACACTGGCCCCCAGTTTACTTACTATTAAGAATGTAATTATGTGCGAGTCCGGGCCCACGACAATTAAACAAACAAACAAAAAAACTGAATATGGCCCCTAGTCAAAGTAAGTTGCTCATTTCCGGATTGCATCATATACGGTCACCAAAGTGTCACTGTATGAGGCATGATTTTCTAGCACAACTAGACCCAAGTTTCGAAGACTTACAGAGAAATGGATGTGGGAACTCTTCTCTTGTCTGATCACTTCAACAGTAGTGATAGCTGCCTTTATTTAGGTCGAGATTATTGCAATCAGTTGTCTTGCTAACCATGAACTTTTCACCGGCAAAATAAAATATAGACAGATAAAACTGATTTCACCAATCTGATCACAACAAAACGATGTACCAGTTTTCCGAATAAAGATTGATCTAGGCCTAATTTCACTAAGCAAAACCTGTAACAAACAAAATTAAAAACAAACACCCCAGCATCCCATTCACAGTAAAAAAAAAAAATGGTGTCCATGAAGATATGATTTTGATAAGTGAATAAACAAAGAAAAGATGGTTATGATGAATGTCTGGTAATATACGTGATAATCTTATGCGAGAGTCCGCTACACCAAAAATAGAAATCGCTGTCGTATGCATGTCACATGACTTTTCAAGATGGAGGAGGTGGATCGTATTATTATACTTTCTCTACGTGCCATTGGCTGGTAACAGGCATATCTTGTCTTTGCAAATGAATCGAATGAGTCTTATTGAAAAAATTATAAATACGTTTTTATATATTTCAAAGGGCTTTTCTTTCAATACCTTGTGGCCGAATTTTGAATGTATTTATAGGTGCCTTATAATAGAGAGAAGCGTTACAATGAGCACTATAGTCTTAGATGATCTGTACAAATGAGTGCTGTTTCATTATTTTCATGTATTAGAGACACTTTTTTAAAATGCAGAGTAAAACTCTTAAATGGAAGGTTTTATTATTTACTTTAAAACGATTTAGAATCTAATAGCAAGAGCTGAATCGTTGTTTGGTTGCTCTGTTCATCAGTTATCATTAATGATGCCCATGATGTGTATGTAGGCCTAATGAACATTCGTTTATAATAATAGTAATAATAATTTCTTTTTTTACGATCAGTTGTTTTTGGCTTAAAATAAAATGCACATATTTCTTTAAATTTGAACACATTTTGTTTGCATCAACACTCACACAGTATTTATTCATGTATACACGTCATTCAGAAAAAGAGGTAGCAGCATAACATGGATTTATTTTGTTGTCTGTACATTAGTTGTAAATGCATGCTTATAGTTATAATAATTTACTAAAAGTAAATACTGCAATTTATTTTATCAAAAATTTAAAATTAAACTGGAAACTCTTAACCCTGTACATTTTCCCACCCCCAACTGGATATATCTAAGTGTATAAATGAAGAGATATTAAATAAATAATGTGTATATATATAAAAGATTTTATTACTATGGGTTTTCAGTATTGATTTAATATTAACCTAAACAATATTGAACTGTGCAGTTTGGGCAAATGCAAACACTTTAGAATATGAATGAATAGTGCATTGAGTGGTTAACATGCAACAAACTGAATATTTTTGGTAATCCTTGTTCTTTTAAAAAAAATAGTTTTATGTTTTCACTTTGTATAGTGACATAAATGAAGATGTCCACAGCCTGAAACAATTCACCACAGACATAATAGTTGCAGCAGCTGTTCAGTGCATTAGGATCATCAACAGCAATGCAGAACTTCCATCCACACTCCCTCCTGGTATGTCTGCTCGCTTTCGTATGGGTGCTTCCATGGCCAGTTTTATCCAGGTAACTTCCACCATTTTGAGAATTGTCATAATGCCTTATGTTTTGTTTCTGTAGGTTGCACATTTTTCTGTGGTCAACTTTCATAATGCCTTATGCTTTGTTTCTGTAAATCAGACTTTTTTGAGAACTGTCATTATGCCTTATGTTTCTATAGATCACACTTAATTTTTAACTGCCATAATGCCTTGTGCTTTGTTTCTGTAGATCATACTTTTGTGTGTGTGTGTGTGTGAACTGTTATAAATATAATGCATTGTTTTCTGCTTATTATGGCTCACACACTTTATTAAAAAAATGAAATGCCATTATGTCTTGCATTCTTCTGCGGTAGTCACACTCTTTTGTGAACTATCTTTATCAGTTTATGTTGTATGTTTTTTGTAGCTCAATTTTTGTGTGAAATGTCATTATGCCTTGTGTTCTGCTTCTTTAGCTCACTTTTTTTTAGTCAACACTCATTGTACCTTGTGTTATGCTTCTGTTTTCACACTTTTTTTTGTGTGAACAGTCATTGTGCCTTGTGTTCTGCTTTTGCAGCTCACACTTTTCTTGTCATTATGCCTTTTGTTCTGTTCCTGTAGGTTAGATATGTTCTTTGCTTATTATTTTGGAGATTCTCTTCATCCCTTCTTTGTTAGGCTTTTCTTAATGGCATTGCTAAAGTATAACTGCAACTTGGCCTAAGAATTGTATTTATAATCAAGTATTTTAACATACTGGAAAAACAAAAGCCAGGAAAGAGATGAGAGATTAGGAATGTGTTTGTAGGAGAGAAATTAAAGTGAAGATTAAGAATTACTGCTTAGGATTAGAATTATGTTTGTAGAAGAGAAATTAAGTTAGAAATACAGAAGGATTGCTCAGGGACTTGGAAAATTAAGAATGTGTTTTTGGGGAGAAATTAGTGTGGAAATAAAGAGTTGTTACTTAGGGATGTATATGCAGAATAGAGATTTTTAACAGATGGTAATACAGAGTGAATGATGAGAAAGTAAGATTATGGTTATATTTGCAAGTTCTACTTCTAGGTTATGAAAAATCCATTCTTAAGGATGTTTGTAACTCGATTAAGTGTGTGTGTGGAAATTATCTAATAGTTTGTTATTTAGTAATATGAATTTATTTTTGGTGGTCAGTTTACTGTTTTCCATAATTTCTTTTCTTCCATTTTCATTCTTTTAGGAGATGGGTTACACTGGTGGAGATCTTGGTTACCAGACATTTCTGTATTCCAGTGAAGCAGAAATCCGCAAAATTTTTATGTTTTTGGTAGAGAAACTTCCAAAAGACACATCAAAAGCTGCTGATGAACCATTAGGTAAAATTTATCATCTTTGAGGCAGTATATTTATTTTGTTTGTATGTGTATGTGTGTCTTTGCATATGCCTGCATATATTTGTTTTTAGCTTTAACTCACTTAAAATTTTGATTCTTTGTTAGTTATAATAGTAATTAAAAACAAATACTTTATGTTGTTTGGATTGATGAGGGGGTTGATACTAAAGTTTGAGAATTATTGTTGCATAAATTGATGCATCAGAAAGGCTGACAGTAGGTGCTGTTGACTATTTAGCAAAAAGATCAAAACCACTTATGTCTTTTTTGTTCTTTCTTGCAATTTCTTGATGAATTTTGCCCAAATTTGCAAATTTTGCAACAGAATAGAAAGATTTTCATTTACCCATCAGAGTTGACTGCTAATTTAACTTTGTTATTTGGAGACCCTTATTTTCTGTATTGTACAGTCCCAAATTAAAATTAATTCAAATTAGTTATTTTGGGGTTTATTTTTAAATGTTTTATATAAAATATGGTTTTATAGTTGCCTTTGAAAAAATCTAGGTTGTATTTTTCTTGTACAAATGAATTTTAATTAGCCTTCTGCTTTTAGAAAATTGGATTTCCCTACCACTTGTAAATAAATATTTTTAAAGAAAATGTATCATTATGTCATTAATGCAGTTACAGACAGACATTATTTGTGCATTGGTCAGGTGTATATATCAGATATGTGTTGATTAGGTGGATGTCAGTTGTATTTTGATCAGATGGTTGAGTCATTTTTTGATCAGGTGGATGTCAGTTGTATTGTGTCATTGTGTTGATCAGATGGATGTTATTTGTAAGTTGATCAGACGGCTGTGTCATTTTGTTGAGTAGGTGGATGTCAGTTGTATTTTGATCAGATGGCTGTGTCATTGTGTTGTGTAGGTGGATGTCATTTGCATTTTGATCAGATGATGTGTCATTGTGTTGAGTATGTAGATGTCAGTTGCATTTTGATCAGATGATGTGGCATTGTGTTGTGTAGGTGGATGTCAGTTGTATTTTGATCAGATGATGTGTCATTGTGTTGTGTAGGTGTATGTCACTTGTATTTTGATCAGATGGAAGTCATTGTATTGTGTAGGTGGATGTCAGTTGTATTTTAATCAGATGATGTGTCATTGTGTTGTGTAGGTGGAAGTCAGTTGTATTTTAATCAGATGATGTGTCATTGTTTAGGTGGATGTCAGTTGAATTTTGATCAGATGATGCATCGTTGTGTTGTGTAGGTGGACGTCAGTTGTATTTTGATCAGATGATGTGTCATTGTATTGTGTAGGTAGCTGTGTCATTGTATTGTGTAGGTAGCTGTGTCATTTGTGAGAATGGTGAGGATGAGTATGGAGAGCAGTACATAATATTAATATTTTATTATTTCTTTATTTTTGACACATTTTATATACTTTGTATTAGGTTCAGCTGTGCTTCTGCATAGAGCAATTGCGGTTGAAGTGGGGACACAACTTGCCCTGCCCTGGGTTCCTCCATACCTGAAAGATCATGGCATTCGTATCCGCTCTAAGCCACCCGGCTGGCACAGAGAGGTAGGATGTAGTGTTATTAAAACCATGTGTTCAGTATGATGGTATTATTGTTGGCAGAAAAGTATGATTTTGAAACTCTGCTTGTAAGTCACTTGTGCATTTTGCTTGTGTTGTTTCTTTTAGTAAACTTGCAGTTTGCTTGTGTTGTTTCTTTTTAGTAAACTTATTTATTTTATTTCATGTTTTCATTTTTGCATACAAATTTAATGCTACTAAAGAAATCATTGGTGATTATTATTTGTTAATTTAATGGGAAAATACTTAGATGAGCTAAAATGCCTGGACAAACTGAATTAATCATGACACTTGCCATATTATTACTTTTGAGTAGATGGAAAGATATGGCAGTCTCACTTAATATAACATAGTAACATAAACTATGACTTAATAAATCATAGAGAATGATGTTCACCACAAAATTTATATGAAAAGATCTTTAAATTTGCTGTTTTCTGAGACTGAACAGAACATTTAAAGAATAAAATTATTTAAGAACAGGCATTTGTTTTATAATGCATTTTTAACGACTATATAATATGGAATATATAATGGTTACAAATTGAAACAAACTAAAGTGTGCAAAATCTGCTAAGTTCAGCATATTTCTACTTTATGTCTATAACTGCTTTGATTGTATGTAGATCTTTTTCAACATTACCAATTGCTAAGGAAATCTAGCAACTATGTCAGGCTTGTACTACTTTCAGATTGAGTTCTCACATTCATTACAGTTTTCATATTATTCTTAATTATGGTTGTCATATTAAAAAGATGAAAGCTTATTTACAATTCTGTTGATAATATTTGTCAAAAGCTACATTACTTGAACAAGAGCCTAATTTGCTTTAATATTTGTCAAAAGTTACATGACTTGAACAAGAGCCTAATTTGCTTTAATATTTGTCAAAAGTTACATTACATGAACAAGAGCCTAATTTGCTTTAATATTGTCAAAAGTTATATTACATGAACAAGAGCCTAATTTGCTTTAATATTTGTCAAAAGTTACATTATTTGAACAAGAGCCCAATTTGCTTTAATATTTGTCAAAAGTTACATTACTTGAACAAAAGCCTAATTTGCTTTAATATTTGTCAAAAGTTACATTACTTGAACAAAAGAGCCTAAAAGTTACATTACTTGAACAAGAGCCTAATTTGCTTTAATATTTGTCAAAAGTTACATTACATGAACAAGAGCCTAATTTGCTTTAATATTTGTCAAAAGTTACATAACATGAACAAGAGCCTAATTTGCTTTAATATTTGTCAAAAGTTACATTACATGAACAAGAGCCTAATTTGCTTTAATATTGTCAAAAGTTATATTACATGAACAAGAGCCTAATTTGCTTTAATATTTGTCAAAAGTTACATTATTTGAACAAGAGCCCAATTTGCTTTAATATTTGTCAAAAGTTACATTACTTGAACAAAAGCCTAATTTGCTTTAATATTTGTCAAAAGTTACATTACTTGAACAAAAGCCTAATTTGCTTTATAAATATTCTATCTATTTGTAATTGTAGGGATAGACTTATCTTTTATTATGTAAAAGTTCAAAGAGGAAATTTTGCATACTATCTTCATATTATTAGTTGGGTTTTTTTGTGTTTCTTAACCATGTAACTGTAATCAACATTAACAATTACATATTCAACTAGAGATAAGACCAGCAGACCTGCTTTATTCTTTGTTAATTTATTTCTGCTGTCATTTTATTTAAGCAGAAAGTTATAAAATCTTTCAAAACAATAAAAAACAAGTATTTTGAAAACTCACTCTCTGAAGGGTTACACTCATCAAACCACATTCTACAAGACTAGTCTGAGTTAGAACAATAAACATTTTGTGTTTGCCTAAAACATTAGAACCTAAAGTACATCAGTAAAATGTATCACCTTTTCAAACATAATTTTTATCAGTTGCATTCAAATAAATTTTGTAACCATCTTAGAAAATTATAGATACAATTTTTGTAGGCTACATCTTGAGACTATTTAAATTTATTAAATATTATGTGTGTGTGTGTGTGTGTGTGTGTGTGTGTGTGTGTGTGTGTTTGCAGGGAGCTAGCAGAATGAGGCCATATCATGCTTGCCACCTAACTATTCCACAGTCTGTGGCTAGTCTGACAGTCAAGTTACCTAAAGGTAATGCAGTTTATATTTACTTATCTTTGGTAATGCAATTTATATTCATTTATCCTTCTGGTAGAGTTATTCCCCCTGTCAAATGGATGTTGGGGATTTGCCATAAATGTGGGGCTGTAGCCTTAGAGATATGTTCATTTGTTCACAAGAGAAACTGGCAGTGATCTTTAGAAATGTCAATTATGAAAGTTCACATGGTTATGCTGTGTATGGGTATATAGGTTTTTGAAATTTTATTTTGGCAAAAAGTTAAGATATGAGTTTGTTTGCTTATGTTTGAGAGCATATAAGTTTCTGAGGGGTGATGATGATTTTCATGAGTTATTAATATGCATTTGAAACAGAGCAGCAACAGTTCTACACCAGCCATCTTGATTACATTACAAGCCAGACAGTATGTCATGCTCACACTGCACCATCTGTTCTGGAAGCAACCACAAGTGAGTTTGCTGAGCAGCAGGAGTGGGAGAATGAATGGAATCAAACTGGTCTTGCATCACGTCTCTCTCAAAAAGTATGTGCTATCAAAAATGCTATAAATATAGGTACTATAAACATATTTTCCAAAATCATTAATAATAAATTAACTGGTACTAAAATCAATTTTGTAACTCAAAACCAAAGTTATGATTTTTTTCAGTATTTAATTTTTTGAAAACTTTTATGCTCAAAAATGAAATTGCACACATAGCTCACTTTGAAAGTCCACAAAAATGAAGAAATGTTAAACAGTATAGTTCAGACTCGTTACATAAGCGCACGTAGTATCCAACATACAAATATGGCTGAATTTTTTTAAGAGGGGTTTGCAATGTTATTTTCCAATATACTGTCAGTTACCAGTTTATTCATTTATGGGTTGGAAAAAGTTCTAAAGCAGTTAACACAAAATGGACAAAACTGCTAAAAATATAAACATTAAAACTGTAATAACTCTACTTGTAATTGATGATTATGGTACCATTGGATTTAGTTTGGAAAGGTCTATATTAAGAATGCACTCACCACAATAAAGAAATCTTTATATTTTATACACACACACATTCAGACTTTCATCTAATTTAATGCTTTTACATTAAGTGATGCAGTCTAGCTTGGTACCACAGGGAATGTTCTTATATACCATATGCACACAATTAAATAATTTCCATAACAGCACATTTCAACTTAAATAAGCAATGCAATCTGCTGGTAGACTGTTATTCCATAAACTATCTTCACTGGACACTGTTAGTCGCAGTACAAAATAGCCATCTATAATAATTAGTCGCAGTACAAAATAGCCATCTATTACCTCTACATCATCTTTTCTCAGCCGGTCTTTTCACTTACGTGCTTAAAAAAAAATATTTGTACCTTACATAATGTTTTCCATTTAAAGATTCTATCCCAGTCTACTTCAACTAAAGATTCTATCCCAGTCTACTTTAACTAAAGATTCTATCCCAGTCTACTTCAACTAAAGATTCTATCCCAGTCTACTTCAACTAAAGATTCTATCCCAGTCTACTTCAACTAAAGATTCTATCCCAATCTACTTTAACTAAAGACTCTATCCCAATCTACTTTAACTAAAGATTCTATCCCAGTCTACTTTAACTTCAAGATGTGGTGCCTGACATAAGTGAGCGGTGCAATACATTGATAGTCTTTTGTTATTTTATTAACTGTTGGAATTTTCCACACTCTGCCTTCACTGGAAACTGGCATAATTTCAAAGTCCCAGTAAAATATATAGTCCCTTTTCACCTCAGTTACATCTTCTTTCCTTGGCCAGCGGTAAAAGTCTTTTCACCCAACAATTTTCTCCAGAAATTGGACTACCACTGTGTCTTTCCCTTTAACCTCAATGACTTGCCCTGTTTAGGTCAGTATCATAATATACTGCCACCCATTGGCCTTGGTTAGAAAATGAAAATGAAGACTGCTCAGGCCTACTACATCATTGTTGAGTAATTCATCACTGGTATCACTATCAGTGTCAATGTCACTGTCACTCTCGCTGACAACAAAAGGCAGAGTAGCTCCTGGAAAGTGGGAAGCTGGCAGAAGAAGTCTTCATTAGCTGAAGTTTGGGGGGTTCTGAAATTTTATGATTGCAACTAAGTTCTGTTGACATTATAGAGGAAAAATTAACTTTCAGCTCCATTTGCTTTCAAATATGAATGGACATATTCCACATTTTAGATGAAAGAATTTCCAGAGGTGCTTCTTTTTGTTGTAAATTTATTTTAATGAAATCACATAGATTCACTTTCTTATTACAAGATGACATCATGCTGTAACTTTACTTTTTACTATGTGCTGTAACTAATGTGCATAACACATAGTGATTAATGTATGACATCGTGATGTAACATTTTACTCTGTGCTGTAACTAATGTGCATAACACATTGTGATTAAGGTATGACAGTGAGATTGCTGTGCGGATAACCAAAGTATGCTTTTCTGCTATTTGCATTTATACAGAGTTAAATGTATGTAATTATATAGGGCTTGTGAGAATGGCCAGCCAATATGCACATAAGTAGGTTATGAACTCAGTGATATGCAGATACGTGGAGTACACTGTACTTGTATGAAATATATCAGTTTGTATTGACTGTCTGTCTATTCATTGTTTGTGATTAATATTTAGAATTGTTAGAAACTTTTTCTTTTTACATGTATCATGATTGTTATATATGATATTGTCTGATATTTCAGTTTTTAACACACACACACACACGTGCATACACAAATTAAATACATATAATTATTATGTATAATAACAGTTGTTTGCATTTATGTTTGGAACCATTGTTTTTTAATAAAAAGAAATATTTCATTACTATGTTCATTTTAATTTAGGATTTCCAGGCACAGAAACTAAACAAGATCCGAAAGATGATTACAGACCGCTTACAGCAAGATGGAAAACAGGGTGGTGTTAGGGATAGTGGTGATTCCTTGCGTGACCTTCAGCAGGTCATGGCCAGTCTTAGACAGAATACTCAGTCAGGGACCAAGACTAAGGGTTCAAGGTTCAGGCATAGTGAAAAGCTTTTATACAGCAAGGTCTGTTTTGCATTGCTTTTCCCACTTTACCTTACCCCTCCCTCTTTACCTTCAACTCTTCCATTTTACTTTTCTCCCCTCTTCTACTTTACCTCTCCCCTTTTTACTTTTCTCTTCTTCACTTTACCATTCCCCTTTTCCTTCTTTTTTGTTCTCTTATTTTAATCCTGGTCCTTTAATGTACAGAAATATTTATCACTACCAAGTCTGCAAATGTGAAACATATTCGTGCTTGTTGGTAAGGTTTAGTTTAACTGATTCAGATTCAGTGCATTCAGAGAAAATGTGGTTCAAAATTTACCAAACATTTTCTTTTCAACAAAAAGTTTATTGGCAAATGTTTAGTAATTAGTTTTTTTATTTATCATTTAAAATAAACAATTTAAAAACCATGTCTAACGACTCATTATTGATTTATTTTTCTCAAGTCATTTTCTTCAGTTGACACTTAAATAAACCTGCTCCTATGTAAGCTAACTGTTAGTTGATGCTTAAATAAACCTGCTGATTTTAGTTAGAAAGTTAAATAACCTCACTCTGATTTTGGTTAACTGTTCAGTTGACACTTAAATAAACTTTCTCTGGCGTTAGTTAACTGTTTGATTGACACTTAAATAAACACACTCTGCTTATAGTTAACTGATCAATTGACACATAAATACACATACTCAGCCTTTTGTTAACTATTCAGTACTCTGCCTATAATTCAATTGACACTCAAATAAACACACTCTGCCTATAATTAACTGTTCAATTGACATAAATACACTCTGCCTATAATTAACTGTTCAATTGACACTCAAATAAACACACTCTGCCTATAATTAACTGTTCAATTGACACTCAAATAAACACACTCTGCCTATAATTAACTGTTCAATTGACACTCAAATAAACACACTCTGCCTATAATTAACTGTTCAATTGACATATAAATAAACACACTCTGCCTATAATTAACTGTTCAATTGACACTCAAATAAACACACTCTGCCTATAATTAACTGTTCAATTGACATATAAATAAACACACTCTGCTTGTAGTTAACTGTTCAATTGACATAAATACACTCAGCCTATAATTCAATTGACACTCAAATAAACACACTCTGCCTATAATTAACTGTTCAATTGACATATAAATAAACACACTCTGCCTATAATTAACTGTTCAATTGACATATAAATAAACACACTTTGCTTGTAGTTAACTGTTCAATTGACATAAATAAATACACTCTACCTATAGTAAACTGATCAATTGACACATAAATAAATACACTCTGCCAATATTTAATTGTTCAATTGACACTTAAATAAATACACACTGCCAATATTTAACTGTCCAATTGACACTTAAATAAACACACCCTCACTAGTTAACTGGCCCCATAACTGATCCAACTGACAGCTTTTGGCCTAAACATGCTTCTGGCATCGAAGAAGATAAATAACACTGGCATTTTGTTTAACGTTTTACCCCCCTGCTGCTGCGTTAGAATGTGTGAATTAAGACAAGTAAACATCAAGAACAATGATAGTTTTGAAAACATATCCACTCACTTGACACTGTAACAAATAGGATTGTGAGATTTTAACTCCGGGTAGTTTGCTTTTTTAAAGTGAAATGAAAACAGTGAAAATGAATTTTTATTGCAACAGTGAAATAAATTGTTTTGCACTGCAACTCTGATATTCTGATGCTTTTTCAGGATGAAGAAAAGACTTTGGCACAAATCGGAGGAACAGTTTTATCCAAGGACAATGAAGAGGTATTCACTCATTATAAAATAAAATAATTTGAATAGATTTTTACCTTTGAAAACATGTTATAACAATAAGAATGTGCTCAAACTCCCAGATTTATTTTCTCCTCTATAAGATTGCCATCCAGTTAATGTTGAAGAACTTGCAACAATACATAAGGGTAGGTAACTTCATTCTAGGAAAAGAGCTTAAAGATTTTTAAATGGTTTCTTCAGATCTTGACTGCTTGTTATCTCCATCTTGGTATTGTCAACTCCTTGCTGAATACTTTTAGAATATACAGATACTCAGACTTACAATCGCTTTCTCCTAAAAGGAGATAAAAAAACTTATGCACCTAGTGGGACATATCACATAATTGGTCAGTGTATTAGTAATGTTAATGCATTTGCATACATTATTAAATGGTATGCACAGATGCGACTTGTATCCAGATCAAAGTTGCAGCCAGTCAAGGTTTTTAGAATATGAGTAGAGGTAGACAGTACAAGGAAAGTAGCTAAGAGGGAAGTTTGGTGGCCAAGATAATTTTATCCTTGAGCCTCAATGTTTAAATATTTCTGTTTTACTTCACATTCAGTTCTTATTGACAGAATATTGATGGAGTGGTTTCATCTGTTCCTCACTTTTGCAACATATTGCAGCACAAAAGCCTAGTGACCTCTTTACTTCTATGATGGTCTTTGGCAGAAAGTAAAGTATGCTTAGTTTGCAATTAATTGTTTTATTTCTCCTTATTGACTAGTTCCAATGTTCATTGATTTGTTTTTGTATTTTGGGGGGCATTCTCATTACTGATTGTTTTATTTCTGCTTAGCAACTGCTTTCAGCATTCAGTGATCACTTTCACTCTGATTTCCTGGACACTTTTTAGTGCAGTTGATTGATTTAAAGTGATCACCTCACTCTTCTTTGATTTCCTGTACACGTTTTAGTGCAGTTGATTTATTTAAAGTGATCACCTCCATTCTTCATTGATTTCCTGGATATAGTCATTGTTCAAATAGTGACTCATAACACTTACATAACACTGACTGGTGAAGGAATGAATATTAACAAGAGTAACCCTAGCTAAAAATTACTTCCCTTTTGAGTGGTCAGTGTTTCGTCAACATATGAGTTAAATGTCTCTTTCTGAGTTATTGTTGTAAACATATGGCATTGGGTAGGTAAGTTCTACTCAGAATAATCAATGTTTTTGTCAGTTATACTAAAAAAAATCCCACTGACTATAATTAATAAAGGAATATTTATCTTGCTTTAATTTACCTTATACACGTTAAAGGTTAAAGATTTAACTTAAAACTAGGGATTTTTCTGTAGTCATATTGATTGCATAAATTCTAAAGAAAATCTGTTGAAATATGCAGTTTTTCAGAATATTTATTTATTGTGTTTATAGCGTAACAATATATAATTATCTAAAGTAACATAAAGTTAAGTATGAATTTAAAAAGATTTAAAAATAAATTTTATAACATTTTATTGATTACTTATTTTGCAGTAAAATTTAATTTGCCAATGAGTGGCAAGGAAGCTTATAAAATACATCTGAGAATATTAAATGAAAGTAGTTTAAATTGGTATGATTTAAAAAAAATTTTGAACTAAAACTTTCAAATCTGCATCTCGATCAGATGGATTTTTGCTATATGCATCACTGTTATGTATAAAAAGATCTATAACAATGTTTTTAAAAGGGCCATAGATATTTACTATAGAGACGTTAAGTTAGATTTCTGGATTTATACTCCTTGTATTTTAGGAGACCCAGCGTAAACGAGAAGAGGAGCTGTCGGGGTTGCGTGAGGAACTCTTAGAACTGACAGCTCGCCTAGAACAACTGGACATAGGTATGCGTAAGATGGTTGCCAGTCGCCAGCAGATGGAGGAAGAGGTGGGTGGTGCAGCCCAGCACATGAAGGACAAAGAAGAGGCATTGTATGTGAAAAAGCGCACCTTGGATTTGCTGCCTGATGCGCAAAATAACATTGCCAAGTTGCAGGTAAAGATCATCAGTAAATAATATAAGAAATAATTTAATATTCCTGATAATAATCTTGAGCACTTGTATCATGATGGTCATGGTAATAAATTTCTCTTTATGTCATAACAGTCATGGTAATGAAATTGTCATTGTTTCAAGAAAGCTACAGTAACAGTTAATAAACTTGTGTGTATGTCATAAGAGTCATGGTAATGAATGTATCATTGTTTCAAGAAGTTATAGTAATAAATTTGTTTGTGAGAGTTACAATAATATACTTGTGTCTTTGTGTCAAAACCACAATCATATTAATAAACTTGTTTATTTTGTTGTGACAGTCACAGTAATAAATTGTATCTTTGTGTCAAAACAGTCATTGTTTCAAAACCTCACAGAAATAAACTTGTTTCATTGTGTCATAACACTCACAATAATATCATATCAACAATAATAAACATGTCTCTTGTCATAATCATCACATCTCAGTGTTAATCTTGGTGTTTTGTATCATAACAATCACAGTAATAAACTTGTTTTATTGTCTTATCAGAACTAATAGAATAAACTGATTTCCAACAAAATAATGTTTTCTTTAATTAAGACAAATTTAAACACCAGATATTTTAATATGGCAATATTGCGAAGGTTAAAAATAATAATGGGCAATATTGCTAAGGTTAAAAAGAATAAAAAGTAATATAAAAAGTTAATAACTATTGAGTGTAACAGTGATAACTCCGTGTTTAAAATAAAGCAGTAACACTTTGTTTAGAGTAACAATGGTAGCATTTTGTTTAGCATAACACTTTAGGGTGATAGTGATATTGCTGTGTTTAGAATTAACAGTAAGAAGAATTTCTTTCATAAAAATGGTAATGTTTGTTTACTGTAGCGGTGGTAACATTTTACTGGATTAGTGCATTTTTGTTGATGTGATAATATTGTTTAGAGCCATAGAGTCCCTTTCTTTGCATGTACAGAATATTTTCACTGTGTGTGCACACAATATAGAGCTACATGTACAGAATATTTTCACTGTGTGTGCACACAATATAGAGCTACATATACAGAATATTTTCACTGTGTGTGCACACAATATAGAGCTACATGTTTTACTTTGTACATGCACAATATAGAGTTACTTAATACATTTGCATGTTTTTGGGTTTATGTGGCAGACTGTTGTTGACAGTAGAATTACCTATACATTTACCTGTTTTTGGTATACGTGGCAGGCTGTGGTTGACAGCAGTGCACAGCGTCTGCTCAGTTTGGCTGCACAGTGGGAGAAACATCGTGTACCTCTCATTGACCAGTACCGGACACTTCGTGAACTAAGCTCACAGCGTGAAGTATGTTATTGCTGCAGTTTGGATTTGTTTATGAGTTTTTTGTTAATAGGTTCATTTGCTCTCCTGCAGGCAACATATAAATAATGTCATTTTATCAATATTCATTACTTGCATACTCAGGAGTTTAATTAGCTATCTAGTTCATGTGTAAATTAACTGGTAGATAGTAATATTTTTTAAAGTTGTGTCTAGAATTTGTTGCATTTCTAAAAATTAACTTTGCCTATGTATCTTCGACTCATATGCAGTTGTCATAATTTTCTGAAAATAAAATCCTTTCTCTCCACACTTTCTAAAACATTAATTGATGCCTTGTTTCACTGAAAATTCAGTTTAAATTAATAGAGTGGTTTTTATTTTTACTTCATTTCAGTCAGAGGCATTAAAGCAGCTAGAAGAGATTAAAGCATTCCGTGTGAAAATGAAAGAAGTTGCAGATGAAGCACGACAAAAAGAAGAGTTACATAAACAGTTGGTGGGTGCATATTAAATTTGAGCTAGCTTCTTTGAAATGAATGTTACTTGTAGTGTTCCATGGTAATTTTTAAAGCAATTTATTGTCAGTATTTTAACCTTTGTTAATTTTTTTTTTAACTTGCAACATTTCATACTAAGAACAGAATGTATGTTTTCTTACATAACATGTAGCCACTTTTTATTCAATATTAGTTATATGTCTAATCTTTCTGCACAGACAATTATTTATATGTTCATAATTTGTGGGCCTGTACAGAAATCCTCTTTTGCTTGGCATCTCACAATGTATAACTAAGTATACATATCAAACTGAAAATATTTTACATTCTTAGGCAAAATCCTATGTATAACCTCAGTGCTTTGGATGATATGTTTTTTTCAAAATAATTTATTTATTTTAAATTAGGAGCAGTTGCTCATAAAACAGTAATGCAGTGGCATAGTGAGGCAAAATACTGCCCAGAGCCAGCTGCCAAAAATTTGCCCCCACCCCAACTCCATTCATATTATTTATGATATATATATATACACACATTATTCTTAAGATCTTAGCAACAGATGCCCAAATTATCTCTCTCTCTCTCACACACACACACACACACACGCACGCGCACGCACACGCACACACACACACACACACACACACACACACACACACAGTATTCTTAAGATCTTAGCAACAGATGCCCAAATTCTCTCTCGCTCTCTCTCTCACACACACACACACATATGCCCCAGACAGTGCTGTCCATGGCCACCACCTCCTTTGCCCCCTTACCACATCTCTATGTCACTACAGTAATATAATTTCAATAAAAATATTCTTCTTAGAATAAGTAATGTGCTTTAAGATATAAGCTTTTAAAATGATTTCTCTTTCCCAGACAGATAAAAGAAAAAAATTGTCTATGAATTACAATTTTGATTGTTATCAAATATGGCTTTGAACAGCTTTCAGAGTACGAGCGCATGACTAAGGATGTCAATAGGTCAGCATATACACGTAAGATTATGGAGATCCTTGCTAACATCAAGAAACAGAAGCAAGAAATCGATAAGGTAAACTAATTCATGTTCTTTTGTTGTTATTTGTTTCATGAGGAAAAATACTTTAACACCAGTAACACCACTGACTGAAACAGATTTCTTGGTCTAGTGGTTAAAAAAATTAAAATTTCAAAGCAATATGACATTCTTTATGCTCTAGTGGTTGAAAAAAATGAAAATTTCAAAACAATATGACTTAATTTTAATGCTCTAATGTAGCCTTTCTCAACATTTTTACCATGGAGGAACCCTTGAAATAATTTTCAGGTGTCAGGGAATCCCTGCCTAAAAATGACTATATCTATGATGCTTATTTTTTTCAATCACTCTACTAGGTCACTGATATGTTCTTGTGACTTTAGTAGCTCACTGATATGTTCTAATGAGTTTGCTAGCTCACTAATATGTTCTAGTGACTTTACTAGCTCAGTAATATGTTCTAGTGATTTTCTAACTCACTGGTATGTTCTAGTGATCTTGCTAGCTCACTGATATGTTCTAGTTACTGTACTAGCTTACTGATATGTTCAAGCCACTTTGCTAGCTCACTGATATGTTCTAGTGACTTTATTAGCTCAGTAGTATGTTCTAGTGATTTTGCTAACTCACTGATATGTTCTAGTGATCTTGCTAGCTCACTGATATGTTCTAGTGACTGTAATAGCTTACTGATATGTTCAAGTCACTTTGCTAGCTCACTGATATGTTCTAATGATTTTATAGCTCACTGATTTGCTCTTGTGACTTTACTAACTTACTGTTATGACTTACTATTCCTACATCGAACGCAATTTGTAGAAAATTTATGGCATGATAAGTCATCTCCTATATCTAATGCACTGTATATTAGACTTATTGCATGATAAGTTATTTTATACATCAAATGTAGTATGTGCTAAACATTTAATGTGCAGTTTATAAAACATATTGCATGACATGATAATTTTTTGTCGTGTATGACTAAATGTGCCATTGTACACAGATACATCCTCAGTATGAAAGGCTACAATAGTTAAAATTACTGTTAATTTTTAATGAAAGTTATTAACGAGTTTAAACAGTAAACTTACACATTTATACTAATTCTGAAATGGTAGCATTCATTGATTGAATTGGATGGTTTATGGGATCATTGAATGCTAAGTGTTAAAAGAACATTAGTGCTACAAATAGAAAACATTGTAGTCAAAGGAGATTTACCAGCATAAAGTTTAGATTAGACAGGGGAGACTATCAACATCATTGAAATTAGATAGGAGAGACTTGCCACCCTCAGGTTCAGATTGGGGAGACTGACCAACATCAGGTTTAGATTAGACTTGTGAAACTGACCAACTATTAGATCATATTAGTTTACACAAAACCCTTTCAGTATTTTTAACATTTTTGAAAAAAAATTATTTTACAGATTTTGATTGACACCAAAAGCATTCAGAAAGAAATAAATTCACTGTCGGGAAAACTGGATAGAACATTTACAGTAACTGATGAACTCATTTTCAGGGTAATTGATGTATATTCCTTTCTAAAAATAATTTCTTCATTTTGTTAGAAACATATTTGTGCTTTCAGATGAACTCTTTTTCAGATTACATTTTTGTTGTTTTGTTTATTTTGATTATAATGTTTTGTTATATTTACAATAAAGGAAGGTATAATTATACTCATGGGTGAAATATTAAAGATTACTGGAAGTGTAGTTTTAAAATTTATATAGTTCACCTTTGCTTTTGTTATTATTTCCCCTGAATCATGTTTAAGTTTATTATTTACAGTTAGTCATATTTAACTGTGAATGGTATGCTATTTCATAATATAAAGTTATATTTCATGTTTTTAAAAATAATCTTTTATGGTATATAAACCTGAAGAAATAAAAACAATGGCAAACGATGTGTGAAATTACAAGTTTTCAAGTTCTATTTTACAATTAAAAAAAATTTTATCTTAAAATTAAAAACTTTAATTAGAATATAAAGTACTTACCTTCACAACATATATTTTTTCTTCAAAAAACAGCATGTGTAATTTTTCTCACTAATTAGATTAGAATAATTTGAATTTTTGTTGGAGTCTATTACCACTTTAACAGCTTTACTGCTGTTCAAGGGAAATTATATATTATTATTACCTTTACAACCTGAATAATTCACATATTCTAGTTATACCCACTTAATCAGGAAGACTTCATTAATAATGAAATTAAGAAATGTTAATCAACAAGCCTTACAATTATTTTCATGATTGTTAACAGCCTAGTATCTAAGAAGCTCTTTTCTGATTGTGATGTTAGAAATAGAAATATGAAATTGGAAATGTTTTCCTGATTGTATGTTAGAAATGAGGTATGAAATTGGAAATGTTTTCCTGATTGTAATGTTAGAAATAGAAATATGAAATTGGAAATGTTTTCCTGATTGTAATGTTAGAAATAGAAATATGAAATTGGAAATATTTTCCTGATTGTAATGTTAGAAATGAAATTGGAGATGTTTTCCTGATTGTAATTAGAAATAGAAATATGAAATTGGAAATGTTTTCCTGATTGTAATGTTAGAAATAGAAATATGAAATTGGAAATGTTTTCCTGATTGTAATGTTAGAAATAGAAATATGAAATTGGAGATCTTTTCCTGATTGTAATGTTAGAAATGAGATATGAAATTGGAAGTATTTTCCTGATTGTAATGTTAAAAATGAGATATGAAATTGGAAATATTTTCCTGACTGTAATGTTAGATATGAAACATGAAATTGGAAATGTTTTCCTGATTATAATGTTAGAAATGAGATTTGAAATTAGAAATATCTTCCTGATTGTTATGTTAGAAATGAGATATGAAATGCTTTGCATTTAGGTAACATTTAATATCTTTATGATTTACATTTTCTTCTTCAGGATGCCAAAAAAGATGAGAGTGTTAAAAAAGCATATAGGTTTTTGGCTGCTTTACACGAGGTGAGTATCGTTTGAATTTATTACATGCCCTGGAGACTTAAGTCTGGAATGAAATAATGTAAATAATGAAATTTGTAAATTACTGAAAGTTTTTATATTCTGTTAGATATATTCTGCTGATCTGGAGATTTATTGATTTTGTCCAGCATTTTTGAACAGTTTTAATACTTTGTCAGTTGGTGTAAATCTTTTATAATTATCGAATCTAAAAATTAAAGTGTGGTCATTAATGGTGTTAATTTTGTAAATATATTTATGTCTTGTTTCTCTCTTTTTTTGTTGTGTTTGATTATATATTATTTTTTTCTTTTACAAGAATTTATTTTTGTATTTTTGTGTCATTGTTTTATTTATTATTATTTAAGTTTGAGTTTATTTACCTTGAAATACCCCTGCATAAAAATATCTATATGTACAATTTTTTTCTAATAACATTCTCTCAGTGAATTTCTAGGGACCTCTTGCAGAACATCTGTGTGCTAAAAGTGAAAGTATAATAATTATAGGTTGTTCATTTTATCTCAGTTCATTTTTTCTGGGTAAGTGGAGTAGAAAGCGCTGATCCTAAGTTATCTAACTAATGTTTGGAGCTATCATGATGCTTGTTTGTGTTGCATATCTGTGTGCTTGTGTGTGAGTGTATATATCTGTGTGTTTAAGCAACATATGCTAAGAATAAGAGTATAATTAAAGATTGTTAATATTATTTCATTTGATTATCTGAGTCTTTTTGGGTGGGTGGGAGTGGGGCACAAAAATGGTGCTAGTAAGTTATTTAGTTTCTGTGTTTGAGGCTGTTACTATGGTGATGTGTGTGTGTTCATACTTTGCAGAGTTGTATGGTAAAATTGAGTATAACAAGAACAGTTTCTAGTTGTAAGTGATGTGTTTGGTGCTTGCATTGTGCATGGCCCTGCAAATAAGTCTGACAGCAATTATTTTACATAATTTTAACAACACTAAAATTTGAATGATGTGTATATATATTGCCAGTGGCCACTGCATGAATAAATTGTTTATTATTGTTTCTTTTATGACTTCTTTATTGATTTTTTTTCTTGACTGTATCAGAATTGTGAGATTTTGACACGCACTGTTGAGGAAACTGGGGTCATTATGAGAGAAATCAGGGACTTGGAGGACCAGGTATTTCTTGCTAAGATGCTTTGCCACTTGCAGCACAATTAGGCCTGCTATCAGCCTACATACTCCAGTCCACAAACAGTTTCTACCACCTCTGCATACAGCTATCAGTCTACATACTCCAGTCCACAGTTTCTATCACCTCTACATACAGCCACAGCCACATACTCCAGTCCACAGTTTCTATTACCTCTACATACAGCCACAGATTCCAGTCCACAAACAGTTTCTATCACCTCTACATACAGCCACAGCCACATACTCCAGTCCACAAACAGTTTCTATTACCTCTACATACAGCCACAGCCACATATTCCAGTCTACAAACAGTTTCTATCACCTCTACATACAGCCACAGACTCCAGTCCACAAACAGTTTCGATTACCTCTACATACAGCCACAGCCACACAAAAGAAAGACAACATGTATGCATGTTTGGTCGCTGCCTTAGAATTTGTCTACTCACTGCATTAGTATTTATGCCTGCCCATTGCTTTAATGTGTGTGCTACTCTTTATACTAGTATTTGTGCCTGTCCACTGCCATAATATTTACCCTTAACTAATTGATACTGTGCCTGCTCTCCTCTATAAAATTTGCACATGCATGGTGTCTAAGTATTTACTTCTGCCTATGACTTTAGTATTTTGCCTCGCCCTTATATTAGCAGGGGTGCCTGTGTGCCTTGGTATTAGTGCCTATTGTGTTGCTTATTAATATTGCCCTTTATATTCCGACCACTGCCTAAATATTTATATTGCCCTTTATATTCTGACAATGTAGTCAAATTAATGAACATAGAAATAAGGGTTCAATTATATAAGCATTCTCTAATTCAAATCATAGATCAATAGCAAACGTATGAAATATTTTAAGTCTCTTCTTTCTTTATCAGTCAGTTAACTTACCATAAGCTAATGATCGCCTTTATGACCAGACTCAAAGTGATTAGAATAGAGTACTTCTTCAGCAAAGAAACTTCTGGTCCATCCCCATTGGTTGTGGTTGTTATGATCAGTGTGACTATTAGTCAGAAAATCTACTCATCAAGTTGGAACTGATTTGGGTTGCATCAGCAATTTCTAGCATATTCTCAACTCGAGCTGTTTACTCCAACTCTGACACATACAAAAGAACCATCATAAGAATGCTCAAGGCTGGGTCTCTTTGACAGTTTAACAATATATATAACAATTAAGTCTAGAATTATGGATAGGCAAATTTACTCTGCCACACACGTAAATACTCCTCCTAGAAACTTGTGCTCATCTTCAGACACAAATGTATTCATGTGTTATGTTAGACTGCTTGTGTTATTGTCTCCACTGTTCTGCTTGTCTGTCTACTTTGTGTTATGTCCCCCACCATTATTGTATCCTACCTACTGTTTTGTTGGAAGTCCTCACAGTTATAATTGCCCATCCACCTACTGTTTGTACATGTCCCCACAGTTACTCTTGTCTGCGTAATGTTTGTATATGTCCCCACAGCAGTATATGTAATTGCCTGCCTATCATTTGTAAGTCCCCACAGTTACTCTTGTCTGCCTAATGTTTGTATATGTCCCCACAGCAATACATGTAATTGCCTGTCTACCATTTATAAGTCCCCACAGTTACTCTTGCCTGCCTAATGTTTGTATATGTCCCCACAGTTACTCTTGCCTGCCTAATGTTTGTATATGTCCCCACAGTTACTCTTGCCTGCCTACCATTTGTAAGTCCCCACAGTTACTCTTGCCTGCCTACACCTACATTTTTTTGTTTTTAATGATGGATTCAAACTGAGAGTTAGTTGTAAGGTTGTGACGGTCAGTGTTGAAGATTATTTTTTCATTTGATAAGAGAAATGATATAGACGATTGATTGTAAGACTTTGGTTTTAAGTGTTTTAAATGTCTGTTTTCACTTGTAACCACATTACAGATTAAGATTAAGAATTGTATATAGCGTTAGTTTAATGTTTAAAGCTATTGTTTTTGCTTGTCCTGATGGATTAAAGTGGAAAGCTTCAAGCCAATGTTAGTTAGCATTTTAAACTGTTGTTTGTTGTATGTCATAACAGATTGAGACTGAGAGCCACAAGAAAGTTCTTGCCAACCTGGAGAAGATAACAGAAGACTACCAGCAGATGAAGAAAGAAAATGCTGCAATGCTTGCCAAACTGAAACACAAATAGTGATGTGTTGGAATGTTTAATCAAAATCCCTTGCACACTTTCTGTTGTTAGACGTTTATATCACTACTTATGAGTCACAGAGATATACTAGGGTCTTCCAACCACCATTTAGAGTCACTCATATTGCTATAGATCTTTGACCACTATTTATAATAAATTTAATATTTACAGCTGCCATTTGCATTGCTTAGGTGTTTCAGTCACCATTTACAATCACTCATATTGCTGAAACCTTTAGTCACCATTATTAGTCACATATTTACATTGTTTAGGGGTTTCAGTCACAATTTACAGCCAGTCATATTGCTGAAGCCTTATTGTCACCATTTAAAGTCACATATTTACATTGCTATGGGGTTTTCAGTCACAATTTACAGTCAGTCATATTGCTGAAGCCTTATTGTCACCTTTTAATATTACATATTTATACTGCTGAGGGTTTTCAGTCACCGTTTACATTCATTCATATTGCTGAAGTGTTTCAGTCACCATTTACAGTCATACTCCTAACTGTTGGGGTGTTTCAACAGCCAGTGTACATGGCTCATTGTGTTTGCTTAGACTACCCTGAATTCAAAGCAAGTGAATTTTATTTATTTGCTGAGACAGTTAACACCAGCTAGTATATATTGTTAGTATAGTTTGAATCAAAAATATACAAAGTAATTTCAGGTGCTCAAGCCTGCCTTGTAGTGATATGTTACAGTTGAATATTATTGTTTTTTTTCAGCTTCACTTTACATGTACAGTGACATGTTTTGTCCTTTTAGACATTTAACAAGTACATAGAGTCTGAGACCTTTCAGCTTTATTTATCTGTGCAGTGATATTTTTTGGCCTTTTAGACATTTAACAGGTACATAGTTAGAGTCTGAGACCTTTCAGCTTCATTTTACCTGTGGAGTGATATTTTTCAGGTCTTTACCATGTGAAGCCTTTCTATTTCACTGTTTGGACAGTGAAATATTTCTGGCCTTTTACACTTATAGTGTAAGGCCTTTCAGCTTCACTTTACAGTTACATTGTTCAGGCCTTGTATATTCAGTTTACAGCTTTGGTGTGTTGCCTTTCAATTACAGTTCCATATATATTAATAGGTTTTTGCCATTTAAAACTTTCAGCATTATCAGCCAAAACCCAATCCCTGTCTGTCCAATCTTTCACACCAGTAATTGAACAAACCTGTTTATGCTTTGAAGGAATATATCTATTTCATCAGTATTATATTTTATGTCATTTTTCAAACCTAGCCTTGGCCATCAGGATTGATCCTTGCCCAACCTCTAGCTCACATAGCAGCAGTGATTGTAAATGCTTAGAGCTCTAGGGGGAATTACAAGTGTGCATGTCCTGATTTGATTTGTTTTATGCATTGATTGTAGCCAAAAATTCAAAATTAACACATTCGATTGATAATGAAGTAGTAATTTTTAACCATAAACATCATTACTATAACTTCATGACTAATGAGATTATTATTGAATTGTATTTGAAATTGTTTTGAAAATAAATGGACCATGTAAAAATCAAAAGACAATCCAGAGCCAGTATTTATATATATATATTTGTCTGGTTGGTTTCAATCAAACATTGGTAATTAGAATGCTTGTGGAAAAAAGAAAATGTATGCTTCTAGTTCTACTTGCTGAAATGTAACCCCAACATTATTTCTCATTATCTGTTTCATGAAGAAGATATCTAAAGTCTGTTAGAGTAAATCTATTTTTTTTGGTAATAAATATGTCATATTTTGCAGTGAAGTATTTCTAACATATTTTGCAATAAAGAATATTAAAAGAACATTATGCCCGGTCAGTGAAGCAGGAAGAGTTAACTCCCCATTTTGTTTTAGAGCAGAATTGTTTCAAACTACACCAGTATCAGTTAAAACATTCTTTGAAATATTTGTACAGCATGAAGATCCGTTTTTTTTCTGTTATGCAATTATAAGTATTGTTTTCAAGTTTTGCATTTATATGTTGCGTAACTTTCACAACATATATAGTTTTTTGTGCATTTTATGATCAAAGGTATATTGGCACTGTAACATAATGTGCATTGTTGTAAGAATGTCAGCATTTGTAAAATGTTATATCCTTCTGCTTGCTTCTATGTTTTTTATTAATGAAAGAAAATGAAGCGATGAGGATTGCAGCTCCAACATTACTGATTGACCTATAATGCTAAAAGCATAAATCTGCTGTTTGGTGCAGCGATAATAGATGACGATATTTTTTTATTTTAAAACAAGGGATACTATTTTTAGAGAATCCCGTTGTGTTTTTGATGGCATTAGAACATTTGTATTTGTTGTGCACAGAGAGTATAATTTGGAATGTAGAGAAGCCCGTTGTGTACTTGATTGCATTAGAACATTTGTATTTGTTGTGCACAGAGAGTATAATTTGGAATGTGAGCTTGGAAGAACTTATTTTTTTTTTTAGTTAAATGCACAAATTAAAAAGTGAAATTGTGCTTGAAGTTTAATACAAGAGAAGTTGTGCATGACTCTTTGGTGACTGTTAGTGCTTTGCAAAATTGCTGCACATTTAGAATGTATTGAATTATTGTTTGTAATGTATTCTATATTTATGATAAGATTACTTTTGAATGAATAACCAGTATCTTAAAATATGAGATTCCATATTCCATGTTTGCTTTTCTTGATGTGTCAGGTCACAATATTTTCTTTTTAAGTTGCATAAGACTTTGACCATTTTATATATATATAGTTGCATGTGATGTACCAGTTATTTAAGGGGAGTGTGATTGTGTCATAACTATGAGAGTCAGTCTAGCTTTATTGTCCCTGTCAGATAACAAGTAAGTCCCTCTCTGTCATTTTTGGACCAATCTTTGTCTTGAAATCAGCTTCACATAAACTGAAACAAAACAAGAGTTATGTATACACTTAACAGACATCAATACATTTAGTGATAATAAATAATCACAAATTATTTTCTCACTCCACTAAATTAAAATATCCCCTTTCACACTTTCATCTACTTAACACAAATATAAAATAAAATTGACAAATTTAATATGAAGCTCTAAAACATATTTAGTGAGAATTATTAGCATGAGTTCAGTAAGCTTTGATGCTAGATATCAAGCTTGATATTAATATGGTAATTAATAAAACTAAAAATAATGTCAAAATGACAGAGACAAGATGAACTTGGAACAATTAATGCTATTGATTTTTACAGTTTTAGTTGTGTAGGGAAAAGCACACTTCTGTGTTGCACATATACATTTTTATCTACTTAGTTTGATATTAATTATGTAGTGTGTTAATAGGTACCAGTCAGAAGGGTGGTGAATGTTAAGAACGTTGATGATAGCCCTGTCAGTTTGTTCCGATGTGGTTACTGGTGATATGTGTTACTTCCTTAGAAATGATACAAAGATCAATCAGTTAGCTCCAACTGGTAATATGTATATGTGTATATATATACACACTAGTGCAACTGAAGAGATTTGTTGAAACAGAGTTTGAAACACACACCCCACACACACTCCCTAACCTCAATAATATAGCACCACGAGATGCAAGTGGTAGCCTAAGCTGCTATTGTTGCTGGCTTTGATTGTCATTAAATTTGTCCAGTACAATGCTGGTTCCAGTTAAATAGTCTGGCAAAGTAGATAGTTGTGACCCACACATAGAATTGTCACTTCACAATGCCACTTAAAGAATACACAGAGCTTGAGGTTATTGGTCGTTGTGTGTGCACAGACATGATGCTCAATAAAAGTAGTAAGTAGGCTTAGTAGTAATAGTTTTAATTTCACTAATTGGATGTTAGTATTGTTTTATAGAAGAATACATTTCTAATGAATGTGTGTATAGGTATCCTATGATATATATCTCTTTCATCCTCTTAATGTTTAAAGATGCTACCAATCTAGGTTTGATGCAGACACTTTTTTAATCATACCAACAAGTATCATGTCCCAAACATGAGTTTTTGCTTACAAAACTGCAAAGCATTTGCCAACACATCAAATGTTTAAAAATAAAGCAATAAAAAGGATTTCTGATTGTTTCTGTTGCTTTTAAGTTACACATATGTAATGAAGAATTAGCAACTTTTCAGGTTTATTAACCATTCTTTGGTTACACATTTTACTTTTAAAATTTCTGTTACATTTTTATGGATATTTAATGCATTTAAACTTGATAAAACACTTCTTATTAATAAATGCATGCATCTTGTATATTTTATGTCAAAATACAACGAAGTTCATCTGGTATCATTTCTTTACATTATTACAATGTCATGCATTTGTTATTTAATGAACTTTCAGAAATAAAATCCTTGATTATGAAGCAAGAGCAAATTGGTAAAAACATCAGTAAAGTAGCAGTCTTGTCTGTAGTATTGAAGAAAGCTTTTACTTGGACTTTTTTTCATTTCATGAATGTATGCATGTTGCATTAATAAATGATAAATATATCTAAACGCTTATCATATCATATATATCATCATCACTTATCTTATCATATATATGAGTTTGTATATTATGCTTGCTATCCATCTTTGAAACATATTCCTTTGTTGCTAATAAGTAATATTATTTGGGTACTTGCAAGCTTTAAAAACAAGCTTCACTTTAGTTAAAAAATTTAGTGCATAAAAGTGTACATGGTTGAGATAATTGTACCAAATATAATGTACAACTTAATATAAATAATATGAAAAATATATAACACTTTACATATAAATAATGACTTCTCTCTTTACAAGAATATGAAATAAATTGTGATGTATGACTTGTTGTATGCAACTGCAGATGTTGGTTTTGTGTGTTATAATAATCATTCCACTCACAAATTTATCAGAATAAATAATTAAATTGAATATAAAAATCAATATACATGCAATCAGTCTTATCAATTTTGTCTTAAGAATTTTTAAGGTCAAGGAAAAATTATAGAAACGTGTAAGTTTTATTATTTGAATAGAATAAAACTAATGTAATCATTCTCTTCTCTGTGGCCCCTGACATCATCTGAAAGGTCACTGTTGTGAATTTCAAGTTATATTCATGTGTTAGTGTTAATTTACATACTCATCCCTTACTGACAGTTATTTCTCTTTTGCATCAGTTATCTGACAACAAACACATCTGTCAATGTATTTCTTTGTAACATGGTTATATTTTTCTAATTTACTCTGCTTCTCATTTTGTTACACACTGTTCTGTCCTTGTGTTCCATCACAGCCATAGATATTACTGGGATGTAGTAATGCTAATAGTGACCTCAGAGGTCATCAGACATCTTAATTTTAATTTTTTTTTTTTACTCTCTCTCTCTTGATCCAGGAAAAATGTCTAATTAACAACAGTAGTGCTAATGGGGCATTTTTTCCCTTTGCATCTCTCTCATTAGCTTTTGCTATATTTGGTATTTAATTCTATTACACTGATCTAGTTTATAATACATATATATTCATATTATAGAATGATATGTAATGATATAACCTGTTCGCTAAGATTGCATTTTTCAAGTTAAATTTTTGAGCCCCATGAATATTTTTGCACATGGTTACAAAAAATAATTCATAATGAAATGCAACAAAGTTTACTTTACTACATTCAGAACATAGGTGATATTAATCTATAACAAGTTTAAAAGCTGTAAAACAAAAAGTCTGTTTATACTTTAAACTGAATAAAATATGAAATAATACATGAAAATAAAGTTAACAAAACAATGACTGCTGATTAAAACGCTTCCTATATATGCATTAATTTGCAATTTAAAAGTATACATTCTGTGGTCAATATTTATTAAGCATGCATTGTAATTGCATTATATCTTATAAATTATACTCATTTATCAATTTATGGCAATGCTTTGAGAATGATATAAAATTTGTGTATATATATGTATCAGTTATCACTACAACTAATGAATAAAGGTGAAAAGGTGTGTCCAAATTTCCCCAATTTACAGTCTCTGGGAGAGAACTAATAAGTTAAAATGTTTCGATGAGGTATAGTTTATACCCAGGGTCATCTTCCAGGAAGCCCTTTCTACCACACATATAAGATGGGCTATTAATATGATTCACAGTTGCAGTGATAGAGCTTGGAAACTGTAATTTTGCACAGAGGCATGGTTTCCTTACAGTTACACACACCATACCATACTTAAAATATTTTAAAAAATCATTTAACATTAACTATTTTCCATACAGAAGTAATGCCAAGTTTCTCTGCTAGAGCCAAAATCTAAGAAGTAAACAAGAACAAAGATGCTGTTAACAAAAGACTGCCTGATGAATTACAAATACAGGCTTTAGTTAAGGACATTAGCTTTCTAAGTAATAATAATTGTGGAAAATATTTGTGCAATTCTTTATTTCCAAAGGATTTAGTGACTGTCCCACAGAAAAACTAAGCCTGTGAGATGCATGTTTATTGTATTGAACACTCAACAAACTTAAATTCTGGCAAACGTTATTTTTCCTTTGTTTTAATATAGTCTTACTTAGAGTAAGTTAGACTGACAGTCCACCACTTATGTGTTTAGTGTTCTTATTGATTTTAATAAGTTATTATCATTATCAGTGTAGCAAAACGTTAATACCATCTAAAGGAATATTAAATGTTGACGTTTCTAAATCTTTGCGTGAATAATGGAATATCTTGCGTCAGAGTTCTAAATTTAAGTACTAAAGTACTAAATTTTTTATTCATTAACTGTCTCTGATTTGTGTTTTATTAAATTCGATCCTTAGTGCTCCAAGATTTAAATTAGAATTTCTCGTATCAGCGTAGATGTCTCCGAAATTTCACTGGAGTCTATAGAAATTTTCTATAGGACCAAAACCCACTCTGTTAGGACTTCGAATCTCAGTTTCAGTCATGGATCGGAATAGAATGAATAACAATTTGGTTATAACCGGACTAGCTATGTGAATTAACGATTTAAAATAATATACTCTGCGGTAATAATTTATTAGATGTGCACCGCATCGTATTTATAACTTTAAAAATTATATTCGTCTACGATCGTGTGTTTTTGCTAGCAAGTAGCATTGTTTCACCTTCAACTACCGGTAGTTCAAGCCTGCATAACTTTTCATCGATTAGACTTTTTCACTTAGTAAGTGACTTGGTTCCTCTCTCTGTAATATGGGGTTCTAACCACATCAGTGGATTTGCCCAAAAATCCAAGTACCCCCAAACGAAGAGCATATTCAATAATTTCGCTCTGAAAAATCACTCCTTGACGGCTTGAGTACATCACCACTAGTACAGTAGTAGTAGTAACTAGTACATACCGAATAAAAGTAGTGGAGTATCATCTTCAAAGACTGAAAACAACAGCATATCCCTCTTGAACCATGAGATGCAGGAATCAAACAAGATTAGCTTTTTATTATCAAAATATTAGTATTATTTGAATGATAAGTCGGAGACTTACTAAGTGTAAAAGTACCAAGTATTAAAATTAATTTCGTGTAGAGCTGTTCAAGGGAAATAACTCTGCACATCCCCACTCTTCCGGTTGGTTCCACGTTGATTTGTATCGGTTATTAAATATAACTACAGCACCAGCCACTCCATTCTGTTACCTATTTATTGAATCCACTTGGTACACACATTGGCAAGATGTTTAAAAAGTGAGTTATTTTAACTCCTTCTAACGAACGCATACGTTACTGACCAAACGTGTAAAACCATTATCATGTTGAAATTAATACAGTAATAAACAATGTACCACTATCAGTTTGTATTTGCTACATATGCGCTGGAATACAAGTATGTTAGGTTGCTACTTTAGTTAAAGACTGTACTGTTCTTTGTTAGTTTTGCGGATAACATGTTAAATAATTTAAGGTGTCTCACTTGATTGACCGATACCTATAGTATACAAATTGTGCTGTATAGTAGGCCTATAATTATTATTAAAATTAGTTTTTTAAAATAATTATTAATAAATTGTTGAATAGTAATTTGCATAAAAAATAACAATCATTTACTGCTTCTGTCATTGATTTAAAAAGAATTAGAAGAAGTAAAAACGGAACATTGTTCTAATTACTAATAATTTTAATATATTAATTATTATTAAAATAAATAAAAATAATTTTACACTTTCCCTAGTCCCCCCCCCCCCCCGATATTTAGCCTTAGGTCAACTTTGACATTTAGAATATAAAAGAATAGAATATAAAAAGAATATAAGCTTTGTAACCATGGTAATAAGACAATTCATTCCTTGCTGTGGGCATCTAAATTTGGACAGTGACAAAAGACATAAGATTTTGACACCTCCCCAATGTGTGTATACTTGCATGCCACTTCTATTCTTGTACGTCTTAGCACTAAATAGCAGATGATGAAGTATTGACTTTCATGGAAGTGGGAAGTTTTTTCCTCTTTCATTTTGATAATTTTTTTAAAATTTCATTTTAAGACTAATAAGCATTATAATGCTTGACTTCTTTCTTAGATGATTTAGTAAATGTTAATGCAGCGATGGCATTGTTACAGTCAGAATGTGATTCCAAATTACTTGATGGTGTAGTCCATTTCCAAACTCGGTAGCTTAGTTTTACTTTTAGCCATGTGACTTCACAATCAATTACAATCATAGCACCATTATGTTCTGAACTTATTTAAACTATACCCTTATCATGTCACCCACTCTTGTCATCATAAGTCAACTATGACGATGACCAGAAAAGTTAGCTTTCATCTGTGTTATCTGATATAAATCTACTTATGTGTCTAAGAAAGGAGTTTATTTCATAGATTTAATACAGGAATTTAAGTGTTGAAGTATATGTAGATCACTGTCTTGTTTATAACTGTTATAAATGTTTTCTCTTGTTTATTTATTATTTGTGCTTAAAGTCTGTAGTTTGAAAATTACCTAAAGATGAACTTTTTATCTTTTTTACAACAATAATGTTACACTGATTAATGGGTTATTTTATTAAACTTGGTAAACCAACCTCTCTCATAATTAGTAGTACACTTTGCTGCCAGTGATCTGAGAATACAATTGTTTCTTTAGTTTGAGTCTTCAAAAGACTTTCCTTTAATCTCTTGTCTGTTTATATCCTCACAATTTATTTGCATATATAAATTATATTTCTTTCTTTACAGATTCAATGGCAAAGAGATGGTGACAAATGTGAACAACTCCAAATCATCTGTTCAAAAGGGCATTCGAAACCAATTGTTAGAACAGTTCCCCAATATAGATAATTACCTGGATGATATTGTACCCAAAAAAGAATCACTCAAAATTGTCAAATGGTATGCCTTTACAGAATTAGATTATGATACATGTAATTTCATTCACTTTTTTAAAAGTTCAAGTTGAGTATGGCTTTTTAATTTTATTGTGCATTGTGCCTACTTGAATTGATCTTGTATATTATAAGCATGTAGTTGTGGTTGTGTACAGAAATTTAAACATCAGAGGTCTTTTGTAGTAAGTAGTAAGTTTAACAGTATACTTCAAACCCACATGTTTTGTAGTCAGTAGTAAGTTTAAATGTATACTTTAATTTTAAACCCATACATTTTGTAGTCAGTAGTAAGTTTAACAGTATACTTCAAACCCACATGTTTTGTAGTCAGTAGTAAGTTTAACAGTATACTTCAAACCCACATGTTTTGTAGTCAGTAGTAAGTCTAACAGTATACTTTAAACCCACATGTCATTAGTAATCTCAGTTGTATATTATAAACCAATGACTTTTCTTTAGTTGTATGATTAATAACCAAACTCATTATGTCAGTAGTACTTGTAGAATTGATGTTATTGACTCTGTTGTATCCACTGGGTTGCCTGTACAACTTTTGATGCTGCCCAAATTTGCTGAGCAGGACCCTTTCAATACTGTTAGTTTTAAGATGTAATTTACAGTGGAGTATACTTTAGGTGTCTACTAGCAGAGGACACCTATTACAAAATATATTCAACTAAATTACTTGCCAAACATTCTCATTCTGTATTTAAGTGGAATTATTCTTTTTCTTTAGTATTAACATGAATTTTCAGCAACTAAGCTTTTGAATTGAATTATGAGAGTGTTTTCTCTGTTTCCAAATGGATATGCTGATAAAGAGTTATTTAACTTAGATTATCAGGTTCTCTCCCTCATCCAACATTAACTAGCGTTCTGCCAGCAGTAAACATGTCTCTGTAAACTTAACTTGTAAAATATACTAAATATAATATTAAAGTTATAATATTTTTAATTTGATTTTACTTCAAGTCTGGGGGATGACATTAATCACTGTTTTGACTATCTGTATCTCAGCTTTCCCTGCATAAAGGAAACCACATTCAGATATAGGGTCTGTTTAATGACTCAGAAATTTCAACAGGGTTCCTGCGTAGGTCTGGAATTCTGGAAAAGTCTTGAATTTGATTTTAGCCTTTCCAGACCTGGAAAAGGTCTTGAAAATCTGTAAAATGTCAAAATAGTCTTGAAAAAGTCTTAATTTGATTATTTTCTTTTTACCATTTAATATTTTGCTCAGGAAAATCAGAAACTATTTTAATATTTTTGATCAACCGCAGACTAAAAATCAGAACAATGGACTTGCCTTTTTACATTCAGAGTAACTGCCATTTTTAGATAATGTATGCATGAATGAGAAAATGCGGAAGGGTGCCATCATTGTGACTTTTCAGTTTCCACTGAACATAATTATATCAGTAGACTAATAAGTGTACTTTATCCTTGGTTGGATTATTGAAGAAAATTCATTAAAAAACCATTAGAGATACTGTTCTAAAACCAATTGCAATCAATAAAAAAAAGTTGCCAGATTCTATTTATTTACTCAGAAATTTTAGTTAATGTGCTGTTGATATACTGTGGTCCTATATTCACCAACATAATAATTTATCTTTTCTGCATTACACATCACTGTTATCAAATTGTGATAAACATTTCTGAAGAAATAAAATCACTTAGTTATTTCATGACATATATGACACATAATTTCTGTGTGCAATTTGGGGAGAAGATTGTCTTCATTTTTTTTATGCATGCATCCAATCAAAGATTTTTAGAGAAACTGATTGTACATATGTATGTTTTTAACTCATGAAGGCATGTTGATGTTATGGCCACCTTATATCATGCTTTCATGAATAAACTTTATTTTCTAAGGATCTGCTGAACAAAATGGGAAAGGAAATTGGTATATGATTTTTATAAAATTTCCTTGAAAAGAAAAAAGTATATTAAACAAGCTTTTGCCAGTAATACCAGGGAATGGGGAGGGAAGAAGAGAGAGATAACATTATCATATAACAGGTAATGCTGACTTAAAAATGAAATAGGTATCATTACCACAGTTAACAGTAAAATATGAATCAATCTTTCTTAACCAGATCATTGGGTACATCAGCATCAGCTGTAAAATGTTTGAAACTTTGGACAGTGATAGATTTATTAAATTACAAAGCAGTTAGGCAATTTAATCATAAGCAAATATTATTGTCAGATCATCTGCTACATAATACATTCACTTAATGGCAATAGTATTTTAAATTGAATCGTTAAACAACTTATGTTTTTGTACATAATGATATAAAATATTACATATTTATTACACATATTAATGCTCTTTAAAAATTGAATTCCCCAAATACTTTCATCTGCATACACCACATAAACATTTGACAGTACAGATAGAATGAATTCACATTGCAAGTCAGTATCTTTTATAGTTGTACTATTAGTAAAAGTTTAACTGTAAACCTGGTTGAACAATTACATCTGCACGTCAGCTTCTGACCAGTCAGTGCACATGTTGGCTTCAGACCCAGCAAGGATCTAGCATTTTATATAATAGAAGATGTAATTCTGAATTTACTAATAGTATTGACACAGAATACTATTTTCCTTTTTCAAATTTAAGATTAAATGCTCTCTGAAGTAAAAATTAGTTTTAAAATTATTAATATTATGATTAGTACACAAAAACAGTTTGGTTGGAGACATAACAATGGATACAAAGTAAAAAAAAAAATGGTATCCCTTATTTTCTGCATAAAACTTTCATATAGTTGGGTCTTGGGTTACAAAAGAGTTCCATTTGGACATTTGTAACCCCATTATGTATCTGAGTTGGAATTTCTATGTTAATGGTCTTTATATGAGCTTAGTAGTTTTCAGTAGTGAAAGAGAGCACACAATGAATTAAATTGGCAATCGATTTCTGTGCCTTAGTGATGTCAAGTGGTGTACATCAGTGATCCATCTGCATTGAAACCAGTGTGCTTCAGTTTATAAGGAATGGGTGTCAGAATTAAAAACAAAAAGTGCCTTATGAGCTTCCTCTTATCATTGAATTGTTTTGAGACTGCTGTAAATTGTATTGTAATTGGATAAAATGTCCACATCAAATCATAGAAGTTTATACAGATAGCATAAGTATTTATAAGTTACCTAAAGAGTGATAATATTTGTTAAAATATTTTCAGCCAAGACCATCTTGAAATTCTTGCATCACAGAGTGGAGAGTTGCTGTTCTTTCGTCAGAGAGAGGGACCCTTCTACCCCACTCTTCGACTTCTTCACAAATGTATTTTTATCTTTTTCATTATGCTATTATTATAAAAATATACTTCTTATTTTAGAGTTCCAAAACATTAGTTTGTATTGATTATGGTGGGGTTTTTTTTTACGGCTTGCTACAAATAATGATTAAGTGAGAAATTTAAAGCTATTAAAAATATTCAATTTTGAGACACTTATTTTGTATTTACTCATATATGAGTCAGTTCAGTTGGTCTTTAGAACTGAAAAATTTGTAAACCACTCAGTATAACATGTATTACAAATGCTGCAAGCAGGTCATTCAGTAATTACAGGGTGTCATTCTAAATTAATCTTGAAAAATAATTTACTTGAGATATTTGGCAATTCTACTACCTAGGAGCAAGTAACTCACTCAGTTTTAAGTGAGTTATGGCTACTTGATAATTTTGAATCATCTAAACGCACATTATTGCAGCTAGAATGCTAGAATATCTTTTACTCTATAAATTAGAATTGTTAAAAACTGAATTGAAATTTTACAAAATCTATTAGAGTGATGGATAACATCAATTCATGTTGAAGGAGAGAGTATATTAAAAAGTTATCTAAAATTACTTTAATTTGTATTGTTGGTTACATTGATTGTATCTTTATTTATTGAACATTCTTATTTGTATATACATGTGTATATTGATTTACTATTGTAATTAAATATACTGTTGGTGTGGAAAAATTAAGTACCATCCATTCATTAGCATATGCAATACTGTACTAGTAAATAATGAAATAGAAATGAAGAGGATTTTGAAGTAAGTTTAAAAGAAAATTTACATATTTCTACTTTCTAGGCACCTTAACAAGGGTGAGAATGAATTACGACAGTGTGTTACTGGGGTTGTTTTGTCTGTTTAAATTCTTTGAAAAATTGGCAGTTCCTTGTTGCATAGATTAACTCCTGGATAGACACAATTTTCATTTAATTATTTTAATCAGCATTTTGATAACATTTTACTTGTATATATAGTTTGTCTCAAATGCTTGTTTGGAAAAGCTCCTTATACTGGATGATTAACCATGTATGGGTTCCAGATCCATTCCTATTGCCACACATGCAGGTAGACAAAGGTGCTATTGGGTTTGTGCTTAGTGGTGCAAACATTATGTGTCCTGGTCTTACCTCACCAGGTGCAAGGATGACCAAAGTGGATAAAGACAGCATAGTTGTATCCTTTTTAACTGGCTCGATTGTGCATTGTGAAAGTGTATTCTCCCTTTGATTTACTCTGAGCTATTGAGCAGTCTTTGTTAACCCACGTGATTCAGGTAGCTGATAATGTATAAATACACTCCTTGATCTCAGCTAAACAGGAACTTTCTCTTTGGCTCCTTTGGCAGGAAAATGTGTGCTTGATTCTGGGCACAATTTTATAGTGAACAAACTTTACATCCTATGTGAATGTTATAAATACATTGGAAAGTAAATCCACTATAAAGCAAGATTAGACTAGAATAAATTTATTACACATGTATATTTTGTAACAACTAAGCAAGTAAACATGTTTGTCACAAATTACCTGTCAGGGGATTAGTATGAAGCTGAAATTAGCAGAATGAGTTATGTGTCTTTCACCATAAGCCTGCTGCTGGTGCCAAGAGAAAGAAATTAGTTTAGGAACTAATCTGTTTTCATTTTGATTATGGCAATTCCTCATTCTGTCAGTTTGTACCATTGAGTTTTGTGAGATTTTCATTGTTGGATATACAAATACCATGGCATCATTTTAACAGTATTTGCAGTCATTGAAAAATTATTTTTAATTAAAAGTGTTGAGCAGATACCTTATGTAAAAGACAGTCAATCTTTTATCTTTCAATCACATGTAATATGAGCACTTTTAACTCTAGTGTTCATGAAAAATTTAGCATATTTGCTGTTTGTGCTGAGTATTGCTCATTTGGAAGTGTCAGTATGTCAAAACAAAAGTCATGCTATTTATTCATTTATCATTTTTGGCAGACACTAAGTGACCCAAAGTCAACATGCATTTTGGTTTGCATTTTTATTTTTAGAAATCTTATAAAATTATTTCTGTTTTGATTTTAAATGGAAATATATACCGTCTTTACCTTTAAAAGGAGAAAAGAATCTTATTAACAAATTTCTTTTTCAACCTGAGATGGAATTTTGTCTAAGTTAACTCCTGTCATCATCTTGGAAAAACATAACACATTCCTATGAATTATATTATTAATTTCTCTCTTTTGACATGAACAATATTATAAAAATAAATAACAGTTTTTATGGTCTCAAAATGTGATTCCAATTTCATGTGAAAGAGTAATAACTCCTTTTTTAAAAATATAACTATAAGATTCCATAAATTAATCTTAGTTTGTTAAAGAAAAATTCTTGAAAGATTTGATTATTGGAAACTCTATATTAAAGTGACTCTGAAATACTTGTTCCATTCTTTCTTAACCATCTGCAAGGCAATAATGGCTGAGGGAAAGCAGCATGCATTGGCAATAGGATACACAAAACTCTCCACAGAAGACATGTACGTAGAATCACTTTGTGCGTCAAAGTCTGTGCATTAGATTGATGTAGTATTTTGACACATGATAATTTCACTGTTGATTCTTTCAGAATCACATGGGAATTTTTTGACTTATTATCCTTAAAATATGAAATTAATGAAAGAGAGTGAAAGTTTATTTAGTATTATATATAATAGAAGGCTAGTACAGGAATATCTGAACAAAGTGACACTGAGTTAGATTTATCTCCCCTTGATTATCACTGCCATTTAAAAACTCTTGGGACAATATGCTTAGAATAAAAATGGAATAATGACAGAAGTGAATTAAATTGATATTAGCCAGATTGGATGAGTTATCTCTCCTTGAACATGACCATAATTTTGTTGTTGTCGTCGTCAAAAATAATAAAATTGATTGTATATAAAGTGCAATTTTGAATGGTGTACAGGAATGCATAGACTTCAATTATAAGACTTCCTTAGTATATAACCCAAGCATTACTGTGTATGGTAATGTTCACATTTTTAAATTTTGTATTTTGTGTATATACATTTATTTATTTCAAACTTCTAATTCCAGCATGTTAAATACCACTTATAATTGTAAAATATGGCTGTAAAACGATTGTATTTTTTTCTGCTAAGCTCTGTAGCAATTTTTGTTAATTGAGATATTTGGCAATTCTACTACCTAGGAGCAAGTAACTCACTCAGTTTTAAGTGAGTTAATATATAATTTACTTTCAACATTACAAGCAAATCTGCCAGGTTAAAGAGTCTAATTAAAGTTACTTATTAATCAATAATAACAATTATTAATTGGGTTAAACAGCATCCATCTGTATCAATTATGCTTATATCTGAATGCTATTTTAACTAAAGGCATAAGTTCAAGTTACTGACAGCACTTATTTTCATTTTTAGCTTTGAGTTCAATATATTACCACCAATGTTCTCCTTAGTATTTTATGAACAACAAAATTATT
Organism: Sinotaia quadrata; assembly: GCA_028829895.1. Classification (NCBI taxonomy): domain Eukaryota; kingdom Metazoa; phylum Mollusca; class Gastropoda; order Architaenioglossa; family Viviparidae; genus Sinotaia; species Sinotaia quadrata. The sequence goes on along the minus strand of CM054183.1, from coordinate 30,506,107 downwards.
TTATGAATATTTAAATTATAGATTTTTTAAATTTCATTTCAGCCTTGGCAAGAACAAAGGAGTTGGTGTTGATAACATTCATTTCTTGAATGATGGACTTTGGCAAATGAAACCTGTAAAATAATACTTTTCAGTTTCATATCCCATGTTTGTACCTATGTCATTTTTGTCACTTTCCTTTCCCCCCCACCTGTATGCTTGTTGTGTCATAGTGTATATTGTGTAGATGCGCTTTTTTGTTGTAATTAAATGTCCATCATTTCTGGGATGCTTCATTGCAAATAAATTATGAGAAATATCTCAAAATTTCAAATGTGTATTTATTAGATATAATTTATAAACAATTGGATTTAAACTCTGTATTTGAATATTTATGTTTGTGAGAGTGCATGCATATGTATGCTTTGTGGCAAAATTTTTTTTAAAATGTAAATGTTTTTAATTAAATGTATACGTGAATGCTATGTTGAGTAATAAATAACCAGATGAATACATGCTCACGAATGTGCATTACTCATAAATCATCACTATTTGTTCTAACAATCAGGGTATAAATTCTGGTGAAATATTACTTTTGTCCAGGAAATAACAAAAAGTAACAGTATGTTTATTTGGGTGATAAATATGAGAGTGGTGTGTTGATTAGTATGTTATTTTAAGACAACTTAAATGGTTCAACTGTCTGCTAGTTTCATTTATAGTCTTCTAGGCTGCCTTTACCTTTATAAGTAGTTATTAATTTGGGGAAATTGAATTTATAAGCAGTTGTGTTGAAATATGTTAAGATTGATCTCTATCTTAGAGATATGACTGCACTGGATTATGACGTACATAATTAATTATATTTGTTTTTTATACTAATAATTTTTATCATATTTCACTGATCTGTACATTGGTATTACAATAGTGTAATCTTTTCCATAAAGATTAGAAGTAATGAATATTACTGTGAAACATTTGCCTTTAAATTTTTTTTTAATGACATTATATATAAAACATAATTACAGTCATTCAGAAGCAGCAAGAAAGAATTTTTATTCATAAAAAAATATATTAAGTAAAACATTTAATACTGGACAGAATAAGAACATAAGGTCAAGCAGATGTGTGAATGTGATTAGGAAAAGAGTATTAAAAAATCAAGAAGTACATACATTTAAATACAGGCTAGATAGTTGAAAATACATCAAGAGATGACTGACTGTACAGTGAATTCTCTGTTTATATGATGTATGACCTCTGAATTCCTCTTGTAAACATAAAGTATATAAATAGGAGTTTCTCATTAAGATACAGAAGTAGGTACATTCTTCATAATTTATTATGGGGAGCACTTCTGGCCTAGGCCAATTCCATGCTGGGGATTGGGGATGAGTTATGAGGGGTGTTTGAGAGCTTGGAGGGGGACTGTCTACTCTGTGACATTTGTTCTGTCTCATGTAGTTGTGTATAATGTTATTTGTTTGTTTTTCTTATTTTATTTTCTATGTACATATTGCTTTTAACTGTTGGATTTTGATGAGATTCTTATGGTTATTGGATGGATGATTTTGTTTATAAATTTGTCTGTGTTATTTAATTTTATTTAATTGGTTACAGTTTTGATATGTAGATGGTCCTCCCAATCATTGCTTTAGGTGGCTAGTTCTTAGACTTTGTCAAGCCTTGGACTATGGGGCGGTGACCAATCAGTTAGTTTCCCATCACTAGTCATCTATTTTTTTTTTTTGGGGTGGTGGTGGAAGGCTTTGGACTACCCAGATATAGGTCAGTGGATGTACTAATTTGGAAAGTTTATATTTACAATAGTTGATGTGGTGGATGGCTCTCTATCATCCTATTCAACCTGCCCATGCACTCATGCCATTGTTGCACTGGGGGTGGGTAGTACTGACATTGTTGGTCATTTGTCATTGACATTGTCATTTTCTATTGAATATTCTGTCAGTGATCTTCTTTCCTATTAGTCTGCAGTCTTTTATAATGTGTTCTATTTTTAGTTGCTCACCACAACTGCACTTAAATTATCTAATAGCTAACAAGTCTAAATATAGAAATTCTTGATTGTTCTCTTCTAGTGCTATTATATTGATCTATTGTTTGTTGTTTTATCTATGTGGGGTCTTTGTCCCTTTGCTAGTTTTAAATATTGGATTTCCTAAATTTTGACTGGTTTTTTTTTTCAAGATGAAGTTTTCCTTTTGGTGTGGTAATAACTGTTAGTTCTGTATCTTCTTTTAGTCCCATTGTAACCACTTTATCTACTTTTTCATTCCTTGGTAAGTTAATTTGGGCAGAGATCCTTGTGAGCTTAACTTCATTCTTATCAGTTTTTGCACTTGGTCTAGCATTAGGTAACTAATGTCTGGTCTGCCCTCCCTGTGTGTTTTTCTAGCAATCTCATAGCTGAGGGGGAGTCTGTAGCTATAAGATATTTAGTGTTAAATGTAGGTACATGAACTTTCAATAGTGTTGAAAACACAGTAGCACTTATTTCAATGTGTGTATAGTGTGTCTAACAAATAAGACATTGAAAATATAGAAGCCCTCATTTCAATGTGTACAACATGACTAGCCCCTAAGAGACTGAAAATGTGTAAATCAGCATCACTTGGATGTTGGGTCTTGATTTTGTTCTTAGGTTCACATTTTGGGTTGTGTAACTTGGATTGAGTTTGTCATGCATATAAAATGAAAATACCTAAATATTATGTTGTGTAAAATCATATTCTTGAAAACAAACTTGCATAAACAGAGAACTCACTGTATTTCTAATTATTTTCTATAAATTACTCATCACAGTGCAACACTCCAGCCATTTTAAAATAGCAAGCTATTTTCCTGATGCTGTTATAGTTTAATAAAATACAGGAAAAATAACAATTATATATTTGACGAAGTATATTATCTAACCTTTCAGATTTCTTAATATATTTACCTATTTTTGCAGTATTCTTTGAAGGAGATCTTTGTAAATTCAAGTTAAAAAAAAATTACTAAAAGGCATTTTTTAATAACAATATATACATTGTCTTTTTATTGATAAATATAAACTTCGTGTTGTAATATCATATCATTGTGCAACATTTTGAAGTGATCTCTCTGTAAATTTACATGTATGTATCTATCTATAAATTTTCCATTTAATTAGTCACTTACTTTTGTAGGTAATTCTGCCTGCATCTTGTACTAATTTTTAATAAAATATAATATATATATTTATATGTGTGTGTGTGTGCCCATGTATTCCATTTTGGGACTTCCTTTCGAAAAATTGAAAAGTGAGCAGTATAAAATAATGAATATGTTCTGAATATAAAAAATGGATTCTATTTATCTTTTCATTATTCTTTTATGATATCTTAAATAATATCTTCATCTGTTGCCTAAAAGTGTTTGTTTCTTTGGAAAATGTATTTAGTGTTTATGAGAAAATGACATAAATTGCTGCAACTTTAGAATGAGACAGTATAGAAATGATTCAAGTACTTTTGGACTCAGCAAGCCTTCTGTCACACCTAATGAATGAGTTTTCAGTATAAAAATGTTTTAAAAATAAATCTTGTTTGCATTATGGGTTTTCACACATATAAAGAAGCCAAAATAAAGTAATTTAAAGTAGCAATAAATAATCAGTGAATAAAACTATGATATACAATAGAAAAATAATTATTTACTAGAAGTATGCAGTCTTGTCAAATTTGAATTTGTTTACTCTCATTGGCTTACTGCACTGATATCTCAGAATGGTAAAATGTAATTTAGGCTCAAAATGGCATGCATGGATCACATAGATTGTACAATCTTCTGCATCTGAATGGTATCGGACTTAGCATGTTTGGTTAAATTTCTCTCTCTCTTTTCTCAACTCCAAAGAGTACTGGATCCACTAGGTTCAACTCCGCTCTGGGCAAACTTCACTCATTATGGTTATTATTTATTAATTAATAACACATTACTGATTACAAGTGATCAAGAATCTTAATTTATACTTATTAATAGATCTCCCAGAAGACCAACATGTCTCTCACTTGGCAGATTATAAGTGTGTCATAAAACTACTCTTTACACAATAATAAGATAGACGTTTTACTGTCGCATAATGTTTCTACAGGTGGAAACTTCTTAGGAGTAATTAAAAATCCGTCTTGTTTATATTCAACAAGCCCCATTCACCCACTGTTACTCCAACATAAGGTTTCAATATAGGTGCAAGAAGGTTAGAAATTTAACAATGAATGTATTAAATCAACAATCAAATATACAACATATGAATATAATCAAAAGAGCATTGACATTTATATCCCTTCACAACAAAGATTAAGCATTAGATACTGTCACAAGAGGATGGGGAGACACCCCACTCATTATGTTGGGGTCACCAGATTGTCACATGAGGATCAAACACTCTGATGGGGGTGAAGAAGTGGCCGTCCACGTGTGTTGTCGATACAAATGTAGGAATTGCTAAGATGGACATCACAAATTCCACACACATATGCACCATAGGTTTTATTTTTTCCCTTTTTATTATGTATGCAGGGTTACATTTTATTGACGTGTTTGTCTATAAGAATGTGTATAGAATGGAACATGAGGAACAATACAGGACATCACAAATGCTGCCATGCCACCCTCTCTGTCAAAACAATGTTAGTCAAGAGTTTGTTTTAAAGTAAGTTTATTAATGCTACACTCAGTTGCAAACATGTGCCCTAGGGGAGGGGTAATGTTAAGATGATTGAAAATGAAATGATGGAAAGAAAAAAGAATTAAATATTTCGGTAATACTGCCTGTCAATGTTATACAAAGATCCAAATAAAAGTCCTAATTATATAATGCATGTACATTCAATAAATACAATACTTACACTACAATTAATTTTAATACATTATTATTGTTTTAATCGCTCTCCAAAAGAAATGTCACTTTGAAATTCAAACGAAAGTTTAAAAAAAAATATTAACCCTAATATTATTTCAAGGTTCCACCGAGATTTGAACTCGGATTGCTGGATTCAGAGTCCAGAGTGCTAACCATTACACCATGGAACCGGATATTTAAACGTCTCAAATTTATTTATATTAATCAAAGGTATTTTTTAAGCAAATTATGTTCATACTGCACTACATGTATATTTTCCTGAAAATAATAATATGTACATTATTTGTGCATTCTACTTTAGACGCATCGTTAAATTAAAAAAAAAAAATAGTTTTTAATTTATGGTTGTTAGCGGCCTCTTTATTTCGAGTTTATACTGAATGCTCAAATTAATTTTATTTTGTAAATGATGAATCGCATAATAATAATTACACACTATCAAAAAAGTATAGCAATAAAATACATTAGATTTAACTCAAACTAAAATCATTCCGTTGCATGTTACCTTATCAAGACTACTTCGAAAGAAAAGAAAAATAATTGGGAACATTAGTCTCGACTGCTACTTTCTATCGAAACCGATAAAGGAAACTCATTAACTATAAAATTATTAGTAGTACAAACAGAAATATTCGTCTTCATTTATCTGATAGGATTACAATTGCAGGCAGTAGAACTAGTTGGGTTTCGGCACGAATAGTTATGGTGCTGTTAGCATTTAGTGGCAAGGGAGACTACTTGAAGAGTACGGTTAGTGAGACTATATTTAATTCTAATAAACTATTTTCTCTCTTCATAAGCTACTGTTGTTTGACAAATGCTACGGTTAAATTAGCAACATACTCTATAAACTCAACTACATATTATTGGCTTCCTTGAAATGCATGCAGTTTTATTAGACCAAAGATTTTGTTGTTTTCTAAATAGGCTTAAATCTTCACAGTAAAATAAAATAACATTTAAATAATTGCATATTACAAAGAAAATAAACATATAAAATTTATAATAGTTTTTGTTCGTTAATTGTAATTCAGACAGAACAATTAGTAAATTACTTTTACCGCAGTAATTAAACTAATTACTAAAGGTTTTGCTTTCCAGAGCATAAATTTATAATGTATAAATTTATAATCAAACATACTTTGCTTTTCGTTGATGATAAGTAAAACATTAACATTGTAGCAACATAATTATAGTTCCAACAATAATAGCACTTATAGCTATTGCTCGTTCGTTAATAAATAGTTTGCCACTAGAATCACAGAATAGCTTATTTTATTCACATTTTCTATCTTCTAGCTAATCAGGATTGTTGGATGGCTAGGGGTTCAGAGCTGTTAGAGGATGGTCTATCTTATGTCTATTAAATCGTCCATAGTTACTCTGCGGTCCAGTCTTGGAATATGAACTCTGCCTGTAATTTTAGTTAATCTAAAGAGGGGTGAATTAACGCTAACTACCATTTATCGTGATCCCTCACTCCACCAGACGTACAGAGCTTCATTTCACTCACGGCTATAAACCTTTATTCACCGTGTTTATTTAAATCACGACAATAGACATATATTCACTGTGTTTATTTCATTCACGACTGTAAACCTGTATTTATTGTGCTTTACACTGTTGACGACTGTAAATATGTATTTATTGTGCTTATTTCATTCATACAATCTATCTATCTATCTATCTTAGATAGATAGATAATCAGAGAGGTGAGAGAGAGAGAGAGAGAGAGAGAGAGAGAGAGAGAGAGAGAGAGAGAGAGAGAGAGAGAGTAAATATTCATTAATCACACAGACTGTAAAGGTTACGAGATTTTAGTAGCAGTTCCAATCATAATATTAAATACTACTTTAGAGTTGTAGAGTAGGGAGTACCTTAACTTTTCAGTCAATATACTATATTTTATAATTATTATTTAATTGCTACTTTGTTACAGATGCAACCAAATCTTTCACGAGGCTGCACGTGTAATGAAGTATTATTAATAGGCTCATCTTTCTTACCCGTTATATGGCTCACTTCTTAACCATAACTGTATCATAATGTACAGTTTCCCGTAATGTTTTATAAATTATTAAATAGGCTCGTCTTTCTTACCCGTTATATGGCTCACTTCTTAACCATAACTGTATCATAATGTACAGTTTCCCGTAATGTTTTATAAATTATTAAATAGGCTCGTCTTTCTTACCTGTTATATGGCTCACTTCTTAACCACAACTGTATCATAATATACATTTTCCGTGATATTTTGTAAATTATTTTGTCCTTAATTGTCATTAGTTAATTTCACCTGGAGTGGGAGTAGGGTGGCTCCCAAAGTGCCATTTACAGAAAGAGGTCACGATGTTGCTTTAGTTGATGATTTATATTTCATGAAACTTAATATCGAAATTATCATATCACCCCTAGGCACAATCATTTCACCCCTAAAGCAGTCTACATATCAACCCTAAAAAATCTAGTCATGATTATGTCATCCTTAAAACAATCTAGTTGAGATTGTGTCACCCATAAAACAATCTAGTCATAATTGTGTCACCCATATAACAATATAGTCATAATTATGTCACCCATAAAACAATCTAGTCATGATTATGTCACCCATAAAACAATCTAGTCATAATTATGTCACCCATAAAACAATCTAGTCATGATTATGTCACCATAAAACAATCTAGTCATAATTATGTCACCCATAAAACAATCTAGTCGTAATTATGTCACCCATAAAACAATCTAGTCCTAATTATGTCACCCCTAAATCAAGCTTGACATAATCATGTTACCTCTTAGCCTATGTATAATAATCATTTCAATCCTATAGCAACACTGGCACAATCTTTTCACCCTTACAGCAATCGCGGCAAAATCTTCCACTTCACAGTGACTGAATTGTTACAGACGATTATTAATAATGCAACGACTATGTTGAATGCTGCAAATGACACAATTAGGACAATTTTATCAATAATTGCTAACATGAGAAAAAATAAATTTGTCATAATTTAAATTTGTTTTCTCATTCAATCTGTAAGTTACTTTTCCCTAGTGAGTTACAGTGGAGTTTAAGTTTCATGGTTACAAGTCACTTGATTCGTTTTATTCAAATGAAAGTACCCTTTGATGGAATCATACTGCTGACATATTTTAGTGCCAATGGAGCGTACGTTGCGGATGGGGCGAAAGGAAGGATATGGTCTTGTGGAGTTACATGAATGCGTGTCTAGGATTTAGTCACGATTTTCACTTGGCGTGACGGTAAACAAAATGACTTCGTGTCTAGGTTATAACGCCAGAAACCACAAGAAACCGGTTCCCTAAGTCCAAGTGCGCACTTTTAACAGTTCGTTGACTTTGAGTTCCACGCCCACTTTCCAATAATACTTTAATTTACTGACCACTTTCCAATAATAATTTAACTTACTGACCACTTTCCAATAATAATTTAACTTACTGACCACTTCCCAATAATAATTTAACTTACTGACCACTTTCGGTAGTTCAGATCAGAGGCAATCATCCAAGAGTGCGTCTGCCTCTTTGGTTCCAGTCTTGACCTTCAGATGAGACCCACTCTAATCTTTGGTTTCAATCTTGACCTCCAGACGAGACCCATTCTAATCTTTGGTTCCAATCTTGACTTCCAGACGAGACCCACCCATTAATACATTTTTGCTCTCTCCTTGAAAACCACAAAAGAAGCATTTCATTCCAAAAAAAACTTGTCAGGGGAGAGACTTAGTCATGTAACACGAATAAACCCCCAAAACTTGTCACAGGAGGCTTAGTCATGTAACACGAATAAACCCAAAAATACCTGTCACTGGAGGCTTAGTCATGTAACACGAATAAACCCGAGAGGATTAAAGAAAGATAACCAGTTATCGATAACTTATGAAGGCCAAACTAGTTTTATTTAATAATTACGATGCAACTGCCATTTCTCACATTTTAAAAGACAAGTCATTCAAACAACCGCCTTTATTTTTTGTTTGTTTCAGCAGTAGAATTTTCTCCGCATGAGCCTTTCTGCAAATTACGTCATATAGAAACGCGCGCGCGTGAGTGAATGTGTGTGTGTGTGTGTAAGTGTGTGAGTGTGCTTGCTTGTGATTATGTATGTATGTGTGTGTGTGTGTGTGTGTGTGAGTGAGAGGGTGGTTGTTGATGAGATATATGTGCTATATTCGGTACAGCAAACCTAAAATGTCGCTCTCAGGCCGTGCATACATGCTTAAATATCTGTGCTGATTTAAAACCTGGTGATTGCAGTAAACCGTATAATCGTGATTTGGCACAAAAAAAAAAAACAAAAAACCCCCCACCAAATGTGCTGTAGACTGTTAAAATACAAGTGGCCGGATCTAACTGCTGACTAATTCATAAAACACGACTACGTCGTTGGGGCAGCCATCACCCAACAGTCATGTCTTTCAGATTTTAACTGCCAAAGGATCTTTAACTCCGCGGCCTATCAACACACGGAACACGATTTATCGTCACACCCGACGGAATAGACACTAAGGTTATCACTTTAAGCTATGGAGCGGATTACCATTAGTTTTAAATTTTTATTTATTATTTTATTTCCTACCCTGGGCACGTGACGGAGAGTCAAGCGTCCAACCTTCATGACCGTCACTCTGCCCACCTTTGACGAAGTTCGTGTTGTGTCGTCACTGTGCAATAAATACTGGGATATACGATTTATAATCAACTAATATTGCACCTAACACCCCAAACCCCCCACCCCCCACCCCCACCAAAACCATAAAAAGTTTCCACACTCGTAAATTTATTTAAAATTAATCATATCTTTTCTTTAAAAACCAAAAATATTTATCGATGCATTTTTTTCTCAGAATTCTTAAATCCGTGGTTTTCAACCACTCCCCGCACACACATACTGACACCATTTGATTGAATATACCATTGACACCACTTGTTCACCATTTCCTGGAGAACATACCATTGATACCAAGACAATTCACGGAAAGTAGAAAACATAATTGTTTGCAGAGAGTGAAAAAAAACACCCTTGATTGACTGACCTTAACCTATTGTGCCGTAACAGGATGAGAACTGCCGCCTATTTTGAAAGACAAATACTCTATTTGTCGTAACAAAACAAACATGGAGGCCAATAGTGCATGTGACGCGTTCGATGGCGGTACAGAAGTGATGTAAACCCCATCTATACGAATCGTTAGGTGAATATAGCATATAGAACAGGGTTTGTACAGCCTATATTTAGTCAGGTTGGGGGTGGGGTGGGGAGGGATGGCGATGCATTGATTGTATTAATGTCAGCTAGAGGTCATACTGATTTAACGGTAACTTTGGACAGGTCGGTCATTCACTACAGTCACTCTATAATCAATCGCCATTTAGTTGGTCTAGTTGGAACAACTGCAACATGCTGATTTGAGACAGTGTGTACTGTTCAAAATAAAAACAAACAAACAAACAAACAACTGCAAAAGTCGACGCTTCGGCTAAACAGTATTTTTAAGGACAGTAAAGTAAATAACATTGGTACAGGAACAATATTTTTTTATAAAATGTATTTTCTAAAATAAAATGTGTATTTCTTTACTTACGCACGCACACACGCACGCACACACGCACGCACGCACGCACGCAGGATTTATACAATGTTTTTGCAACTTCAAAATTGTAATAAAATTGCAATGCCAAGGGAAACAATGTATTGTACAAGTAATTTATCTTTTAGAAGTAGTCTCCCTTTTAACAAATCTAAGTATGCACATTGAAGGGTACACTAGCTCTTCCATTTGTTTACAACTTTACATTATGCTATAACATGGATTAAATTGATAATTTGGTGATACAAAACATTATAATACCTTGGTAAATGAGCACCTTTTGCCCATAAAATAATTACCACTTTTTGAGATGTGAAATAAAATGTACAGAAATAAATCGGAAGGTTGTAAATAATATTCCAAGAACATTAATTATGATATCACAAACTCTAAAAAAAAAAAAAAAAAAAAGCTAAAGCCATTTATAGCATTTTCAGCAACTTCGGTAAAAGTTAGGAAACAGAAAACAAGCTCGACAGAAGAATCTACTCACTGAGTCGGCTGATTATTAAATGAAAAAGAAAAAATCGAAAGGCAATGAATAAATATTGATTATGAAAATACAAAATGATTGTTTTTTTAAAAAAAAACAACTTAACAATCCGATTTGTATTTGCAATAGAAATGTATATATGCAACTTATCATATTGTATGGGGAGTAAATTAAGACCTATAGTTTAGCTTCTGTGAAATGACACACAATACCACATTTATTTTTAAAAGGTATACACTATACAGTACACATACATTACGCTATGCTATCTGTGAGCAAAGATGTGCTCAACACTCTGGATTTCAAAGACTCTCTTTGAAACAATATTGGTAAAATATTTTGAAACTATTGTCAGCATTTCTCATATTAACCAATCTATTTTGGAAACAAAGAGTGTTTTCTAAAATTTCGAGCATTTTCCTCAGAGTAATGAGGCCGATCAAATTTTATTGAGATTTGAGTACTGGCAGCCGTCACGTATGCGTAATATTACGTCCCAGCCAAAACTGGCCAATGCCTAGTCCATGCATGGTTAGGGGAGAGAAGTTTTAGCGTTTTAAGATGGAGATAACTACTTTTTTCTTCATGTCAGTGGGATCTGTTCCTTTGGGTATTTGGTTATTCTTACTTCTCTTGTATTGTTTTCCCCTAAAGCAGGGGTGCACAAACCACAGCCCGAGACAGGGCTCTGTGCAACCCCCAGAGGACTTTATTTCATTATTTGTGTTGTTTTCTTCTACTGAGCCATCCATGTGCAATCTAACTTTCGGCCCTCCACGCACTATCAATTGGAAATTTGCCCTCTGGCCTAAAAAGTTTGTGCACCACTGCTTTCCATTATATATTACATTATTGAAACACACAACTGTCTTTTCTCTCTTTTTCTTGATTCTAGTTTATTCTACTTTATATGACGTCATTTAAAAACACTAACACCTTTTATCACTTCATGGATTTATTTTAGTCCATATATATGACTAATTTACGCACAAGTCCAACTTCTTGGATCTGATTTTAATCCACGTATGTGATGTAATTTACACACACAGCCATCGTTTATCATTAATATATAAATTTGTGTGTGTTATTGTTAATAAACGTCATTAGTAGACGTAATTCGCGTACTTTGCTTGACGTCAATGCGTGGCTGATATCTAGGCAATTAAGAAAATTAAGACAAGACATATTACATGGGACTGGGGTGGGGTGGGGTTTTAGCTATCTCTGAAGTTGGGGTGGCAATACTGGGTTACCTTTCAGCAAACAGACTTTGACACACTTTCCTAACCTACCCCGGTCCGTGACATAACTGATGCCTTCTTATATGAATAAATTACAGAAAAGAAATAATATTCAGATTTAAGCTAAGAGGAATTAAGACTTTTTTAAAAACTTATGTATCATTTAATATTCAGATTTAAACTAAGAGGAATTAAGAATTTTTACTAATGTATCATTTAATATTCAGATTTAAACTAAGAGGAATTAAGACTTTTTACTTATGTATCATAAAATATTCAGATTTAAACTAAGAGGAATTACAGACTTTTTACTTATGTATCATAAAATAATAAAAGGGGACAATCTGAAGGCATAGGTGAGTATAAATAAACAAAAGAACAAAGTAATCCTCAAACGCCAAAAAAAACAAAAAAAACAAAAAAAAAGGAGAAAATTACTACAAATACTTGTATGAACGAACAAGAATGTAATCGTGTTTTATGAATTATCCAGCAGTCAAATTTAACCAATGGTATTTATCAGTTTCAAATCCAGTCTCTTTCCAGTGCCTTGAACATTTCTCTTTTTTATCTTTTTAATCACAGTATCACATACGCCATACGGCCTACAACAATCACCAGGGGTCAAATCCGCACAGATACCATACAGACACGGTTTTGAAGCGACATTTTTGACATTATTGTGAGGATTATATTTTATTTTAACAGCAAAGCCCCCCCCCCACCTATCATCTCACCCCCAACCTCCAGCGTTAGTAGAAGGTTCGTGTAATGGTGGTTTGTTCGTTCTGAGAGAAACAACTAAAACAGGAAAATAAAAGTGGCTGTTTAAATGATATCTTTCAAACTTACAGCTTCGTTATTTAACAAGAATAGAAAAAAATAGGTCTGAAAAAGTTAGCATTGCCTTTCCAGTAGTCAGTTCAGGTCTGATTAACGTCACATGACTGCATTCTCCCCTGACAGTTTTAATGAAGTGTTTCCTCTCGAAACATCGAGATTGAATTTGGTGTCGAGTGTATTTAATTAAATGAACAACGAACTGTTTAAAGAGTGCACAGTGGGACTAGAGAACTGGATTCTGATCACGTAAACAAGACACGAAAAGCTGTGACTACAGTCACGCTCTCAATCACACGCCTGAAATCGTGTCTGAATCCTGGACCAGTTATCGTACTATTCCAAGAGACCCTATCCTTCCCTCACCCCCCACCCCACCCCTCAACATACGCTGCACTGGCAACCTCACATTGCTCAAAGTAGGTCAAAAGCATGGTCCCGCCGCTTATGATTTTAAAAATTACAATGGATCCTATAACATGTAACCATGACACTTAGATTCCACAGTGACTGATCTGACTCACGGTGGGAATGAGAGAACAGCTTGAAATCGTGACCATAATTGTTTTCTTTCATTTAGATAATTATTCATACCTTTGTTTCACTCGTATCATTATCAACATTCAACAAAGCTGCAGCAAAAAATTTTTTTTATTGCATCGTAAGTGGCACAAGTTAATCCTAACCACTGCTTGACCCTATGTCCATGCTGTTAATCGAGAGTCACATTAACCTTTGACAATTGGCCTTACTCTATGATTATACTCTTAACCAACAGTCATCGTTACCTCTGCTAGTATACCCTGCTCTGTAATCCTACTCGACTTTATCATGAGCACTAACAAACATTATTCTAACAAAAGTATTCCGTGACACACTGGCCGGTGAGTGAAATTGGGATGGGTGGGTAGAGGACGGGGAATGGGGCGGTATAAGCCTATGAGCTAATGATAAACAAGGGAGAGAATTTAAAGAAAAACACCATTCGAAATTGTTACTGCTGAATTTGCAATGAAAAATCTGGGAAGTTTTTTTCACTTTATGAAAGAAAAGAAGTAGCAGAGTGCCACTCCTCGTTGTTTATACACGATGCCTGTATTCGCTATATAAAAGTGATTCCAGAATATACAATCTACAAAGACAGGGCAAGACGTGGGCTAGGACAAAGCAAGATCCACTGGACAAGATGAAGGACGGAAGGTGGACAATCACGTGGAAGGTATCGATCTCACTACTCACACTGGTTCTGATTTGACATTCAGAAGCTTATTGAAATTGAAATGGCCAACGATAACTTTCATATGGATATACTAACTAATGACTAACCTACTGACGCCAAAGTTATCAAAATTAATTGTAAACATTTTTGTGACGCTTAAATACTAGTGCTATTTCGAGTTTTTTCTCGCTTGCAAATATTTCTCTATGAGTGTGAGCTAAGCGTCACTACAAGACTGAATTTTGAGAAGCTATCAGCGATGTGTGAGTGAAATTCTGAGAGAGAAATTTGTCATTTGTGGTACCTATTTGTAGTTTGAATAGTTATACAGATAAAGACTCTGACTTTATTCTCTATAGCAAATTATTTTTTTGTGTGAATGAAGGCTAATACCATTTTATCCAGTTTCTCGTATAGAGATAGAGCGAAAGAGAATAAGAGTGAGAAAGAGTTTTAGCTTCATATTGTTCATATCTGAACTTTCATTTTAATATTTCAGGAATGGCACCCTTTCTATTTCAGTTTTAATGTTTCAAATGGCTGATTCCTTGGTTAAACCTAGCTGTAAGTTTGTTTTTATGCTGATGCCTTGTTCAAACTTAGCTTTATGTTTGTTTTTATGGTTGATTCCTTGGTTAAACTTAGCTTATATTTGCTTTTATGGCTGATACCTTGTTCAAACTTAGCTTTATGTTTGTTTTTATGGCTGATTCCTTTAGCTTATATTTGCTTTTATGGCTGATGCCTTGGTCAAGTTTAGCTTTATGTTGGCTTTTATGACTGATCCCTTGGTTATACTTAGTTTTTTTATTGGCTTTTATGATTGATTTCTTGTTATAATTAGCTTTTTGTTGGTTTTTATGCTTTGCTGTAGCTGAGCGGTGGACCCGTTATTCCATTACTTGTAACGGTTAAAGGTGGATTCCTTTACTGTCCAGGTAGTCAGAGGAGAGTGCCTGTGGGATAATTATATTTTAGAGATCTTTGAAAAATTTTAACAATTTTGCATTAATTGATTTTGGAGCCGGTAAATGTGCTAGGTCAGTGGCATGCAACAGTAAGAAAGAAATAGCTACATTCAATATGAATGACCACTGACCATATAGCTTGAGGTCCAGCTAAAGGAAATAAAGCCGTTATTTCAACCTCTTTTGTCATCATGGCACAATTTCTCAGTGTTATTGACGTTTCGCTCCTGGAACGGATAATCTGAACCGGGTTCTGCCGCATTAAAGTTTCATCACAAACTGTGAATCAATCTATATAAGGCGTTCGCTAAATAAGAAACTTGAATTACAAACCAACCGGCTGCCAATAAACCTAAATAACAATTAGATATTATTAAAACTAAAATTTTGCTTGAATTGTGGTCCAAACTGCCAGCAACAATGCGTGGCTGTCTTAGTAATATCACGCTCGTAGAATTAATTAGATATCAAAATAATTTGACAAACCAAACTAATCCTATAACTAGCACGAATGACGTCTTCCCTTCTATGATTGATAACAACATCGTCATAATTCAATAGTAATGAGCCCTAGTTAGTTGAACGTTGATCAGCAGATTTAACCGCATTTTACCAAATTCTCTCATTTCGAAACGTTGGGCCTGCGTCGTGAATAAATTCCTGGATTATATTATTTTCTAACTCGGTTAGCCGAGACGACTGAGTCGTTCCGAATGCAGCCGAAGCCGAGGGGCGTAACGTCGACCAATCAAAATTGAAGTCCTGGGGAAGCCCCTGACGGGATTCCGCGAATAAGCACGGCTCGCAGTATTAGCGACACACACGATTTTATTGTATGAAGTAAAGTGCCGTTGTTAATGTATGTTTGTGTTTGGATTCAGCTCACCCGATCTGCGCCGTTACAGACTGCAGAAGTGCGTTTCTTTGAACTAGTAAGCTAACTTTTTTCTTATTGTATTATGCTTTTGCTTTGAACTATTGTCGTCATATTTTTTTTTAAATTAAAAAAAACAGTGTGTCACTGAAGGGTGTTGCTGAATAACTAGTCCGAGGGCACCCGCAGCTATGTCGTCCGCCTGCTCAGACATTCCTTTCTCTTGTCATTTTCGTTGGTGTATTTTTAGTCAGAGTTCTCTTCGCGCCAAATGGCGAGTTATTACCATGTGACTCCAATACATGTATTCGGGGTGGGGGTGGGGAGAAGAAGAATTCGAAATGAATTTCAAACCCTGATAAAATTGTCAAATTATTGCCTGTGATTTTAAACTCCTTATAGTTCAAGCGTCGGTTCTTTGATTTGAACACGACTGTATAGCCTACCTTAATTAGTGAAGATATCACTGTATATATATATATATATATATTGCATGGGTGTATATGTACTGCATGAGTATGTGCGTACTGAAGTCTGAAATGTAGTGTTGATAGCAATTTATGTAGGCCTACAATATGAGTATGTAATGTGTTGACATAAACCGTTAGTACTGAATGAGCGTGTACTGCAGTGTTGATGTTGTTAGTTATATATGCAATATGTTGTAATGTTGATAAAATGTACATACTGCACGATTGCGTAATGTTGATAAACTGTACACACTGCACGATTGCGTAATGTTGATAAACTGTACGACCTGCACGATTACATGATAAACTGTACTGTGGTAGTGGTATCAGTAGTAATGATATCAGTAAATCATGCAATTAGTGCATACTGTAGTAATGATATGAGTATTGATTATATGTTGTAAAGGTGATATCAGTAATACTGATATAAGCAAATCATGACGGTATACTACAGTGATGATATCAGTATAAGTAATTAAATATAATCACTAATCAATGCCGATTGATTATATACTAGTAACTACTGTAGTAGCGATATCAATATTGATTTTGTATAGCAGAGTTGAAGTCAATAATAACTGGATAGTGAAGAAATGACATCAATATTCATTATATATATTAGAAGTGGTATCAGCACTGACTTGCTATGTATTGTAATGGCGATATGAATACTGTATATATATATATCATAGAATTGATTTCAGCAGAGATTGAAAGTGACAGATGATATTCATATTGACCACTTTGTAACGAAGTGAGGATATCAGTATTGATCGATAGTATACTAGAGAAGATATTAGTATTGATCGATACTATAGTAAGATATGATATCAGTAGTGATCGATAGTATACTAGAGATGATATCAGTATTGATCGATAGTATACTAGAGATGATATCAGTATTGATCGATAGTATACAGGAGATGATATCAGTATTGATCGATAGTATACTAGAGATGATATCTGTATTGATCGATAGTATACAGGAGATGATATCAGTATTGATCGATAGTATACTAGAGATGATATCAGTATTGATCGATAGTATACTAGAGATGATATCAGTATTTGAAAAAGTATACGATAGCGGCGAGTAACAGTATTGAATGAGTATGTATTAGAGTAGTGATATTGGCATTAACTGATTTTGTATTTAGTGGCGATCTCATATGAAGTGACTTTCGCTGCTATGCTGATATTTAAATAACATAGTTATGCTGTTTAGCGGTGATATGTCCTGCTTGAGTTCAGCACTAATTAATTACACACAGCGCTAGTTAACTGCAAATTGGTACTTTTTCCAAGTGTCAATAGTTAACTCCAAGTTAGGACTGCTCCCCCTCCCCAAAGTAAGGTGAGTTATATTTACATTAAAGTTAAAATAAATATTGACAGAAAATTAATGCATAACTATGTCTTTAGTTATCATGTTCGATTAAATAGTAAAAGCTCGCAAGATGTGTGTGTGTGTGTGTAGGTAAGTAGGGTGATTGAATGAGGGTAATAAGACTCTTTTAAGAGTGTGACTGTGTCCTTTGTTACTTTAGACTGATTTAGTCGACTTTTAGATTAGATTTGGGTGTACTAGTGTACTGCGTTAAATGTGTTTATTGGAATTGATAATGAGTGAGTTAGTATTTTCTTTTTCTGACCATGTTATTTTATTTAAATGTCATTTATTTAATATTTATTGTGCTTGCTATATATATTAGCTCTTTCAGTGGCTACTGTCCGGTTTTATTTGCTGTCAGTCCGGCTACTTAAAAAAAATATTTTGCTATGGGGTGTGGTGTGTGTTATATCCCCTTTCTAGTTTTCATGCATCGGTATCTGATATGACTCACACGCGCGTCTGCAGCACAGCGCTGCTGGGCGAGTGGCTCAGCGGTCCCCGGGCCGCTCACTCATGCGTGCGTCAAATGCTATTTGTGGAAATGAAAGTAAAGCTCACGATACTGACACCCAATTGATTTCATTACACGGCCGATCGTTAGCGTTGCGCGCGCAACGTTGACCCCCACTCCTCTACACCCCTCTAGCGCGCGTTTTTGTTGAGCGGAGAGCCCTGCTAAGGCATACCACCTTGAAGAAAGCAGGGTTAACTCAGCCGAAGAACTATGCAAATCCGACTTTGACGATCCTCTTATGGTGATAAATCAAACAAATTTTAATCAGTGCATGTTGAATTGAACTAAAACTGTGTGGGCACTTTGTGCTGTTGGCGGTGTATATATAGCGACTGTCCTGAGTCGTGACCCTGTATGTGAAGAAGCACTAAGCGGGGCGAACTAAACATAGCGCACTCCTAGACAGTGGGATGTGGGGAGTCATTAGGTCAGCACAAGAGGAGAATGCAGCTCACGAAAGAGCGAAGTTGAGTGGATTAAAATTTTAAAAATAATTAAAATAGATAATTAGTATGCAAATAAAGTTGTCACATTGTCGTTGACACACAGGGACGTTCGTTACGTATGCACATCACACACACATACACACAGAAATACCACCACACACACAAACAGCAACAGAGTACCGCAACACACCTGGTCACCAAGTCACACATAATCACACATTACTGGTATTAATAATGACAGTCAATGCTATATATTAACACACACCATGACGCATACCTCCCCACCCCTCCACGACACACTACATTCACACCACACAATGCATCATGGCACACTTCACACGCACACACAACAGGATGCAAACATGGACAAAGAGGCTTTTTTTTTGTATGCACATATACTTGTTTATGACCCTCAATATAACTGTTTATGGCGGACCTGTCGACCATGAGAACGGCTGATTTGTCTGAGTAAAATCTTTCCCGGATATAAAGGTCTTTCAGTTATGACTGCTTTACCACTGATGTTGTTTATGGGTCAAATTTATCCAAGGCAAAAAAACTATCCATATTTTGCAGATGTCACAAGTTATCATTATCTAGCTTCGTTATCGGACTTACTGAGCTTTTGTTATCAATGTTTCTTGTTAGCTTACATGCCAGTTTGAAAACACCTCATTAACAGATATAATTAAAGCTATTTACATATATAATTAAAGCTATTTCCTATTCTTTAGTACCTTTACGCAGCTAATAATGGAAGATTGAGTAGATATGAACTTTGCACAAGTAGCTGTATAGATTGACGTATAGTCTATCTAACTACAGCAATCTATTTGTTTGTATTGCTATTACTGTCACATCCCTGGCTTCCATAGTGAAAATGTCGATTGCCACCCCAATAAATAAATGCACTACTGATAAAGCTGACTGACGGATACAACTCCACGGCTCTTCCGACACAACTCTTGGTAGCAGGGGCAATAACTGATTGTGCTGTTGCGAATGATATATGGTAATTTGATGACGTATAATAGTCATGATTGTCTGTTGAACGGAATAAATTCTTGCTACTATAAATAGACACTCTCAGTAAAATACCTCACCCTTTAATAATTTTGACTTACTCCGAAGAGTTAATTACAAATAAAACAACCTACGCCACTCTTATACCCTCTGTTTCATCCTTTCCGTCTCTCTCTCTCCTCCCCCCCCCCATGTCTGGCCATGTCACATTCAAGGGGCTTTAAAAGCAAAATAGGTGTGTGCATGAATGTACTGACTGGAGGTAGTTGCTGTGTACAGATGTGTGGAATGTCACGTTTATCGGAGACTGACTGTATGTCACATACAGAATTTTTTTCACAAGGCGCCATGCAGCCTTCGTAGTGTACTCATTCCATAAAAATAGGTCGCACTCGAACTTAAAGTGGATGCTGTCGTGAAATACTTTTCTGTGAACACTCTCGACTTCTGACATGTAACGTGTCCGAAAATGTACGTGTGGATGTGTCTGCAGTAGTGCAGCTTAGTGATACTTATGTAAAAATACACGTCAGTATGTAAAAATACACGTCAATATGTATTGTCAATATGTAAAAATACATGTCAATACCTACATTAATAGTTGTATGTTGGATCTTACTATATACTAATGGGGTTTTGTATAAATGTAATTATTGCTTAAAGACGACATGAAGAGGAAAACATCTAGGACAACTTTTGCAAATAAGTGAAATAAATCAGTTTTCTTTTAACATACAACTCATTTGAAATCATAGTCCCGGCTAAATGAAAGCGATTAATAGAATATGTTTCTGCCAGATTTTCGAAGTTACAATGTAAACAAACGCGCTTGATGTCCGACACAGAGACATATTCTATTAATTTCTAAGGAGTCAGCACGACCAATCAAACATTTTCATAATGAAAGCATTGTCATAGTGATTGAAATGGGTCAGCTATATATAAGAAATATACTTTCTGCTTAAAAGCAGATTTATTCATAGAATCCGTTCTTTTGTTTTAACGTTTAAAATGGCTTTTTAACGTAAGTAAAGCCATGATATTTATTCTATATTTAGTAACAAAGTATTACAGTTATATTGTTACACTTGTTCTCTTGTTTTGATTTAAATTAACTCATGACAAACTTTAAAAGCCAAAGAATATTCATGACTATTTTAATATGTTGTTCATTCGTTTGTTTTTGTTTCAAATGAGTGTTGACGTATGGTAGTGACAGCGTTTCACCGTATGCATTCCACTCCCCAAGTTTCGCAGTTCATGCAGATTGCTTTGCATTGTTCTTTGACGCGGAGTGGTTTACACGTTTCGCATGTTTACACATTGCCGTACGATGACTTGTCTAATTACGCTGTATAAAACGTCCATCTTTACACATTGCCGTACGATGACTTGTCTAATTACGCTGTATAGAACGTCCATCTTTACACATTGCCGTACGATGACTTGTCTAATTACGCTGTATAAAACGTCCATCTTTACACATTGCCGTACGATGACTTGTCTAATTACGCTGTACAAATCGTCCATGTTTACACATTGCCGTACGATGACTTGTCTAATTACGCTGTACAAAACGTCCATGTTTACACATTGCCGTACGATGACTTGTCTAATTACGCTGTACAAAACGTCCATCTTTACACATTGCCGTACGATGACTTGTCTAATTACGCTGTACAAAACGTCCATCTTTACACATTGCCGTACGATGACTATCTAATTACCCTATATAAATCATTCATGTTTACACAATACATATAATGTCTCTCTATGCTGTACAAAACGTCCATATTTACACAATGCCATACGACGACCTGTCTAATTAAGCTGTACAAAACATCATCTTGACATGTTGCACTAAATCTATACACTATAAAGAAATTGGTCACGTAAAAATCAGATTTTTTCCAAATTCTAAAGTGTAGTATTTTCTCCAATTTTATAAAGTGTTTCTAAATTAATTTAGAAAAATCTGTTATTTTCATTCGAAAGGGGACAGACAGCTTAATGGATTTCATTTCGAAAACACGACCGTTTAGTACAGCGTAATTAGACAGTCTCCGTATGCACAGTATTAACATGCACACTTTGCACAGAATAATTAAAGTCATCATACGCATTAAAAAATGCTATATCAATCTAACTACACAAATTCACATTCTATAAAATTTTTAATAATTGTTGTGAATCTGTAACTTCGAAATGTATTATAACCCATCACATTCTCAATCTTAACAATACGCAATGCATTATAGATTATAAAATTAAAAATCCGTATTTTTAATCTGCAAATGCGCAAAATGCATCATAACATAAAAAATAAACAGTTGTATTATCAGTTTGTAACAATGCACAATACATTTTATATATATCAGTCGACTTTTATTTTCTAAACTGTAAGTCATTTTGTTAATTTTTACAAAAAAGTTATCATCTTTCACTTTTATATACAATGAAATTTGGATCTTACGGAGTCATCGATTTTGTTTCAGATGGGTCGAGTAAAGGTGGATCTGGCGAGAAATCTATTGACCGTTACTATTTATAAATCTTTGCGAGTGTGTGCTTTATTATATTGCTTTTAGGACTTTAGCAAGAAATCTGTGTTTGTAAATCTTTTATAAACATTGCGTTGGTAAAGTGCATGTTTGCTAAAATGTACTTGATTCATACAATAAATGTATGATTTTACTAGAGACAGTTAATGGCTGTGACGTACACTTGTGACAGACTTCAAGGTTGAGATTGGTCTGCGGTTGTCGGTCGTTGCGTTTTTATTACAGTACAATAAATGTCAGTGTCATTCTTAATTATTGCAGCGTATGCTGTAGTGGAGGGTGTGTTGTTTCCCAGGTCTGGATCAGGGTGCAACTCGAGGGCTTTTGATATGCAATGCAGCTGTGGTGCTGAAGGCGCTCTGTCTCGAATGGCAAACCACTCTTTGGAGCCGGCTGCATTTAAGTCTTTAGAGTTTAAAATTAAAACAGACTAACAAACAAATAGTATACGTTCATCCTTGAGCCTGATTGCATTCGATCTTGGATCTGACGACATGTAGTCTTACTCTTGCTGCGATCAGTTCTGATTCTGGCAGAGTGAAAACCTTGTTTTGTGATAAAGACGTCTTAGTTGTATTCACTCTTGTATCTGGCTGTGTGAAGCCTGCTTGTGATATTGTATTCACTCTTTAATCTGGCTGTGTGAATCCTGCTTGTGATATTGTATTCACTCTTGAATCTGGCTGTGTGAATCCTGCTTGTGATATTGTATTCACTCTTGAATCTGGCTGTGTGAAGCCTGCTTGTGATATTGTATTCACTCTTGAATCTAGCTGTGTGAAGCCTGCTTGTGATATTGTATTCACTCTTGAATCTGGCTGTGTGAAGCCTGCTTGTGATATTGTATTCACTCTTGAATCTAGCTGTGTGAAGCCTGCTTGTGATATTGTATTCACTCTTGAATCTGGCTGTGTGAAGCCTGCTTGTGATATTGTATTCACTCTTGAATCTAGCTGTGTGAAGCCTGCTTGTGATATTGTATTCACTCTTGAATCTGGCTGTGTGAAGCCTGCTTGTGATATTGTATTTAGTCTTGAATTTGACAGTGTTAAGCCTTGTTTATGGTAAGTTTGGTGTTAGGTGTATTCAGCCTTGAATTTGACAGTGTTAAGCCTTGCTTATGGTAAGTTTGGTGTTAGTTGTATTCAGTCTTGAATCTGGCTGTGTTAAAGAACCTCATTTGTGGTAAACTCGGTCCTTGTATTGCATTGAATCTGCTGCGTTAAGCCTTGTTTGTGATAAGTTTGGTCTGAGATGGGTTCACTCTTGAATCTCTCTGCATTAAGAATTTTTCACATTTTTTTTTAAAGTACCGTTCTGGCCGATTTTAGTCATGGCTTTGTTTGCGTACACTGCTGGTTCTTATTTCCTGTTTGTCTCTTGTTTAATCTTGGTTCTTTTTGTGTTTATTTCCTTGTTCTGGCTGCATTCCGTCTTTATTTTGTTTACGTTTAGTTCTGGTTCTTTTTATGTTCATTCTTAGTTTTGTTTACAGTTACAGGTACGGATGATTTGGACTAATCTCTGATAGTGTTTATCCAAGATAAAGTACTGATAGGGTTAAATTACTAGTAAGTATACATGCCTAGAAGAAATTTATTACCATTAGGGATAAACTATTTTAAGGATACATTTCTAGTAGGGATAAATTATTTTTAAGGATACATTCCTAGTACAAAACAAGTAGTAGGGATAAATTATTCTTATTGATACATTTCTAGTAGGGATAAATTATTTCTAAAGATATATTTCTAGTAGGGATAAATTTTTTTTAAGGATACATTTTCAGTAGGAATAAATTATTTTTAAAGATACATTTCTAGTAAGGATAAATTAGGATAAAATGTTCTACAGGATTAATTAATTTTATGTTTTTATTGTCAATATTATTTCTTAAGTGTAAAGATGTTTCTTTCTTTCTCAGAATAAATTACTTTGTCAATTTCAGCATTTTTCATACAAGATTTAAAAGAAAACAACAGCAAATTAAAACAGCGAGTGAATTATAAAGAATTTAAGAAAAATAGAATATATGTATGCAGTTTACATTTTAATAATAAGTAAATAAAGACAGCATGGTTTGTATCTGTACTAGAATTTAGTTGTCATTTGATAAACTGTTCAATGAACGAGTTCCCCGGATGTTGAAATGTACACTATGCTTCATTTAATGATTAATTTCTCCATAAATAAGTAGCCTCCACACCACCTCCTGCATTTATGAGCACTTTGTTCAATTTTAATTAAATAATTTCATTTGACCCAGACTCCGGTTAGATAAATGTCTTTTTTCTATTTTCATCCTTTCGCATAACACCTCTAACTGTTTCTCCACTGTTAAATTGTCGTTACCTGGTGTAGGTTGGGAAAACCCCTGACAGAGCTCGTTACGCTCACAAACAGTCCCGCTAGCAGGTCAAGGCCATAATTATATATAGATTTACTGGAAATCGCATATCATCTCCTTGGAACGGTTTGGCCGAGAGATGTGAATGTTCACGTAAATAAAGATAGAATCGCGCTGGTCAAATATTTTTCCTCTGAAACTATCAGGGAACAGGAAAACTGAACACCCGTGTACCACACCAACAAATAAACAAACAACAACACAACAACAGCAAAAACACAAAGTGCAAATCTCTATCTCTAAATTTTAGTAGACAGCAAATTTCATAATCACAATTCCAAGTCAAAAGATGACATCAACTCTGACAACGTCAGAACAGGATGACATAAACTCTGACAACGTCTGAACAGGATGACATCAACTCTGACAACGTCTGAACAGGATGACATCAACTCTGACAACGTCTGAACAGGATGACATCAACTCTGACAACGTCAGAACAGGATAACATTAACTCTGACAACGTCTGAACAGGATGACATCAACTCTGACAACGTCTGAACAGGATGACATAAACTCTGACAACGTCTGAACAGGATGACATTAACTCTGACAACGTCTGAACAGGTTGACATTCATTTGAGTAATTTTGTATACAATCATCTGCGTTATTGTATCCGTCAGTGTGTCAACTTGTATTTATTTTATTTATTTTTTTTGTTTGTTTACGAACCCTACAGTTACTTCCCTTCCCCTTCAGTACTGTAATGAAGGAAGATTGTGGAGCCAAAGTAGCTTAGTGGCGCACAGCATCTTTCTCGTAACGATCGCCAAGGATTCGATTGGATTATCTCTCTTTGGAAGGCGAAAATGATTAGCTTCTTCAAGGGAACTATGCCAGAAATTTTTTTTCTGAAAAAAGTTAACACAGGTTCAATAGACTCAATATCGAACGACCTTGAATCCTTAAATTGGGAATTCGGATTATGGAGTAGTGTTCCCAGCCCTGGTGAGGTGACGGTAGTAATACTATGTCTGTTGCATTGCTGTCCTAGCGGTAGTAATACTGTCTGTGCATTGCTGTCCTAGCGGTAGTAATACTGTCTGTGCATTGCTGTCCTAGCGGTAGTAATACTGTCTGTGCATTGCTGTCCTAGCGGTAGTAATACTGTCTGTGCATTGCTGTCCTAGCGGTAGTAATACTGTCTGTGCATTGCTGTCCTAGCGGTAGTAATACTGTCTGTGCATTGCTGTCCTAGGGTAGTTGTAATAAATAATACATTGGTGCTATAGTGGCGAATCGTTGAATCACTGTAACCTAACAGTTAGGAACGGTAGTTAATGCGCATGCTTGAAGATTTCCCTGAGTCAGACAAAAAGACCGCAGCCATCACTCCTCTAAGAGCGCAGTAAAGGTAAACCAAGCCTGTATGTGACCGGTACAGCTTTTCCCATGCCTCCCCCCTCCCCCCACTCCGTGCTCGTTCCAGTCAGGATTAGTCATTTAACAAGTCACATGCGCGTGAGAAAGACGAACGGCAGTCACTTGAGTAGCGTCAGCACTCTGCACACGGCACTTCAGGCCTGATAGGAATATAGGTCTAATACAGCCATGGCGAGGTGACGGTAGTAATACTGTCTGTTGCATTGCTGTCCTAGCGGTGGTTCTAATAAATAATACATTGGTGCTATAGTGGCGAAGGGGTGCTTAATAAATATACCGATATCTGAGTCGGCGTCGTGGCGGGGCGTGCAGTTTACTCATTCATTCTTTGTCATAGGAAACATTTTTTTTAAAATTTTAAAATCACTTTTAAAGACCAAGTGAAATGTTAAAACGTGGTTAAATATTGCAGTGCATATGGCTGCACACACACAGCGGACAAACTAAATATATTAATTTTTTACATTTCCCAAACACAAATTACGAAAAAGTGGATTACAAAGCTGAAAAGAGAAAAGTTTCATCCGACAGCACAGACGGTAGTGTGTAGCGATCACAGACGGTAATCTGTAGTGATCACATACGGTAGTGTGTAGTGATCACATACGGTAGTGTGTAGTGATCACATAAGGTAGTGTGTAGTGATCAAATCCAAGAAGACTGAAATGCAAAGTAGACAGTCTTTTCGGGACAGTTTAGCAATGCCAATAAGAAATAAATAAATAATCTTCTTTAAAATATCAAACTTGTTTCATCAACAAAAATGTTTGATTATCGGATGTTATTTATATTGTTTATCTGAAGCAATAGTATAACTGCTAATACAAGCATTGTAGGGACAACTTATCTATATGCGTAATTATTGGGTCCAAAATTTACAAATAAATTTATGCACAAATAATTTTATAAACTATTTATTTCTATATTTTATTCCAAGGAAAGTATGGTATTAAAAATAGTTACAGAGTACATCAATATTATGGTAACAAAACTTTGCAATTTTTAATTAAAAATTAAAAATTTGTTAACTAATATCTGGCTGCACCTTGACATATGAATGATTCTTTTGACCTCAATTTTAAGGCAAGCGGATATGTTTGTTCTTCCTGTTTTATTTTAATTTTAAAATGTTAAACATAGCACATTGTTCAATTGTTAATTCTTTTTTAAAATCTTAATTAGGATGTTATATATATATTTGTATTGTGATTAGTTTGCAAAATTGGCTTTCAAACTAAGATCTCTGCAACCCAGTTGTCATTAACTTTCAATAAGTATGCTTTGATACATATATACATAGTTAATTAACTATCAATTAATCAACTGTTTTTTTAATTGCTTTGCAATATCTAATTTAATTAAAAAAATCTACTGAATAAGTTTCTTCATATATTAAAAATATATTAATTAAACCCCTATTATCATCTTTTAATCTGAATTTGTATAAATGCATTTTACTACATCAGTGGTTGCTTATGTGTTAATTGCATCATAATATTTAACTTAGTTATATTCATTTATGTTATGAATAGTGTTAAAAGTAATGCTAAAGTATATATAAACACTATTCATAACATAAATGAATATAACTAATTTTTTAATAGATAACCTTATTACTCTAGCTAGAGTAACCAACTTTAGTTGGTAAATCCATTAGAATTTGATCATTATTATTAACTTTACTTTTAAACTATTCATAACATAAATGTATATAACAAATTTTCCTGAATAGATAACCTTATTACTCTAACCATTACCAGGAAAAAACTGAAGTCTTTTTTTCCTGCTGTTAACTTTAGTTGATAAATTCATTAAAAATTGATCATTATTATTATGCATCTGCAAAAACTATATGTGTACAAATGAATAGTTGAAGTAACCAGATCATAACTAAATATTTTACTTTATGGTTTTATAATACTGCACATTAGCAAAGTTATAGAATTTTATTGAACTAATTATACCACAACTAGTAAGGTGGCAAAAACTGGGAATTTCCCCTAGAATTCTAGTCATATTTTAATTTTTCTTTTTGTAACTGTACTTGATTGTTACTTTAGATCATTTATACACAATATATAAATAATTTTAATATTAATAAGGAGACTTGCATATATTTAAGCTTTATAGGACTATCTGATTATTAAATTAATATAACATTGGACATTAATTGTTAAATTTAAAGCTTTTGATTTACAATGCTAAATAAATAAAATATTACACACTAAAAAAATAAGCACACATAACACTTATGCAGACATTCATGCACAAACATACAAAAATTTGTAGAGAAATATAAAGGAGACACACTACTCTACTAGTAGGGAAAGTAACTAAAAATTATATATAATTTATAATATGAATAATAATCACTCAGTTAAAAACACGATTATATTGCAGTTTTTTATATTGTTCATCTTTAGTAAATAAATAATTTTAAATTATATGCAGAATGATAATTACTTATTTAAAACATAGCTACACTGCTATACTCTAAATTTTAGTACAGATCATTAAAACTATCACTAATAGTAATAAATATCAGTAGTAAATGTGATCTATCTATCTATCTATCTATCTATCTATCTATCTATCTATCTATCTATCTATCTATCTATCTATCTGTCTGTCTGTCTGTCTGTCTATATCCATCTATCTGTCTGTCTGCTATCTATCTGACAAACATATGGCATATAGTATGGACACTTAATATTATCAGAAAAATAACTTACCAGACAGTCATCATCAGTCATTGTTTCCTCTTTATCTCCAACATTAAATGAGGAAAAATCTAGACATGAGTCCACATTTGAACTCAGTCTTGTGTTGAATCTTTGGAAATCTACACGAAGTTAGTTTTATGATGAAAGTAACGTTATCAGTCACCTGCAACGTTTCGGCATTAGTCTAAAATTGTGAGTTGCATTATTCAACATGAGGCTAGGTAATGGTCAGTTGCCCTAAAGTTCGTAAAGTGTAGGAGATGATGATAGATTACATTTGATAACAGGTCTGGTCAACTAGTATATAGTACGATTTTAAAACAAAACAAAACCAACGACTCAAGACATGATTCATTGTTGTTTCTTACATTTTCTTAGGCTGCTGAGGAATGAATCACGCGCGCGTGCGTGCGTACGTACGTAAAAGGATTAACGTATACTCCATCGGTTGGGACTATAAATAGGGAACCGTGTGCCATAGATCTGCAGTGAATCGACTCACCTACTTGGAAATCGGAGGGTACCTTAGGGGTATTGCTTGACCAGAATTCTCTGTTCAGGAAAAAATCCACTTGTAAGGAAAAAGAAAGTAGATAATATTAAAAAAATAACAATCATCAGACCGCGTGCACACATTCGCACAATCAGTCTGTTTTCAAGTAATTAAAAACCGCACACCATCACTCCAACCCACTCCTTGCACTATGGCTCTCTTTTCACTTCCATGCAGATCGAGTAATGAACGGAAAATACGAGTGAACGCGAGTCCTGTAAAGAATCACGTAGGATTTATTTTTTTTCTCAGTAAAACAATGTTCATTTGGTGCCATCTAGCGACTTATTGTTACGTCACAGTGTGGTTCACACTACCATTCCTGAAGATTAATAGAATGACACAATGTTGGTGGAGGTTATTGTTACGTCACAGTGTGGTTTACACTACCATTCCTGAAGATTAATAGAATGACACAATGTTGGTGGAGGTGATTGGTATTGACGTCAGCAAAGGATGAGTACCTGCGTATAACTAATGCGCGCAACTAAAGTTCACTTTGCTATACATTTTTAATTAGCGCCCTGCGTATAACTAATGCGCGCAACTAAAGTTCACTTTGCTATACATTTTAATTAGCGCCCTGCGTATAACTAATGCACGCAACTAAAGTTCACTTTGCTATACATTTTAATTAGCGCCCTGCGTATAACTAATGCGCGCAACTAAAGTTCACTTTGCTATACATTTTAATTAGCGCCCAGCGTATAACTAATGCACGCAACTAAAGTTCACTTTGCTATACATTTTAATTAGCGCCCTGCGTATAACTAATGCGCGCAACTAAAGTTCACTTTGCTATACATTTTAATTAGCGCCCTGCGTATAACTAATGCAGACAACTAAAGTTCACCTTGCTACACATTTTAATTAGCGCCCTGCGTATAACTAATGCGCGCAACTAAAGTTCACTTTGCTATACATTTTAATTAGCGCCCTGCGTATAACTAATGCGCGCAACTAAAGTTCACTTTGCTATACATTTTAATTAGCGCCCTGCGTATAACTAATGCGCGCAACTAAAGTTCACTTTGCTATACATTTTAATTAGCGCCCTGCGTATAACTAATGCGCGCAACTAAAGTTCACTTTACTATATATTTTAAGTAGCGCCCTCCTTACCTATCAAACTGAAGAGGAGAATTATAATTCTCACCATCACATTTATAACCTCACAGTTTTCTTAGAAAAAGAAAAACGCATGGATCTACTAGATTGAACAAAGTATTCAGGCTGACAGTGCTAACAATAAAAAAAATAAATTAAAATATCCGAGAAGGATGTGCGCGTTCAATTTTTTCCGAGCATAGCTAACCCGTGTATTTATATGTCACTCAGTCTATTGTGCCAAATTTATAAAGAAAATAATGTACCCAGAACTTAAATACCCGGGTATGCTTACTTACTATGATTCAAGTGTCAGCGTCTGACCTCTATGATTTCAATACTTTAATTTGACTTCAGCGAGATTCTTTGGGTTTGCTAGCGTGCTTGAAATAACTGACCTGTTTGTCATGCTTGGCTGCTTGGTTGTGAGTACTGCGCGATGAAAACTGCAACATCGTGACCTTTCGTTTCAATACCTCAAGTCTACCCCCACAAGTGACCAGCCGTGTTGAAGAAACCTCCCAGAATCAGCGACAATCGTTTTCATAGCTTCTGGTTATGCGTCATGTCAGAACTACCTGCTCATTATCAGTTTGTTGTTGTTACCGTAATCTGTACAAACATCGTGTCAGTAACAGATGTTAATGAGTCATGTCAGTAGCATCTGTTTCTGCGCCACGAGTCTCTTGTTGATGTATCATGTTAGTAAATACCAGCTGATGTCATAAATATTAGAAATACCTGATTATGTGTCAGGTTAGTAATGTAACGCCTGTTCATGCATCTTGAACCTCTTATGCGTCATGTTAGTAGTACCCGCTTGTGCGTCAGGTGAGTAACACTTGTTAATGTGACGTGAACAAATTGTGCTCATTTAGTTGCACCTGTTTACGCGTCGTGAGGCTGTTTTTGCATCATGTTAGTAGCACCTGTTTATCATTATGAGGCTGTTGTTTTTACATTATGGTAGTAGCACCTGTTTATCGTTTTGAGGCTGTTGTTTTTACATTATGATAGTAGCACATGTTTATCGTTATGAGGCTGTTGTTTTTACGCCATGTTAGTAATATCTGTTTATCGATATGAGGCTGTTGTTTTTACATTATGTTAATAGCACCTGTTTATCCTTATGAGGTTGTTGTTTTTACATTATGTTAATAGCACCTGTTTATCCTTATGAGGCTGTTGTTTTTATATTATGTTAATAGCACCTGTTTATCCTTATGAGGCTGTTGTTTTTACATTATGTTAATAGCACCTGTTTATCCTTATGAGACTGTTGTTTTTACATTATGTTAATAGCACCTGTTTATCCTTATGAGACTGTTGTTTTTACATTATGTTAATAGCACCTGTTTATCCTTATGAGGCTGTTGTTTTCACGCCATGTTATCGATCGATATGATTATTGCCAATACTATTTCTTCTCAATAATAATACTAATGAGTATTTATTTGCTTGAATGAATTCCAAGCGCTTTCCATCATGGCCGTTAACCTATCACTAGCAAGGGGATCGGTGGAGAAAATTCTCACTGACTGATCAGTTCTCGAACCTACGACCTTCTGCTTACCATCTTCACGCCTTTACAGCCAAAGTCTCTACCACCTCTTATATGTACTCTTTACCTCATGTTGTTGTGTCTCTACCTCCTGTTATTGTTGTCTGTACCTCTTTGTTACTTTTTTTGTCTGTACTTCATTGTTACTGTGTTGTGTCTGTACTTCTTTGTTACTGTTGTCTGTACATCTTTGTTACTGTTGTGTCTGTACTCTTTGTTACTGTTGTGTCTGTATCTCTTTGTTACTGTTGTGTCTATACCGCTTGCCACTGTTGTGTCTGTACCTCCTGTTGCTGTTGTGTCTGTACCTTCTGTTGCTGTTGCATCTGCATCTCCTGTTACTGTTGTGTCTGTACCTCTTTGTTACTGTTGTGTCTGTACCTCCTGTTACTGTTGTGTCTGTACCTCTTTGTTACTGTTGTGTCTATACCGCTTTTCACTGTTGTGCCTATACCTTTTTGTTACTGTTGTGTCTATACCGCTTTTTACTGTTGTGTCTATACCTCTTTGTTACTGTTGTGTCTATACCTCCTGTTACTGTTGTGTCTGTACCTCCTCTTACTGTTGTGTCAACAACAAACAAATCTTATTTTAAACAGGCGGACAGCCCCCCCCCCTCTTATTTTAAACAGCAAACAAA
Organism: Sinotaia quadrata; assembly: GCA_028829895.1. NCBI lineage: Eukaryota > Metazoa > Mollusca > Gastropoda > Architaenioglossa > Viviparidae > Sinotaia > Sinotaia quadrata. The sequence goes on along the minus strand of CM054183.1, from coordinate 30,473,193 downwards.
TTAGACTCCCTATAGTAAAAAGGCAAACAAACCCCTTATTTCAAAATACGCAATGAAATCCCGATTTGAAACAACATGCAAGCTCCTGTTAAACAACAAGCAAAGAACAAGCAAAGAAACAAGCATAGAACTTCCTACATGTATTTCACATCCAGAGAAATGTCAGTGTAGGCAACCAATGTTGGCAGCGGACACTCAAAAGATATAAATCAATCAGCTTGCCTAAGTTAGTGTAGTTTCCCGTGACTTGGACACCTTAGCTGTTAAGTGTTTGAAGGAGGAGATTTGCCGTAACCGCCTCAGTACACATGGATTTAATCGGAGAATTATGCATGCAATTGACATTTCGGGTCGTGGAGGTAACTTGAATTCCGGCTCACTTAACTGACTTTGAGAGCTGTGTGTGTGTGTGTGTGTGTGTGTGTAATGTACAAAGCAGTAGTAGAATTGCTCGTCTGTACGTAGGTACGTGAAATTTGATTACTGTAGATATATATCAATGTGTTATTTTTAGGCCGTAAGCTTGTAGAGATTGTCATTATTCTTTTTAAAAATATTACGTATATGTTGTTCAGCTTTTAGCTTAGCCGCTCTTGTAGTGTTTGACTTAGTTATATGTTGTACGTATATCAGTTATCACAATAAATCGTTTAGTTTAAAATTAGCACCCGGTCTTGACAGTTAAAAATCAAAATATCACATCGCAAATACTGTGTCGCATTTTCTATGTTCTTACACTGTTGTGTAGTTCATTATGTAATTTAATCACTGTGTGTGTGTGTGTGTGTGTATGTGTGTATGTGCACGTGTGCCAGATTTTCTGATTGAAGTGTGTTAAAATTTAAATTAACCGCTTTTCAGAGCTCAGCTAGTTTATTTCATTATACTTCTAAGTGATGCAAGTAGGTCGACAGTTTAGAGTTCAAGTGACTAAACGTCACGTGGTCCGCAAGTGTCGATTCCATTGCTCCACTGCTTTTTTTTTTTAAATACCTGAAAAAAAGTTTGTTGTTTGGAATAGTTGTTAAATAGAGATAATTTCTACGTGCTGTAGTCAAAGGATTGGCGCATTCGAAGTTGTCGTTCCTGGTATTCGTGTTGCATTTTTATGTATGGTAAACCTGTATCAAGGACGGTCAATCCTAAGAGTTTTTAAAAATTCTTTTTTAAGTTTGTGTGTTGTAGTTCTTTTTCTTCCTGCTATAACGGATATTCCGTTGGGTGTTCCAGTTGTTATCTTTTGACGACTGATATATAAGTCAATGAGGTATAATGTTTATAAGATTTTCGCATTGTAGATAATTCAGTTTCTAAATTATCAGATTATCTGCGCCCCCCACACCCCCTTCGCACTTTAAAAAAAAAAGTGTATTTATATAGTAAGCGTTAGTGCTGAAGACAGTTTTTGTCTGTTAGTCTTTACTATTTCATGCCATATTTTCTGTAACTTTCCCCCCTGTAAAAGCATGAAAATGAATATGATTTTATTTGATTAACTCTCTTTTCTTGCACTGTAGAAATCAGCTTTAAATTTATCCTATTTTCTTATTAAGTGTGAATATTATGCTTATTACGGTAAAATAGGTCGCTTTGCGAGAACTCATTTTAAAAACTCTGCCAGAGTTGTGTTTTCTTATTACGTATGCCTAATAAAGTGTTAAAATATCTGGCCACCGAAGAGGCTTAGTTTTAAAAAAAATAATTGTTTTATATTTTCCTATCACTTGCTGATGTATAGTTTAGTATTAAAGTTGGTCGAACTTAAGTGACACATTGGTAGAATATTGTTCTTCTGTACACGCTAACACAAGAAGCTAACTCTCCTCTCGTTACCTAATTTGAAAATGTCCTTTCTTTAGTTTGACTGTCAGTTTCGTGACTGCGCCAAACTGGTGCAACCTGTTCACCCTTTTTCCGCCAGCCCTCCGGGGCTCCACCTCAGACGCACCGTGAGGCTGTGGGACTCCCCAGAAGCAGTCCAAGACTGAGAACATCGTGAAGATGAAAGGTCTACTGTGGCTTCTTGGGTGTGTGTGAGCGAAACGTCAGGCGGTGACGCAATAGTTGTAGGACCCAATCAAAACTGGCACTAAACTTCGAGTTGCCTCCCCACGGACATTACGAGTTGCCTTCCCACGAACATTACAAGAGTTGTCTTTCCAGAACATTACAAGAGTTGTCTCCCTACGAACATTACAATATCTTTTTCTAAGCAGTGTAGAACTCTAGATCCACTAAGCTTGCATAGTTAAGTCAGTTAAATAGAAATCGCTCCATAGTTCGTGGGTGGTCGATTGTACTTCAGTGACACATTTCTTGTTGGCAGGGTTGGCACCAGGACTTGTGGGGCCTTGTGCAGCATTGTTTTCATTCAAAGAATTACATATATACACCCGCAGGCATAGACACAGAGACAGAGAATTAAATATACACTCAGACACAACACGCAGAGTCGAAAACAGCACACACTCACGTATGCAATCAGGCATAGCAACACACATACATATATATACAGACATCGAAGCACACACACACATACACATATGCATACTGATGTGAAGTAATAGACATTGGACTGCAGTCTTTGAGAAGGCGTTACGTTCAGGCACTGCAGATTGTCTTAATGTAGTGAGTTTGTTCCCCTAACAGACCAGACGCAAGAACACAGGCACTGCAGATTGTCTTAATGTAGTGAGTTTGTTTCCCTGACACAGACCAAACGCAAGAACACAGGTATTCATCTTTCTTGCTTAGGCAATGATAATAATGTATGTCAAGAGCGAGCGAGCGAGAGGAATGTATGAGAGACGACTGAGGGTTGAGGGTAAGAGAGCCTATAGGACAGTCACGGATGGAATGCCGACAATGCGACGGATGGCACGCAACAATTTTTCGTTCTCCTTCCACTTGAAAGAAATCTTTGAATGACTGTGCACAACAGAAAATCTTTAATTATTAAAAAGAAACTGTCCCATTCTTACCAAGAAACCTCTATGTATACAGGCTGTCCAATTCAAACAAAGAAACTTTTAGCCGAACAGTTATTATTTATTAAATCATTTTTTTAAACGATGCATTTCATTATTAAGTAAATTTTAAAAAAATAATCATAATTAGCATAAGAGATATAACAGATATTCATATGTATCCTCATGTATTTGTAACAGAAACCGGTAATCTATAGCCACAGGTGATAAGAATAAGCAAAATAACACTTTAATCCTCAAAAGCCACACATTATATTTTACTGACTATCGTTAATTAAGTTGTGATCAAAAGAATGCGAGCATAGACGTATAAACATTCTATCAATAAACAATGTGTTTACACGTGATTATAAACAGTTTATCATATCACATTGTAATCACATTTGATTATGAACAGTATCTATAGGCTCAGTAACCACACATCACTTATGAACAGTCTATCAATGCGCACTGTATTCTCCCGTCACTATGACAGGTCTATCAATGCACAATTAATTCACACATCACTATAAACACTCTATCAATAAACAATGTAATCACAGATAACTATGAAGAGTCTGTCGATTGATCACACATCACTTTGAACAGAATATCAATATAAGCTTTGTAATCATACATCATTCTGAAGAGTATCAGTAAGCACTGCAATCACATGTCGGTGTGAACAATCTATCAATTCACAGTACAATCACACATCACTGTGATGTCTATCAGTAAGCAGTGTAATCACACATCACTATAAGAACAAGATGGTTGTCCTTTTAATGAACTGAGCAGCTGTAGAATGCACCGTTTTGTTTTCTACCAGTTTAATAAAATTGATCTCTTTCCACTGCTTACGAAAAGTCTTTATGCAAACTTATTTCACAAAGAAGTAAACTAAAGATAATTTAGCAAGTCAGTATCTTATGACTCCAGAAGATTGATCAATTGTCGTCGTCAATTAGGGGAGCGCTTTCCCCGATTTCGCGTTAGAAAGAAAGGTGTGTGTGTGTGTGTGTGTAATCGCCAGTGAGAAACGCGTTTAAAGAGCCGCAGGAATTAGGAAGAGTCCAAGAGCATTTATTGCTGACTGCCTGGAGAGTGTCACCCGATAAACCAGCTTTGTAAAGCAGTTTGACAACACAGCCTGCCTGTCACCATTGTTCGCGTGCTCTCGTTTGCTCTCATAGTAGTATTTTAGGCACTTTATTAGCTCTGCAGGCACTGAATTATGACTTTCAAGTCCTCTAGACTTGCTGTGGACCTGACTCTTCCTAGTACTAGTGCCCTGAGGACAAATACTAATAACATTCTGTCACACTGATTGTTGTTGGACTGGCTCACGACTTCTAAAGGCAAGCCGATTGGAGGCGCAAGGGCTTTGGGGGTATGGGAGCAAAGAGAATGGAAGAGAAGAATAAAGTCTAAGTGTAGGAAAAACGCAGAGCAGCTGTTATGATTGGTGTTAAGTTTGAAAGTCAAAGATTAACTCATCATCGTCACCTTAGTCGTCAACATAATCGTCATTATTATTATTATAAATGCGAATTAATTCTCTCAGTGCGTTTGTCACACAGAACTAAAATAATACATTTCTGGTTGGTTGATTTCAAATTTATCTATACTTCCCAAAATACCCGCTGAAGTCGCGAACTGTGCAGTGCTTTTACACACGTATTCATAAATACGCAATTTGACACACCCAGCGTTTTAATGCCTTCAGATACAATGTCTCACTAGTAGGTGCATAACTTGAAATCTATTACTCGCATTGTCATGTAAATACATCCCAAGTAACCACATCCAATCGCTTCATTTAAGAATTTTTCTTTTTTTTCGAAAGAGAGAGAGAGAAACTGGTATTTGAAAACACCCGACAACCCCTCTTCCCCCATTCTCCCTTTTGCGCAATACTAGTATCCATTTGTCGAAATTTATTCGACTACGAAACCTCACCGCTTGTGGGTAGAGTGACACTGCAAAGGGCGTCGAGCTCTAGTTAGTACAACAAACATGTGACACTTGGCGTGGGCAGGCACAGTGCTGACGTCATGTGATACTATCTCGCTTTGCTCGTCTCCACTATGAAGGCGGAGAAAAGTGTTTGGTTGCGCAAAGAATGTTGTGGTTGTTCTGTTTTTTTCTCCTTCCCCTCTTTTCTTTTTTCTTCTCCGTGTGCTGGGACTTACACAGGAGAGCCGTTGTATGTACTAGACGATTGCTTAGAATTACCATATGATGTCGGGTCTATAGTAAGTGGGGTAGATTAAAGTATATTTACTGACAGTGAAACATTACAGAATATATTTGATACGCACGCTATTTTTTTTTTTTTACATCAAACTATGTGTAAAGTTTATGTTACTTCAAGCTTCTTCTTCTTCTTCTTTTTTTTTTTTTGCACAATACAGTTTTTGTTATACAGGGTCTGTTGCAAAATACATTTTCTCTTATTTCAAACTCAGGTGCAAAATACATTTTCTAACAGAAGTTACTTGTTGTTACATCAAGATCTGTTGCATAATACAATTTGGTTGCATCAAGCTTTTTTGCATAATACAAGTTGTATTAATAAAATCGCTATATGCACAAGTAGTATTAAACCAGACACTAATGAAATTCCAAGTGCTTCTTGCAGTCAAGAATTGGACATTTTTATTTTGGCAAAAAAAAAATCTCGTTGGGAAAACAGGTCTTGATTTTGTGACGTCATACCCTTCTGATACCTGGGAGATACGTCAAATCGACAAGAAGGCATAGACCCTTGGGCAAATCGAGATGATGAGAATGGAAAACAAAAAAGGAAGGAAAGAAAGAAAAAGAACTGTGAGGTAAAATATTCATTCTGTCACAGAGGCAGAAACCTATGTACGAAAATGTGTTAAGATCTAACCACTACAGTTTGTAACACTAGTATATGAATGCAAGGCATAACTAACAATCCGAACTTTTGAATGTTGTATTATTTGAAACATGTTTAACCTTCAGTTTGTTTTGCAGAGGCATAGACCAAAATTAGTATGTATTAATGTAGCAAATTGCAGTATACTTAGGCTCTGCAATTACTTGTGGTTCAGGATCTTCCTTCATGGTTCATTTTCTACTTATTCTGAAATCTATGATGAGGGCTTTGGGTGCCTCATTCTGATGTAGTTATGCCATGTCCCCTGGGGCATCTACCTGCATGACATACCTCATGACAGCACATTGAAGCTGAAGTTAAGTCCTGATTGTGACAAGGACTACAGTGCAGCTTGAACTTGATCAGACATTTTAATCCCCCAAATCACCATATGATGAGAACCTAGAGTATAATGTATTCTGCTGATTCTTTAAAATTGTTAAACTTTCCTTTTATTAAATTTTATTAATTGTTCCATCTTGTGTTAATGAAACACAAATTCTTTCTTTGTGCTTTATCATACAGTATAGTAATATTCTCATGATTATGTCTCGTTCTCTGTCCGTCCCTACATCTATTTATGTACCTATTGTATAAAATCTATTTCTCGGTTTAAATAACTGAGTGGGGGCCTAAATCGAATTGACGTCAGTGCACTCGCATATCTGTATAACAGTTGCAGATATGCATATATAACCAGTGTACCATAGTTTGCATTAGCACTTGTAGAAGTTTTGTATCATAACTAAATGCTAAAATTGATATGATTCATTATTACAAAGCCACCCAAGAGTACAGCAAACCCACCATCCATCTTATGGCTTATGGTTGGATTGCCTGACTAGTCCCACTGCTCGTGTTTGGGATAGGAATTATGTAGCAGTGTAACTCTAAGGGTGGGTTAAAGTGAACATTCTTATTTTTGGCATCATGTGATTGTGGTTCACTTTGTTTTGCATTAATTGGGATGCAGTTTTGGTCTTGATCGTTTCAAACCAGAATGGTCAGCTGTAGAGAACTGAGAGGGGTCAGCTGTGAGGTACTGAGTTAAATTTTGATGTCTGCATAGGAAGAGCTGAGAGTCAGCAGTTGTGTGTTGCCTTCAATGGTAGCTTTGCAGTCTTGATCTTTGTGCACTCAAAGACTGGACGGTGTGAGTATAAATTCTGAATTCTGTGTCGGATGGTTAGTTGTGGAGAGCTGAAGGTCAGCAGTTTTGTTTTGCCTGTAACGCTAGCTTTTCATTCTTGATCTTTGTGTATTTAGAATCTGGAGAGCGTTGGGTTTTCCGTGAACAACCGTTGTGTACGGAGTGCCTGCCATTCTGATTTCGGTAACGGAAGATTAGTCTGTGGAGAGCCGAGAATCAGCAGGTGTATTATGTCTCGTCTGTTCGTACTATGTCATTCAGCCATAGGTGGCTCCTGTTTACTCACAATATCTACCGTTATTCTAAATATTATTAATTAATAGAGGTGTTAGCTTACTACTTCAGATTTCTTGCCTTCGTGTGTCAATGAATAGTCCTTTGAATGTATTTAATTTTTTGGATGATTTCTTTTTTAAAATATTATTTTTTTTGAAAGTATTATTTGATTTATTTCTGTTTACTGCCTATATTTTGTAAATGTCCTTTAATTTAAAAAAAAACATATTAAATTATTTTTCTTATTTAAGGCTGTCCTGATTCAGTAGTTGAGTTTGTGACCGTCTGTTTGAGCATCCCGCAAATCAGATAGTAAAGGGCGACAATTAGAGAGCCTCTTAGCGTCTCACAAACCAGATAGTAAAGGGCGACAATTAGAGAGCCTCTTAGCGTCTCACAAACCAGATAGTAAAGGGCGACAATTAGAAAGCCTCTTAGCGTTTCACAAACTCCATAATTATGGGAACAGGTGGAGCAATTTTTCCAAGTGTGTTCTATTTTTAGTTCACATTTTGTTTTACAAGGTCACCTTTAGATATTGTTAGGCAGTAAATTATTAGCTGTTGCTTACAATTTTTTTATTATCACCCCCCCCCTCCCTAAAAATCGAAGTCGGCTACTTGCAGTATTTGTTGTTTTTAATGGATGCGGCAGACTGGCGTAGAGGTAGAATCCTAACCTCTCCCTCAAAAGTGGTTTTATGCCAGCTTTTCGTGACAAACGTGACGAATTACTTACTCTTAGCCACTCCGCACAGAGATCTTGAGCAAGGTAGAGAACGATAAAGTGCGTCATCTGTGCTATAGGATGTACGAGACGCTTAAGGTCGCCTGACGACTGAAAATCGGATTGAAAATGTCACCTCGAAGCAAAGACTTTCACAGAAAGACAAACTCACCCCACCCCCCTTCCGCATACGTATATATTTGCTATTCTTTCGTTATTTTCCCGTTTCCATTTTTCTTTTAACCACTCTTTAAGTGTTTGCAAAATGAGGAAAACGGGGAAGTGGATTTGTAAGGACAAGAAAACAATTATTCATTGAGCCGAAACAAAATCCCCATAAACCGTGAAGATTTGCGTCAACTGCTGGCTACAGTTACAAATCACTTCACATCCGTTTCTTCCTTGCAAAGCAGCGTCACCAGGTACACTCACCTCTTGGTGACTACTCTTCCTTGCAAGGTATTGTCTATCACCTGGTACACTCACTTCTTGGTGACTACGTCTTCCTTGCAAGGTATTGTCTATCATCTGGTACACTCACCTCTTGGTGACTACGTCTTCCTTGCAAGGTATTGTCTATCACCTGGTACACTTCCTTGTTGGTGACTACGTCTTCCTTGCAAGGTAGCATCATCTGGTACATTTACCTTTTGTTGAGTACGACTTCCTTGTAAAGCACGGTCACCTTATTTACTCATCTGTTGGTGACTACGTCTAAACAGTTAATTCTAATTTTAAGTTTAATTAAAAAAGTATAAATATACTGTTGGGTTATTGGCATTATTCTGTTCCTTAGCATAGATTTCTACTGGTCTTTTAGATGCCAACCTTTTTTGGGGAAATGCAGTTGTACTATTTAGGAAAGTGCAATACTGGTTCCTCATTTAAAAAGACGTGAGTTCAAACTCTGTTTTTCATATCGGCGATCAGCCCTCAACCTACTTGTTATCGGGACTGATGAATACTCAAATTCACGTACTTGTTATCTGGACTCATGAATACTCAAATTCACGTACTTGTTATCTGAACTCATGAATACTCAAATTCACGTACTTGTTATCCGGACAAGTATACTCAAATTCACCTACTTGTTATCCGGACACATGAATACTGAAATTCACGATTGTGCGCGTTTCACGATCTTGAAGCGAGAGTCGTCTTCAGCGCAGCAAGTAAACCATGCTGCTGTGATGTTAGAGCTACACTGATTCTGTTGTATCGGAAAACACTAGACGTCGCCACATTTCCTACTTATCAAATTATAGGCAAGCTGAGAACAGACCTAGTCGTAACGAAGTCAGAGCCTAGTTGCATCACCACTTTTTCATGCCTCTCGCTGCAATTTGTGCAGTCCTCAAAGTATTGCGAACGTCAGCAGTCTGCCTGTACTCAGCAGATCTTGGCCACGCCCCTTATGTAGACACGGCTGCAGCCACGCCCCTTACTTAGACAGGAATGTAGACACGCCGGCTTTTAGATTCAGCAATTCAGTGTTCGTGGGCAGACAGCTCTTGTAAGGCTCCTGTGGAGACAGTTCTTGTAATACTGGTGGGGATACAACTCTTTGTGATGTTGGTGGGGAGACAACTCTTGTAATGCTGGAGTGGAGACAACTCTTGCAATGTTAGTGGGGAGACAATCTTGAAATGTCCATTCGTGGGGAGACAGTCTCTCCTAATGTCCCATGTCTAATCACTCCTAATGAACTCTGTCTAATAACTCCTAATGAACTCTGTCTAATCAATCCTAATGAACTCTGTCTAATCAATCCCAATGAACTCTGTCTAATCACTCTTAATGAACTGTCTACTCTTAATGAACTCTGTCTAAACACTCTTAATAAACTCTGTCTAATCACTCTTAATGAACTCTGTCTAATCAATCCCAATGAACTCTGTCTAATCACTCTTAATGAACTCTGTCTAATCACTCTTAATGAACTGTCTACTCTTAATGAACTCTGTCTAATCACTCTTAATGAGCTCTGTCTAATCAATCCTAATGAGCTATGTCTAATCACCGCTAACGGGCTTTTGTCTAATTATTCCTAATGAACTATGTCTGTTCACTTCTAATGTACCATGTCTGATCACTTTGAGTGACCCATGTCCAATCACTGATTGGATTAATGATTAATGATTAATGGTTGATCCGGTTCAAACATTGCTGTTCGATTGTTCACCCTGAGTTAGTAATTTAATGAACCGTGTCCAGCAACTCGTAATCGCTCACGCGCCCAGGACAGTGATTAATTGATTGTTCCCAATGAATCCAATGCTCTATAATTAGCACCGAACAAGCCCAATCTCCAGGAAAAATAAATAAAACAAATCTACTTCAATTACTTTACCTCTAATGGCGTAAGAAGTAAACGGTTATTGCTGTTTTCTAAAAGAGTTTCCGAAGGAATTTTTTAGTCGCTAAGAAAGTTGGTTCGTCTTTGAGAACTCGCATTCTCAGGCGTGGTGGGGACGACCTCGCGTGTGTTTGGGGAGGGGAGAGTTAGGGTAGTTCATCTCGTTAGTAGCTTGGCGTTCCAGATCCACGGGTGTCTAGTCGTTACTGGAATATTAAAGAGGGCAAATCAGTAACGATCTTTGTAGATGGTACTAATTTAATATTTTACAGCCCTCAGGCTCAACTAGGTCAGTCAGTCAGACTGTCATTAGCGTGTTGCAGTGGTTGTGTGCTTAAACTATCGGGAAAAATGTCCCAGAATTGTTAAGTGCAGTCATTTGACTTAGTTCCAGTATAGTGCGAGCTGGCATGTTATTTTAATGAGACCCAGAATGCTGCCTGGATTTCGAATTACACGTGGTCTAGCAATGTTGTTGAATAGTTTGAATTTATTCCCAGAAGACTGTGTGTTATATAGCAATGTTGTTGAGTAGTTTGAATTTATTCCCAGAAGACTGTGTGTTATACCTTGTCATACTCGTGTGCTGTTATTTATTTAAAATAAAAAAAAGTAGTCCTTGAATACTTTAATAGTCGTTTAAAGTTGTTAAAGTTGTCTGCCAGAACTATCTGAATATTTTACCAGTCTCGTAATGCTATATATATATATATAGAGAGAGAGAGATAGCTTATTGCAAGGGAGGTAAGATCGACAAGGTGCACTGCGGTTAAGAAAATTCTCTTTTGTTCAGACACCATAAGTGACAGAAAGTACTAACAGAATTTACCGTACATGGACACATTTTAAAATTAAAATCTTACCACACCCGCAACTAAAATCAAAATCTGGCAGCCGGACCCTTTCCTGATTTTAAGCACAGACGGCTCTGGCCGGATAACCCTCATACATGCGAACATGGACAGATAATTTTATAATCCTTATCCTGTCTTTGTTAGAACAGGAGAACTTAATTGTGCATTGGTTTGCTGTTGTTTGAGGACCTAGACTATTTGTTGTTATTTGTGTGTTTGCTATGTTCATGTATGCGTTTCATATAAAGACACTATTAGTATACTATTATTACATTTTAATTGAAATGTTATTTATCTGGTGGCTGTTAAATTCAGATAACATTCAGCGATTACAAAACAATTTTGTGAGTTGTTTTGAAAATGGTAGTTATTAGGGTTGGCTTTTCTTATTTTAGAGCGAAAGAGAATCTGATTAAGACTTAATTTGAGTTATTTATTTAAATGTTAAAACTGACCTGCATTAGGCTTTGTGTGTGTGTGTGTGTGTTTAAGAGCAAGAGATAAATAGACGGGCAGACAGATAGATAGACAGTACACGTGTATAAAGTCTTATTCCTGTCCGATCGCAGTGTTTATTTCTTTGTTGTTTCAGGTCACATATGCAATAAATTTCCACTTTTAACTGGAAAAAAAGAAAGTACAGGCGAGATCTAAAACGACCCAACTAGAGTCTGACAAGGGAACAATGCTAGAAACACCAGGGACCGAAAGAGTAGACAACTCTCATCAGAGTGGAGTAAGAGAAAATGGCGATTAACCTACACTCAAACATGAGTAGAAAAGTTAAGGTAAGCTTCGCTTCAAAGGAATTGGCTTATCACGTGTATTCTCAATTTAAATAATAAGAGTGAAGAAACTGTACCCGCTTCTCAATACAGACCTGCAATTTACCGATTGTTTGTCAGGAGCACACGCGCACATATGCACACAGACACGCGCGCATGCGTGCATGTTAGCAAGCACAGAGCATTGCCTTTCAGTTGACTCCAGTAGAAATTGAGACACTGCTCGTGCTTGCTACATGTAAAATCACACAACTAAAATTTAAATTTCTGAGAAAGCGTTATTTAGACATTAATGATTTTTTAAATTTTATTTTGTTCATGATTTTAATTCGAAATATTACAGTTATTGGTACGTTTTAATTATCAGCAGAGTTTGTTCTTGATTAAAAAAAAATATGCTTAAAGAATATATAGAGAAACAAAGTATTCGGGGCAGATAACCTCTCTAGTAGAAATATCCAGGCTTAAAACCCGCAACTGTATATGTTTTTGAATTTATTTACACAAATTCCAAACGAGTGAAATCAATAGGCTTATCTTATTTCCCACCCACCCACCCCTGTCTCTCCGTCACCTACCACTTCCCTCTCCCCTTTACTTCACGAGGTAGGTCACTATGCCCTTTCAAAATGCAAGAAACCAGCAAATCCCATCCGCCGCTAATACTTAACTGTCAGCGCGCAGAACTGACATACCTGTACTTAGAAATCAACTTTCAAAGGAAACGAGTTGACACCGGACTGTCGTGATATTATGTGCACCTGTGCGCGCTTTGTTGATCGGTTGAAAACACTCGGCAACACCTCAATTTGTTTTTCGCAACCTATAGTCTTCAGAGGTGAATAAAACTCGAAACGAATCTACTTAGGATTGGAGACATTTTCTGCAGGATAAACAAGGCCGTTAAGGTAGAAACTGGGTCACTGGACGCATACACGCTTGGCATAAGAGAAAGAAGATTAAAAAAAAAATAAACAAGGAGAGAAAGGGAGAAGAGTGTGTGTGTGTGTGTGTGTGTGTGTGTGTGAGGGGGGGGGGGTTAGACAGTTTTTCGGTTTCATGACTGATTAACAAAATGGTAATTAATGAAGTGATGACACTGACCACCATTGTACCTGACATTCCAGAACTGACCCACGACGTCAGCTCTTCTTGACGAACTCCTTGACTGTGACATGGCAGTAATCTGACCTTGAAAATAGTTTTGCAATGTTTGAAAATAAAAGAAGTGGATTATTTCCGACTACGTTGAAACCAGTCACAAAGCGCTGCCTGTTTCTAAGCTGATTACTGTTTTCGTAAAACCATTACATACTGATTTTCTTTGGGCTATATAACAACCATTTATCAGAGGAAAGGAATTATCTGCCTTTACACGATCATTCTCTCGTCGTTGGATATTTGGACAGGTTTTAAGGTGCCGGTTTGTTTAGCCATACTTTACGCCTGAATAAATTATTAAAGATTATATTAATAATAACACTACTACTATGATTAATAAAAGCGAATACACAATGAAAATCATACATGTATAATGCAAAGCATTAACTAATACAAGAGCTGTCTTTCCCGTTAAATAGTTTCAGCAGGCAATTCACTGACTATAAATCGCTTTCAGTAGGCAATTCACTGACTATAAATCGCTTTCAGCAGGCATGTCAATGAATATAAATAGCTTTCAGCAGGCAATTCACTGACTATAAATAGCTTTCAGTAGGCAATTCACTGACTTTAAATCGCTTTCAGTAGGCAATTCACTGATTATAAATTGCTTTCAGTAGACAGTTCACTGACTTTAAATCGCTTTCAGTAGGCAATTCACTGATTATAAATTGCTTTCAGTAGACAGTTCACAGACTATATTCACTATAACAATGACACATGAATCAATAATGAAAATCTGTCTGCCTCTTGTAAATAAACAAAACAAAAACATATTACCCCTGCCCCAAACCTTCTCTCAATAGCTGGTGTTAAAATTTGTGCATGTGTGAGATGGAAAGTGGGCTGGGAGGAAGGTGGTGGGATATTGGGGTGGGTGTGGGTGGAGTGAATCGTGGCTGAATATTGCCTTGTTGGATTATGAGATCGAAGTTTACGTAATTTATTATCAGTTAAAATATTCGTCGACACTTTGAACTAAATCGTGCAAAGAAAACGAACGCATATACATGATACCTATTTATTTTTTGGCATAAATATATTGACATATACAACTGTGAATGCCACTACTATATAAATACATAGGGACGTACCTCGTACTTATATATTAAATACATCCCCGTATATATAATAGATACATACTCCCCCACATGTATATATAATAGATACATACTCCCCGCCACCCGTGTATATATATATAAATACACTTCTCGTACTTATATAAAACATAAACACACAACCGAAGATTTATAATATATACTTACATATTATATACAATAATACATGATTGTGCACACTCACCTGTATATATAATACATACACACACACACGCACATATATAATACATACACACACACACGCACATATATAATACATACACACACGCGCACATATATAAGACATACACAAACCCGTACATATATAATACATACATAACTACCTCCCTCCGAAAATATATATTAAACCCATCCATGTACTGTCAATACATATATAAAATATTATTACCCCCCTTCCCTCCCCCCCAATACAAATATACACTCAAACCCGTACACGTATGCATACAGGAGTACATTCATCTGTAACTATATAATACAGCTATAGAATGCATACATATTCCCTAATGTACGTATATATTTATACACTCTATTCACGTACTCGTACATACATACATTCATTCACCCTTACATCCCTATACATATATTTGTGAATACTTTTTTTCTTTCTTTTTTTCATTTTAAGAGCGAGACTTAACAATTTCATTGTGGAATACACACAAATGTCCTTCGCTCAAGAGCAGCTCCAGTATTCATATCTAACAATAACCGACTGTTGAGTTAACCCATGTGCTTTTTAGAAACCGGTCTAGTGACTTCCTGTGGAGACAGGTCGAAATGACAACACTCAAACCGGGCACGACAGTTAGAATATCGTTGTACAACTAATTTGCTGATATAGTGCGTAATATATTGATGTGATTATTGATGTGGTAAATTATTTGATATGTAGGTGTGATATTTTATTAAATAGTAATGCATAGAAATGCTATTTAATATCACTACATGATTATGATTAAAAAAAAAATCTAGTCTGTTTCTTGGTCTTGCATGAAAACTATCGTGACAGCTTCATAGAGAGTATCAGTTCTGAAAACGAAATTAACTTGGGCAAAAAATAGACATTGTGTATACTTATACCACTGCTGTTGTTAGTGCTACACTACTGCTGGCAGTACTAATACACTATTGCTGTTACCAATAGTCTACTTCTTGTGCTAATACTCTACCGGTACTAATAATCTACTTCTGGTGATAATATGCTACTGGTACTAATTATCTACTTCTTTTGCTAATACTCTGCTGGTACTAATACTCTACTTCTGGTGCTAATATACACTATTGCTGTTACTAATACTCTACTTCTGGTGCTATTATACACTATTGCTGTTACTAATACTCTACTTCTGGTGGTAATACACTATTGGCACTAGTACTCTACTTCTGGGACTAATACTCTACTGGTACTAATACTCTACTTCTGGTGGTAATACACTACTGGTACTAGTACTCTACTTCTGGTGCTAATACTCTACTGGTACTAGTACTCTACGTCTGGTACTAATACCCTACTTCTGGTGGTAATACACTACTGGTACTAATACTCTACTTCTGGTGGTAATACACTACTGGTACTAATACTCTACGTCTGGTGCTAATACTCTACTGGTACTAATAATTTACTGATGTTATTAATATACTACTACTGGTAGATGTTACTAATACACTACTGGTACCAATAATCTACTGTTGTTATTAACAGACTTCTGACTACTAATACACTACTGGTCCCAGTAATCTACTGCTGTGTCGTGATGTACTCTGTGGTGACATTGTAATAATGATTTATACTAAATATTATCAATTAGTTAATGATACAAAACACCTGCAAGTGCCGATGTAGAGTATGGACCACTAATTAAATATGTATATCTTCTAATGCTACTTCGATATGCTGGTACGCCTCCAATTTGACTCACGGCCCCCACTCAGTTATTTATACCGAGGAATAGATTTTATAAATAAATACACAAATAGACGGACAGAACAAGACATAATCATTAGACTGTCCCTACAAATTACGACAACAAGCAAAAGAAGTTAGTTGCACTAACCGATACACGAGACTGAACAATTAATACAAATTTTAAAGTTTAACAATATTTAAAAAGAATAGGCAAAATATATTCTGTCATAATTTCTCATCATAAGGCAATTCAAACACAATGGGTCTTTTTCAAGTTCAGTTTCACTGGAGTCACTGCCAAAGGAACATTTAGCTTCAGATTCACAGGATACCTCACACTTGTAGAGCTCAATATGACGTCATTATGACATCATCTGCAGGCACCCAAAGCCCACATCATAGATTTAAGAATAAAGATAGAAAGTGAAACCATGAAACATAGTTGCAGATTCTAAGTATACTGCACATTATTAGTTTAATAAATACTTAAGTTGGCTTATACCTCTACAACCAATGTCCACCATAATACATCACCTTATTTACTGCCACCATATTACATCACCTTATTTACTGCCATCCCACTCCTTCACCTTATTTACTGCCACCATAATACATCACCTTATTTACTGCCATCCCAAGCCATCACCTTATTTACTCCCACTAAAACTGTTGCTCTTGCAACCACTACCATAGTACTATTAAAAATCACATTATTATTATTATTATTAATGCATTAGTAACGGGTCTCTTTCGTAAAGTAAACAGTGAAGTAATAGTAACAATGACGATGTTAAAAGAAATAATAATGGTGATGATGTAGACGACGATGATGATGGTCGTGCACTAGCAGTTATCTATTTAGTCGTTCTCATAAGCGCTTGCAATTCACAGCCAGAGAGCTCAACATTCGTCAGCTAGGAAGGGGTGAAGGAGCTAGACAGTGGGTGAAGATTGATCAAGGGGACAAAATGGCGACCAAGGCAGGGTTTATGTGCCCGACCTGACCTTTGACCTCAGTCACCGCGCATCTCAATCAGTTCTTGTCCCGAATTACGAATTGTTACGTCACACTTGAAGTAATTGGACTTATTTCTTTTATAATATATATTTAACTTTTGATACGAAGGCCGAATTACCTGTTTAATTTCCTGTATGTGTAAAGAAAATCGAGGAATTTGTCAGTCGTAAACATGGGTCTCACATTTTCTTTACTAATTAGGAAAACTTTAGTTGCACGCAAAAATGAGTCACATTTTGTTTTTGTTGACAGCGATTGTAGCTCGCAACAAAATATTACTGCATGCGTATTTGTGTGCGCGTGTAACTGAGATTCCGAATTGATTTTAATGTAACCGTCAGGTTTTGCTTCGGCTCTTGATACAGTGAATAATAATGGATTGAGTCAATTACTTCCGGAGAGAATCTGTATCCGGTACAGAGATGCATTGCACACCCTCTTACTTGACCCCCCCCCCCATGACTTTCGGCTTGTAGTGCGTGCTTGTATTACGATTAACTTTCGTCAGAACCCGAGAAGCCAGCATCTTCACCAAGTGCCACTTAATTAATAAACATTAATGTTACATTCACTACCACCATTATTATCAGCATCATAACTACTAATACTACCATTGCTATCACCGCTATTACCATTGCTACCAGCACATTACTATCACCACCGTAACTACCGATCCTTTCATTACTATCACCACTATCACCATTGCTACCAGCACATTACTATCACCACTATCACCATTGCTACCAGCACATGACTGTCATCACTATCACCGACACCTATATTACCACCATCAGATTTAACAACTCTACTTCTTCTATGCTATTAGTATTACCTCACCCAGCTCTACTATTACCACTGCCAGCACAACTACCACCACCACAACTACTTCTTCTTCACACTACATAACCACCAGTTACACCACTGGGCATAATTGAGCATTATTTTAAGTGGCCTTCTACTTTTGTGAGGGTAAACTATTGGAGTAGCTTTGTCCTCTAGCTATGTTAAGTTAAAAAGACATGGAATAGCCGCGAAAGCCATTTCCTACATAGGAAAGCAGCTACTTACTTCTCGTCGTGAAATCGACGTTTTGCTTGTTCTGTTCAAGTGAAATAGAATTGGTCCGTTGACGACTCCCTGCGAGGTGCCAGAAATAAACCTTTAACGACCAGTCTGCGATTTAGGTTTAGGAACCTTTTCCCTAGATATGCGTCATTCATCTGTCTTTCCCAGTAGAGATCTCTCGGACGTACGTCATTTATCTGTCTTTCCCAGTAGAGATATCCCGGACATACGTCATTTATCTATCTTTCCCAGTAGAGATCTCCCGGACATACGTCATTCCTCTGTAGAGATCTCCCGGACATATGTCATTAATCTGTCTTCCCCAGTAGAGATCTCCCGGACATACGTCTTTCCCAGTAGAGATCTCCTGGACATACGTCATTCCTCTGTAGAGATCTCCCGGACATGCGTCATTTATCAATCTATTTTTATGGCGTGCTTACACACTTTGTCAAAAGCAACGATTGATTTCAAATAAACATTAAACAGAAATCAATCATATCAACCAACCAGACAACCTGCACACTAATTTTGAAACACTAAGTCAATCAGTCAGTGTGTCAATCAGCCACTCAATTAGTCATTCATTCAACCAGTCACTCAATCGATCGATTAATCAATCGGTGAATCAATCAATCATTCTATAATGGATGTCGTTAGCATTAAACCACCAATAAATATGGATATTGATTTATTTTTGTAAGTCGACATTTTCTATTTATGACCAAGACATGTATAATTGCTGTTGTGCTACACATCTTTTTCTTTAAAAAATATAAATAAACAAACCAAACATACAATGCTAATTCGAAGTCTTTCTAACCAAACCTGTTTAAAGAAACAAAATGAATGCATTTATTTTAGTTAGTTTATTCCGTTTTCATTTTTATCTACATATTATACAGCAGAACGACGCGTTGGCTAAATTTAGAAACAATGACTCACTGGAACTGACGCTCCTTACGGTTTTGAGTACAATAGCTCGTGTACCCATCAAACAAACCCGGATGTAGCGAGACCTATTATGTAGGTTAGTTTACAAGTAGGTTTGGTGCTTTTTTTTTTTTAATTGGTTGTGGCTTTTTACCAAATCTGTAAATCTTTTATTATTTTTGCTTTTAAAAGCTCACCCCAATTGACGGTGTAAGTTTAAATGGCACTATAAGACCCACTCACACCAGAAAACGGTTGCTCTCTCAGACGGGATCTGTTTGGCATCGCACTTGTCTGGACAACTTCTGAGGTAATGCACGGACTAAAATGACAAGAATCAATTGTTCCTAGAGAAGCTCGATTATCCGTGAGGTATCTTTGTTTTGACTGGCTGAAGATTTGCGAAATGGGGGGGGGGGGGGAGGGAGATATACCTAAAGAATAATTTATAAATTTGTGCACGTATTTGAAACAAAATTTGTTTAAACAAATTTTAGGAGCGGCAAATGTTGCTACAAAGTCTCTAAATAAAGAAACAGCCATTTAAACATCCTGTAAATAAAGAAACAGCTATTTAAACATCCTATAAATAAAGAGTTGCTCGTAGAACAAATGTTGCATTTTAAAGTCAGCATATCGCCAATGCTGCTTTAACAAAGTTTCCATATAGCAAGTGTTGCTTTAACAGAATCTCCATCAGCAAGATATGCGTTAATAAAGTTCCCACACAGTACGAGCTACTTTAACAGTCTTCATATGGCAAGAGGTGCTTTCATAATCTTCATATAGCAATTGTTTTAACAAGTTTATATAGCAAGAGCTGTTTTAACATAGTCACTATATAGCAACATATGCTTTAACAAACTTTCCATTTACAGTAAGAGCAGCTTTAACAATCTTCAAATAGCAAGAGCTGATTTAACAAAGACTGCACACAATAAAAGATACTTTAACAGACTCTAGTCAGTAAGAGATGCTTTATCAAAACCTTCATATGGTTAGTGATTTGCTTTAACAAACTCTAGTCAGTAAGAGATGATTTATCAAAGCCTACATATGGTTAGTGATTTGCTTGAACAGTTTCATACAGCAAGGAAGGCTGTTATAGTTTCCTTGCAGCAAGAGATGTTTTAATAGTCTCCATACAGCAAGGGGTGCTTTAATATTATCCATACATCATGAGGTGCTTTAATAGTCTCCATGAAGAAAGAGGTGCTTTAATAGTCTCCATACAGCAAGGGTTGCTTTAATATTATCCATACATCAAGAGGTGCTTTAATAGTCTCCATAGAAAAAGAGTTGCTTTAATAGTCTCCATGAAGAAAAAAGATGCCTTAACAGTCTCCATACAGCAAGGGATGCTTTAATATTATCCATACATCAAGAGGTGCTTTAATAGTCTCCATAGAAAAAGAGTTGCTTTAATAGTCTCCATGAAGAAAGAGATGCCTTAACAGTCTCCATGTAACAAGAGCTGCTGTAGCTCAACACGTTCTAAATACAGCAAAATCTGTTTTAACAAGTTGTACATGCAACAGAGCTACCTCAACACATTCTAAATACAGCAAAATCTATTTTAAGAAGCTGTATGTGCAACAGAGTTGCTTTAGTTCTAGCTGTTTTAAAGCATTGTTGCATTCCTGTTCGCTGGGTTTGCTTCAATACCCAGATCCCACTGATCGTGTCCTTTCCAGTGAAATCAGCAAGAATAACCTCTCTGTTGAAAGTTTCTGACACTGACCTCAACCATTCAGAATATTTGATACTAAACCCAACAGTTGAAAGTTACTGATATTAACTTTTGCTGAAACCTATAACAAGACCCCCCCCCACCCACACCCCCAATTGTTCAGTGCTTTAAGACATGATTCATCAACTAATCTGTGCCGTGTTCCTCCATTAATTATTCACATGGTGAAGATGCCTGCTTTTCGCGCAGTTCTTTCCCTTTCTTCTTGTGACTTTCTAATTATACAGTCGCTTGTCTTCTACATTTAAACGCTCTCGTTCTGACTCTCCATTTTTTGAGTTGGTGTGAGTGAATTTCAATGACAAGTTCAACTTGACCTGACAAATCCGAGAGCCAGTCGTAGGTACCTGTGGTGACTGATTGATTTTATTTGTCCACTGATAGCGTTTCTCTGCACCCCCCTTCCCATTACACGCCTGTCATGCATGACATGACAATGAATCCGGTATCTTGTTTAAAAGGAAATACCGTTCTTTGCTAACGGGTCCTTAAATCTCTCAGTGGACTCCCTACAACTCCCTTAATTTCCTTCATTGCTGTTTCGCAAAAAGGACACTAACAGTGGTTGCGGGTTCTCTAGATTTGCACAAGAAAAATTAATAAAATCAATTACTGAATTAACACATTTTCCCTGTCCATCCTGTTAATTTCAAGAATTGTTCAATCTTTGTTCTGGTGGCACCTGGTAATACAAAAGAATGCTGTATACCGCACTCCAAGAGGACATTTAGAGGTTTACATTATTTTTGTAAACTCCTGTTTTTATCCCTCACCCATTCCTTATAATCTGTCTCTCACTCGTCACTCAGTCTCTCTCAAACTACGTCGGCTGTGCCTGATAATGATGCCTGACACACTGGACTCTGTCGGGAGAGGTCAGGATTGTGCCCAACTTGACGAATTCTCCAGTGGGTCACTTTCTCCTCACATATCACCGGAAGTAGCAAAGACCGCAAAGGTGATACAGGCGACTGTTTTGCATTGCATAGAGTGCTTTGTTCTTCTTTTCTCCAACAATGACCCATCTCTGCCCTTCACCCCCCCCCCCTACTCCTTACCCTTCTTTCAGGAAAACCAGAGTCGTTCATATAAATCTGGTGAGTTGACACATGTCAGAAATTCGGGGGTGGGGTGTGTAGATGGTGGTATGCACACTCTGTTTTTTCTATTTTGCTTTAACAGGATGGACAGAACTATTTACGCTCGACAGTAAATAGTTCTCACAATCTTACACGTCTGCATTTAAAAAATACAAATAATTCAATCTTCATTCAAGAAAGTACAAACAGTTGTTGACTAATGTTTTCATTGTCATTCAAGAAAGTACAAACAGTTGTTGGCTAATGTTTTCATCGTTAATAGAAACTATACACAGTGTCATCTGTTATTCTAGCACATCGTTCAATTTAAATTCAGTGCCCGCTTTGTTTCTCCTGCCACTCTGCTGCTGAAGCTAGTATATAAACAGCCAGAAACAAACCCGTGTAGTGTCTGTGTGCGCGTGTGTGTGTCGAGCACTGACAATTAAACTTGCTCAAAGCTGCTGTCTCGGGCCAGACACACCGGAACAATGAAGGGTCTTAGCAGCGCGTCGGAATAGACCCATGAATGAAGGCGATAACGACAGGGTTATCGCTTCGAAACAGGAGGCGCGCGCGTCTCCAAACCGGATGCAGTCACTCGTCGACATGGTAGTATGTGTCGGGAGTGCGTCAGCCGAGGAACGCATTTCAGTGCGCGCGCGCGCATGCACGTACTTACACACAGAGAGTTTATTTCTGCAGAATACTTACCATATAAAATTATGTTGTCTTCATGATCTTCACTTTCGCTTCCTCTGTACAGATGTCACGTGACATACCGATGATAAAATACGTATTCGTTCGTTCATTTCACGTGAAAGTAAAGATTTTTTTAAAAAAACCGCATCGGCCATGCGTACTTAATTTTGTACATGTCATGCTTAGTAAAATTGTAATATGTTCATTTATTATTTGCCCTAATTAGTTATTTTGGCGTAGGCAGTTTAGTTGTACATTGACTGTGCTTAGTTAATTTCGAAACACCCATGCCTAGTTAATTTTTTCCTGTGATAAATTGTTTCTCCATGCAATGCTGTCATCAGTTCTTAATACGTCGATCTGTAATCCACATCGCTCCGTCATTTCGTCATCATTACCTTTCAGAACAGCTGCGTCACGTGATCTCACTTATAACTGCCTGAAACACAGCCTCCGCCCCAGCACTGCAGCCTCTGATTCTCACAATAGGGCTCATACTGCATTAGGTAAATAACTGATTTTTACAGTAGTGCTCCCACAGCACTAGGTAAATACTTACACTGATTCTCACAATAGTGCTCTAGGTAAATACACTGATTTTTACAATAGTGCTCCCACTGCATTAGGTAAATACACTGAGTTTTACAATATGCTCCCACTGCATTAGGTAAATACACTGAGTTTTACAATATGCTCCCACTGCATTAGGTAAATACACCGATTTTTACAATAGTGCTCCCACTACATTAGGTAAATACACTGATTTTTACAATAGTGCTCCCACTGCACAAGGTAAATACTTACACTGATTCTCACAATAGTGCTGTAGGTAAAAACACCGATTTTTACAATAATGCTCCCACTGCATTAGGTAAATACTTACACTGATTCTCACAATAATGCTCCCACTTGCACTGTGTGAACACTTTCACTGGCCCCGTCATGTATGGTCTGAGCGAACAGATGGGTTGTATTCTGTATTCCATTCGTGATTTTGGACTATTTCTAAATGTTTTAGGACATAATGATAAATATAACATGTCTCACTATCACACAAACAAGCACATAGATAGATAGATAGATAGATAGATAGATAGATAGATAGATAGATAGTTATGAAAATAGCGTACTTTTGTTTAGATATGCCAATCCGAACTATAAATTGCTCCAGTTTTGTAAACTGTACTTTAAAAGAAAAGTCACTTATCACCAGTGAAACTAACCTCATCGTATGCATAAGATATATCATGTACTGACCTCACTAAGTATATGATATATCTTGTACTGACCTCACTAAGTATATGATATATCTTGTACTGACCTCACTAAGTATATGATATACATCTTTTATTGACATCAATAATTATATGATATTGATACACATCTGTATTGACCTCACCAAGTATATGATACATCTTGTACTGACCTCACCAAATACACAGCAATATCCTGACCAAAACACCTTGTATTCACTCGTCAAACAGAGGGAAAAAAGGGGGTTAGTCAAGCGCTAATGGCGATCATGCTTTTCTTTTTTCTACTCCTCTACCCTAACACGGATGCTTGACAGCATGGTGATCAAACAATGGCGACTGTTTGAGTGTCGTGTCCATCAAAACAGACACAACACTTTCACACCCCTCCTTGCGACGCACATATAACCACGTTTAGTCAGTGCAAACAGGTCACCACGAGCAGAGTGCAAGTTGTGTTGTTTTCAACCTGGCTCCCGTCACTTCTGCAATTACAGAAAACCCCCCACCCACCCATCTTGATGATGGTGTGACGGTGATTCGGACGTGTTCACTTAGTTTGTGTTCACACTGCAATCATCACTGGAGACTTCGTTCATTTGTTTTCAATGACTTCTGCTGAGGCAACGGATTTTGAACTGAGCGAAGATTTTTTTTTTTTAATGGAGCGGTGCAATGGAGGTGAGGGACATATTTTTTTTTTCTAGTTTTTTGGGGTTGAGGGTTAAAAGTCACACATTCCTATCTTCTGCTCCTCAACGACGTAGTATTTATTGTTAATTGCCGATCTCGACAGCTAGTTGTCAGGATAAGATGGAGATTTAATTTTTTTTTTTTTAAATCGTGTTTAAAAGCTCGACATCACGGTCCCGTGACCTTAGTGATTGAGAGCGCTTGACTCTGCCTTAATAGTCGTGTCCCTTTGGAGCCTATAGGCGATTAATTTTAGAAATCGACATAGTTTTATGTAAATGTCAAACATACGTTCCTCCTAGTGGTAGTACTTACCTCCCTTAACTCCTTATCCCTTATTAATGATTTGATCAAACATGTTCTTTCTTGTGGTAGTGCTTACCACTGTTTACGAATAGTTACCCCGCATCAGTGATTTGACAGTCGGTTTCCGATGTTACCTTGGCAAAGGTAATTCCTTCGCTGTAGGAAACATTTGTAGCTATAGTTACACGGCTATAATTCTGGAATATATTAACGCTCTTTCTCACTCACTCTCCCCAGTGGAAAATTATAAAGACAAAACTGCTCACAAGTTAAAATATATCGACTCGGTATGTGTGAAGCCGTGGGAGGACGCCCCCCACCTCCACCCTCAGCTTACAAAAATTGTGACAGTCTTGCCCTTTTGCGGCGTTTATCATTTATTACTGGAGCTGGAGATGTAAAGCATATGTTGACGAACCCAATCAACAAATACTAAATTGTCTTTAGTCGACTCCAGTACCACTATACACTACTTGAACACCACTCCGGGAGACGTTAACAGCATCTCAGCAGTCTATAACTGCATTCTTTCCATGCACTTTGCCGATAACAGTTCTCGTTTAACAACATACACGCACCCAGTGCATGTTCACTCCACGATCAACCTAGGTTGATGGTTTCTAGGGTTCAGGCCCAGAGTCTTTCTTAAGTATCTTCTGACTGTACGTTTCTTAAGTTCCCTTGTTGATGTTTTTCTGCTAAATCTACAGTTATTGTTTGACTGACTGTCATTTTTTCATGTGAATTCATTTTGTTTTGTTATCTTTAGTTTTGTAATCTATTATGTGTAAGCCCTCACGTACTTTATTGTATATTTATTCCTACAAGTCAAGCATTATTTTGCTTTATTAAACCTGTTTTATTTCTTCTTTATTATTATTTATTACGACTTCAGTGCCAAGTTTTCTCACCTGTAGTTTTAACAGACTACAGAAATAACAAGTCCAATATTTATGAGTCTAATATTTAATGTTTCTGCCAGTAGGCAGTTTTCGCTGTAGGAAAACTTCCCTGTTGTGTTTGTAGCAGTAATATTTCTTTTCCTGAAAGACAATTTGTCTTTATAATCTGTAACATTGATATCTTGTTGATATAGTCTTGAAAGAGACATACACGCACATACACACTGTATATATATATAATTAGATATGCATATAACACGATTAGATCTACATTTAAACAAAAACAAACATAAAATGTATTTGTTAATCGTCAGGTCTGTTCTTTGCCTCCAGCACTTTAGTTTTAACTAGTATTCATAAATAGCTTAATTTTAAAAGAGAATTATTTTCATTTCAGTTCTTATTTTCATTATTTTATTTGAAACGAAAACCCACGTTCTCCAGAAATAACATGTCGTATTTCACACCTGTGATGTAATGATCTCAGTGTATTAACTAGTCGTTTATGCACACACACACACACACACACACACACACACACACACACACACACACACACACACACACAAAACAAGCATTCATATAATGCACGCATATACATTATGCACGCATTCCTACCCTCACGGAGATATACATTCTAAAAAGATGCACATACATAACAGTATTTAACGCATCAACGCGCCCTACCCCCCAGAAAAAAATCTGACTTCACGTACATGCATGCGCGCTCGCGAATACACACACACATACACACACACACGTTCATCTAGAAACCGTACATGCACTAAAAAAAAATATTCAAATACATACTTCAACATGAGGCACACAAGCTAAGACACAAATACATACTTCAACATGAGGCACACAAGCTAAGACACAAATACATACTTCAACATGAGGCACACAAGCTAAGACACAAATACATACTTCAACATGAGACACACAAACTAAGACACAAATACATGCTTCAACATGAGGCACACAAGCTAAGACACAAATACATACATGAGACATGAGACACACAAACTAAGACACAAATACATACTTCAACATAAGACACTCAAACTAAGACACAAATACATACTTCAGCATAAGACACACAAACTAAGACACAAATACAGAGCCACACGCTTTCACATAAATTCACGCAAACACACATATACAGTTTGAAAGAAGCTCGTTTGTTCACAATTACACATGCACACACCTACACACACGAGGAAATCTTTTTCGTGTAACACAGGTATACATAAAACACCGAGAAAAATCTTGCACGTGCACACAGACATAGGAGCACCACTACTTCAGAGAAACTAGCACGAGAACACAGGCACACGCTTACACAGACACGTAAAAGAAACTCGCTTGTGTACACACACACACACACACACACACACGAATATAGAACATCTTTACAGAACTTAAGGTATGTACACGTAGTCAGGTACCTCATAAACTCACAAGAATTGAAACAGGAAGAAACAGAAAGAGTATTATATATGCACAGTGCTGGGTTATTAAATGTACACACGAACACTTCTGTGCGGTGAGACGAATGTATAGAGTGATGTACAAACTTGACTGAAAGTCCACAGAGTGATGTACAAACTTGACTGAAAGTCCACAGAGTGATGTACAAACTTGACTGAAAGTCCACAGAGTGATGTACAAACTTGACTGAAAGTCCACAGAGTGATGTACAAACTTGACTGAATGTCCACAGAGTGACGTATAAAGAGCAGGATTTATTGAAGAAAAAATCATGAAAAAAAAAGAAAAGAAAAGCCATATGAGTATGAGGCACACAGGACACAGCATACATGAAGCACACAGAACATTGAAACATTCAGAACACACGAAGCATAGAGAACATTGAAGCATACAGAACACATGAAGCACAAAGCACAGAGAACATTGAAGCATACAGAACACATGAAGCACACAGAACACATGAAGCACACAGAACATTGAAGCACACAGAACACATGAAGCACACAGAACATTGAAGCATAAAGAACACACAGTGCACAGAGAACACTTGAAGTACATAGAACACATGAAGCAATGAGAACATTGAAGCACATATAACACTTGAAGTACATAGAACACATGAAGCACACAGAACATTGAAGCATAAAGAACACATGAAGCACACAGAACATTGAAGCATAAAGAACACATGAAGCATACAGAACACATGAAGCACACAGAACACATGAAGCACACAGAACATTGAAGCATAAAGAACACACAGTGCACAGAGAACACTTGAAGTACATAGAACACACGAAGCACAGAGAACACACGAAGCACTGAAGCACACATAACACTTGAAGTACATAGAACACACGAAGCACAGAGAACACACGAAGCACTGAAGCACACATAACACTTGAAGTACATAGAACACACGAAGCACAGAGAACACACGAAGCACTGAAGCACACATAACACTTGAAGTACATAGAACACATGAAGCACAGAGAACGCGAAAGCGGCGGAAGCCGAAAGCGCCCCCTACATTAGCGGATTTGTTCTCAAGCTAGCGCTCTCAACTTTATTATTATTCCTCCCCTCCCTCCCCCCCAGCCCTTTTCTAATAACAAAGTTTAGTGAGAGAGTAATAATAGCAGCAGCGACCTTTATTGTTGTTATTGTTTTTCTGCTGAGTTCTCGACCATAACATATGAATTATTCATAACTAAGTTCCCGGATGTTTAACTGAGAAAATGAAACAGTAGACAAAGCATTTAAAAAAATTTTTTTTTATTAAACTTAACTGAAAAAATAAAGCAGTAGACTAGGCTTTGTTTCATTTAAACTTGATTTAAAAAAATGAAGCAGTAGACAAGACAATGTTTTATTTAAAATTTGATTTTTAAAAAAATGAAACAATAAACGAGACAGTGTTTTATTTTAAATTTGATTGCAAAATGAAGCAGTAGAAAAAAAGATATTTTTATTGTCTCTTCATAAATTAAAAAATGAAACTAGTTAGTTTGTGATTTGATGCGATGATGGTAAATAAAAATTATATTATTATACTTTCAAGCAGGATGTGTGTGTGTGTGTGTGTGTGTGTGTGTGTGTGTGTGTGTGTGTGAGAGAGAGAGAGAGAGAGAGAGAGATTTAAAATATAATTTATAGTTTAATCAATAAATTTAAAAAACCCTGCTAACTCTCGCCATAACTGAAGACGATCAAGGTCAGAGTGAATTAAATATTTATACCACTGAACGACAGCAGTTGTCTTCCGTTTACAATCCAAATACACAGCACGAAATATAGGAGACAATTTTATTGAGAGACCAAGAATATAAAACTAGGACACAGAATTCAACCGTAATCTGAAAAAAAATAGTACGGCACCACATAATATAATTATTGATTGTCGATCTAGAAATCAGTTTCATTACGAAGAGAGAGAGAGCGAGTGAGATGTATAAACTATTTTACAAGAGAGCGAGAGAGATGTACTGCATCGTATTTAGAGATCAGTGAAATGTCCAGAACTCTGATTGGGACTGGTGACCCACTGACCTCTGTACTAGGCCAGCACCATGACCATGTCTGCAAACCAAACCCACCAGCCGGATGACCTATTTCGGTGAACTACTTTGCGGAGCATACCAGAGATCTGATGACGAGTATGAAAATGCACACAGCCTTCGCGAACAAAAGCAGTATTGCCTAGCTCTTTTATTGATCCCAGTACGGTAGCGAGCTCCAGTACAGCCATTGTAGTGATGAATGCATACATCATTTATGATTACAGGGGTCGCTAAATTCAAAGTCCCAAAGAGTGGTGATGATTAAAAGAAATAATGAAAAGATTCTCTATGTTGAAAAGAGATGACACCCCCCCCCAAAAAAAAAAAAAAAAAAGTGAATATAGGTCACGGTGTCAAAATAGAAGCCTGTGGAGTGTCACATAGTCCCCAAGATCTCTAGAGTACCCGAGAATTCCGAGAGGCCCCGAGCAGATGCGTTGAGAAAAAAAATCACATATCTATACTGTTGTGGAAATAATGCATACATTTCTATAATATAACTTGTTTTGTTTTTCTCTCGTCTGTTCCTCTTCCCTCCCCCGGTCCCGCCCAAAACATATTGTAACTGCGAGTTCTCTTTTCTATAGATACTGTGACGTCACTTAGTTAATGATTATGATTAATTAATCATTCATTACTAATTACACATGATGTGAATATTAATTTATGTTATTAATAATTCTTCAGCAGACACCACTCGTCTCTCTCACTTGGTGGATATGCGGGTGCTGTTAACGTGTTCTCTCATCATATTAAAGTCAACATTTACCGTCACACAATGTTTCCAAAGGTGGAAAACTTCTTACTAAGGGAGAAGACAAATCGTCTGTAATCTATATTTAGCGAGCCCCCATCCACCCACTTTCTTCTCCAACATGTCATCAATTTGTGTAAGAAGGTCAATAAATTTATTAAATCACCAATCAAATATACACATGGCAAATACAATGAAAAAATATTTGACATCAATATTTCCATGAAACTACGTTTGAATAATTTCTATACTTCATAAAGTCTTATATCCTAAACACAATTCATCATTAGTGTCAGTACAAACCACAGGAGAATCCTTATCAGAGAATAGATATGGAGTTATTAGAGATAAGTGATACTAGTTCTTACATAACCTTGTTTAACTGCTGTCTCAATAGTCCTTTTGTGCTTTTGCAACAAAGACATAAGTTTATCATCCATTGTTATTACGTCATTCTATGCGTTTCTTTTGCAGTTGAAAACACTGTTCAGTTTCTTAGTCTCTCAAGCTATCCTAAGTGCTTCTTCTCACCATGTCAAGTCTTCAAGCAGAACAATAATTGTAGCAATTTCCAGCAACTTCTCTGCACCAGAAATTGCTCATGTAATCAGCATATCTTGCCACCAATCATCAGTGGAGTGGAGTGGAGTGGAGTGCATTCTTACGCTCCCCACATCTACCATGGTCATAGAGGTTTATAACCAGTAAACCAGGAGGTTCAAATAATATACGGAGAGAAAGGCTGCTTTACCCTGAAAAAATATAATCAGGGAGCAATGTTAAGTTCCAGTTTATCACTTTAGAACTCCATTCTTTCACTCAAGTCTCACCTTACAATTTCCTGCAACATTATTTATTAGGCCAATACACAGCATAATGAATACAGCATTCTAGTCTAATGAGAGGGTTCCTTAGAAGCAATGTCAAGTGTTAGCATATTACATGTAAGCATCATAGTTCATATATGTAGAAATAATAGTCTACTCACATAATACATCTCCACATAAAACACAAGTACAACATATGAATAGCAAAAATGCAAGAAATATTTCTAGCCCATTCTCTCTTAACCAGTCAGTTAACTCACCATCAAGATAACAGCTGCTTTCAAGACCAAACTTCTTTGCCACACCAAATTCTAGTGATTAGAATATATTTCTTGTCAGCAGGTAAAACTTTAGATCTCAGCCCATTGGCTGGTCTCATTCTCGCAAATCATAACCATTGGATAAATAAAACTATTCACCCAATTGGAATTAGTTTTCATTACATCAGCATTTTCTAGCATATTCTCAACTCGGGTGTTTCCTTAAACTCAGACACTTATAAAAATACCATCGTATAGAGTGTCCAGGGTCGGGTCACTCTGACAACCCAACAATTTATATAACAATTAAATTTTAAAAATAGGAGTAGGCAAATTTACTCTGCCACAGATACCAGTGTCTTCTTATTTTCTCTCTCTCAAATATATGTGCTTGTGTATGTGTGTGCGTGTATATGCAGGGTATTTGTGTTAATAAATATAGCTTAGCAGTGTTTATTCTTTTACAATCCCTAAGCTCTTCTCTGTGTTTACATTTAGAAAGAAGTCTACCTGTAGAACAAGATGCTCCTATATGCAGGCATGTACCAACCTCACGACACTCTAAGTTCACAACATGGAAATCACCTGCTGAATGAGAAAATAAACCAAGTAAATATATACAAAATAAAAAAGTTTATTAAGGAACTGCTTGAGGAAAAGATGTGTAATTCATGCTGATGTAATTCATGCAATCACCCCCCACACACCCACTTCTGAGGAATGACCAGGTATCTTTGCGTCTCCTCTCAAAAAGGCCGCACATTCCAGATGGAAAAGCCAATGAACATGAATGAATGTGTGATCACTATCAGTCCGTCCACCCAACCTATCCATCCATCCGTCCGTCAATATTCGTACGAGTCCAAAATAAAGACATATATTTGAATTGAGTACTAAGAAAAATGCAATTCTGTCCTTGTATTATATCAAACTACCAACTTTACCACAATTTACAGGCATTAGACAAAACTACCAACATTACCACAATTTACAGGTATTCTATCAAACTACCAACTTTACCACAATTTATAGGCATTGTATCAAACTACCAACTTTACCACAATTTACAGGCATTGTGTCAAACTACCAACTTTACCACAATTTACAGGCATTGTATCAAACTACCAACATTACCATACCGTACTGGTATTAGATCAAAATACCATTATGCTGGACAGTAATACCTACACTGCATGGCATGACAGTAATTGTAAACTGGTGAAAAACTTTGCAACAGTACATGATTGCTAATTCATTATTATTCAGCTACGAAGAACAACACATTAATTAATGTGAACACAAAACTTAACCAGTATTAGTGAAGAAAAGAGCAAGAATTGTGTGACCATTAATTAATTTGCACAACGGAAGAAACGCTAAAGAGACTGTACTATGAAACATTTGTACAAAAAAATTGTTTACGTTTTACTGTGACTAAGACACTCATCAGATTACCGATATGTGTGTGCTGTACAGTGATAAGATGCATTTTGAAAGAACTGTCAGCACAGCTCCTTGTTACTTAGAGAAGTATACCTACTTTCCGCTCGCCCGCAATCACCAGATTTCTTACACTTTTCTAGCAATAGGAGTACGCAAGTGTATTTATTTTTGCCCGACAGCCTTTGCGCCGCGCGCCCGAATTGTGACGATACTCTCTGCCTTTTGGCGACGCGACCCCAAACAAGCCGATAATATTCATACGTTTACAACCGTCCCGTCTCGCTCGACTGACTTGCAGTCGTTCCTTCTCACCACGGTGTCCGCTTTGAAACAGAAAAGTATATGCAATATGAAAAATTTGTTCTTCAGAGTTTTAGGTGGTTTAAAAAAAAAATTCTTTTAGAAGATTGTTTAATACCATCGCTTGTTTTTACTGTTCTCCATTGCTCAGCTTAAAGTTCCCAGCAAACTGAACAGTGAAGTGCAAGCGAGTCAACTATACCTGGCGCGGCTGTCCTAACTGATCGGCGTTCGAGCTACTGCAATGGCCGCTTGTCATGTTTTGATCGATCGTCAAAGCGGGTGACATTGACATTGACCTAAATTACTGTCTACCCGATTCTACGCCACACCCGCGCGCATGGCGTCGTAGTTTTGCCTAACGTGTCCTAAAGCTGATTCACCCCAAACCCGAGCGGGCTTCGCCGAACCGACTCCCGAGGCGTGGGTTATTCTCATTTCTGGACCTGTGTGCCTCTCGATGACAGCGGATTTGGGTTTATCGGCGCGATGTGCTTGGAGTACTGCATCATGTGTTTGGGAGTATACTTGTTTTGGAGTGTCGCTAACCACTAGGAGTTTCTTGGTTTATTGACATTAAGTGTCACCAGTTCGTGGTCCAGGGATTTTCGGTAATCTCAGGTATGCGCAACTTGTTATGCACGTTGAACTTCGTTAGCTGTTGCTTGCATTCGGGTGGCGGGTGGTGGTGCGCAGCTGCACACGGGAGTAGTAGATTACCACCAGTATATCACATCTACTCACAGCATAGAAAGTACACAGATATATCACATCCACTCACAGCATAGAAAGTACACAGATATATTACATCCACTCACAGCATAGAAAGTACACAGATATATTACATCCACTCACAGCATAGAAAGTACACAGATATATCACATCCACTCACAGCACAGAAAGTACACAGATATATCACATCCACTCACAGCACAGAAAGTGCACAGATATTATTACATCCACTCACAGCACAGAAAGTACACAGATATATGCACACGTGAACAGAACTCATCAGCCCCTCACCAGGCTGCGGTAGATGTATCATCAATGTAGTTATCACCCTTGCTCACGCAGACATACAGGTAGTGCTAGCTGTCACGAATTTGAAGCAGATAAAACATCACCCCTACATATCAGTACTAGAGAAAGTGCACCTACAGTGAGAGTCAGTGGACACTATATATAAATACACACGCGCACAGACAAAACTCATTACAGAAAAAAAAAGTCTGCCTAGCGTTTGATATAAATGTATTTATTTAACGCATAGCGTGCACACGTGATACATATTAAATTTCACATTTATAATACATGCACCATATATTGTCTCTACGCTGTATAGTTTGATCTGCATGCATATATTTGCTCACAACGTGTGCGACACGAACGCACTAACAACGAACAGATCAGATGTAGGCCATACCCCCACATTTGTCAAGCTTTCCCCTTGTGACATAACGCACTTGTGACACCCCACAACTTAGTCCCAGGCGTGCGGTGGGGGTTAGGGATTGTTCAGATGACGTCGAGATGAAGTGGTTTGATACTGTCTATAACTCTATACCGAGAAATTGGTTACTAGTTCGAATTGACATCACACTACCGAGACTGCCTGCGTCACATCGTAAATAGATTAGTGCATCCACTACTTTTCTCCGACAGCGTTTGTAATAACAATGTTTATATTGACAGCGTTTGTAATAACAATGTTTATATTGACAGCGTTTGTAATAACAATGTTTATTATGAAAGCGTTTGTAATAACAATGTTTATTATGAAAGCGTTTGTAATAACAATGTTTATTATGAAAGCGTTCGTCATGACAGTATTTATTATGACAGCGTCCGTAATGACAATGTTTATTATGACAGCGTTTGCAATGACAATGTTTATTATGACAGCTTTCGTCATGACAGTGTTTATTATGACAGCGTTCGTAATGACATTGTTTATTATGACAGCGTTCGTAATGACAGTGTTTATTATGACAGCATTCGTCATGTCAGTGTTTATTATGACAGCGTTCGTAATGACATTGTTTATTATGACAGCGTTCGTAATGACAATGTTTATTATGACAGCATTTGTAATGACAATGTTTATTATGACAGCGTTTGTAATGTGTGTTTATTATGACAGCGTTTGCAATGACAGTGTTTACAATAACAGAGTTTGTATGGACAGTTTTTATAATGACAGCGTTTATGAGGACAATGTTTATTATGACATCGTTTGCAATGACAATATTTATTTATGACATTGTTTATTAATAACAGTTTGTATGGACAATTTTCAAAATGACAGCGTTTATGAGGACAAGGTGACCGTATTTATATTGACCGTTTATATTATATTTATAGAGCGGTTGTTAATATGAGATGTTTGATCATGATAGTTATTAAAAGTTATTATTATGTTTATAATCATAGCGTTTATAAAACTAGAATTAATGATGCCAATCTGATGTCACTGAAATTTCAGGGCATTTTTCACCCCTCCCCTATCCTCACACTGACTGACTAATTACCTCCTTTCTTCCACCAATTAATGTTCATCTTTCTTTTCGTGAGAAACAATTGCTTGTATGTATATGTTCAATTTGCTGTCTGTCTATCTATCTATCTATCTATCTATCTGCCTGCCTCTGTGTGTGAGGTGTGTTGATTATAACTACAGATTTTATATCAGTGTATTATATTAAAGGAATTGGTATTGAATGTGAAATAAATTAATATTGAGATAAATAGTTTATCAACAAATTTAGTTCCAGTTGTGCGCACAATTTATTTTACGCTTGTTTCTGGTTTATACGCACGCGTGTATATGTGCATGCGTGTGTGTTTGTGCGAATCTGTTACAGTTTCCTGACGAGTTGTGCTGACAAGCATTAAGTAAAATATTGAGGTCAAAGGTTGAACGGCATATACACGTTTGAGGCTATTTGGTAGAAAGCAGTACAAATATAGCTTGCACTCAATTTAGCATTGTTTACGAACACAACTAGTTTTTATTTAGTTCTTTTAAACTATAGTGGCATAATTTTGAATCATTTCTGGTTAACACTTGTATTGGCTTGCGAATTGGGGTTGTGAGAACTTGTGCTCAACGACTGAACTCTACACTAGACTTTTGCTCATGTGATTCCATCTCAGTGATCATTCGTTTCACTTCTGACACATAGAGCACTCTGATGTTTTACTTCTGACTGTGACGCGAACGTCACCTACTTAATAGTTATGTTTATTATTATTAATTAATCATCCATAACTAATTACAAGTGATAAGAATCATAATTTATGTTATTAATAATTCTCCAGAAGACACAATTCGTCCCTCTCACTTGGCGGATATGCAGGCGCTTGTAAACTTTTTGTCTCTTCCACAACATCAAAGACAAACATTTACCTCACACCAGTATTTCCGTAGGTGGAAAACTTCTTACTAAAGGAGAATTCATCTTTGATCTATATTTAGCGAGACCATATCCATCCACTGTCTTTCGAACATATGTTTATCAATATGTGTAAGAAGGTCAATAAACTTAACAATAAATTTATTAAATCAACAATCAAATAAATAACATATGAATATAGTCAAAGAGCATTGACATTTACATCACTTCATGACAATGTTCAATTAACGCTGTACAATCATTCAATTTATCCTAGCATAGACATAAGCATTCAGTAACATAAATATATAAACATGTTCATGGAAATGAGAGTAGAGTTTCAGAGAAATAATTAAAGTCAATACACATAATCTGTTCGAAGATGGTGGATGTTGCATGCACGTGTTTCACAATCACGTGGTTTTCAACAAGTCACAGCCTTTAATATCGAGGCAAGATTCCATGTGTCCCTCTTAGAGGCACATTACACAACTGTTCCAGAATCTTCGACATACTCTCCAAGCACACCATAGAGAATCATCCTGAATTCCATATGCAGTATCAAGTACAAGGAATGTTCTCAAATTTCCGTATTTGCTTACTCAACACACCACAAGAAACATTCAAAATTATCTTTGTGAATTCTTGAGACTGAACTCAGGCCACAACTTTCAGCAGTATTGGTTCTCAAATGGAATTAATGGGAATCAACTTACAGCAACATGACTTACTGATAAGTCAACAACAATGCTGGACGCACACACCAATGTCTTCAAGTAGAGTACAGGGTCACAGTAGCATGAAATGACAAACAAAAAGGCTTGCTCTGCTCTGCAAAAGTCTAATTAAGGTAGCACTAAATTTCAGACATATTTCATCTCTATACTCCCTTCTATTACATACATCTTACAAATCCTGAACAGTTTCATTAGTCTGATAATACACAGCATAAGAAATCTAGCATCAATCAAAATTCACAAGTATAATGTACAACATAGTGAAAATAATGAACATAGAAATAATGGTTCAATTACATAAGCATTATCGAATTCAAATCATATATCAATAGCAAACACATATAAAATATTCTAAGTCCCTTCTTCCTTTATTAGTCAGTTAACTTTCCAAAAACTAACGATCACCTTTATGACCGGACTCGAGTTATGTTCAAATTCAAAGTGATTAGAATAGAGTACTTCTTCAACAAAGAAATTTCCAGTTCATCCCCATTGGATGAAATTGTTATGAACAAGTGTGAGACTATTAGTCAGAAAAACTACTCATCTAGTTGGAACTAGTTTGAATTGCGTCAGCAGTTTTCTAGCTTATCCTCAACTCGAGTTGTTTATTTCAACTCTGACACTTACAAAAATTACCGTCATAAGGAGTGCCCAAAGTCGGGTCACTTTGACAATTTAACAATTTATACAACAATTAAGTCTAGAAATAGGGATAGGCAAATTTCCTCTGCCACACGGACCCATTGAGTACTCTGATGTTTTACTTCTGACACAATGAGTACTCTGATAATTTTCATCTGATACAATGAGTACTCTGATAATTTTCATCTGATACAATGAGTACTCTGATAATTTTCTTCTGATACAACAATGAGTACTCTCTCTGACGCCTTACTCCAGGACACATTAGGTACCTTGAAGTCTTACTTCAGACACATTGAATACTCTAATGTCTTACTCCAGACACATTACAAACCCTGAAGTCCCACTCCAGACACATGACGCACTCTGAAATATCAATACAGCCACATTGAGTACTCTGATGTCTTACTCCAGACACATTACAAACCCTGAAGTCCCACTCCAGACACATCACGCACTTTGAAGTATTAATACAGACACATTGAGTACTCTGATGTCTTACTCCAGACACATTAAGCGCCCTGAAGTCTTAATGCAGACACGTTGAGTACTCTAAAATCTTATTCAGACACATTAAGCACCCTGAAGTCTTAATACAGATACATTAAAGACCCTGATGTCTGACTCCAGACAAATTAAGCACCCTGAAGTCTTAATACAGACATATTGAGTACTCTGAAGTCTAATACAGACACATTGAGTACTCTGAAGTCTTAATACAGACATATTGAGTACTCACACATCTTACTCCAGAAACACTGAGGACCCTGTGATTTAGTTGACAGGTATGCTCGATGATTTAACTTCATTACAGGCGTGTTCTATGATTTTACTTTAACGACAGGTGTTTTCCGTGATTTTACTTTATCGACAGATGTTTTCCGTGATTTTACTTTATCGACAAATGTTTTCCGTGATTTTACTTTATCGACAGATGTTTTCCGTGATTTTACTTTATCGACAAATGTTTTCCGTGATTTTACTTTATCGACAAATGTTTTCCGTGATTTTACTTTATCGACAGATGTTTTCCGTGATTTTACTTTATCGACAAATGTTTTCCGTGATTTTACTTTATCGACAAATGTTTTCCGTGATTTTACTTCATTGACATGTGCTCTCGTTGATTTACTTCATTGACATATGTTCTCGTTGATTTTACTTCATTGACAGGTGTTCTCGTTGATTTTACTTCATTCTCGTTGACACTGACAGATGTGCTCGGTGATTTTACTATATTATAGGGTTTTGGTGGTTTTATTAAAGGTGCGATCTATTACATGTTTTGTGTGATTTGACTTTATTAAAGGTGGTATCTGTTTTACACGTTTTGTGTGATTTGACTTATGACTATCATTCTCGGTGATTTAAATTTATTTCTAAAGTATCCATCAGTCATTGTATTTAACTAGAGTCATGCTGAGTGATTTTATGTTTGCGACAGGTGTACTCAATGATTTTAATTTAAGAACAAATTTTAGGGTGTGCTGTATGACTTTAGTCTGTTGTATTCTCAGGTGACCTGTCTCCATGATAGATATACTCTCTATATTTTAATCTATTATAGGTGTGCTGTATGATTTTATATTAACACTGGTGTGATATATGATTTTATTTTATAACATATGTGCTGTATGCTTTCACTTTACAATAGATATGTTATATGGATTTTGTTTAGTCCAGGTGTCCTGTATGCATGAACTTTTAACACAGGTGTGCTGTATGCTTTTATTTTAACACATGTGTGATGTATGAGTGTTCTTTATTACAGATGTGCTCTGTGATTTATACTCTTACAGTCTTAGGTAGAAAATGTGGCTGCTTAAGTTACAGGCGATGCTCTGTGATTGGACACTTTTCTTTAACAACTCGCGCACCCCCTACCTCCCGAGGTCGGGTTTTTTTCACAAGAGCAAACTAAGTTTGATTTCAGGTTGTTGTCTCCCCCCACTCCACTCCCAGCCCGAACAACCGGGGGCGTCTGGATGTTTTATATAGGGAAGCAAAATTTGATATCAGTTCTATGCTATTAGAAATCGTAAGTCTGGTGACAAATTCTTTGACACTGGACGGTTACCCTACAGAAAGCTTAACAACTAACTTTAAAATGCACCAACTGCCATGTTAAACTAGGCAGCGTATGTGATGAATTTTGTGATGTGTTTCAACACTGTGTTGAAAATCCAATCTCAAGCACCGGTATTCCGTGTAGCGCTCGTATCGAAAACACTTTTCCAGGGCAACATTTCCTACTCGGCGCAACATTTCCTACTCAGCGCAACATTTTCTACTCGACTTGCCCCGGATGACAACTGTTCGAACACGAGGTGCGGCCTTGCCTTTTTTCTCATTGTTCTATCTTCAAAGCAGAGTTTCCGTGATCAAGATGTAAAGACTGGGACTTTGCTCACGAATAGAAGTGTGTGGCCAACTCTTCGTTAGTTGTAATTAAAGAGGGAATAAGGGCGAGGGGTGGGACTATAACTAACCCGTGTAAATACGCATCCGTCACACTGCTGTGTTTACGTGCGCATGGCAGTGAGAGACACGATGTGCTGTCACTATACTGAAGACAGAATGGAATGGTTTGGTGGGATGGGGGAGGGAGAAAGAAGAAAAGAATGCTCTTAGAATAAAGAAAGAAAAATCACTGCAGTCACTGACTCCAGCAATCCTACTACGTCTGCTTCCATTTTCGCGTCGCTGTCTGTTCAATTTGGATGACAAATATTACGTGTGAAGTTAGCCTGATTTTTTGTGTTCAGTACTAAAACTCGTAGTGTTCACTTTGAAGTACACGGATATCACTGATGACACTGCTGCTTTCAATCCCCACCCCCTTCCCACCCTAATATCATTTTCACTCTCTTTTAGATTTTCCTCCACCACAAATTTAGTGGGAAATGCAAACCTTTTGCAGTACACCATTTGGGGGTTTCTCTTATGATATATTAAGTACAATAACTAGTTTGGTGGTTTGGCTTTAGACTAATTTATAACTTAAATATCCTTACATATAATACCATACAGTGTTTATGGGTAGGCTCAGATACTTCGAAACTATGGATCTATTGTAGCTGAGAGGTAAACAGATGTGTTATCTCTACAAGAACTATGTTTTTATTGTAGCTAAGAGATAAACAGATGTGTTATCTCTACAAGAACTATGTTTTTATTGTAGCTAAGAGTTAAACAGATGTGTTATCTCTACAAGAACAATATTTGTATTGTAGCTAAGAGATAAACAGATGTGTTATCTCTACAAGAACTATGTTTTTATTGTAGCTAAGAGTTAAACAGATGTGTTATCTCTACAAGAACTATGTTTTTATTGTAGCTAAGAGTTAAACAGATGTGTTATCTCTACAAGAACTATGTTTGTATTGTAGCTAAGTGGTAAACAGATGTGTTATCTCTACAAGAAATGAAAACTTAATATAGTGGTAAAGTCTTGTCCACAACACACCGAATATCTGTACTGATTTGGTATTATAAAATGATAAAGTTCTTTCTAGAGCATACCTATTAACTCTACAAGAAGCGAAGATACAGTTCTTGATAAAACACATAATATCTCTACAAAAACTGGTTAAACAATGCAGTGATAAAGGTTTGTTTAGAACATTGA
Organism: Sinotaia quadrata; assembly: GCA_028829895.1. Classification (NCBI taxonomy): domain Eukaryota; kingdom Metazoa; phylum Mollusca; class Gastropoda; order Architaenioglossa; family Viviparidae; genus Sinotaia; species Sinotaia quadrata. Next base: position 30,431,755 of record CM054183.1, on the reverse strand, counting down.
TATTATTTCTACCAGAACTGGTATAATGAAATGACACAGTCCATTCGACAATGCACACGTAATATCCTGATCTGGACAAATCTCTCAATAAAGTGACAATACCTATTCTACCAAGAAAAGTGAACTCTCATTATAACAACTTGGTTTTTTTCTTTGGGACTGACGTAATAAGAAATAAATAAATTGTTTCAACTGTGTCTTGGAACAATAATACCGACAAACGCTGAATTTTCATTTCACTGACATGGTTCTTTTTTGAAAATTCTTATAACATTCTTATAACATTTCTGTCAAGTAAAACCAAACGATCTCTCTGTGTTTCTGATCACCCCCCCCCCCCAAAAAAAAAAAAAAAGGCACATCAACCAACCAAAAAACAAACCCCACAACCCTGTCTTAAATGCTTTTTGATCGGAATAGCTCGCTGTACTGATGACTAAGTTGAGCTTTATGTTAAAAATATCTTTTTGTACTGACTGAGAGTAAGCTACGCATTATATCAAGAATGGTTTACTATGTGACAATAAATTATACTTTATGACAAGGGCGGCTTGATGAATAACAATACACTATTACACTATGATTAAGGCGGCTTGGTTTCTGACAATAAACTAACTATACGCGATGACGAGGACGGCTTACTGTATGATTTAAAACGTACATTATGGCGAGAATGGTGTGCTATATGACAAATAAGCTGTACGTTATGATTAAGACGGCTTGCTGTATGACAGTAGGCCTTAAGTAAAGACGTGGACAGCTTTCATGCTGACGGGAAGTTATGCAGAGTGCTATAAATTTCTTTAGAGAGGCACTTGTTGCATTGATAAAATACCACGTGACTGATATCTTGCGCTGCCAGTAGCTTGTCTTCTTAGGTAGCAGCGGTCGGAATGCGATATTGTAATGAGAGACGGTGACGAAGTTGACACAGCACGCTGCCCGTATACAATACAGTACCTGATAACGAAAACTACTAGTCACAATTTTCTCAATGGTTTCCCTAGGTTCTCTTGACCTGAATCGTGGCGGGAAAACCGGTGACAACGAACAGGTAATTTGCATTATCTGGCGTCATCAGTCATTATTGATTGACAGCTAGCTGTATTGTTGAAATAACCAGCATTGTGAAGCTCTTACATTTTTTTTTTTTAAAGCGTGATGTGATTGCTTAAGCGGAACAATAACAGCAATTAAAACACACTTTTAAAAAAAAGTCCAATCTGAACGAACAAATAAAAACAATTAACATTTAAATAGACAAATCTGACAAGAAAACGAATACAAAATTAAAGGAGCGAACCCGTGCTGCCCAAACACCTAAGATATGACGCTGTTTGTGTGGCTAAAAATAGTCTTCTGATTAATAGTCACAAGGTGACAGAACACCGAACAAAACTGAAGCGCAACTCACACTGGCCAACTGATGAAACAAAAACATTCAGATGGATACTATTTGAAATCGCTTGACGTCATTCATTTAATGGAGGGTTTAAATGTGCCGTTGACCCATACAAACGTGGCTTGGGACTCAGTCCGTTGTTCGTGTTATTCTGTTTTTAGCACAATACCGATAGAGTGACGGGGGACAACTTGATTGCTATGTTTGGATCGAGGCTGAGAGGTGTCATAATGTTGAATGTTCTGTTGCAAACAGTAATTTACATTTTATTGTGGTCTTGTGTGTGTTTTAAGTATGTATGCACACTCAACGAAAGGAAACTGATATTAATGTGTTAAGGAATACACACAAATACACATCTAGTATATTTTCTTTACACTAATTACTTTCATATACATATTTTTGTACATATATAAATGCACAAATACATTCACAATGCATAGACAATATGCAAAACATACACACACATATATCTATGCACACTATATTGACTTTCTTTCTTTCTGATAGATAAGAAGTGTAAATATAGAAGAGGAAAATGTAGGTGTGCTTATTGCAAATGTAGGTGTGGTCATTGGAGTGCGCGTGGGTGTTGGAGAGGAGTTAGATTGCCCGAACCTAAGTCAACTCGGAAAGTTACTCAGCTTTGTTGACTTTGATGTCCGGCCTGACAACTCTCGTCACTTCTCAGGTGATTCTTGCCTGGCGCTGCCGGCATCGAATCTTCAGTCAAGGCCGAGTACTTGCAGGTGAGCTCTTGGTGGAGTTTGCCTATAACCTTGCCTGCTGCGTTGGGCCGTCGCTCTTGAAGAGTGTAGCTGCTGCTACTTCATCTGGCACAAGTCTTGGCCACAGGTCGGGCTGTTGACCGTTTGCTGTGTAATAGGCCTAGTGTTGCGGCCTGTTTTCACCGCCTTCAGTCCTACCACGATTGGCTAGTTCTTGCACCAGTGCCAAGACTCTCTAATGATGATTGGAGATTTGTGCCAAGACTCTCTAATGATGATTGGAGATTTGTGCCAAGACTCTCTAATGATGATTGGAGATTTGTGCCTGGATTAGCAGCTTTACGAATGTCCAAGCAGGCAGCGCGAGGATGAGACACAAATTTTGCACAGCACTGCGAGACAGAGATACATGTTTTGCACAGCACTGCGAGACAGATATACATTTTGCACAGCACTGTTCGGTACAATCCCTTAAAATACAGAATTATTACGGCAACCATCAGAAAGTCTTTAACGTTTACTTTTATTATTCTTTAACCGGATTTATCATTAAACTATTCGAATATATTAATGTTTTCATTAATTATTATCAGAGTCTTGAATACATCATTTTGTCATTTATAATTTAAAATCGTTTAATGTATTGTTTAATATCAGTTTCATTATAATTTCCTAATACTTTTAACATAAGTAGTTATTAAATTATCAATTTCATCATCCAGTACGTCATCCATAAATTATTTAAGACTTCAGAATTGAGTTGAGATCATCAAATAATTGTTTTGATTTTCTTATACTCCTTAATCCACGCCTAAGTGATCCAATGTATCGACCTGTTCATCACTCAAACCTTAAAGTGATCCATCAAATCGACATATAGAGTACTAGTGATCATTAGATCGACCTATAGAGTACTAGTGATCCATCAGATCGATGTGTACAACGTCTAAAGTGATGTATCAAATCGACCTGTAGAACATTAAATGACTTATAAAATCGACCTTTACAGCACTCAAGTGATCCAATATATCAACCAACACTATAAGTGTAAACAGTAAAGTGATAAAACACCTCAATCTGCGCAGCACTCCAAGTGATCCGTCAGCACGATCTGTAAACACTAAAGAGATCAAATAATACTTCGGTCTGTAAACACTAAAGAGATCAAATAATACTTCGGTCTGTAAACACTAAAGAGATCAAATAATACTTCGGTCTGTAAACACTAAAGTGATCCAATAATACGTCGGTCTGTAAACGCTAAAGTGATCCAATAATACGTCGGTCTGTAAACACTAACGTGATCCAATAATACGTCGGTTTGTAAACACTAAAGTAATCCAATAATACTTCGGTCCCCAGCAGCTCTTGATGCATGTAAATTGCCAAAGGTGTTAAATGCCGATAGCGGGCGAATTCAACAGAACCATTTCTGACTGCTTTCCTGGAGTTCAAGCATCAATTCGTAATATTCTTGTCGGGTCGGGGTTTGTAACATTTCACCTACTATTACTAATCCTGTCGGCAAATTGCGATCCCCCCCCCCCTCTAGTCTTTCTAGTACCGGGTACCAGTTGGTGTCTGGGACAATACCAGGGGTGCTATTGATGTAAGTTTTCGCGTTGTTGTCTTAACGTCCTGTAGCCTACCTGTCGTATTTCTGATGATCTAACTTGAACGTCGCAAAAACACAAGACGGATTTTTCGTAAACACATTTCACCGTTTCTAGTGATCGAGCGACAAAAAGTGCAGTCAGGGCCCCACACACCGATTAACTAGGAAAACCCGCACACGCTTTTTTAAAAGTACCTTCGTCACCAGTCCTGCATTTGAACTGTCATCCTGTTACGCCGCCGCGCGCACCCGATGAAATCACCTCTACACGCCCACATCAGAGAACAACGCTGCACCCGTCGGTCAGCACCATATTATGTTGTCAGTCGTGTTAATAATGTGTGTGTGAGGTCAGTCTCTACCAGGCAAAGGAAAGTGTTGGAGTGGTGTTTATGCAAGCGGGCTCTGCGAGCAGTGGACGCACACCGAACGGGTTAACGAGTGCAAACTAGAAAGTAAGTACACATGTTCGCAGTGCGACGTGTATTGAAAAATATTGACATTTTTCTGTGCGGTAAAGTCGGCAGAGTTGCGTACCTTGAGATAATTATCAGCTAGACTTGTGATGTATGTATAAAAAATGACTACCGCTTTGGGTTTTATATATCCTGAGGATTTATTATTGTGACATTGTTGCGCATGGTATTATAATTTATTGCGCAGACTTTTGAGAATGATCTACTTTCTTAATGCTATCGACAGTCTGATAGGAAGACTATTGTAATCTGATATTAGCGGTTACTGTTGTAACTTACGTGCGATTTTTACCTGTCAGTAGCACCGTGGAATATTTACAGATAAACGGTAACTTGAACAGACAACTAAGTGTTCTTAAGAAGATCTGTAAGGTTTTTCTTTCCTTTTCGTTTTTTTTTGACCCATAAATATTTGCTAGTTTCATATCACTTTGCGGTCAGGTAGAATTGTTTGATACGTTTGTAAACAAATCGGTGACCTACATAAACGCGTCTCCGGAGTCAAAGCAGTGCAAAAAATCGACCTTGTTGCCTTTTTAGGACGAGAGAGAAACATTCTTAAAATGCCAGTTTTCGAGTGAGGAAAACAATTTACTGGAGTAGAAACAATACTGTCCGGTCTCCAGATTGTATGGAATCCAGAAATACACGACTGTGTTTACTATATGTGAACAGATGTACATGTAATTACAGTCATCTATCTATCTATCTATCTATCTATCTATCTATCTATCTATCTATCTATCTATCTATCTATCTATCTATCTATCTATCTATCTATCTATCTATCTATCTATCACTGAAATGGCAATATGTAAACATTTACGCTTTATACGGCAAAAATTAAAAAATATAATTGTATGTAAAAAAAATAAATGTAAAGTTGTTACATGGTAGAGTGTAAAAAGTTAGGTTATACTGTACTGTATTTGTAAATGATGTATGAAAAATTTGATTTACAAGATAACTACTTAAAATGATATACTGTTAAATCAACACCGAACATGACATACTATATTTACAACACCTAAAATAACACACACACATATATATATATACATATATATACAGTACCTACAATGACATACTATAAACTATACATAAAATGTCGTCTATATACAGCTCTAAAATGACATGCTATATACAATGTCTCCAAAAGCGTAATATATACACACTCGCAAACGAAACACTATATAAACAATACTGAAGCCAACGGACGTACGAGCAGACTGATTTTTGGACGGGTACAGAAAGAGAATATATAATGCGCAATACACTGCACCCGTTCCATGTTCTAGTTAATTCTCTTATCAGTTGGTTTTTAAAAGAATGTTTACCAGGTCTTTCTTTCACTTCTTTACAGCAAATACATGTTTAATCACACGCACTCTCTCTCTTTCTTTATAAAATTTAGAGAAAGGAAAGTAAAACACTGAGATAGCCATTAACATATCTTTTCATGGTGACTGCCTTACTGTCTCTATTTACTAGTTTAAAATGTAAGTAATCCACTGTTTGATCATATGGCGCATGCAGTCAACTGCAGAGGTCGTTAGTTAAAGTGTTCTGTTTAATGCCAAAGTCATAATGACCACAAATTCACCCACTCCATGCATTGAACTCCAGAGGTCGTTAGTTAAAGTGTTCTGTTTAATGCCAAAGTCATAATGACCACACATTCGCCCACTGCATGCATTCAACTCCAGAGGTCGTTAGTTAAAGTGTTCTGTTTAATGCCCAAGTCATAATGACTACACATTCATCCACTGCATCCAATCCTATGTAGAGATCGTTATTTAAACCACCCAATGGGTTATGCACTGCACAAGGGCCCCGGCGGACCGGGGGAAAGGGTGGCGAGCGGAATCTATATATTGTTGTGTGCAACAGCGTTTTCTTCCCTTTTGAGGCCTACCACCAGAGTTGCACAAGGCTCCCCTCCAAATAAAAAAAAAAAAAAAAAAAACCCATAAAAAACCAGAACAAACTTGCTACCCAACTAATTTAAACGAAAGCTTCTGTTGAAATACAGACGTCAGTTTTACACACTTCGACCGTGTTGTTCAGTTTGGTGGAATTCTGTTTTCAGAACTAAACATTTATTACATTTTCATAAGCACAAATTATGAATACTATTGGGGTGGGGGTGGTATTATTATTATTTGACAGTGTATACTCGGAGTATTTCGAATTTCATTGATTCGTATTAAAATTTTAACGAATCATAACAATTCAAACCACAGTCCCACCCCACCCATGCCGAACATAATTTTCAAGGAGCAAACCCCATTACTGTGTAGTTTATAACTACATAGTGGCGAAGTAAGGGTTAATGGCGCCCGCGGTGATGCTGATACCGATGTCATAGACATAGAGCCACGTCACGGAACCCGAATAAGTATGAAAATCCTTCTTGTACAGATACATTATGTGAAGAGGTCAAAGGTCGAGGTTCAAGAGGAACAACTTTACGAAACTCCATCCGTCCTGTCCCACCCACCCCACTTAGTGCGCTACTGCAACTCTAATGACCTCTTTCTTTGTCGTATTCTCCTAGTCCTTTCCCCACTATCCCTCCATCACCAGACCCCCCCAGTCCCTTCTGGAATTTAAGATACAAAGAAGTACAAAGAAAAGAAAGCACTTTACAGGATTTTTACCCTGTTGCTTTTATTTGAAGGCGTAATGCTTATCTCATTTGCATGCCTATTTAAGAATAGATTCAAAGAAATTACTTACTAGACAACTTAAATTTCATCTGAAAGTTTTCTTCTTTCTTATCTTCCAGTACCGACAAAAAACATTCGAAGATTAAACTTTTGAATCTCAAGTATCTACTAGTTTTTGAACGGAAAAATTGATCAAGAGTTACGACATTTAGAAAGTTATGTAGGGTATTTTTCCGCCACTACCCAGCCTACCCCCCAAAAAAAAACAAGATAAACGTAAAAATATTCGCAAAGAGATATGATAAATAACGCGGACCATAGTCTGTTAATAGATTATTCAACTTTGACCTATAAAATATGAAATTCTTTCCTCTTGTGCGCATACAAATACTATGGTCAGTGTGTATGCATTGTGCGCTATGGTTAATAGTTCATGATTCATACGCATTTGTGTAAAAGAGCAGACAACTAAAAATGGTCTTCGACTACCTGCAATAAAATTTTACTGCTCAGTTTAGAAGGAAAGATGTGTCACTGTCACGTCATTGGGGTACATCGGGGTACAGGATACAATTTTGAACAGCCACGGACTAGTATAAGAATCATGCCATGGAAGAGTAAGCAGGCAGTCATTATTAATTATCATACTCTTTTCAGTTCATTTGTTATTTAATATGTTCTTATGTGGCGACGGCGCCTTTAAGCCTTAGGATAATGACTGAAAAAGTTCAGTGCCTTCCACTTGTTGCGGGAAACGATGATCACGCCCGCACGAAAATACCTCCCCCTCCCCCCCCTTTCGTGCAGTAGTGTTTAAATTGGTACATGTAACTGATGGGGCAGTTTAAAAAAAAATATTTGTGTGTGTCGCACGCACACATATGCACACACACATTAGGAAACGTACTCAAAAAAGATTGCTTCTTGCTCAAAATCTGCTACTGACTGACCCGGAGGGGTGTGTGTGTGTGGACTATAATGGATCATGTGACCTAGACAAGCCTCATTCCTTTCATTGTGGCTGAGTACATACACACACACTCACAAATGACGCCTATACCCGACAATGAGGAAAGCAGTATCAGGCTAACACTATTTAAGAAATCTAAGGATTGACAAATTAAAATTGGAGGAAGTTGAACTATTTTAAATAGAATTGCATGTGAAATAAAAATTCAACTGGGGGGGGGGGGGAGATGGATCTGAATAATATTCGCAATCACGAGGTCATATGATCTGATGAACTATTGAATAATATTATTTCAGTATATGTCTGTGCGTAATACGAAGAGCAAACACTACCCAATAAGATGGTTATAAAGCAACACATTACGAAACATTTTAATGATTAAGTGAACTTGCGAACTTCAAACTGCACTATCACACACACACACACACAAAGAGTTATTTCGACCAAATGACCGGAAATGCGAGAAGCAGGAGAGTCAAGGAGAAAGGGGGAGAGAGTCAAGGAGAAATGATGACAAAAACATGTAATAATACCACAATGGCAAAATCCTATAATGATATCATGTTGACAAAAACATGTAATAATACCACAATGGCAAAATCCTATAATGATATCATGTTGACAAAAACATGTAATAATGTCGCGATGACAAAATCTTGTAATGATGTCGCGATGACAAAAGCATATAATACTGTCACGATGACATAATAATGTCACGATGATAGAAGTAAATATTAATTAGTTTACGTTTTAAAAATGTTGTTTTGGTATAGTCACAACGGAATAAATAGTACATACATGGGATTGAAGTACAGAAACATGCCAAGCTTATGCAAAAGACTATTCAGACTTTTTCCGGGCGGGGGTGGGGTGGGGGGCGTTGTCGAGAAGTGATAAAGTCCTAACATCAGAAGGAAACAGAAAAAAAGGGGAGAGGTGAAAAAAAAACAAAGCAAAAAAGAAAGGGAGAGGGTGAAATCGTACAATGCGACACACACACACACACACACACACACACACACACACACACACACACACACACACACACACACTGCCCCATCAGTTACATGTACCAATGTAAACACTACTGCATGAAGGGGGGAGAGGGGGGAGGTTTTTCGTGCGGGCGTGATCATCGCTTCCCGCAACAAGTGGAAGGCACTGAACTTGTTCAGTCATTATCCTAAGGCTTAAAGGCGCCGTCGCCACTATAAGAACATGTTAAATAGTAAATGAACTGAAAAGAGTATGATAATTAATAATGACTGCACACATACACGTTTTCTAAATTCTGTAATAATTCACTGGTTGTGTTATAGTATTATGTTGCTGTTTATTTTTGTTTATACACGCAAATAAATCTCGCCCATGTATTTGTAACATTTTAAAAAAATACTTTGTTGTTGAATTTTTTCTCCATTTGATATAAGATTTACTTTTATAAAATTTTATTTATTTTGGGCTTATTTCTGGACCGCTCGACTCTAGAAACAATGTTTCGCTGATAGATTGATGTAGACAGCGTTCACTGAATGATTCACGTAAGCAAAGTTCACTGATTGATTGGCGTAAGTAGCGTTCACTGAATGATTCACATAAGCAATATTCATAGATTGACACAGGCAGCGTTCAATGATTGATTGACGTAGGCAGAGTTCACCGATTGATTGACGTGGGCAGAGTTCACTGATTGACGTACGCAGTGTTCACTGATTGATTGACATAGGTTACGCTCATGATGTCATGGACTAGTTCTCAGACCAGGGTGGTGTTTTTCCGATAAACATCCAGCCACCCCGTTTCGAATCCAATCATCCTTGTCGAAACTGTGAGTCCAGCATGTCGGACTGACATAAACAATGCATCGACTAGAATGATCCTAACCGTAATGTATATACTAGATTGACCTGTAGCAATTAATGTATATACTAGATGGACCTGTAGCACTTAATATATATACTTGATTGACTTGTAGCACCTAATGTATATACTTGATTGATCTGTAGCACCTAATGTATATACTTGATTGACCTGTAGCACTTAATATATTGACTTGTTTGAACCTATAGCACCTAATGTATATACTTGATTGACCTGTAGCACTTAATATATTGACTTGTTTGAACCTATAGCACCTAATGTATATACTTGATTGACGTGTGTAGATATACTTGAATGACCTGTAGCACTTAATATATATACTTGATTGACCTGTAGCACTTAATATATATACTTGATTGACCTGTAGCACTTAATATATATATATATAATTTTTATACTTGAATGACCTGTAGCACCAAATGGCCTGTAGTCCTTTATTCATATACTGGAATGGTCCACAATCGTTATAAATGCTCCAGTTTGAATGCCCGTGGCATGAATGCATATATTCAAACGACTCATAGCGCTTATTACCTCATTTGGAATGACCCGTAGCCATTATTGCATGTTCTAGATTCTAGAATGACCCATAGCACTTGTTGCATGGTTTGGAATGATCCATAGTACTTGTTGCATGGTTTGGAATGATCCATAGTACTTGTTGCATGGTTTGGAATGATCCATAGCACTTGTTGCATGGTTTGGAATGATCCATAGTACTTGTTGCATGGTTTGGAATGATCCATAGTACTTGTTGCATGGTTTGGAATGACCCATAGTACTTGTTGCATGGTTTGGAATGACCCATAGTACTTGTTGCATGGTTTGGAATGACCCATAGTACTTGTTGCATGGTTTGGAATGACCCATATTGCATCTTTTGAAATGACATATAGATCTTCAACTCTACTTCCAACCATTACATGCATGCGGAATGTTCTGCGTGATTCTGCAAGTTAAAACTGGATTAGGTGAATTTCTCAGACTGTGTTCAGTGAGCGTGAATTCTTCTGGCTGTGTTCAGCGAGTCGGTGACTTTGGGGAACTTGTCAGATTTCCTAATGCAGTGTCGTCTGCTGGCTGTCTTAATGAGTGGATGAATTGTTGAATGGATGAATTAACAAATTATCGGAGTGAAGGTATAATTTTGAATGTTCAAAGTTGAGACATAAAAACGAAATCAAAGCACTTGTGTTGGAAAACAAATCGTTTCCAAGATGGAGGCAGAATACTGCCGACAGTTCTCTTAATGCTTACAAACATGCATTCGTATTTATAGTCCATTAAACATCTCTCTCTCCCCCCCCCTCTCTCTCCCTCTCTCCCTCCCTTTCTCTCTCCCTCCCTCTCTCTCTCTCTCTCCCCCATATGTCTTTAGTTTGCGCACACCATGGATTCATGTCTATTTTTAGTGCAGCAATTAATGTCACATGACCACCACTGCGCTGTAAACAGTAAATTGCCTTGTGGTATCTCTCTAGTGCAGAAGGCTATAAATATTGTAATCTGTACGTGCACACTGTGTTTGTCTGAATTAATTTCATGAATATACTTTTAAAGAAAATACGGAAACAGGAACAATGCCCCCCCAAAAAAAAAACAAAAAACAAAAAAAACAACAACAACTACAAATAAAAAAATTTTTTAAAATTAAAAAATAAAATAATAACAAGTAAAAAAATATACCGACACACAAGCCCTGGAACAATTTTACCCCCTCCCCACAAACACCTTTCTTTCGAATCTTCTTCAGATTTCTCAAGATGACATCTGACATTGGATTGATTCAGTTCGAGGCTCAAAGTTAAAACGAGGCTGAACTGTGAAGGAACAAGAGCAGAAGAACTGTATACAAACCAGCCAATCGCAGCATTCCACGTTATTTCGTTCAGGAGAGCATAAAGTTATTACCTGGGGTGTGAATCCCATAAAATGTTCGTAATGTTCTGTTTCCCCTATGTACTTTTTTCTGATTCCCGATCTATATTCCTTTGGAGTAGAAGAATAATACCTGAGATTCCAGACATATTTGACTTCAGTTTAAAAATTAAATTTAGAAAATAATCTCCTACGGCATTTTTCATATCATATAAATTACTAAGTATTCAGTGTCCTACGTTGTCACTGTACAATAAGAGCCATTTGTTTTGTCGAGGTTGTCCGACAGAAATGTATATGTAACTGTACATAGAGTTGTAAACATTTACTTGAGGTTGTACACATGCTTTTAAATTTAGTTGTACAGAGGTTGTACACGTGATTTTATATTTAATCGTACAGAGGTTGTATACGTGATTTTATATTTAATCGTACAGAGGTTGTATACGTGATTTTATATTTAATCGTACAGAGGTTGTATACGTGATTTTATATTTAATCGTACAGAGGTTGTATACGTGATTTTATATTTAATCGTACAGAGGTTGTATACGTGATTTTATATTTAATCGTACAGAGGTTGTACACGTGATTTTATAATTAATGGTACACATGATTTTATATTTAGTTGTACATAGTTGTATATATTACTTTATATTCATTTGTACAGAGGTTATAACTTGATTTTATATTAATTGTATAGTGGTTGTATATACTACTTTATATTTAGTTGTACATAGGTTGTACACATTATTTATATTCACTTGTACAGTTGTACCTGTACCTGTTCGTTTAGTTTGCGGCTCTGCAAATGTGTGTATATAAATACATATAGATAGATGCAAAAGAAGTTATACGTATAGTAGTTAATGGAGTTATACGTATAGTTATAAATGTAGTTAATAGTAGTTAATGAAGTTATACGTATAGTTTTAATGGAGTTATACGTATAGTAGTTAATGGAGTTATACGTATAGTTTTAATGGAGTTATACGTATAGCAGTTAATGAAGTTATACATATAGTTGTAAATGGAGTTATAATATAGTTATAAATGCGAAGTGTGTGTGTGTGTGTGAAGCTGTATTATAGTTGTGAATGTTTTGTATACGTAACTATAGATAGAGCTGTAAAATGTAGTTTTACATATTGCTGATTGTACGTGTTGTATATTATGGTTTTACATTCGGCTGAACATATAGTTGCATGCTAAGGTGCATATGACTGAACATTTGGTTGCTAACGTGGTAGAATATGTGGTTGATCACTGATTGTGTGTAAAATTAGACGACAACTTCAGAATGGAATATGGTGTTGGATTTCATTTCAGTGGTGTCTGTCTACGCATCGAGTCTCATGTCCGTGGCGGCCATCTTTTTGTTTACTCGAAATTTCACTCATCCCTAACGCGCCTCGCAGGGCCGGCCCTCAGTTTCGTCGGTAAAAAAATATTCCCTTTGTAAGTAATTCTAACTTCAGGTATGCTATATACGGGGCTAACACTTAGATCTCCCTTTTTGGTATTTAAAAAATTAATGAGTATAGCACTTGACAAGGACAAAAATGCGAACTTTAACCTATATTTTTAAAAAATAGTTTTTACCTCTTCCATCCATGCCTTTCTGACATTAGTTACAACGAGTACAGTTTTAAGACACAGTAGTAATTTAAAATATTTTTCTTCAAAAAAGCGTCCATTTCTGAACGATGGAACACTTGTGGCGAGAAGTGACATGGTTAACTAACGTTCTTTCAAGCGTGGGAGTCACAAACTTTCACACACTCGTTAATCCGTTTTTTTATTTTAAAAAAAAGTTTTCTTGTAAAAGAGGCCTATCTGAAATTGGTAAGCCGTAGCACCATCATGCTAACCACCAAATCCACGAAATAGCGAACAACAGAATGGACATTAAAATAGAAATCGGCTTATCAGTGAATCACTCAATCAATTGAGGCAGCCTTTATCCTTATTGCAGCGAAATTATAAGTGGAATTATGACCTAAACGGTTTTTAAAAACAAAACAAACATCACCAGCTGTTGAGTGGAATTACGACTTAAACAGGATTGTACCATCATTTGATAAGTAGTATTATGGCGTAAAAAGTTGTTACCGTTCTCTGAATAGTAGGATTATGACGTAAACGGGTTGTTATCATCAACTTTTGAATGAAATTATGACCAAAACTGGTTGTTACCATCACCTGATACCAGCGTCGTGCCTAAGTAATAATGATTTTCACCTGATATGACTAGTCTTATCAGGAATACCATGAATAATCAACGTAGTCTTATCATGAATACCATGAATAATCAATGTAGTCTTACCATGAATACCATGAATAATCAATGTAGTCTTATCTAGACAACTATTGCCTTCGCGGACTGAACGTCAAGTCAAAGATGCCGATCTGTAAAGAAAACAAAATAGGGACTTAGAATCTGCCAACTTGTGTTCCCTGCTCGCACACAGTGTCCTGTCTATCGATACCTACTGAATATACATACAGTCTATAGTAAAGGGTATGTGATTATATAGACTAAAGATTTAAAATATATGTTAGATTTAATACACAAAAATATAGACAAAGTCATACCCTTTCCAGTGTTCACCTAGCGGATAGTTGTCCTTTGCATTAACCGGCATAAAATAATGAATGGTTCATATAAAGTGATTTTTAAGCCTTTTGTTGTGAGCCCTGAGAGTATCGCCGTGTGTAGCCTATACTGTCAAGGGTCACTGGGTTGCCGGGTCTTAGGGTTGCCTAATTAACCATTCATTGCAATCGGTCAGGCAGTGCTCTGAATGGTCAGTTGCAGTGAGGATATAAGTGTTAACTACAACCGCATTCCAGACCTGCGAAAGCGGCGGAAGCCGGAAGCGCCCCCTACACTCAATCAAAAGCATTCCAGACAACTGGTAGTGGCGATCGCTACTCGTACGGAATGAGTTTGGGTAGATTAGTGGACAGTGGAAGTGTGGCGACGTAATGTCATTATTTATGTGACGTGTTACAATTAAAATGTTAGCATTGTATACTGTAGTGATATCATCTAAACAGACATGAAGTCATGACGCAGTCTTTACTTCAAAGGACCGTTAGGTTTCGATTCCTTGGTGCTATTTTTGGACTGAGCTTAGAGATGTTTTGCGAGCAAGTTTGTCACGCCAAGATCCCGCTGTCCGTTGTTGTATTTTTGTCTAGGTGAGGTTTTTGAATTTTTATCCAGTTGAGGTGTTACTACTTCAGCAAGCGTTCAAGGAGTGGACTTGAATTATTCAGAAATTAATCATCATCCACGGGGTTGCTCACATTTCAGACGCCAGTGACCACAGGACTGCTCACACTTCAGATATAAGTGACCACAGGACTGCTCACACTTCAGATATAACTTATAAGTGACCACAGGACTGCTCACACTTCAGATATAAGTGACCACAGGACTGCTCACACTTCAGACGTCAGTGACCACAGGACTGCTCACACTTAAGATATAATTGACCACATGACAGCTCACACTTCAGACGTCAATGACCACATGACAGCTCACACTTCAGACGTCAGTGACCACATAAAGATATAAGTGACCACGGGATTGCTTACTTTTTATTTATCTATGAATTGTTCACACTTTAATCATCGGTTAATACCGGAATTGCTCAAATTTTATTCACTTATGAAACAAAATTAGTCCTTACTTTATTTATAACTATAAATGACTACTGGATTGCTCACACTTTATTTATAAGTTACTAGTAGATTGCTCACACTTTATTTATAAGTTACTAGTTGATTGCTCACACTTTATTTATAAGTGACTACTGGATTGCTCACACTTTATTTATAACTAGTTACTACTGGATTGCTCACACTTTATTTATAACTAGTTACTACTGGATTGCTCACACTTTATTTATAACTGTAAGTTACTACTGGATTGCTCACACTTTATTTATAACTAGTTACTACTGGATTGCTCGCACTTTATTTATAACTAGTTACTACTGGATTGCTCACACTTTATTTATAACTAGTTACTACTGGATTGCTCACACTTTATTTATAACTACAAGTTACTACTGGATAGCTCACACTTTATTTATAACTACAAGTTACTACTGGATAGCTCACACTTTATTTATAACTACAAGTTACTACTGGATAGCTCACACTTTATTTATAACTACAAGTTACTACTGGATAGCTCACACTTTATTTATAACTACAAGTTACTACTGGATAGCTCACACTTTATTTATAACTACTAGTTACTACTGGATTGCTCACAGTTCGAGCGCACGTGACTGAATAAGCAAAGATGGTAAGAGGGTGAGTGGAATCCTAGCCTATTAACGGTTAACTGCACTGATATGCGTCCGGGTAAGATGGTTGCATTTTGTACTAATTAACCGGTCATTTATGTGCGTTTTGAATTGATGCTGAAATAGCCTGCTCTTTGTGACCCCTGTGTGTCTGTGTGTTGCAGAAAATGGTGGACGTCATGGTGTCCGAGTCGCACGATGGCGATAGTCGTCTCCGCAGCCACTGTGACCCCTTTCTACCCCAGACTTGTGACACTTCTTTACCCACTTATGCGGTAAGTTGCTGACGTCATTATCGGGTGGTGCGGAACATTACGCAATTTAGGCGAATCTGTTCGTTTGATTCTTCGAAAATGTTTTATTACTCTCACGCTCCTCAGACGCTGTTCACACATGGTTACAGATTGGCCAGGGTCAGTGTTCCATCACTGAGTAAAGACTGGTCATAGAGTGTTCCATCATTGGGTAAAGCGGTCACAGAATGTTCCATCATTGAGTACAGACCGGTCACAGAGTGTTCCATCATTGGGTAAAGCGGTCACAGAGTATTCCATCACTGAGTACAGACCAGTCACAGAGTGTTCCATCATTGGGTAAAGCGGTCACAGAATGTTCCATCATTGAGTACATACTACAGACCGGTCACAGAGTGTTCCATCATTGGGTAAAGCGGTCACAGAATGTTTCATCACTGAGTACAGACCGGTCACAGAGTGTTTCATCATTGGGTAAAGCGGTCACTGAGTGGAGACCAGTCCAGAGTGTACCATCACTGACTACAGACCGGTCACAGAGTGTTCCATCACGGAGTACAGACCAGTCACAGAGTGTTCCATCACTGATAACAGACTGGTCACAGAGTGTTCCATCACTGATAACAGAACGGTCACAGAGTGTTCCATTATTGATAACAGACCGGCTGCAAAGTGTTCCACTACTGACTACAGACTGACACAAATGAACACACCTTGATCACAGACTTTTTTAAAAACTGGTTATCTGGCATTCACTGTTCACCTCTAACTATTCACAGCCCAGGCATGCACTAATCACACACTGATATTACAACAGTCTAACATTCTTCTTATATCGGTTACACATTAATTGTACACTGATTTTACACTGGTCACATTTGTCCCACATTGGTCTTAAGTAGGTTTTCTTTAGTCCCACATTGGTCTTAAGTAGGTTTTCTTTAGTCCCACATTGGTCTTAAGTAAGTCTTACTTTGGTCACACATTGATCTTAGTAGGTTTTACTTTGGTCATATATTCGTCTTAAGTAGGTCTTACATTGGTTACACATTTGACATACACTGGTCTTAAGTAGGCCATGCATTGGTCACACATTGTCACACATTAGTTTAAAGTAGGTTTTACTTTGGTCACACATTTGTCTAAGTAGGTCTTAAACTGGTCACACATTTGTCACACATTGGTCTTAAGTAACTTAGTAAGTCATGCATTGGTCACACATTGGTCAAGCACACTGGTTATCCATGTTGTTTTCACACTGGATTTATATTTGTCTTGTCACAAACATTGGATTCATTTGGTTCAGACAGTGGCCACACAATAGTCACAAACTGATCAAACATTAGCCTGATACTTATAACATTGGTCTTACAATGGCTGAAGACTGGTCTTAGTTTGGTTATACATTAATCTTACATAGGTGGTCACAGTTTGGTTAACTATTGGTCTTGCGCACATTTTGGTTTATACTTTGGTCATACATGGGACACATTGGTCATGCATTGATCACACATTGGTCACACAATGGTCTTGCATTGGTCATGCCTCCATCTGCAGGTCACTCATTAATTGCATGTGCATACATTGTTCACTCATTGATTTTACAATGGACACACTGGTCTTACATAGGTCACATACTGGTCACAGGCTAGTCTCACATTAGTCACACAATTACACACAGGTCACCTGTATACATCTGTGCACACTGGGATGTTTCCATCACAGTTTTCCGCAACTTCCAGTACAGGATGTTTAGCCTACATATGAGATTGATTTTCACTTTAAAGGTAGCCTACATATGAGATTGATTTTTGCTTTAAAGGTAGCCTACATATGAGATTGATTTTTGCTTTAAAGGTAGCCTACATATGAGATTGATTTTTGCTTTAAAGGTAGCCTACATATGAGACTGATTTTCACTTTAAAGATAGATACATATGAGATTGATTTTTGCTTTAAAGGTAGCCTACATATGAGACTGATTTTTGCTTCAAAGATAGCAGTCATATGAAATTGATTTTTCATTTCTGACGACTAATTCACTTACATGGTCACAGTTTTTCCACATGACGTTCATGTTGCATGATTGTTTTCTGTTGACTGGAGGTAAAGCTGTTAATTCCCCCCCCCCTCCAACAAATATCCATCATGGTGCCAGGCATTTTTGTGTTGTTTATTGTAAAGACAAGCCACATTCAATTATTATGGTAACTATTTATTATATATGGTTAATTGTGTTTCATCAAGTCCATGTATTTGTAGATGGATAATTATGTCACATCAGTTCACTTTATTTGGATGGCTGCAAGTGACACTGCTTGTTTGTTGCTGTCAAGCATGAAATCAGTGTTTATTCCTGTTGGTAGATTTGTTTGTCATTCTTTATTTAAATCTTCAAAAATTAATCTTGTGGGTGAGAAAAATGTATGATGATTTTAATTTCACTGACATTCTATCCATGCTGTTTGTCATGCACAAGACAATGACAAACAAATTTATATAGGTTGATTGAGCAAGATTTAAGAAATGCATCATCCCGAAGTGTAACTTAGAAACTTGATACTAATCTTAATTTGATTTCTAATTATTAACCCTTTGATGTAAAAATAAAAATAGACACTTCCATCATTACCATTTTGTTTCTTGAACATCTTACGCTCATATCGACTTGGTTTGTGTATGCAAGTGTGACTTTATGACTCCTTTGTTTGCTTCTTAACATCACATTCACACCTGTCAAAGGATCTATAGGAAAAATAATCTTGCCACGGTTAGCCATTGCACTTTTTGAGTTTGCACACACAAGCATCTAAGGCTCACTCCAGTGTTACACACTCACACAGATAAAAATTAGATATATATGATACAGCTGCAAGCCTATTCAAACTGTAGAATCATTCAACTGTTAATTCAGCTGTTGGCCACTTGGTTATTGATATGACCTGAACTAGATGTTATAATATGTATGATACAGATGTAGGACACTTGAAATTACTTTGTTATCAACTGTTTAACAAAGGTGCATCACCATATGTTGAGTTCATTTTTTTTTTCCCCTTTTTTAATTACAAACTATCAGTCATCATTAACCAGCCAGCTTCCTTTCTCTTCTTTTCACATCCCCCCCCCCCCAACTCATTCCCCATTGGTCCAAGGGAAGTAATCCTACCATATAAGTCACAGATTACATTGTTGCTTCCCTTGATACAGGCCTCTGTTCCAGTGGTTCCCAATTTTAGCAAAGGGTACATTCAGATTTTCAGAAGTGTGTGGCGTGCACCAACAATTTTTCAAAGCCTAGACATTAAATAATATGCAAAACATCATATTTAGTACTACATAATATATGAATCTATAAGACTAAAGAGGCAAATTTATGTGTAAAAAGTTTTCATTCAATTATTTGGCTTTTACTCTCTCACTTTAACTATACAATTTGCTTCATTTCTTTTCTTGTATCTGCCTTGAAGATAAATTAAGTAGATATTAGTAAATAAATAAAAACAAACTGTTTTCATTTTTGCTATTTTTGAAAGTATAATATTGTTGAACTAAATTTGTTGAAATATATTTATTATAAAATATTTTTGTATTATTACTTGTATTTTTGTATCTGAATTTCAGTAAGTAAGCATACAAATATGAAGAAGTTAAATACAAATATTACAGTTACTTGTATCTGGATTTCAATAAACAACAAAAAATAAAAATAAAAGATAAGCACAAATTATAGTCATAAGAGCTGATCAGCACTGAATGGAGAAAAATCTGCTAATTAATTCATGTGCTTTCTTGTAAAGTGAATGTGATGTTTGGCATTGCAGTCTTCAGTCAGTTTTTCACAGTTGAGAGAGTAAAGTGACATTCCTATTCCTAAGAAGTTTACAAGATAAGCATCTATAATTCAAAATCTGTATTTTGAGTTTTTTATGGTCATTAAAAACAGAGCTTCACATAGATAAGTGGAATCAAAATAAGAGTTTATCTTGTATTAAATATTTTTAGGAAACACTTTTCTGTCAATCAGATTCTTAACACTATGATTTGTTGTGCATTTTAGAACTATAATTTTGAAGGGCCAAAATCTCCAGTTCTACTTCTCTTCTTTCTTGAATGAGACTTGCAATCGATGTAGCCATTTTTCTTATCTCTAGATGGCATAAACAAGGATTCACAAGTAAGGCAGTTTCGGGATGATGAATGTTTGAAATCTCTTTGTAAATATCTCCAGTGGTTTTTTGAATGTAGATAATCAGTAGTAAAAGGGTTAATATCTCTTTGTAAATATCTCTAGTGTTTTGATTGTGGATAATCAGTAGTAACAGTGTTAAAATCTCTTTGTAAATATCCCAGTAGATTTTTGAATGTGGATAATCAGTAGTAAAAGGGTTAAAATCTCTTTGTAAATATCTCCACTGGTTTTTTTTGAATGTGGATAATCAGTAGTAAAAGGGTTAAAATCTCTTTCTAAATATCTCCAGTGTTTTTTTTGAATGTAGTTAATCAGTAGTGAAGGGTTAAAATCACTGTCATATACCATCTTCTTCATATTTGGGAACTGTAAAAAAGACTTTGTCTTGATATGTGAAATCCACAAGATCAATTTTGCTTTGAATGATTTTACAGACCTTAAAAATGAGTGACAAAAGGTAGGATGGAACTGCCTACACCTGCAATACCCTTTCACAGTTTATCATGGGCACATGTAAATGCCTTGGTGGATGCCAATGGTGCCTGCAGGCACTGCTTTGGGACCAGTGATGTGATGTACAAGAAAGTCATGCGAGTGGATTTATCTTAAATGCTGTGTTTATAAATCTTTCTTATTTAAATTAAATTTAACAATATCACCTAAAAGTTTACAACAAATCTTCATGCCTTCGGCTGAATAAAGATTTTTTTTTTTTAAACAAAAGACTAACTGAATTATTTAGAACATCTTCTGTTTACATGCACTAATAACTGATACTAGAAATTTGGCTCAGCATATTATTTTGTAAAAATATCTATATCATTTCTACCATGTTCTTTCATACTGATTTAAAAATGCTGCAATCACATATGAAGTATACACAATTACACTGTACAATGCAGTTATAACAAAATATTTTGATGCAATATTTTTGAACAAGGGATTGGTGATGGACCACAGTTATGGATGAAAAGTGAAGAAGACCAGTGCATTGGGTAGAAGTTATTTTTTTTTTAAAAAAAGAATATTTTTAACAAAAGGGAGTTGCAGTTTAATACAGTTAAGGAAAAAACCCAAAGAAAGTCACGTCATTCAGAGGTATTTGGGGAATTTGATGGCTATGAGGTAAAGGTGCTGGCCTTGCCATTCTGGAAGTCATGGGTTTGAGCCCAGACATGGATGGTGGGATTTTTTGATCAATCCCATCCACTCTGTAATTTATGAATGCTGAACTTGACAACCAGAGTTATCAGCACTTTGGGAAATTAGTGCAGATAAATACCTATTATAGGATTCACTTATTTATGCAGTTGAGTTTTTTTGTTGTTGCCTTTCTTATGATGAAGATGACTGTACCATAGTACTGATAATTTTGGCCAGCAATCTTTGTTCCTTGTCTGATAATTATGGCCACCATCGGTCCTTATCTGCTTCATTGTTAATCAATACTGAAAGTATTTAATTAGACTGAATTTCTGATGAAATTTAATATATTTGTTGCTTAAATAGCAGAATACTTGTAAATTGAACTATTTAACCAAACATCCAAGGATAAGGATGTATAATGTGCTGTTGTTTTTTTGTAATAATATGGCAAATGCATGTTTGTTGAAAAAGTGTATCTAGGGTTAAAAGATAGAAAGGAAAAAATGAGCAGCCCAGCCACCTGTCCAATTGTTAATAATCATAAAAATATCAAACCCATCCCAAAGCAAATCATCAACCACTAGCACCCTTTGAATTCCAGCACTTTCTTTTCCATTTCCAATTTTTTTCTCTCTCTCTCCTTACAGGTGCTGATGTGTCTATTGTAATATGATTTTAATTCTTAAGTCTGTTTAGTGGTTGGGCTATTTTTCTTTATAATGATGAATACATTATAAAATATATGTTTTTACCTCTGTGATTATTAATGACTAGGATAATAATCACCTTTAACAATGAAGTTCATTATCTTCGTGATTATTAGTGACAGGGATAATACTTGTCATTGAAGCTCATTATTTTTGTGATTATTAGTGACTAGGATAATACATTTTAGTGAAGCTCATTATGATTGTGATTATTAGTGGCAGAGATAATACTTGCCTTTGGCAAAGAAGCTTGTTATCTTTTGTGATTATTAGTGACCGGGGTAATTCTTGCCCATGACACTGAAGCTAATTTTTTTTTATTAACACTAAGAATACTTTGCAGATGAGCTGAAAGACTGTTTGATCTGAACAGTGATTGAAAGAGTTGCCCTTGACAAAAACTAAAGAGAATAATTTTGTTCGTCAGTAACTGTAAAAAAATTATTTGCCATTTACAAGAATTTTGTTTTGCTTTGTGAGTTTGAGTGTTGGAAAAAATTAAGATACCTATAATACAGTAAAGTTATTTTATGTTTAAAGACTGTAAAAGTATCTGTTGACACTGAGTCAATTGTCTTTGACAGGATGGACCATCTGTTATTGTCCTGCCTCAGCCACGGGATTTTGTTGAACTTCTCAGTGCCCGCTTACATGCTTTAGATGCAGATTGTCTGCAGGATGATGATGCCGATCACCTCCAGTGTTTCAAGTTCGATGAAGAACTGGCCTGTGATATCAATGAGAAAATCATGTCTGATAGTGACAGTGATAGTGATGACTCTGGTGTAAACAGCTATGTCAGGCACCAATGCAGTATGGGAAGATGGCGATCTGATGGTAAGTAGTTCAGTTTGAGTAAAGCAGTGAAAGTTGCTGAAATGAGGAGTAGTGTGAGCAGTTGTTTGAGTTGGGCAGTGAGCAATCTGTTGCTTCTGAAATGGTACCTTATTAGGCATGAAGCAGCAGTTGTTTCTTAGAGCAAATAATAATGAGTGAAGATCACTAGATGATGAGTTGGTACCTTCTTAGTAGACAGTGAATTGAGATCAGTGCAAGTGGGTACTTTTGAGTGAGCAGTGAGTGAATATTATTGTGGTAATTGCCCCCAGCAGCTTTCTAGAGTTGGAAATAAACTCTGTGTTACTGAATTTAGAAAAAATGAGTAAACTCGTTGTGCTGTAAATATAAATGTAGACTGCAGGTGTGAAATGTAACTTAGATTAATAAGTACAAATTTCAAGTTAATGTAACCAATACTTAGAAATGTAAGCAATATAATAACCATTATTAGCATTGTAAATGTGTGGAATTGATCTGTGTGTACTGTAATACATATTTCATTGTCTGCACATAACAGAAACCATATGTGTCATTAAAACAATGTCTTGAACACCACAACACCAACTACATGTAGTAAAATCTGTATTGTCACAATATCAACAACTGAGAACTGTCTCTTTGAACAATGCGTTCCATTGTTTTACAAAATCTCCTGCACTTAGTTCACATTTACTCACTCATCACTTACACTTTGTTTATTTGAATTATTATTAGTAGTAGTATATATTAGTATTATTCCTAAACTTGAACTACACTTACTCATCACTTACAGTTACACTTTGTTTATTCGAAGTCGAACTTGAACTTTTGCACTCTGTACTTGTGTTTTCAGTTTGTTTCATACCGTAATATTTGAAACGAAGTTCACAGTGATGTGCTTCCCTCTCCCCTTTTCTGATATGTTGTTGAGTGTTG
This sequence comes from Sinotaia quadrata, assembly GCA_028829895.1. Taxonomy (NCBI): domain Eukaryota; kingdom Metazoa; phylum Mollusca; class Gastropoda; order Architaenioglossa; family Viviparidae; genus Sinotaia; species Sinotaia quadrata. Next base: position 30,407,760 of record CM054183.1, on the reverse strand, counting down.
TTTGCAAACTCTATTTCTTACTGATAGTAACTTGTACCATTTTTTTTAATGTTCACTGTGTGCGTGTGCGCGCGTGCGTTTAAAAAAAAAAATCAAGGTTAGGGATTAAATATTCCAGAGATGATAGACGTTGTGTGAGATACTTTAATTCTGATGTGGCAGTGTCGAACAACGGTCAGACAAAAGAGCCTCAGCATTTATTGAATAGTAATTAGTCTTGGCCGTGGGGTTGGTAGTCATAGAGGAAGGGCAGTAACTCCATCGATTCAGGAATATGTATTCGCCGATTGCGTCCCTTACACTATCACAGTGCGACCTCCTTTGAATAAGCTATTGATGTAACTGTTTTGGTTGTCTTGAATTCTGGCACGTGCAACACGAATTGGGCTAGTTTCTTGCCATTTCTGATGTCATGTCTGAAGGCATGTCAGTCTACCCAATCTCGTTCTCATTACGAAATGATGATTAGCAATATGTCAACTGTTTCTTCTGAGTTAGATCGTGAATTGACAGAAATAACATTTCCTGTATTTACATTTGAAATTAACAAAATTATTACAGTGTATGCAGTTTTATTTGTTTTTTAAATTTATTTTTGTGGGAGATTGGGGTAAACAGAAATAACAACGATGTGCGGTATCGAGCCGTTGTCAGTTTCAACGATTTCGGAAATGGAGGAGACTTGATCTGTAAACGTATTCCTTGTATATGGCCATTAAGCTAAAATAGTACGTGTGTATGTTGTGTGTGAGAAAATAGTTAACATGTAAATACCACATTAGTTTATAAGTATTTTTTTAAAGTCTCATTAGCTGCTGGTATTAGTGATTTGTTGCACTGTCTAACCGGATTGATCGATGAAACTGACAACGGCTCGATACCGCACTTCGTTGTTATTTCTGTTTACCCCAATCTCCCACAAAAATAAATTTAAAAAATACAAATAAAACTGCATACCACAGATAGGAGATGCTGACTTTTGCACTCATTCCCCTCACACCACCTCCACAAATTTCTTAGCTCTACGTAACAGTGCGACCAATCTTCCGAATTTATTATAGTCAGCTTGAACTTGATAACTAGAGCTATTAATCAGATCAATCAACTCAGTAGACCTCGTAGCTATCTATACCTGTCAGATGTTATTTGTCAAGTTTGACGGCCGTGTCTCCGACAAGTCATGCCAAACAATGGTCTCAAAAGGACTGTTTTGCACCCACACTGAAAAAAAGCACCTGTTCTGACATGAATTTGAACACTGACCGACAGGGCTTAGACATCTAGGGTATATATCTGTACCGAGCCAGACAGACAATGCTATCAGCGTACAGATCAGGGGAGAAGTAATCCACCTTGTTCATAATTTTTTTTGGGGGGCATGACATTCAAATACTACTGGTCTGGTCTGTGTTGACGTTGTGTGATAAAGGAAGGGTGGGGGTGAGGTTAAAAATGGTCTCCACAAAGCTGATGTGACATTATTTCCGCCAGATTATTAGTTAAGTCTGCCAAAATAGTTTGCAGCTACAATGCGAAGTGGGGATCGAGAGAGAAAGAAAAAATAAAAGGAAAAAACCGAATCAACAGCTTACATAGCGTCACCACACACATGCGACTTAGAAAGAATTATTTTATTTATAATTTATATTTTGTTAGTCGCTTCCTTCTTATTAGTAAATGATTATCCAAATGTCATAAGACGTGGCAAGCATTTCAATACGTGTGTATACATGGACTGCCATAAATGTACAGACAATATTTTGTTGTTAAATTTTTCAGAAACGTTTTAATTAACTCTTAAGCCTTTTTACAATTATTTTATAAATTGGAGGTGCCATTTTCTAATTATATATTCTAACAAGTCTCAGCCAGATTAGCCGTTGACACTTGCTCCAGCAAATAGTTTTCCAGTCACTATTTGAAGCTGGTTTTAGTATTGAAATTAATAGTATTATTCGAGACATGACATTCTGCTTTGGATGAAAGTGACGGAAAACGTGTAATATTGTTTTACCGGAAACTCGGGGTGTCCGTTGCAATATCTTTAAAATGAAAACGGGGACTTGTCAAATTATGTTACGTTCTGGTCTGTAATCAATTTAAAAACTGGCGATAAAAATACTATTGGCATTAAAGAAATCGGTTGTTTAAAGAAAATGTTTTATCTCTTTCTTTTTTAAAACGGAAAAACTTAGATGCTTTTATAGTTAAAGAATAAAAATGAAGCAAAATAAAAAAAGTAGCGCCGACTCAAATGCAGCGTCAGGTTCAATAAGCATAAACCGTTACACATTATTGTAGTTCTACATTTTTTTTTTTTTTGCGTGTCAGCGGGTGTGCTGCATTGCTGAAACGAAAGCATGCAGGTAATTACTGTAGTTTGGGTAGCCTATACAAATGTATATCAGTCACTAGCGGTATTACCCTTGAATTAGTTCGCGCCTCACACGCAGTTGTGTGGCAGTGTTCACAAGCCACGTGTATTATAATGCTGTATGTACCGCTAATCGACCTCTTCCCGTCCCCCTCTTCGCCACAACCTCCTACACAAAAGGCCACGTGTATCAATGTGTTCTTGTGAGAGCACCCCCACATGTTCAGGATTTGGCGCACACGCAACCGAGCCAGTGCCGTGCCACAGCTATTTTCCATTGCGTCCTCTTCCGCTGTTTTGGTCCAGTGATCATTAAATTTATCGCTTCTGAGAAACCTTTTCACATTTTATGTTTTGCTTTAACCACATATTTCCATTTAATCACATTTTAGCAATAAACGGACGGGAAAGAGGGGAAATTTAGAAACGGAACTATGTTATCTTTTTACTAGTTTGTTTCTCATCGCGGCTGGCATGCGGACGGATCTGTTTACAAAGGTAGCAAAATGGCTGCGAAGGAGACCTCGCATAAAAAGAACAGTCTCGACCTCCTCATCCAAGCAGGTAAACTGATCACAGATTTAGTAATCGTTGTTCGTTGCGTTTCTTCTTCTTTAATAATGTTTATTTCACCCCTTGCTGGAATCGCAAGTGAAAGCGAAGCAAAAGAGTTGTGTAACTTTACCGAAATGTCCCGTTAGAAAACCAGGAAGTGGCGATGGCTTCGCTAGCTTCCTGATTCTAAGTGTAAGACCGTTTGCAGTTCAGAAACTGATGCTGGCAGTGGTGCGTAGATGCTTTGAAACTTTCGGAATTAGTTATTTCCGCTCGATAGCGCAAGTAGCTTATTTCGGCAACATTTAGATATATTTAGAACAGTTGTTAATGCGAGGATTGCATTAGCAACCTAAATAGCGATCTCGTGCTAAGTAACTGTAATATTAGTGTCAACATGTGTGTATAAAATGTGTTTAACGATTATTATGTGAAATTTCCACCCAGCGTTTGTACTTTGTACAGAATTACCTTATTATTATTATTATTTATTAATTACTAGTAATAGTATTGTGAGTTGAATGTACATTGTATTTACGTGTCAGTTCGCTTCAATCATTGATTAATACATTTCACTTGAACTTTGAAGGACGTGATTACTTTTTCAGTTTTTTGTTATGGCTGCTAAACTTTAAAATAGTAAACAAGTTACTTTGGTCTCTAGATGCATATACAGTTCTTTTAAGTTGTGAGGTTATAAATTGTGTGGTTCTGTTTGATCTTTATTATGCTTTGATTTTTAGATTCATCTGCATGTGTATGACTGAGGAAAATTGAATCAAGTCAAACATATTTTACTGATACATTGATAGTGCTACAGGGCTTGTAAATTATTGAAGTGTTTATTTTGATGAAAGTAAATTAGTGACAGATTTCATACTTAGTGCTTTAAAATGTATGTATTTATTTTAATAGTGTTTGTTGTTCATTCTTTTAGTTATACTTGTAAATATTTAAGTACTTTACTATTTTTTATTAGTTTTTAGTTTTAAATTGATTTTAGTAAGAATAGAAGATGAAAACTAATGCCAAATATGTGTACTTATTTAAAAAATAGTACTACATATTTTGTTTTAATTTGTAAATTAATTGTAGTTGATTTAAGTATATATTCCTCTGTAGGTTTTTCAAACAAATTATTAAATGAACAATAAAATATTAGTTGTCTTTTTCATATTGAATATATTATTTGTAAGAGTAAATGTTTGAAGAAGTAGGAATAAGCACTAAAACAACTTTTGCCATTAGAATAGTTTTTAAGTTGATATATATAAATATATAATTTATTTTAGAAAAGACCCTAATGAATGCAGGAAAATATCCTGAAATACACGAATTTTATTTTCTCCCATTATTTCCCTGATCTCGGCTGATGTAAATCATAATTGCACATTCTGTGTGAGTTCGTGTGGACATACATAACAGTTGCCTAATAAGGTTAATACTCTTAGTCTTACTAATCCATTAATACTATGCACTAGTTGCAGTTAATGAATTTCAGCTTAGTGAGCATTATTCTTGATCAGAAACAATTATTTTTAGCATGAAGATTGTTCTTGAAGTTATTGTAGTCAATAAGGAGTATTCACACAGAAATGTTATATATATATTATAAATTTTATAAATTTACATACTTAATTTTAAAGCAAAGACTATCTTAGTATTTTTTTTTTTGAGACAAAATTTTGTTTCTAGTCTCTCTCTCTCTTCCCTCCTCCCCCTCCCCCCTCAACTTGGAAAGTCATTGGTAAACATGAGAAAAAAGAATAGGATAATTTAGGAATAAAAAAATACATTAAAAAAATCTTATTACGAAACTTGTATGTTCTAGTTCTAATTAGTGCCATTGAATACCAGATTTGAAAGTTCAGATGTTGTTTCCAATGCAACTGTGGTCACTTAACGACTTTATCATCTGTTGTGATTCAAATGTTGTTTCCAATACAGCTGGGGTAACTTAACGACATTATCATCTGTTGTGATTCAATTGTTGTTTCCAGTACAGCCGGGGTCACTTAATGACTCTATCTTCTGTTATGATTACAATTATTCTTTTGATTCATAGAAGCATTTTTTTAAATAGGAATAGTCCAAAAGTGTTCATCACCACATGTTATACTTTGCCATAATTATTACTCTTATTTAATATATAGGTACTTGCATTTGTGATTTATAAAAGTACATGTACTTTTTAAAATGAGAAAAATTGAAACACTAAATTAAAAGTGTGACTACATGGTGAATTTTACTAATTATTTAAGCTGAATTTGTGTTTATTGCACAGTTATTTTTCTTCTTTAAATTTAGGCAAAAAAATCTGTTGAAGAATGAGCATGTGTTTAGTTTCTGATTCTATTCATAATTTGAGAAACAATCATGCTTACAAGTTTTGTCTGTATTGAAAACATGTCTTGTTATTTGAGAAGAGTGATAGGTTACTGTACATAAAGTATGGCAGTCTTCTATTGGATTGATTCAAGAATCTGAGTTACTGAAAATTATTTTATACTTATTAATATTATACTTTATGATGTAGTACTTGAACTCATAAAATGATTAATTAGTCAAAATATGGATCCTGTTAAAATGTATAATCAGTTTAATAAAACTGTTTGCATTATAATTTGAACTTGATATACATGGCACTTGACTTTTTGAAGGAACAAATATATTTAAGAAAAAAAAAAAGTTATATCCAGAATATTAGTGTATGGAAAGAAAAATATAATGTAGTTGATGCAAAATCATCCAGTTTTAATTCTCTAGCAGAGGGGCAGGCAAACTTCGGCCCGAGGGCCAAATCTGGCCCCTGAAGTTTTTTGTCCTGCCGTCCAACCTATTCAGTTAACATTGCCATCAGGACTGTGAGACAGCAAAATAAAAGTCAATAAAACAAATGGGCTTTATTATACTCTGTTAAACACATCAATTAAGCCTGCTATTGAATCAATGATTCATTGTAAGCAACACCATCTATCTCATTAACTTTTCATTGAAACTGAGTTATTATTTATTTTTTTATTTTTTACATAAAATACACCTTTTAAAATTACTTTTTTCTGAACTTTCTGACCCTTGGTAGTCTATCCTGCCTGCAAACTGTTCCAACAGTTTTATCTGGCCCACAGTTTGCCCACCTCTGCTCTAGTGTACATCAACTGATTCACTGTTGATCTCAATAAGTGGCACACTTTATTTCCAAGAAAAATCATTCCACATACAGTACAAGCTGCTTTATGTCTAAACTCCAGCCAAAGGACTGTGTAAATAATTGAGTACTTTGGATGGTATAAATTGTTTGCAGCTTGCATGTCAGTACTTACATGTAATTTCACCAATTTTGATTTAAAACCACATTTTAAAAAAAATCAGCTTTTTTCAATAAGAAACATTATTATCAGTAGATAATAATTAAGACTAGTTGATTCAGGCATAAAGATGAAGCAATTAAAATGTCAAACTACTGAGTAAATGACATGTTAAAAAGTTCAGTGCACTTGTCCGACAAGAATTAGTGTTATCACATTTACTCTAATTTTACGGTAATCTAAAGTATTTTCATTTCTTCCCTGAGCCAATCTTAGTTTTAAAATTTCCCAAGGCTCTGGTGAGACCAGCATACATAGTTTTCCAAACTTCCTGCAACTTGTAAAAGGAAGACAAAAATTAAACCTAACTGATTGGGCTGTTTCAGCATTAGATTTAGTGATTGTCTTTACCCTGTAGAGGTCATTGACTGCTAATAAACTTTTGTCCTTGAAGCCATTATTAAATGGGGGTCACAGGACTAGGGTTTGCCAAAGAACTGTCTCAAAAATTAAAGAAACTACTTAAAAATTTGGCCTAAAATGAACGATCCATAAAACTTTTAAAAGCCTGTTAAAAAGAATTAGGATATATAAAATGAGAAATTATACACAAAAATTAAAAATTGGCTGTGTAATGATATGATTTTGTACTTTTCATATGTTGGGGCAAAATGGATGAAAATGAGGATGAACATATTCTTTAAACAGTGAAATTGAGTTGGTATTGCAATTTTCAGTTTTCTTGAATATTTACTATCTAGCAGTGAAAACTAAAGGCTGAATTTCAGTGGATAATGAATCCAGATATAATGCTCATTATAGTTACTGTAATAAGATGACTTTATAAATTGTGTATAGCGTTACATCTGGTGTTATGTAAGACGTTCTAGACTTGCGAGTTGCACAAATCATATCAAGGCAATGTCAGCTAGGAAATCTGCTGGTGGGATGTTGCAGTTTGGGCAAAAGAAGAAAGAAAAACTGTAAGAAAAGGGATGAATCATTAAATCTTGTGACTACACACAACGGAAATGTAACTGAACACGTACTAAAAGTAACTTTCCACTCAGTGTAATACTAATAGATGACATCTTAGAGAATTTAGCAGATTGGTTTCTTGATTGAAAAATTGCAAAAGATTTCAGTTTTAACTTGAAGCTATAAAAGGATTTATGAGAGTTAAAATTTGTGATGGGGTTTAAAAATTGGTGTATGCACTAAGATTAAGATTTCAAGATTTCTACAACTTTCAACATTTGCACAATGCTACCTTTCCACATAGAATGGCGAAAGTAGAATGCATTTTGTCAGCAATTGGTTTATTGAAAATTAATATTAAAACAATACTCCCATGTTTGAAAGTATACCAACTATAGGGAATGTTCCTGGAAAAAATACTCAAGCCATGGCCGACAAATGTTAATATTTCCATTTATGATCATAAGCATGACAAAATCAATACAGATATGAATGACAAATACACTAAAATTAAAAATGTAAAACAAGCTCATAATGTGACAATTTTCAAGTGACAATCTCTTATAATCTTTATTAATAGTGTTATTATCATTAATACTTTTGTATTTATTTTTTTACCAATCATAGTTTAAACTTTTTTTTTTTTAATTGTGTCAGTAAAAAATTTTCTTTTCCACAAAAATTGTGTCAGTAATTTTTATTTTATAGTGTTCGCAACCCTGGATGGGACATTGTTAAATGGATAAAAACGGCCATGTTTTTCAGTGGTAATCTGTAATGAAGAAAGTATTGAGGGTTTTAATATGATGGCACCCTAATTTTGTCCTCTTGCAAGATAAACTTTTGTACTTTTGCCTGAAAGGCACATGGTCATACTTTTAGTTCTTGTATGTATTAATATTATGACCATAAATTTTTATCAGATGATTGTGAAATAGAATTTGTCAACATTATTGTCTTTCAGTGCTTGTGTGGATGGCTATAAAGTTTTCATCCAGCAATATTTGATATGAAATTTGTCAGGTTCTATCTTTTGAATATTTCAATTTTGCTTTTAGTGTTTATGTGTTTTATGTCTGTAAATTTCATAAGATACTTTGATATGAAATTTGTCAGGTTTTGTCTGTTCAACATTTTATTTTGTAAGATCTTGATTTGAAACTTTTAAAACAGTTCCATGTATTTTTAAGATATAATTAATGATTTGTACATATAGGTTTAGGTAAAATAATTTTTTAAAATGGTGAATATAATGCACACCATTTGTAGATTTAGATTAATAAAAATATATATTCAAAGTTGACAACTTAAAGAATCAGTATGCTACTTTTGTGTACTTTTAAAAAACAATTTCTGCTGAGCACAAGAAGTTTTGTGTATAGTACCTGATAGTATCTTTTACTTTATAAAAACAATTTCTGCTGAGCACAAGAAGTTTTGTATATAGTTCCTGATAATAGTGATATTATCTTTTACTTTATAAAAACAATTTCTGCTGAGCACAAGAAGTTTTGTATATAGTTCCTGATATTGTCTTTTACTTTATAAAAACAAGGTATCACATCAACAGAAATCATTATCCATGTTCCAACTCTTGCCGGACTTAAAAAAAAAATTCAATTTACTCAGTCTTTCACATAACTAGAATACAGTATCTTGTTTTTCTGGACATCATGGGATCGCGACTAGTGCTTTCCTTTTCAGATGCTGATGCCACTGAGTGAGCAAAAGATATAACTGTAGCATTTCATAGAAGATCTCCAGGAATCATGTTTGTTAGACTCAGTAAAATTTGTAACAGTAACAATACTTTAACAACAAAATAGGAGTTGCATAGTCATCTTGAAATGGCCTTCACTGCCTGCTGAGTTCCATAAATTTAATTTTAAGACAAGATGGTGCTTGGCACTGCACAGCGACATTTTTTCTTATGTATATTTAGTTATCTCATAAATTCAAGTCTGCTACACTAAATGGAAGTCTTGTTTCATTCTCTCTCTTGTAATAATAATAATAATAATAATAATAATAATGAAAAGTAGCGCGCACACACACACACATCTCACACATTCACAAACATACATAAACTTTCTTATGTGTTTTCTTTTTTTTTAAATCTTAAGAGTATTTTGTTTGTTTGTGGGAGACCTCTTCAGGACATTAGTTTCTGTGTAATTAATTAGTTCAGGGGTGCACATACTTTTTACTATTTTAGGCCAGAGGGCCAAATTTCCAATTGATAGTGCATGGAGGGCTGCCACCTGGATGGCTCAGTAGAAAAAAACAACACAAATAATGAAATAATGTGCTTTACATTCTTAATAATGGTAACAAATAACAAACATCCAAAAGTCCTCTGGGGGCCACATAGAGCCCTGTCTCTGGCCGCGGTTGTGCACCCCTGAATTAGTTGCTGTGCTTTTACCAAGTCTGGCAACTAGTTGAAGTCTGACAAGGAAGAGCTGTAATAAATAAAATTGTAAGCATTGAAAATTCAGACAAATAACTTAGATCTGTTTCCTGAGTACATAATAAGTTCTGCTAATATTTAGACAGATTCAGTGGCCCTCTCCAGTCCTGCTACCCTTTGTCAGCCTGTGGCTCCCACATTTCCCTGACACTGAAAACATGTCCTAGACACTGATAAGATGGCACATATCTTTGTACAAGAAGCCTTCTTGTCATGGTGATTGATTTTGCTTTTAGCTTAAAGCAAAATTTGCATCTTTTGTGTTCTTTGTAATTATAGAAGAACCGTTCTTATGGCAGAAAGATGAGTCATGTAGATTAGAACATTCACCGACACACCTATATAGTTCTTGAGTCAGAAAGTTTAGTGTTATAGACTAGTGTTCAGCGACACACCTATGTAGTTCTTGAGGTCAGAAAGATGAGTCTTAAAGACTTGAATGTTTAGTGGTAAACCTGTAATTCAGACATCAGTTGCACAAATGCCTTTTTATATAGTTTTAATACATCTGCATTTTAAACAAATATGTCCTGTGAAATATTTTATCAATAATAAAATATATGATGATACATGTTGGGATTATAATGCAGTAAAAAAAAGTGTATATAATTGATAATTCTCATTTTATTTAAATAAGATACTTGGAATGCTAAGTTAAGTATAATTCTAGCATAATAAAATAAAACAGAAATTATTATTTCTGATGATGTAAACAACTGACTGGGCTTGTTCTCACATATAAATGTGCATTTGGTCATTTTAATTTAATCATGCTTAGACTGAGTAAAACATTTTTTGTGGGTGTAGGTTTACTCATCTCGTAATATAGTTGTTACAAGAAAAGAAAAAAATGTATTTATTTCTACACAAGTTGTTTAAGTTAGATGTCTGCAATTATTCCAAGTGGGTAACTGATAAATGGAAGTGCATGCATATGAGAGAATGTAGCCTCCTGTACACTAAAACAAAGACATTAAACTCACTTATTCACATATGTACACAGACCATCAGAAAAGAAAATTTGAGAGATAAGTAAACAAACATTTATTTATAAAACTGGAAAATAAAATCTGTACAAATATATCAGACTGTTTATACTCACATACCTGGGAAAGAAGGGGAATAAGGGATCTGCAGCAGAAAACATGCATACAGTGTCACTCGGCACTTCCATCCCTAGGGAAAAAAATCACTACACTCAGAGCAGCTCATCAACAATAATAAATGTAAACCATGAATATCCCAACTCACAAATAGTGATGATGAAAAACAGAAGCCTGAAAGAAAAACGAGAAGAAATATAACTGTATTAGGTGTCAAAATAATACAAGAGGTAGAATACAAGAATGTATTAAATAAAATAAGTTTCTTCAATAAATCTTAAAACATACTTAGATACAAATTAATATCTAAAAATGTAGACGTCTCTAAAGTCTATGACATAAAGGCTACAGCAGCTCTATGAATAATAGATGTCCAAAAGAAACACAATTCATAAGAATGGTGGGAGGGGGGACTGCACATAAGTCCATAAATTAAACAAAAAGTAGAAAGCATGATGGCACAACTGTAAATTAATCCACAGAACTGAAGAGCATAGCTTGAAATAAGTTTTGGCACAGAAGTGGTAAAGATTGCACACTGTAAACAACACTGTTTATTTGCAGTACATCATTGCTGTGTGACAAAAGAAAGTGAGTTGATAAATAATGATAATGAAGAAGGCATAACATGGAGGTCATACCTCAATAATGTGACATGAAACAGACCTGACTAAGCCAAGGGGCTGTGGTAGCTATGGTTGGCTATGGTAGCTCTGGAAAGAAATGACCAGTTCCTGACAAAATTGTGCTTCACAAATACAAGGTCAGGGTCATTAGAAACTCAAATCATCATAGAAACCCAAGACATCAGTCACTGTTCACTGAATCACTCAGTGTTTTTCCCCTCATTTCTTGACAGCATATTTATCAGTTTTGTCTTGGAAGGTACCTGAATATGGTTTCCAGGTGGATGTCACGGAAGCTAAGTCTACTTGTGAATCAGGCCTAGAGAAAACTAAAAGTGATTAATGGTATAGATACTGATAATAATACAAATAATATATGATCACTGCATCCTAAAAAATAAACAGTTTTAGTACCCAGAGTTGAATAAGAAAAAAATAAAATTATTTTATCATACAGGATTGACATGACCAGATAGATGTGAGTAGCCACAGTAGTGCTTGATACTGATAGATTTTAAATTATAAATTTATTTCACAACAATTTGTCAAATATGTCCTTTATTTCATTTATTTAGTAAATGTTGTCTAAGTTATTTCCAAAATCATATATTAAATTAATAATGAATTTACTATAGAAAAATTGACTTAATTAATCTTAACAATCTAAAATTAAATGTTTTTAAGATGGTTTATAAAAGTTAGAAGTGATTATTTTATTTTAGAATAATGGACAGTTTTATATACTTTTCTGTATTATTAATGCATGTAGTTTGATTTCCTGTATGTCAGAAGTTATCTGCACAAGTGTTGTGGTGCATTTTAAATACAAAATTCATTGTGGAATATATCAAATGGAATTTGGTATCTGTACTACCAGATGATAACAATGGAAATTTTATTGACACATTGATTCAGTGAAAGTCTCCAAGCATTTTGCAGTCTTAAATAAATAAAATAATGTGACTTGACAGGTATTTTATCTGTAATAGAGCAAGGTTTGGATTATAATATTATCATTATAAATATAGCATAGTAAAATTGAATATTTGCAAAGTCAGCATTTTACAATCTTAGGCACAGCTTAACATCCCTGTGCATGGAGGCGTACTGTTAGGGAACAGAACTCCAGTATCACCGTCTGGGACAGGGACTAGAATTAAGCCCCTTTCTGTTCACATAGATTAGATTTTCACTGATGCTTGTCATCCAGCTCCCCATAAAATAAATTAATTAAACATTTCATTTGGACTGTTTGTTGTTCACTAAAGAGGCTAGTTGTTAAATGTTACTGTTAAATAATAAACAGATTTGGATTACAGTTTACTTGCATAAACACTCATATGTACACATAATGTGCTTACAGTTTAACAGTTTTATCAGATTCTTGTAATGCATATCAAAGAATAACTTACTACATGTTTGATAAGTTGCATATTTCTGGCAATGCCATTTTACTTGTAGACATGTATATACTGGGTTATAGAAAAACTTTCACTCTTAATTACTCTGTTAAGTGTAATCAGGATGGGTTGACATGGGAGGATAATACTTTGTATTTCACTATTGAAGTTAAAAATGAATTATATCCCTATCTACAAGCCTGTGCAGTAGTGAAAATTGTACATAATGAGAGCTGTAGATTGAAAAGGGGGATAACTTTTAACCTTTCCCGCTGGAGTAATCAGACTGATTGTGTCCCTTTGATTGAGTGCAGGTTTTGTTTTCCCTCGTAAATGAACTGCTGGATGAGAAAATGTTTCCCATTATCAAAATATATGCTTGGTAAACAGGTCCTGTCCCCCCCCCCCTCCTTTTATAGCCAACTCTGACACATGAATGGCTGCTTTCAATGACAGTTATCTTGGCAGTTAAGATTGATTGTACAGGGTTTTAGTTTGGTAAATGTGTGTGTAAACATATTTATTTTAAAAGTCTGAATTTTGCATAAGTGTTAAACGAAAGAGATACAAATTCTATGTGCACAAGAACAGCAGAAGTTTTAAAAATTGAATTCTTTAAATTGGATAATGACATATGAAATATAGAGCTTTCTGTCTGCTCATCCAGACTGCTTTTCATTCTTTTTCTCTTTAGCTGGTTTTGGCATCGTGGATTAGCTTGCTTTTGCCATCGTGGATTAGCTTGCTTTTGCTAGGTTTTGGCATGACACTTCTAGGTTTGTTTTCTGATGTTTGTGTATGGAAATTTTAACGGAAGTGTTTACTTCTAGATCTCCTGCATTTCATCTTGCTATTTTACACTCACCAATGGGAGCCACATTAAAAAATATATATATCCTTTTACCAAATATTTGCCAATACAGGTTAATAAAATACTTTCTGTTGTAATTTTATTTTTTATTATTATCGTTTTAAAAAAGATATCACAAACAAACTCTAGTTTGCAAGTTTTGGGTCATTGTTCAGCCAGGGGAGATTAAAGGTCATTGCAGTTAGTAATCAGTTGGCTAGGTTCTAAAAAGCCCACCCCTTGAAAGATACAAAAGTGTACGAAATCGGGTCACAGATACATGTAGTCGGATGCATGGAAAGAAATTTAGATAATGGTACACACTTTCCTGCTTGAATCTCTTATTAGTCTGTGTGAGTGGCTTGTGCTTCTTGTTCACTGACCCGAATTTCAGTGATAATAAATCACGGCCCTACACTACTTAACAAATCATGGCTGTAATTGTAAAGTAATTACAAACCATTACTATAAACTTTTTACAAATCATGGCTGTAAAGTAAGTGCAAACGAATATAAACTATTTACAAATCACAGCCATAAACTAATTACAATCTAAGGAGATTAATTACAAACCACTGCATAAACTAATTACAAACCACGGCAATAAACTAATTACAATCCACGACCAGAAACTTCAGGTCAAATTACGGAAATATTTTATATTATATGAATTTGATGTTCTCTTTGTGCGCAAGCTAAAATATTTTTAATTACGTTTAATTCGTTGTATTGTTATTGTATGACACTTATCATATTTTTGTAAAATAATTTTTTTTTTCATGTCTCTACTGGTCCGAAATTAATCTTTCATTGATTCGTCTTGGCAAGTTGACATCGTTGTACCTCTACGATGTCGGCCGAAGTTGTATGTGAAAGATATATATTGAGAGGGATGAAGGACAAGGGTTGAGTGGTTTGTGTTGTGCGGGCATTTGTTGTTGCGGTTTACCAAGCAAACGCAAAGTATTACTACACAGACTAAAGACTGTCAGTCTTGAAAGGCGTGTGTTGAGCTGCGTGTGTACGTCGTTAAGAAAAATAGACTTATAAAGGGCTCGAGAAAGATTAGTACAAATAGCACTTGATAGACTAGTACATATAACACATGACAAGCTAGTATAATTAGCACTTGATAGACTAGTACATATAACACTCGACAAGCTAGTAGGAATAGCACATGATAGACTAGTACAAATAGCTTATGACGGGCTAGTAGGAATAGCACGTGATAGACTAGTACAAATAGCATATGACGGGCCAGTAGGAATAGCACGTGATAGACTAGTAGGAATAGCACGTGATAGACTAGTAGGAATAGTATATGACGGGCTAGTAGGAATAGCACGTGATAGACTAGTAGGAATAGCATATGACGGGCTAGTAGGAATGGCACGCACGAGATATGTGATCATTTTTAAAGGTTAAGTACGTATATATTATGAGTTTTGTTGTTGTTGTTGCTTTATTTTTTAAAAATGCGGAACAGTTTGAGCACTTTTCTTTAAGTACGCTACAGCTGTGAAGACGTAATGCCACAAAACGATATCACGGCGATTTTCATTCTAATATAGAGAGAGCGTTGTCTGCTTAGAGAAATGTCATTCACTTGCATGCTGCTGCTATGACATGAATATACCCTAGCTACCCAAAGTGGAGCTCACCACTTAGCTAACTAATCAAAGGCTCCCGACAAGTTGAAACTGGTTTCTGCGCACCCCCATCCTTCCGCTCGCCAGCGTTCACTTACCTCAGTGTCGCACTCTGCACTTTCTTGAAACGAAATCTTGTCAATCGCTGAATCAGATGCAAGGGCTCTCTTCTCTCACTGAACGCGCCCATGCGTCATTGCACTTACCACTAAGTAAACTCTTCGTGTTCAGTGTGGGGTAGGCACTCCATTATTACTTGACATCTAAGTAAACACGCACTGCATAGAGAGGTTTTGTATTGTAGCTGGCAGAAAGTTGGTTTTCGGCTAAAGTAACTTTTTATTTTTGGGTTGTTTTTTTTTTTAATTTTTTTTTAAAAAGGACATCATATTATTTGTGCGTTGAGTCTGGTTTTACCGTTTTCCTTTCAACTCGTTTCTCCACTCAAGTGACAAGACGGCACACGGAAAGCCGAGACTGACGATCGGACGTTGAATTTATTAACGCTGCCGGATCAGACTTTATGGGTTGTCGATCCGGCTTCTGTCTGGGCTGTTCTCTTAAGTCGTTATATTGCTGTTGGCGAGCGATCCGAGTATGGCAGCTACCTTTTAATACGAGTACTTTCATTTAAGGAAGTTATCGTAACTGCCTTTAATAACAGTGCTTTAATTTAGGAAGTCATACGCAACCACTTTTAATAGAGTTTAAATTAAAGAAGTTCTTGCAGTTACCTTAATTCGAGGGTAGCATTTAATTAGGCAAGGGAATTATACGATCTTGGAACGTATTTACGACCCTCAGACCACGGCTATGCAATTTTGCGCGAATACATGTTTCGATTTGTTTAACATTAAAAAAAAAAAAACCAACATAACCTGAGAATTTGAACAAGAAAGCGACGAGTGTCGAAGTACAATGAATCAGACTGCGCAAAGAACTTAACCGGAATTTTAATACTCAACGCGTGCGCTCACCTACGTGTCCAGGGGAGGGTGTGTGGTGGTGGTGGTGGGGAATGGCATACCGTACGGACATTATCCAGCGTGGGAAGACATTTGATGACAGCAAATCGTGCAATAAATGGAATTGGCACTGGTTGGACAAAGTGACATCTGACAGGACAAAATAGTAACAAAGTGGAACTTTCTGTTAAGTCTACTACATCTGCAGTTTTATATATATATATAATTATCTGACACATAACTAATAGTAATAGACATGGTGCAAAACGTTTTGTGAAACCTTCATCTGATATTATATGTCATTACCACTGTAGTTATTAATCCCCAGTGTGACTTAAAAGCTTGAAAAGGACAAGGTAAGAGGATTTAAGAAACAGGTATATTATGTTGCAATATCATTACAATAAAAGATAAGATTTAATTTTATGTTTGTGTAAATCACGAAATCGCCCACTAGAGCCCAGACTAAGTGAGCAGTACGACCCTAGCCCTTTGTCTATTCCCATGTCCGATTTAATACTAGTGCTTTCATGAATGAAGACTGTACAGCTACCTTTAATACTAGTGCTTTCATGAATGAAGACTGTACAGCTATCTTTAATACTAGTGCTTTCCTGAATGAAGAGTGTACAGCTACCTTTAATACTAGCACTTTCATGAATGAAGTTCGCTACCGCGAGTAAGACTTAGTCACTGAACAAGTTTCACCAGAAAGCAATTATACGAGCCAGTAGTTAGAAAAGAACAGAATTGTAGCGCGTCGCAGTTGTACCTTGTTTTGTTTTTTTCAGTAGCATTTAACATTTTTTAGAATTTTTACTGATTTCGCAGTCGGGCGAAAGCGCACGTAGAAATATTTTTGTTCTTGTTTGAGGAGCTGTATTGCCCTGGTAGGGGAAAATATGAAGCGAGTGGTTTGGTCTACTCTTTCTGACTTTGCCGGGGGGGGTGGGGTGTCTTTAGCATTCACAACTTACACGCGAGACAGGATTTTATCGTCCTATCCCGGGATTACACGCCTAGCCCATCGCCTTGAGCTAGGGAGCGGTTAAGGATCCGAACCCCAGTCACTTGATGAGAGGCTAGTGTTCTACCCTCAGATACCCGAGTTTCACCTTAACAAGCTGCCTAATTGTGTACAAATGGATAGTTCCGGCAGGTTCCCTTGTGAGTGGCATTTGTGAATGATCTGGTACGGGTAGTTTTCAGATTTCACGATCTATAGTAGCCCACATAGGCTTAATAATAGTAATTGACAATAGGGCTGAAATGATGTATTTAACACGCGTCTTGCTGTGCTGTATGTTTAACAAAAAGACAGGTTCCATTGTGATGTCCGGAAATCTATAGGTGGGCCTGGATATCGAGCTGTTGGTTTGAATAAGATGGCGACAATTCGTTTGTATAAGTCGCGAGCAGGTTTGTGTTTAATCTAAGGAAATTGGCGGCAGCTTGTGTTCCATCTTCTCATAAAGTAGTAGATTTCCTTGTTTCCAGAACATACACTACACACACACACACACACACACACACACACACACACAGAATATATCGTGGAGCAGTAGATTTCCTTGTTTCCAGAACACACACCACACACACTCACAGAGTATATCGTGGAGCAGTAGATTTCCTTGTTTCCAGAACACACACACTCACACACACACACACACACCACACACACTCACAGAGTATATCGTGGAGCAGTTGATTTCTTTGTCAAAGAAGATTGATCTGGATAATTAATTGTAATGACGTCAAATGACGTCACTTTTTGGCGCATGTCCAGTTTAGAATAGTAGTCATGTTCCGAACGTTGACTGGTGCTAACCTTGGTTTGCAAACACGAATATACCCAAAACACAGGACTTGAACTTTTGCAGGTGGCAACTCCAATAACTAATAATAATGAAAGATGATTAAAGCACTTAAAGAGCAGGAATCCGCTAGAAACATATATCAATATCTATTTGCAAAACCCAAATATTTCAGCAGTATAATTTCTAAACGTCCTGGCAAAGTTTCAGAAGCCAGTAACTTGTATGAATGTTTATTGTTTGTTAAAACTAGAGTAGAAACCAAACTTCGATTTTTCACGAGATTGCCACATGACCGTTGACGACACAGATTGGCTAAAATGCTCTGGGGTATTATAGTCCAGTCAAAACAGTTTATTTGTTTTGCGTGCAGTTAAGGTCTGCAATAGCACATTAGTGCAGAGCTCGTTACCTATTGTCAAGTGTTGCATCCCCAGTATAAAAGAGTGGCTTTTTTTGTTGTTGTTGTTGTGTACATTGGTAACATCCTCAGTATAAAAGAGTGGCTTTTTTTGTTGTTGTTGTTGTGTACATTGGTAACATCCTCAGTATAAAAGAGTGGCTTTTGTTGTTGTTGTTGTTGTGTACATTGGTAACATCCTCAGTATAAAAGAGTGGCTTTTTAGTCCTCTTTTTTGTTGTTGTTGTTGTTGTGTACATTGGTAACATCCTCAGTATAAAAGAGTGGCTTTTTAGTCCTCTTTTTTGTTGTTGTTGTTGTTGTGTACATTGGTAACATCGAAAATCTCACAGAAACACGCCTTTTTTCATCGAATACATTGCAGTAACTATTGGGACTATGACTTGGAGATTATCTGTACTTTGTCAGAGCACCTGCATCTATTGATTGAGCCCATTTGCACACTTGACCAAGATTCCTTCTCACATAGTCTTGAACTCTTAAGTGCAAAGCGTTTACAACTTCTATAGAGTTCAAGACTATGTGAGAAGGAATCTTGGTCAAGTGTGCAAATGGGCTCAATCAATAGACAGTCAGTACGCTAGGTCTTTATATAAACTACCTAAGTACATAAGAAACTAAAAATAATATATAACAAACCAAATGAATTTACAAAACACAAAAATGAATAACATGAATTTACACTACCTAAGTACATAAGAAACTAAAGATAATACATAACAAACCAAATGAATTTACAAAACACAAAAATGAGTAAGGTGAATTTACACTAAAATTCAAACAATAACCGAAGAGACGATGTTATTCTTGTTGATGAAAATGATGTATATTGAGAGTTCTTTAGAAAATTACTGCATCAGCTTTCATGCACTCTCTCTAAATCATTCGGAGTATAACAACTTATTGATTGCAACTCGGTTGGAAAGCTTTGGTGGAAGTGAAAGCTGTAAATAGACCGCGATTCATTTCAGAGATCGTTGATCATATAGCTTTTGACCAATGACTGATGTATTGGATTTTGACCAATCACTGATGCCTTGGGCTCGACCACTCATTAGTGCTGACTACTGACGATGTAGATTTGAACTGTCATTTTGAAAAGACTTGTAGATCATTCCATTATTCGAGAGCTTTTTTTTTTTTAAATGTCCGGGTATGAGTTATAATTTGATTAAACACAGTCACTGGATACATTTCCAGGTTTAAAATTTACTGTTATTTTAGTTTTCTATTCTCTTTGCCTATGGTTATTTAGAAAAAATCAATACCTATGACAAAAATGTATGGCTGAAAAATAATTGTGGGATTGTTTATAAGTATCCGACAAAATTAAACTTAAAAAACCCCAACTGTTCTCATGTTATTTTTTTAAATTTTAATTCTTGATGCTAACAGTTACTGCACTAAGGACGCTTTGTCACATATTTGTTTCCAGCGAGAGATTACTCCACTAATTTTCGCTTTGTTACTTTACCAAGGCAGATGTGTCTTGCGCAGACAACGTCAGTTTTGCGAAAATCTTTTATTTAAAATAAAAAGAAAAGTTTTTGGTAAAAGGGACACTTGGGAAAGTAGACTGGCAGATTGGGGGCACCCCGCAAAGGAGAAGTGATGGGGTAGTAGGAATGAAGACGACAAAAAAAAAAAGAAAAAATCCAACAGAAGTGAACTAACGTCTGCTCAATCATGCTGTGACCTTTACAGGCAGGCAGTGTCTTTTTTAAAAAAAATATTTTTTGTTTGTTTTAAAATTTAACTTGTTTCCCGAACAACTATGTGTGTGTGTGTGTGTGTGTGTGTGTGTGACCTCTTCTGGTTGAATGAATTTATCGGTAAGACGTTCTCTTCCTTCTGACCTTAGCTCTTTCGTTTCTAAATAGTCAGCTTATATTAAAACGAATATTTGTAAATTGATTTGCTTAGCGTGAACTTTCTATCTCATCACAAGCAGTAACAAATGAAATAGTTTGCTTGTACTTTAAAGTTATGAGGTGAACATTTTTTTTAAAAAAATGTTTGTGTTGTTGCAGCACATTTATCTGATGTTAATTTAGGGAATAGTTTCCTAACCTCACTAAGCTGTTGGGACCTCTGCCCTTATCATCAGTTATTCTTGAGATATTCTACTGAAAGTTGTTTTTTTAACACCACCCTTCCCCAACGGACATTTACGATTACTTACATTGGCTTGCCAAAATTTGATAACACCTGTGGGAAGTGATGGTGTGGTGGTGGGTAATGGTGGAGGAGATTTAAAATATTTAAAATCGTACGAGAACTAGTTTTTGGTTTGAATGCCTGAGATTAGGTTGCATACGAATCGGGGAGGGATGGGGTACGAATGAGCTTAATATGCGTTCTTCTGACAGAAAGTTTGATTTATAAGCATATTCACATTATCTCTCAAAGCTGTCCCCCATTTAACATATAAACCAACAAAACACAAGGACTCCTGTCTTCCTTTTTTTTTCTTTCTCCTTTTCTCTCCTTGCTTTCTATGTTTTCAATGTAGTGAATGTTATTTAGAAATACTGCAAATCATTTCTGGAGACGCATATCGTTTAATCTCTAATAATAACTCTCGCCCCCCTCGACGAAGTAGATCAGCTTTCTGACATCACGAAACACGTGATTCATTTTTGTTTGCGTTGTCAATCACAAGTTGTTTCTAACGTCATAGATCAGTGAGCCTGCTGTAGCTGGTTGGCAAAAGCCCGGATGAAACATGCAGGAAGCTATATGAAAATCTTCTGGCGTTAAGCATTCGCTATATAGTAGCATGCAGTGTACGCTTTAGATCCGTGTGCTAGTATAGGACAGCTTGAGTCGATTATAAGCTAGTGCAATGTTGCAGTGTACATGATCTACAACTGAAGTTATGAACTATTACAGCGTGCACTAAACTAGAACTAAATTTATGAGCTAGTACAGCATATAAAACTACACCTGAAGTCATGAACTAGTGCAGTATGCAGTGGTGTGATATGATTTAATTCATTATGAGATAGTGCAGTATGCAGTGAACAACACCTTTAGCTTTTATTTAGTACATTATACAGCGAACTACAACTTAAATGTAAAGTGCTATATGTTCGCACCTTAGAATAAAACAAATGTGTCGTTATCAGCTTGTACAGTATACTATTTATTGTTCACTTAACACCTAAGTATTTACTGTATAACTTCAAGTCTACATAGTATACTGCTCTTCCATTAACAGCTAAGTATTTACTGTATAACTTCAAGTCTACATAGTATACTGCTCTTCCATTAACAGCTAAGTATTTACTGTATAACTTCAAGTCTACATAGTATACTGCTCTTCAGTTAACACCTAAGTATATTACTGTATAACTTAATGGCTACTGAGTTTTCTACTGTGCAGCATAACACCTAAGTATATTAAAGTTCTATTTTTAAGGGTGTTGTTAGATGCTATGTTTAGCAAACCAGACGTAATGCATTATGGGCTGGTATAGCATATTAGAACAACTTTTGTATTAGATGTTGCTGTAACACTTTTGTATTTGGGTATTGCTACTAAATTGGGTTTGTTTTGTTGTTTTTTTTTGTATGTGGATGTTGCTAGAACAACTTTCATACTGGATGTTACTAGTGCATCTTTCATACTGGATGTTGCTAGAACAACTTTCATACTGGGTGTTGCTAGTACATCCTTCGTACTAGGTGTTGCTAGTACATCTTTCATACTGGGTGTTGCTAGTAGTCTTTCATACTGGGTGTTGCTAGTACATCTTTCAAACTGGGTGTTGCTGGAACAACTTTCACAGTATATAATACTAAGGTTAGTTCGGTATACTAGTACACTGTAGCCAAGGTGCAGTATAGTGCAGACATCACACTTTTAAAAAAAAATCCAGGCATTTACTAACAGACTGCAAGAAAGGTTAGGCGCTTATTGGAGCAGACTGGACTGTGTAAAGACATTCTCCAACATGCACGCCCCACTCTCACTAACCGTTACAATCCATTTCATAGACATAGTTTTTGAACTGCCATTGTTTGCATGCTTATTTTTCACGGTCATTGTCGCTCGCCAGCTGTCAATCGACAACATGCAAGCCAGTGACCTAACGTTGGATCATTGGGCTTTCGGTTTGATCTACAGTTGGCATTGCGTGTGTATGATTGATTGCATTCTTATACCGACCGATTTTCTCTTGTCGAGATTAAGTCATTCTGTCTAATAGTGGTGGCAGAGTGTCTTTATTTAACTCATTCTGTCTGTCTGTCTGTCTGTCTGTCTGTCTGTCTCTCTCTCTCTCTCTCTCACACACACACACACACACACACACACACACACACACACACACACACACACACACACTACCATCACAGCTATAGAAACGGAAAGAGATTACCCAAGCAATTTCAGATAAATAATAATAATTTGCTGGAGTTCACATTCTTTGAAATCTAGTTGCTAAGAGTGTCCGTTATGACTTTAGCTCTTAGAACGTTAGAAGTACTTGTACAAGGAAATGATCTACATACAAATCTTTCTCGCCCCTCTCCCCTTTATAAGTCTCTCTCCTCTCCCGTCTGTCTTGTTTGTTTCTGTTTGAAACTGTGACCGTATTTTTCTTGCCTGTTTCTGTTTGAAACTTTATACATGTATTACTGTCTTCGCTTGAGTGATTTTCTCATGCTTACGGATCACATTTTTTTTTCTTTTTCGCGGAGTTCGTGTTGACTAAGTCTTATTGTTGCACTGGATAAAAAGTCTGGGACCGTGTGAAAAGACAGAGAGGGTGAACCGGAACGTTTGGAGCAGGCATCTTGTTTGATGTTAACCCAGGCCGCTGTGCTGCCCTTGTAGTGTTTGTAACCTAATTCTAGTGTGACCACAGTCCGGCTAAGGACAAGTTTACTGTGGAAAGCACAAAACTATCATTTACTTACTTGGGCAACACAGCTGCTAATTTTGCCGTTGTAGGCCGACAGATGGCGCTGTGTTTTTCGCGATGTGCACCCGGTGCAACACGCATTTATGTCAAAATCCCGACGTAAACAAAATAAATAGAAACAAATAGTAAACTTAAAGGAAAATCAAAGCCCACCATACACGCATTTATATCAAATACTTTCTGACGTAAACAAATAAAATAAATAGAAATAGAAAACTTGAAGGAAAATCAAAGCCCACCACACACGGAAGGTAGGAAGCGAATGCCGACCTGGTCTCTTTAATCGCATGCCGTATGCACGCCAGTCGTGGCGGAGTGAAGTTTTTTTTTTTTTTTTTAAATTTAACGTGACTGCAATTTCTGCGAGCGTCCTTGACCTTGGACTGCGCCATGCTGCCTACCATCTCCCACTCTGCCTAGTTACCTGACAACCCCAGCCTACCTCAGCCTAGTTACCTGACAACCCCAGCCCACCTCAGCCTAGTTGCTGGCAGTATCTTTTAATTGAAAGGTCAGTGTTTGATACTCCTAAGGCAAATACTTAATATGACGCACGAGGCACGAACTTGACTTAATTGTCAGGAAGACAGCTTGTGTCTTTCACGCG
The DNA here is from genome assembly GCA_028829895.1 of Sinotaia quadrata. Taxonomy (NCBI): domain Eukaryota; kingdom Metazoa; phylum Mollusca; class Gastropoda; order Architaenioglossa; family Viviparidae; genus Sinotaia; species Sinotaia quadrata. The sequence continues at coordinate 30,383,712 of CM054183.1, read as the reverse complement.
TGTAACTTTTAGTGTATATGTAACGCGAAGGCCGTTTGTTGCGTTGTCATTTTGATGACGTGTTTTCGCCCAATTCGATTAAAAGCCGTTTTCTCAGGTACTTGCTACTGTTTTCGCCATCCTTGAATGTTCTTTTGTTGACAGATAGATATTAATGTTCCTGTTGTCTGTTGACAGATATTAATGGACCTACCTTATTTGTCTATTTGATATATTAATGCTCCTACCTCAGTTGTCTGTTTGACAGATGTCCCTACTTCACCCGTCTGTTGACAGATGTGTTAACATTCCCCTACTTCAGTTGTCTGTGACAGATGTTTATGTTTCTATGTCAGCTGGCTGTGCTCCTACCTCATTTGTCTCTTACTTGGGATATGCCGGTGTTATATGTTGACAAACGCGATTTTCCTATTTCATCTCTTGACTGATATTACTGTTCCTACTTCACCTGCTTGTAGACTGGTATTTTACTGTTCCTACTTCACTGCTTGTAGATTGGTATTTTACTGTTCCTACTTCACCTGCTTGTAGACTGGTATTTTACTATTCCTACTTCACCTGTTTGTAGACTGGTATTTTACTGTTCCTACTTCACCTGTGTGTAAACTGGTATTTTACTGTTCCTACTTCACCTGTTTGTAGACTGGTATTTTACTGTTCCTACTTCACCTGTTTGTAGACTGATATTTTACCGTTCCTACATCACCTGCTTGTAGACTGGTATTTTACTGTTCCTACTTCACCTGTTTGTAGACTGGTATTTTACTGTTCCTACTTCACCTGTTTGTAGACTGGTATTTTACTGTTCCTACTTCACCTCTTTGTAGACTGGTATTTTACTGTTCCTACTTCACCTCTTTGTAGACTGGTATTTTACTGTTCCTACTTCACCTGTTTGTAGACTGGTATTTTACTGTTCCTACTTCACCTCTTTGTAGACTGGTATTTTACTGTTCCTACTTCACCTGTTTGTAGACTGGTATTTTATTCTTACTACTTGTAGACTGATGTCACTGTTCCTACCTAAAAATACTTGTTGGTTGATGTTGATGTTCCTACTATATCTGTTCTTGATTGACGTTACTGTTCTTTCTGATTTTGTTGGCTGACGCTTCTAGATAATGTATGTACCTGAACTCGAGCACGCTGTTCGATTTCCCAACCACTGCAAGCCTGACCCTTGGCGGTTGTCTTGACATGGCATGTAACTTCGTGGTCAATCCTTCGTGTAACATCGTGTCCTCCCGTAATTCCCGTCTTAACAGATGCGATCGTTTTTTCTAGAAAGATTGCGGATTAATGCGTTTAAATGTGTTCTTTGCCACCTCCTCCCCCCCCCCCCACACACACACAACGAGGCATGCATTGTGTCATTCTCGATATCATCTTCATAAGAAATTTAAAAGGCTAAGTGACGTCACAAACTTCCTTGTTGCTTAATTAATCAGCTACTTAGTTAACGGCTTAGAAAGAAACCTTTCTTTTAAAAAAGAAAGAAAGAAAATTTTATTTATTAATCTAATTCATGATATATTTATAGGGACCTGGTCCGCTGATGAACACATATTTTACACTTTTTCTGTATGCTATAAATGTCCATTTATATCAAGTGCCCTGCTTTCGGGGACCCCTTCCTTTAAAATTAAAAAAAAATCCATTTGAAGCTTTTGATTTGTTCTACCGTCATCTGTTCCGTATCTTTCGCCTGGCCTATCTATAGATTATCTATATAGGTCTTCGTTCGCCAAACAAAATCGTACGATCGAGGAACTCGGTGTGTTGTGCTGATGTGTTGTAACACGTCAGATTTTCGATAACGACTACTTCCACCCAGGCCCCCGGCTATCGCATGGCTTGAAACGCCTCTTTCCTGTTTATGTCGCAGGCGCGCCGCATTCAGTATTTGCTGTTGACGAATTGTTTATTGCTCGAATCGGGGACGGGTTTGCAGCTCGACTGACTTCAGACCTACACACTTCCTGGCTATGGCGGCCGTTTGCTTTTGGTTAGAACGACACACGGTCACAGCTGTTTGTGCGGAAACAACGGCGCTCTGAGAAAAGGCGGGTTCACTGCAGTCTTCTTTGCAAGCAAACTGTGTTAACCGTGTTTTCAAGCACACGAGTGAATCTGCTTGTCCCTGTGCCTGTTCTTCTTTCAAACCGAAACAAAGCACACACACCCCAAAAAAAAACAAAAAAAAAAACGAAACAGAAGAAAACCCCTCCCACCGCTCGGTTGTGTAATATGACATGAAACGCGCGAGATTAGCGCAGCGATCGATATTCGTCTTCCTCTGTGTCAGCAGTTTACTTCCTAGACCTGCTTGATGCTTCCACAGGGACTCACCGACCCGGCCATATTTAGGCTACCGCTGTGGGCAGTTGTCATTTTCTATCGATTACTTATCTTAGGAACACCTATTTAACATTTACGGAAGACTTAGCGACATTATAAAGTAATACTTCACTACAGAGAGGGACAAAGTCCTCTGCTACTTTTTCTTCCTCACCCCCACCCTTCCACACACACACACACACCTACACCGTTGCAACAGTTTGTCCTCGATATGTGAATTCGTGCACAAGAGTATGCGAGCGTGCGCGGAGGTCGATGGTACTACTACTGTCACAAGACAGCCAACCGCCTCCACCTAGCTTCCGGTCCTGGCTTCCCTTCCCTCGTCCTCTAGCGGAACACAACACAATAACACAACGGCCCCGCCCCCTTTCAAAAGGTGCATGCCACGGTGGCCAGAGTCAGTGCGCAGTTGTAGCGCAACCTTACCTCTTCCTTTTGCCACTGTTCCATATACCACCCTCACCCCTCGTCTGCGTGCCTACCTACTACGACAGCGCCGAGAGCCGACCGCAAGCTAATGTAGCTGACTTCGTACGCGGGGACACGGCCGCCCGTCACTGAGGAAAGCGCTGTCTGCCAAGCTAGCCTGAATGCTGGCTGGCTGTGTTGTGGTCCATATTGTAACCTAGTCTGCTTGCCACTTGAGCGATATAGTATAGGAATCTTAGCACACCGAAAGTGCTTGTCTCACGCTCCTCTTTCATTTCACGTTTGCGACCTGTCGAAGCCGATTTTGTGGTCATTGGCGTGTTGGTGACTGGCCTTTATTACCAAGACACTGGTCAGCTCCAATGGAGATGAGATATTCGCACTTCCGCTATTTTTGGTGACAGCACTTCCGTGGTGGAGTTTCAGTAGGAAAGCCTTCCACTTCTGGTTGCCCGTGGGCAGTGTACAGTCGTTAACACACCATTCAAGTGACTTCTGACAATCGATATGCGGTCTTCTTCTGCCTGGAGATAGCCGTGGCAATTCGGGGCAGAGATCCAAGTGAGCTTACGCTTGGTCACCTTATTTTCTTCTTTCCGTTTTGAGGGAGTTGTTTTGGTTTTTTTTGTCCTGAAGTCTTCTTTGATTACCGCCCTGTCACATGTCGTCGCCTCTGTGTTTTCTTCGTCTTCCGGAGTACCCCGCGTGCCCGGTACTAGACCCTTTAATGATGTCCCCGGATACGGAGGGCCCAGACTCGGTTCTAGACCTCAGTGTCAAAAAGAGACCTGCTGTGGACTCTGCAGAGGATGTGCCTTCGCCCAAGCGACGACCGGATTCTGGGGACGAGTACTGGAGTCAGGAAGAGGAATACCATAACGACTCGTTGAGACAGGAAATGGCGGGGATGGGTACTTACAAGAAGTATCTTCTCAAACGCTACTGTAAGTTTGAGAGTTTGTTCTTTAATTTTGAAAGGGGGTAGGAAGTGAAGGCATTGTTGTTTTGGAGCTGCCCTTGATATAAATAATCTTAAAATATAAACTAAAAGTTAAAACTTAAGTTTTTCATGCCAAAAAGAGCAAGCGATAGCTTTTGAAGTCTGAAAAGAGAACTAACAAGTGTGTAGTTTTATTATCTAAAAATAGCACAGCATTTCTTATTGAAAGAATTTGGCTTCACTTTATAATGTCCTTAAGTTAGTAGTAATTGACAGTGACCCACTGCAGAAATGTGCTACTGCATGGTGTCACTGATAGTGTGTCTTTCATGTCACTTTCCAGAAGCGCAACGTTTCATTGCAATAACGATTAGAATGTGTGATTAAAGTGAAGATTTGTTGGGTATTTGCCTCTTACATAGCCATATTCAAATTACTCCTGTCCTTCTTTTCTTTCTTTCAAAGGTGTTAGAAATTACGATTATTCACACATTAATCATGAACTCGATAAGCAAATAGGCCTAAATGGTTGGGTTTTTTATTTACTGACTAACTCATCCAGTTCACATGTGTATTTATTTAATAACACGATTGTCACGTTGGACTTAATCCAAGAGTCGTGAGTTGATTTCAGTGAGACAGAGCGAAAAATTATATATATATTGTGGGCTAGATTTTAGAATAGTGCTGATATTTAAGGGAGGTGGCTAACTTGTGTGCAGTATTATAAATTACGCCCCAAAAATAACAACATAGTTTGGGAAAGTTTAAAAAATAGCCTATATATGTTTTAAGGTTGTAATACTTTGATGTACTGAAATTTAACCTTTTATTGTCTAAAATGTTTTTTTGTATTTTGTTTTTGTATGGTTAGATACCCGCCAACTTTATGGCAAATTGAGATTGAGAGCCATCCCCTCCCCGATTCCTTCTTCCTCTTATCGTTCATTTGAATTTGTTTTTAGGGTCTTTTCAAGGAAAATCGTGTTTCACCTCTTTCTTAGTACGTATTGCACTTTTCTTTCTTCATTTGTGCCTTATATTTTTGTTTATATACTTATTAGTACATTTGAATAGTGGTCGGTGTGTTGTCAAACAAGTGAGAATAGTTTCTTGATGCGTTGCTAAAAAAAAATATTGCAGGGGAGTGTGTGTGTGTGTGGGGGGTGTTTTCGACCCACACAACACGCAATAACGATTCGGAGGCTCAGGGAGGTTAGCGTGCGACGAAGGGTGCGGGTCATTCGGCACAATTGAAAAGTGTGACAGGCGCCAATATGGCCGACATGCAAACATTCGTGTTTGGCTGGCTTCACGCATACATCCTCAGAAAGGAAAAAAAAAAAACCACCTGCATTTTGCAAACACACACATTGTCGCAAGTCCGACAATATGCGTAAACGTAACTGCTCTCTTTCGCTTCCGCCTGTCTGCATTTCCATTTTCGGCAGACCGGGGTCAATCAGTGTTCCCAGGCGAGAGAAATTTCGAGCGCGAGAACTCCCAGGATATGGAAACTGCGGAGTCATTAAGGAGCACACTTAAATGATAGTCGCGTTCTCCTTATCATCCTATGTTCATTGTGACAGCGATGTGCTTTATAGATACATATATATTACGTGAGGCTTTTTTCCTGTTTAGGGTCTCATGCACTGCACTTAATTTTGTGTGTGTGTGTGTGTGACCGACTTTCAAACAACTAACACCACTATAACTCGCTGTTTAAAAAAAAAATACTGTACTGAAAGAATACGCAAACTTATTGCGTCGTTTCTTGCGATGTTGCTGAGGTGTCTTTTGGGGGGAAATGTTTAGCCATAGAGAAATATTTGTTATCTGTATTAGATCGTTATAATCATGTGCATAGGCCCTAATGATGAGTGTTAGCATAGCTGACTAGTTCATTCTTTTGAGGTACATTTCCAGTTATTATCACGGCTACTTTTAATTCATTTCTGTTTAACCGCGCGAATTTATAAGTGTTGTTGAATTTGCTAAACATTTTATTTTTAAAATGTGCGGCATTTAACATAATTATGTGCAAATGTATGTTGGAGTCGCAGGACAGCACCACCTGCAGACACCACCACTTAAATTGACAACGTGCATTTCATTTGGCAAACAGGAAGCAAATGCATTTAACTGACTTGCTTTACTTTGAGTTCCTATGTTCGTGACGTCAGTCAACAACCAACCCAGTTTGGGGGGGGGGGTGTTCGGTCGGAGATCATATTTATGCTTGGTTGGGTGGGAAGTGTAGGGACTGGTATCAGATGGTAGCCTAGCCAGGTTTCGATTTCCAGGTTACAACTGTAATGGGTTGAAATCTTAGCACAAGTGACTCATGCAGTATTTGTTTTCCTGGTTAATGCTTTTATCATTTGCATCCGGGTACATACTTGTTTTAAACAACGAGTGTGTAGGTGGGTGACTGATGGACACTTGATATTTTTAATATCCGCAAAAGGTTCCAGAAAGAATTGAAGGCCTTATAGGCTAGGCAAGAGGAAATTTGCCCGCTTGTCATTCCTCTGAACCTCCCTCGTCAGGCTGGTTTGGCAGTCATGATGATTCCCTTGGTGTACACAAATAAATTTATGCATTCATTGTTTGCTCACCCTTCACCCATTCATCAAGATGTAATTTCCTGTCTGTCGTGTGTTGTGTGTGTGTGTTTGCTTCGTTTGGCAAGTTGCCACTTACGTGAGACATCTACTATCCTACGCACAATACTTATCTGATAAGCCAACTAACGCCACCTGGCGCTTTGAAATACTGTGCCCTTGTGTGGACCACTTGTTACCGTCAGGTTTCCCTGTTTACAATTTTGTTGACACCTTTTCCTGTTTATAGGTTTCCGTGTTTATCAGTCTTGGTCACCCACTTGTTCTTATCTACATGATTTTTCATATATTTCATTTCATCACTTCTTGTAATTCATAAACATACACGGATATATGATCATGTTTTTGTTTATTCCTAACCACTGTTATTGCCAACTTGCATGTGACCTTTGCACTCATCTTGTTTAATGTGGAATAGACCATTTGCATATAATAATGTCTTGTCATTGTCTTTTACTATTTTAACTATAAGAATAGTTTATCATAGAAAACAGTTCATGTTTAAAAATTAAAAATGGTTTGTACTCTTGTCATCATTTCCATGAGGCTTTTAAATGTGCAACCTTTTGAAGGATTGAGTTAATATGTGGTGCATTATAACTGTGATCACACTCTTCACAATTAGGTCTTATATGATACTTAATTGAAAGGCATTTGCAGTATACCATAAAGATGTGTTATATTGACATGAAATTACAATTAAATTACTACTTCAGTACTGGTGGACAGGTTACATTTTCAGAGGCATCTCTCTCTCTCTCTCTCTCTCTCTCTCTCTCTCTCTCTCTCTCTCTCTCTCTCTCTCTCTCTCTCTCTCACAGTGTGAAAGTAAACTGTAGTAAACAACATAATTGAATTTATACTTAATATAATGAGGACTTAATACTTACAAACAATATACATAATATACAATTTTAAGTAATAGGTAGAGACATTTTTTCTGCAGTGTAGTATTAGCACATAAACATAATTATAAATGATAAACTGTGATGCAGTAACATACTCATGTATCATATAATTTTATACAAAGTGGAAACATCAATATTTGTCACTTAATAACAAGCATTAAATAATAATGTGTGATTTGTTTGTTAAAACAAGGGAAAATATACTCTTGCATTACATTTACCTACATAAATGTATGGCAAACATAATTTGTTATATAGTATAATGTAGATTCATGCACATATGTGGTGCAGAAGTAGAACTATTAACACAATATGATGGTTGGTACAAAAATAAACACTTTAATACACTTTGTATATATAATTTTAAAATGCAGTTTACACCTAATTATAAACATGTTACTATCTAAACTGAAATATACTGTGCCTGTGCCTGAATTTCCTGATGAAATGTTCACCATGGCATTTGCTCTTTGCTGTGTTACAGTGGATGCTTGTGAACAACAGCAGCATAATGGCCGACAAGTGGCGGCAGAGGCATTATTGAGCATGGACTCACCCAGTACTAGTGCAGAGTCTCGGACATTTCTCCAGGGCATTCTCAGTTCAGATCATTGCTTCAGTCACCACCAATGTAAGAATTAAATCTTGTTGCTGTTACTTAGAAAAATTCCTTAAAGAGTCTTTATTCATTTAGAGTTAGTTTGATTGTGTTTACTTGATTCGGCTTTTCTAAAATTAATTTTTAAAAAGTAGATATTTGATTACTACTATTTTTTTTAAAAAAAGGATTGTTTGGTTTTGTGTTTGTTTAATATATTCTATTTATGGTAAGCAACCCTTGTTATGTGAGAAGCATATTCTGCTCATCAGGATTATTTGTAACAAAATATATTGAGAATATATCCATTGGCTGTAAGTTAATACTGCAGAATTGATTTAAATGAAAAATAAAATACACTGTTTAGTTGAAATTTCTCTTGTCTGAACATTATTTTAAATTTCAATAGTGTGCTATGTTCAGTTAGTTAATTTTGAAGGCATGTTAAGGCAGTGCTTGTTGAAGGAAACAATAGATCCTTTGTCTCACACTTAGAGTCATTATCTTAAGCCACAGGCTGACATGCAACAGCACATTGTGAATGCAATTTACTGAGCTGGTTGATGTACATGTGCACTGTGCTGAATTTATGATGCAGACAATCAGGCTATTTCCCCCTTCCCCCAGTGAATCATTGATGTAAGGCATTAAATACAACTTAATTTGCAAGAAAAGAAGAGGGAATATCTAAGAAAGACTTAAAGTATTTAATCAGTCTATTTTTGTTTGATAAAAAAATAAGTATTTAATCAGTCTATTTTTGTTTGAAAAAAGAAGTTGATTCACATCAGACTTGTTCTCCTTTATCATATAACTCACTCACAGATTTACACTGTGCACTTCCATGTGCATACGTGAGCTGTGCACAATTGTTTTCTTTTTGTATATGGACTAGTTATAGTTCTTGTTTGCCTGATGCATAACAGTGACACCGTCATACAGTTATGAGCACACTTGGTGTAATTAAAATAAAAAATTTAAAAAAAAAATTCTATTACTCTCATGATAGAGACTCACCTTTTAGTTGTATTATATTTATACCATATTGCAAACATAACCCATCCTGAATATACTTTGAAGCAATGCTGTACGTACATTTACTGTTTCATGAGAAGGAAATGATTAAATGTCCTTCAGCAAACATGCTTTTTAGGGGTGATTGCAAGTTAAGCACTTATTTTTACAAATTGACAGACAGATTTAGGTTTGTTTTATTGCATGAAATTGTTCACACCTTCATCAAAAACAGTCTCTTTCAGATTTCTACATTATAATAATAAAAAGAAATTAGTGTATATTTGGGGATTTGAACCTTTTTATATCTTTCTTTTTAAAAAAAAATAATTTAATTATTTATTTAGTCTCTGGCGTTGGCTGTTTTGATGTGTTTGTTTTTGTGGAGTGTTTGCCTAAGTAGCAGTAATGTGTTACAAGCAGGCTAGCCAGGCCCGAGGTCAAGTGGGGTGGAGGTCAAGTAGGGCAAGGACAGTTTCTGATCCAGGTCCTCTGTTGACACTTCAGCACACAAGTTTTGTTGACTAGAGGGTAGAACCAGGAGAAATGGGGCACTGTCCTCACAGGGACAACCCAGCATTTCCTGTGTGAGCAAATAGCAGCACCCAAAAATACTTGTGCATCAGGAACTAAGAACTATTTCTGTTCTTTTCATGTCATTAAGTTCACTCTTAGAATAAAGGAAATGACCAATCTCTTTGAATAATACCAGAGCAAATTGTGTGTAGATGGTTTTTTTTTTTTTTGAACATTAAAAAAAAAATCCATTTACTTCAGTGAATGTGCTTGGTATCTTACCATAAAGATTGTGAAGAGTTGAAGGAAGCATTGGTAAGGTTACCAATGGATATCTTTCCTTAAACCATAATGTTATGCAAAAAAAAAAAAAAAATAATAAAATGATAAAATTTGAACTGATCTGTTTTGTGTATTTAATTTTTGTCTTATTTTCCAGCTTCCTTACCACCCAGCCCTGCAGACAGTGGTGTCTCGGATCTTGAGAGTAACTCAGAAGATGTCAAAGTTCGCTTACATGGTGTGTACTTATGTTAACTCTCCACAATTACTTTCCAAGTCTTTACAAATGATGGTGCAACTCAGTCACCTGGTGCATAATTATTTTCACTCTTCCTAATTTAATACTCCTTTTTTAGAATCTTAGTTAACCTTGGTGTTGTCTGCAGTCATATGGCGAGTATTTATTTTAACTCTCCATAATCACTTAATCCTTTACAATGTCTTTACTAATGTTGATGTAACCACATCACACAATGCTGGATGCAGGCACTAAAGGTGTAATTATTTTATCTCTCCACAATTTATGAGGACAGGTAAAAGGTTTTAAAAATGCACTGTCAGTCACATGATAGAAAAGTAGCCACAAAAAAGACATGTTGTTGTTAATGCCAGGTTTAATACATTTCACATCATAATCTCTAGGTAAAAAACAAAACACTGATGATTGGTAGTTAGCTTTGTTTCCTCTCTTCCCCCCCCCCCCCCAAATGAGAATTTTCTGTTGCTTGGGTCCAAGCCATGGACATGACCCCATTCCACGTTTATTGAAAAGTGTTGATGAATTAATATAGATACACGGACTGCCAAGTTTATTGATCAGTGTTGATGAATTAATATACCTAGACACATGGATTTCCAAGTTCTTTACATCATTAGCTTATGTTGCATTATACATACCAGAGTTAAATGTTGAAATCAGAGGCATCATCATTGGAGCTTTCAATAAATTCTACCATTATTTACTGCAGAACTTTCAAAGAAACAGAAGTTCTATAACAAACTCATCATGTAGACGTGCATTGAAACTTAATTTTGTCCTAACAAATGGACTGACATGGCAGTCTTCTTGTATTTGTGCTAACAAATGGATTGACTTGTCAATCCTCTTGTATCTATGCTAACAAATGAACTGACTTGTCAATCCTCTTGTATCTATCATGGTTTAAGATGAACTGTAACAGCTTAATGAAGATCTTTAGTGAAGAATTGTTCAGATTATGAAGCAACCAAATTGTATCCAAATTGAATTTATGAACGGTCTTTTGTTAGTATTAATTGTACTTCTTTCTCCCTCCCATGTCGTGTTTTTGTAAATCCAACACTTGATTAGGAGAAAGGCCAAGAAGGCCTCAGTTTATAAATCCAACACTTGATTAGGAGAAAAGTCAAGAAGACTCAGTTTATAAATCCAACATTTGATTAGGAGAAAGGTCAAGAACTCAGTTTATAAATGTTGCAAATTATGCTTGATGCAATGATAGTTGTGTTGCAGTTTATTAGAGGGTTCTTTTTAAATAATTGTATATAAAATTTTATTTTATAATTCCTTTTGCAAAATATCTTTGCTATAAAGTATAAGAGTACTGTGAATCTCTGCAAACAATGCTTTAAAGACTTGCACAGTTACAGTAGTATTGCTGTACTTTTCGCTTGCAGTGTTCTGTTACTGTAGCGTTGTTTTTGCATTTTACTTGTACTAAAGGCACCCATCAAAAACGTTATCTTAGTGGCATTAGTTTGGATTTTACTTGCAGTATAGGCACCCAGCAAATGTGTTAACAATATTACAGTGGCATTGTTCTGCATTTTGTCTTGCAGTTTATGCACCCAGCAGTGGGGGGAGCATGCAAGTGCCAGCACCCTATGTCCCTCCTTATTGTCAACCTCCACCTGCTCACCAACCATTGCCAGCTCACTTCAACACAGCCACCCACGTAGCAATGCGGCCAGGTGAGCAGATTATCATTTATTTGTGTGTATGTACATTTAAATGATTTTTATATTCTTTAATTTGCATATATATTGTAAAATGTCACTTTCCAGAGTTTTTGTGAAATATTAGAGATAGGGATTACATACTTTTGTGATACAGTGCAGTTAACATTCTGTATATGATACATTAGAATTAGAGAATCACATAGTTTGCATGATTTTATTAGTGATAATGATTAATTGTTGTATAATCCATGTTAGAGTTAGCAGTCTATGTTTTGTGGTAAATTAGAAATAGAGATCACAAGCATTTTCATGATCTATTAAAATAGCAATCAGGTATGTTTTGAAACACTAAAGGTAGAAATCACTTGTGATTGTGTGATACATTAAAGATAGAAATCACTTGTGATTCTGTGATACATTAAAGGTAGAGACCTCTTTTGACATATCACATGTAAGGTAATTGATAGATCACCCGTGTTTTAAGTAAAAATCGCCAGCATTATTTTCACAGAGCATTAATGGAAGAGATCTCTATATCTAAAGTGGTAGAAATCATTTGTGCTTTCACAATACATTAGAGATCACTTTTGATATCTTAATGTGTTGGAGGTAAAGATTACATGTTTTTTCATACATTAGAGATCACTTTTGATATCTTAATGTGTTGGAGGTAAAGATTACATGTTTTTTCTTGCATTAGAGATCACTTTTGATATCTTAATGTGTTGGAGGTAATGATTACATGTTTTTTCTTGCATTAGAGATCACTTTTGATATCTTAATGTGTTGGAGGTAATGATTACATGTTTTTTCTTGCATTAGAGATCACTTTTGATATCTTAATGTGTTGGAGGTAAAGATTACATGTTTTTTCTTGCATTAGAGATCACTTTTGATATCTTAATGTGTTGGAGGTAAAGATTACATGTTTTTTCTTGCATTAGAGATCACTTTTGATATCTTAATGTGTTGGAGGTAAAGATTACATGTTTTTTCTTGCATTAGAGATCACTTTTGATATCTTAATGTGTTGGAGGTAAAGATTACATGTTTTTTCTTGCATTAGAGATCACTTTTGATATCTTAATGTGTTGGAGGTAAAGATTACATGTTTTTTCTTGCATTAGAGACATATATTTCTTTTGTCTCTATGATACATTACTACCGGAGATTACTCATGTTTTCTTCAAAATTTTAGGGCTTTGGAATGAAACACTTGATGTAGTTCAATTGAAATGTTGTCTTGAAAATTGTTTGGAATTGGCATGAACAGTATAAGTATGTTTTCTGCTTTTGTTCAACAGAACCTGTATTTCAAACTACTGGCCCCATGTTGCCGGCATCATTACCTGCAAGTGAATCGTGTCCCAGCAGCTCTCCACCCTCCTCTCCAGACCGACCAAGAATGAAGAAAGGTTAGTCCTTGTTCTTTTGCTCATCATGAAAAAATTATTTACGCATAGTTTGCATTAGATCTTTCTTAATTAATGTTTCACATTAATTTTTTTGTAATGTAGTTGTAATCTCTTTTGAATATTTTGTCAGAACCTGAAACCCAGTAATGTTAGAGACTCTAGAGCTACTATTGTTTAATATTCTTTGCAAACTGTGATGTGTTAGTTTCATATTTTACACCATATTTTATAGCTGTTGTTGAGAGTACTTTCTGATGCATTTCTTACTCATTCTTCACCTTTCATTCATTAATGATCTGTTCTTTATGCAGGGCGGAAACCAAAGAGTATAGATTACCCTGTGTGCACACAGCCAAAAAGAAAAAGAGAAGGTATGTATATATTGCTAATTATGAATCTCCTCCCCTATCCAAAAAATATAAATCCTCCTTTACAATAGTCTATAGAAATTTTTTACCTCTTTAATGAATCTCATTGTGTCATAAAATATCTGCATCTCCTCATAATTTTCTGCTACTGTTGTCTTTAACCATTCCTTCCTTGGATTAATTCTTTCTTGCATTTTGATAAAACATACTAGTTTGCACATGATTTTATTGCAAATACAGTTTTATTTGTGTGTGTTATCAGATGAAGTCTTAAAAATAAAATTTAACTCCTGCCTAATATTTGTTTGATGTCAGATTTGATAGTTAAAGTAACATGATGGGTTGTATTTTTTTGACTGATAATGTCTAAATGAGTTCCATTCTCAGATTTAATGCATTTCATAACACTTGACTCTTTAACCTTTGACCTGTTTTGCTCTGTGTTTTTCATTTTGATCAGGCAACACAACGTACTTGTGGGAGTTCCTTTTACAATTACTGCAAAACCGTGAAACCTGTCCTCGCTACATTAAATGGACAAACCGCCAACGAGGGATCTTCAAGTTGGTGGATTCCAAAGCTGTGTCCAAACTTTGGGGAATGCACAAGAACAAGCCAGACATGAACTATGAGACAATGGGTCGAGCACTCAGGTTAGTTGGCATTTGTAATTAGTGTATCCGATCGTAACTGGGATACATGCAAGAAATGTTTTTACTGTTGGCCCATCTACATATTTGATACCAAACCTTTTTCTTTTTTTCTTGCTTTGGACAGTAATTCAGTTTATCTCAGTTTAACTTTACATTTCTAGGATTTTCAAGAATTTTCAAGTCTTTTAAAAGAAAACCAACTTCCTGCAGAGTAATATGCTCTGATAATTTTCAGAAGTGTTATTTTATGAATTACATGCCTAGGCAAATTATACCTCTGCAATGCTCTCTTGGAGAGTACTTTCTGAAATAAAAATATATTATTCTGAAACGAAAAGTATTATTCTGTAGAAATTATTTATTTTATCACTGTGTTCCCTCATCAGATGTCTAGATTATTTTGACAAGCATCTTAGTATTTGTTCAAGACCTCTAGAAAGAGTTTTAAGCTTCTAAGCAAAGCAGTACTATCTTGCTTCATAGGTTTCTGATTTATATTTTCTACTTTTTTCCCCCACAGTTAAATCATGTTTATTTTACTAAAATATGTGATTAGAAAAACTTTTGTGTGTAAACTATTTTATTAGAGGTAAAAGTTGCAGTACTTAACAATATAACAATATTCCTGTGTCAGCAAACAGTACACAGAATTAATATGATGAAGAAATAGTAAGGGACCTCTCTTTTTATCTAGTAAGGCTCTATTTCAAGTTTTGCATTAATTTACAGTTCTTGTTTTCATGTCAGATATCATCCTAAAATCATATGCAAGTCTCTGTACATTGTTGAAAGTCTGTTTGAACAGTGTGATTTGTAATTGATGTTGAATTCTTTATTACTGATTTTGACATGAACTAGTATTAATATGCCCAGACACTAATTTTTGATTTGATGTGTGCAGGTATTACTATGCTCGAGGGATCTTAAACAAAGTGGACGGCCAGAGACTTGTGTACCAGTTTGCTGAAGTGCCTAAAGGCATTGTGGAGATTGATTGCAGCTAGACTAAACTAGACTGTTTAGCTAAGTAACTGTGGCTAGACTGTGTTCAGGATGGCTAGATTTAGTGATCAGTGAATGAAAGATAAAGTTCTGGATTGGAGCTAGACCTGAGAGCACTCATTGACCATAGCAAAAGAATATTCCTAATTGACTGCTGGGCTAAATGCATCAAGCATGCCCTCTGCTGCTATGATAGCTGTGTTGGTGCAAACAAATTCTATGCTTCTTTGGTTAAAAAGCAAACAACCCCCCCAAAAAAAAAAAAAAATGAAGACATTATCTGCTGGTTGGTTTTTATTTTAAAGGCCTCTCAGACAAATTTGACATGGCTAAGCTTTGATCAGTCATGTTGAGTCAGATCAGACATCCTGCACACTGAAGTAGAATGTGTTGATCACGTGAAAAAAGCAAACACATTTCCTGCCTGTGATTTGACGCTTAAAAATATATATATATATTGCTTCAGTCAGATGTCGTGGAAGACTACATGTGGTCGGTACAAGTGATGGTTGACTTGTTTTAAGATATGTCTGGTGCAAGTGATCCTTGAAGAAAAAAATCTTCTTTGGAGTACAAGTGGAGCACTGGTTAATCAGCACCTTGGAATGTTGCAAACTGCTTGCCGAATGTCCTTCCTTGAAGTCTTATCCAGCACAGCTCCCTTTCTTTGTGTTTGGTACTTAATACAATTGTGCTGACTATGCCTGCTTCACCCAAGGTCTGCTGACTCTCCTGTGTAATGTCTTGACCAGTGTTTAATGCAGAAGAACTGGACTAATGCATGACATACAAACAGGGCCAGTGCAAGAGAACTGGATTTGTTTACTGGTCAACAAATCTGACCTCATATGCAAGTGTTGGTTGCCTCATATCACTTGTTTCAAATGCAAACTGGGTGATTGAATTGACTGAGTATGTACATACCTCTGCTAAGTTGACCTCATGTAAACTTGTAAGCTGGACAAATTATCATCTCAGTTGACCTCATATGAACATGTTGGTTAAACTTGTAAGCTGGACAAATTATCGTCTCGGTTGACCTCATGTGAACGAGTTGGTTAAACTTGTAAGCTGGACAAATTATCATCTCAGTTTACCTCATGTGAACGTGTAAACTTATAAGGTGGACAAATTATCATCTCAGTTGACCTCATGTGAACGTGTTGGTTAAGCTTGTAAGCTGTTATCACCTCAGTTGAGAGGATCGCAGGTAGCTTGTTTCTTTGGATTGTTGTGTGCATGTGTTTGTGCACACATAATACACACACACAAACACACACTGCCTATTTTAAAAACATTCTGCATTATATTATTTACCTTGATGATCCCAAAACTGATTGAAGGGCAGCAGAAGCTGCTTATGGTATACTGCAAGCATTTGAGTATATTTTGCAGTTAAAAGAGATGGATTAGTTCTTCTGCTTTTGTGGTTTCCATGTCCTGATGTGGGCGTTAAACTATCATTCTTGTTGACTTGTAGTTGTATTTCCCAGACTTTTGGCCACAGGGAAATTTCTTGTCTTTCCTCATTCTTTTTGTAAATTTTGTTTGTTTTTGTGGTTTTGACAACAATCAGGTATTTGTCATGTACGTTTATGTTTCTCTTTCTTAATGGCTATTGAACATTTGTGTTTATTGGTTTCTTTGAATAATTTGTTCTTAAGAATGTTGCAGAGTAAAATAACCAATCGAAAACTGTAAGCTTAAATATCTAGATAGAATTCAGTATTGCTGCAAAGCAGTATTTTAAAGTACATAACTTGGGAACTTGAAGTGCAAGCTTCTTTGATCATTTATGTCATTTTTCAGAAGGAAAAAACTATAATGGCTAATTTGTAAAAAAAAAAAGTTTAAATTCTTTTGAATTATCATTATGAATATTAAAATACTATTTCTGTTAAAGAAAAAATAATATATTCTTGTTTTATTATAATTATTATTGAGTTACAATATTTGGGTTGTGCTTTATAATTGTTTTTGTCTTTAGTTTTCAATCCTAGTCTGACTTTGTATTTGTCATTTTGCAGCTTGAGTGCCTTACTGTTTTTTGAAAAATAGAAAACAATGCCAACCATTTAACAGTCAATATTTTTTGCCTGAAAACCACGTCAACCATAACAGTCAATAATTTATGCTTGAAAACCATGCCAACCATAAAATGGTCAACATTTCACTCATGAAAACCATGCCATTGGTAAAATTTTATGGTTTGGATGATTATTTCAGCATATACAATTGTTTCAAATGTAGCTGTTTACATCTTGCATGTTTTGAACACTCCATTCAAGATGGAAAAGAATTTAAAAATTTGGCACTAGGTAAAAGACGTACAAAAAGTTAATATATTTTTTTCCTTGTGTACACAAGAAGAGCTTTCATACTACTTTCTTTTTCCATAGTCACGTCCACACTCTTGTGTTTGCTTATTGTGTGGCTGGATGCGCTGACCTGTTTGGGCAATGTACATGTAGCATTAAGTGGCATAAACTCAAGTGGATGCTGTCAAATCTGTGATACGAGTGATTGAGGTAGCTTTTTGCAATTTGTTATCATGATTCTTATAATAAATCTGAAATATATGCTTTGTATACATGTATAAAGACTATTGTTAGTGATATGAGAAAAAAAGTGTTTGATATATTTGCAGTTATTATTTTACTATGACGAGGTGGGTGACTTTCTGGAAACTGAAAGCTTTATATACTGCTTGAAAGACTGAGATAGATGTGTTTGATCACAGATTATTTCTCTGGCATAAGAAATATATGTATCCATTCCTAGTAGCTGTGTTTGCATACTAAGTCTACATTTTTTTATATAGCAGAATGCCTCCTATGACCCCATCCCACCCCCACGAGTAAAATTTTGTGTGTTGTCTTGAGAAAACATTACAACTGTTCATAACATCTTATTCTACATCTGAATGTGTGTGGTTAATCATGTGGTCTGTGAATGAAGTTACTACTTTTCTCTCCTACTTAATGGTTCCAGACCTGTGTGTCTTACAGCATTGAGGTCTGCCAGTAGCACTACATCAGTTATAAGTTAAATTGCTAACATTAATTTTTTTGTTGTTTTTTTTGTTTCAGAATTGGTAATATGGCATATGTAGTTCTGGGACTTAGAGCACTCTTTTGGGACACCGTTAGTAAAAATTTTACATTGGGGGGGGGGGGCAGGGGGGCTGGTGGTCGTGGTGGTGTCATTAAACAATATAAGAAATAAAACTATGAGTGCTTTGGTTTTAATCTTAATGATATTCACTAGTATGATTTTGATGCTTCATGTCATTATCTTGCGGCCTTACAAAAATGGATACACATAAATTTGAGGGCTAATGCAAATATATTTATACTCCAGAATCTGCTGATCTTGCATGTTCATGTGCCAGATTATTTCAGATAGATCCCAGACTGTAAAGTACACGGGGTGTAATGAATGAATGTGACCGCTTATTCTCATGATTGCAGCAGTTTTTACTCGTTTGTACCTCTTTTCTTGCCACCTGTATGAGGACCAGCTGAGGCCTTGGCTGGGGTGTAGTTCATTCCAAACTAAAAGTTAGCTCACTTTTCATTTGGGTTTTTTGCCTCACCTTAGAGTTTGGTTGACATTCCGACAAAATGAAAAAGATGGCTATTTTACAGATATTCCCTGTTTTCTTGTATCTTGTTTAGTAGATTTGCTGCATTGTGTCAAATGACTTGTTTGAAAGTGCCTAGGGCCCCTGTCTTTGTGTGTCAGCTTTGTGTGGAGATAGATGTATTTTGTTTTTTTTCCTTTCTTTTTTTTTGTTGGGGTGGTGGTGGTGGTCAGGCATTTGTTTAGTAATTTGGCTTCCTTCTTCTCACCCGCCCACCTTTGGTTATTATGGGGCCTTTGTATCATACTCAGAGTGCAAAATTTATTTTTATACATTTAAAATAATTGAGATGCTTTATGTTTAGCGATGAGAATTGCTATAAAATGGCTTCATTATATATATATATCTATCTATCTATATAAATATATATATAATTTTATATAATAGCACAGTTACTTCTGAAACTAAATTGGTGATGTCTGAAGTGTAAAAGGGTTTATAAATATGTTGCAAAAGATCCGATGTGCACAACATTGTTGATGTTATTAACCATCAGATATTATTGAAATGTTAATTAAGACTGTTATGTTTTAGTTTGTTTTATTAAAAAAAAAAAAATTAAACAAGTTGCATATCACATATGTCTGTAACTATGTATGGATGACAATTCACTTTGTAGAACTCGTTTAAGTGATGTTAATAAGTCATTGTGTCATCATCACATTTGTATTGAGTTGTAGTGAGGACTGTGATTGCCATATGTTGGCAATGAAGCAGCAGCATTTTATTCACATTAGAGCAGTGACTTTGTGAGGAAAGACAAGTTGCAGCAGGTTCTTTCAACTTGAAGAAAGCATTTGATGACTGACAGATTCTATATTTCATCATCCAGGCCTGCTGGCATATGGAAAAATAGAAGTAGAATTGGGCCAGCAGTTTGATTAGCTCTCATACTGTCCATGTGCCTTCCTACCTGCTCAAATATATGTTGCAGATGACTTGCTAGTGCCTCATTCTTTTATCATTCAACTGTTTCTGCCGCATACTTTCTTGTTTTCCTAGTTTCAGCAATTTACTAAACAGTGACCCACCACCTTGGTGACTTTGGATGGATAAATCTCATTTTCTTTCACCCCATCTCCTGTCATTAATAGTGATTGTGAAATCTTTGACAGAAAATTTACAAAGTCAGAAAACCATATACTTCTTTGTCATAAGAACAGATTTATTTATAGCGCTCGGCCTAAATTTAAATACTTTTGCCTTGAGTTTGCTAAAATATTCGTCCATTTTAAAAAAACAACTGTCCTTGCATTTCATATGTGGACAAGCAGTTTATTGTTGTTGTCTGAGTTATGAATGAGGGTTTCTTGAATTTGGCAAACATTTTGATGTGTTGAATGAATTTGTTATAATGATTTACGAATGATTTGATGTCTTCGGCAAGAGTACACATTGCTCAGTATGGATGTGTGCTTTAATATTTTGCATTTGTTAATGATTATACTTTTTAAAAAAAATGTTTTGATTTGTGATGTGGAGATCTCTGGTCTGCATATGTGTGTGGGTGTGTGTGTGTGTGACGAGCGTGTGTACAAGACGACATGGGACCTGGGCCTTTTTTGTAAAGATCTCGAGTTCTGTGTTTATACACGGTGCAGCATTGTTGTATATTGGCTCCGTTACGTGTACACATTGTTTCTGTGCGTTACTGCCTGTACCAGAAAAGTGTACTTGCACCCACCCCTCTTCCCCTTTCGTGCTCACCACAGGGCACCACCAGCAGTTGTTAATCCGAAACGAAATAAAGTAGCTATTTTTAAATTAAGTGTTTTCAAGTGTTTTATTCTTTGTATACACTATATATATATATGTTTGCGTTTGTATGTGTGCATGTAAGAGATTTGCTGTTTGCTTGGTTTACTGTGTGTGTGTGTGTGTGTGTGTGTGTGTGTGTGTGTGTGTGTTCTTTCAGAAAAACGATACAATAGAAGACTGAATGAAAATTTGAAGTCCATAATAAGAAAGCACAAACTATCAAAACACAGTGATGGCAATACATCTCAATTCCGGATGAGAACAGCATTCATACTTTTTCAGAGAGTAACAACAGAGCACACAGTGACTGACAAGGAATCAAAAAAACAAACAAACTGAGCATTCTTAAGGAAAAACATTTTTTTTTTTAGTAGAAACCTAGTCCTGAATAAGACAACTATAGAAAAGAACGTTCTCTACCGCGTGAAAACCGTGCTCACTGCCTTCTGTCCACTGCATGGTTTCTTTTGGTCAGTTTAGTGACAGATAAATGGAAAGTTACCTTGTCATCCTCTACCTATTAAATGTGATATCTTGTTGGACATGTTACTTCAAATGTAATACTTTTGACAGTATATTTAAATTATTGTTTGTGCAAGAGTGGAAACAGTAAAATTTAAATTAAAAGGAAATAATTATTTTAACACCACCCAAAAAAAAAAATTAAAAAAAATAAAAAGTGAAATATTGTAATTTTTGGGGGGTGCTCTTATCTGATATGTATTGTACACTACTAAATGTCAAAATAAGCACTTCGGCATGATCGGTTTGTCATTCTTCGTACTTGATCGTACAGAGTCGAATCAGAGTTTCCTCAAGGTGCGCAACTCTTAGGTCGAATTTTCCATGCAGAAAGACGAAATTATTTGAGAATAGCTTTCAAAAGTTTAATCGTCGAATTTGTTAATGCTGGAAAAAGAGCACTAACCAGTTACATTTCAATAGTGTCCAATTTAATTTTTTTTCCTTATCAATCATAAAACAGCATTTTTATTATTCTGTCAATATTTATTTTATCTTTTAATCATACTTCTTTACGCGATTTAATTTCTTACCATTGGAGGCGGTGACGCCATCTGAAACTTTCGTCCAGAGTTATCTACTGACATATAACCAAGTGACCTGGAATCTTTCCAGTGAGCTATGTTGTTATCTTCGTCTGCACAAACTTTAAGCTGGGTTTGAATCCGATAACCTAGTAACTGGTTTCGATGGATCTTGGCTGAGTTTGAGTCCGATAACCGATTAAATGAGCTCGATGGATCTTGGCTGAGTTTGAGTCCGATAACCGATTGAGTTCGATGATCTTATGGACATTTTTGAGTGGTGCGTGCCATTCATTTTGTAGAGCGAGAGTTTGGTATCGTGTCGTCAATGTTCCTGTTGAAAGATCAAATATGCACAATCTAGGCCTCAAAACAATACATTAAATTCCTACGTCTCACGATCGATTTTGCTGACAAAATTAAATCCAATTAAACAAAGCTAGGCGGATCATTTTATGTTGTTGTTGTTTTTTTTTTTAACAGGATACAGACATGTCCCATTTTATTCTTTCTAAGAAAATATTCACAATAATAGGCAGAACCAAAGACTTTTCGAGGCACTGAGAAATTTGAAAGCGAACCTCTATGGTATTGTCACATCACACTTGAAAATGGACCCAGAAGGCCAAAGTTCAAGGACGTAGCACGATACTGTCTCCGACAGACCTCTGAGGCTCTCCAAGGCACTGTCAGAATTGATTTACATGAACCAGACAGGGCATTGTTACAAGATGGACTGTACAGAGCATGGTCACAAGATTTACTTAAGAAGCACTGTCACAAGATGGTCTGTACAAAGCAATGTCACAAAATGGTCTGTACAAAGCACTGTCACAAGATTAACTATATGAAACAGGCACAAGATGGTCTGTACAAAGCAATGTCACAAAATGGTCTGTACAAAGCACTGTCACAAGATTAACTATATGAAACAGGCACAAGATGGTCTGTACAAAGCAATGTCACAAAATGGTCTGTACAAAGCACTGTCACAAGATTAACTATATGAAACAGGCACAAGATGGTCTGTACGAAGCAATGTCACAAGATGGTCTGTACAAAGCACTGTCACAAGATGGTCTGTACAAAGCACTGTCACAATATGATCTGTACAAAGCACTGTCACAAGATGGTCTGTACAAAGCACTGTCACAAGATGGTCTATACAAAGCAATGTCACAGGGCAGTCTGTGTGAAGCATTATCATAAGATGATCTGCACAAAGCATTGTCACAAGATGGATTATACGAAGTACTGTCACAGGATGAACTGTATAAAGATTGCCACAATTGTTTATAGACACTATACGAAGCATTGTAACAATTTTTTTATGATCATGTGAAGGAGTAAATTTGCCTATCCCTATTTCTAGACTTAATTGGTATATAAATTGATGAAGTGACCCGACCTTGGCAATCCTTATGATAGTATTTTTGTGCAAGAGTTGGAGTAAATAACCCAAGTTGAGAATATGCTAGAAATTGCTGATACAATCCAAACCAGTTCCAACTGGAAGAGTAGTTTTTATTATCCAATGGTTAAGATTTATGAGAACGAAACCAGCCAATGGACTGAGATAAAAAGTTTACCTGCTGTAGAGAATTTGATTGCCTAATCACTTTGGAGTGGCAAGAAGTCCAGTCATGAAAGGCAGCCATTAGCTTAATGGTGAGGTAACTGACTGATTGAGAGAGAATGGACTTAGTAATATTTTGTGAATTTTTGCTATTGATTTGTTATAATTGCATTTTACATAGAAATTTAATATGTGAGTAGACTATTATTTCTACAAATTGGGAACTATGATGCTTATGTGTAGTATGCTAAACACTTGACATTGTTTCTAGTGAATGCACTCGTAAAACTGAAATGCAGTATTTATTATGGTGTGTGCATGTATTGGGCTAATAAATATTGTTGCAGGAAACTGTATGCTGAGACTTTAATGTAAGAGAGAATGGAGTTAAAGATGATTAAACTGGAAACTTAGCATTTATCCCTGATTATATTTTACAGGGAATAAGCAGCCTTTCTTTGTTTTACCTGAATCTCCTGGTTTACTAATTATAAGCTGCATTGACCATGGTAGATGTGAGAAGTATTTACTGCAGTGTGTAAGTGTATGGAATACACTGCACTCTGTTGATGTTTGGTGGCAAGTATGCCGACTACATCGAGCAATATCTGGTACAAGGAAGTTACTGGAAATTGCTACAATTGTACTGCCTGAGGGAGCTAATATGGTGGAGCACCAGATGGCCTTGAGAGAATAGTGGCTAGTCAGTGTTCTACAACATGAGAAGGGAAACACATGGAATTGACAGTAATAATATGAACAATAAACTTGTGATTTTGTTTCAAAAAGCATGCACAAGATTATTGCAGCTTCACCTAGACAAGGTCACATAGACACTATTATTGCTTATCTCTAATAATTGCATTTCTGTTCTTTGAAAAGAACTTTCCTGTGGATTGTATTGACACTAATCTGTTGGTCTTAAAAACTCTATGGGTCTTAAAATTATTTGAATGTGGTTTCATGGAAATATTGATGACAAGTAGTCTTTTTTCATTGTATTTGTTATATGTAATTTTGATTGTTGATTTATTAACTATTGTTAAATTTATTGTCCTTCTTACACATATTGATAACCTTATGTTGGAGAAGAAAGTGGGTGGATGGGGGCTCGCTAAATATAGATTAAAAGACTGATTTATCTTCTCCTTTAGAAAGAGATTTTCCACCTATGGAAATATTGTGTGACGGTAAATATTTGCCTTTAGTGTTGTGGAAGAGAGAAAATGTTTACAGCGCCCGCATATCTGCCAAGTGAGAGAGGCGAATGGTGTCTGTAGGAGAATTATTCATAAAATAAATTAAGATTTTCATCACTTTTAATTAGTTTTGGATGATTAATTAACAATAATAATCATAACCATTAACTAGGTGGCGTTGGTATCTTCATAGGACACTAATCGAAACAATTTCACAATTGTTTATGGACACTAAACGATGCATTGTACAAAGTATAGCTGCAGCTGTTTACAGACATTATAGAAAGCATTGCCATGGTTGTTTAGGGACGCTATACAAAGCATTGCCATGTTGTTTACAGACACTATACAAAGCATTGCCATGTTTACAGACACTATACAAAGCATTGCCAGGTGTGACGCCTAAGACACCTAGCTGATGGTTAAGAGTATTATTAATTATTTAAACATCCATAACTAATTACAAGTGATGAGAATCCAAATTTATGTTATTAATAAGTCTCCAGCAGACACCATTTGTCTCACTTGGCAGATATGCGGGCACTATAAACGTTTTTTCTTTTCAACAACATTAAAGACAAACATTTACCATCACACAATATTTCCAATTCTGGAAAACTTCTTACTAAAGGAGAAGGCAAATCCGTCTTTAATCTATATTCAGCCACTTTCTTCTCCAACACAAGGTTATCAATATGTGTAAGACAGTCTGTAAATTTAACAATAAATTTATTAAATCAACAATCAAATATACATATAACAAATACAATGAAAAAGATTACTTGACATCATTGTTTCCACGAAACCACTCTGTGAATAATTTTAATATTTATAGTCTTATATCCTAAAATACAATTCAACAGATTAGTGTAGTACAAATCACAGATAACAGAAACAGAGTTATTAGAGATAAGTGATAATAATTTCTACATAACCTCGTTTAGGTGCTGTCTTAATAGTCATTCACATGCTTTTTGTAACAAAGTCACAAATTTATTTTTTCGTTATTATTGTCAATTCCACGTGATGCCCTCCTCATGTTGAAGAACACTGATTTGCTGCTGTTCTCTCAAGGCTAATCTGGTGCTCTGCCATAGTAGCTCTCTAAAGCAGAACATTTGTAGCAATTTCCAGAGTAAATTTCTTGTACCAGAAATTGCTTGATGTAGTCAGCATACTTTGCCACATGCATCAATGGAGTGCAGTGTATCCCTTACACTTACACACTGCAATAGATACTTCTCACGTCTATCATGTTCATAGTGGTTTATAATCAATAAACCAGGAGATTCAGATTAAACAATGAAAGGCTGCTTTTTTCCTGCAAGTATAATTAGAGAACAAATGCTAAGTTTCCAGTTTATTCCTTTTTAACTCCATTCTTTCTTACATTCAAGTCCCAACTTACAGTTTCCTGCAACAGTATTTATTAGCCAGATACATGTATGAAGAATAATAAATACAGCATCATGGTTTTATGAGCACATTCACTAGAAATAATGTCAAACGCTTAGCAATCTACATATAAGCATCATGGTGAAACTTCCACCATAATATGAATGAATAACTATTCACAGGACCAAAATTCTATGTTGGTTTTAAGACATCCACATAAAATATTCATAAGACTCCCAAAATCTATGTCAGGTTTATGCAAGAATCATTATCATTATTTGTTTTCTCTTTTTGATAGGAAAATACACAATCATAGCTCAACAAATTTGTCAACAATTGTTTCCCACACTTACTAATTTCAACACAATGACAATTAGTTTAATAATTAATTTTTGAACAAATGTAAACTTATTCCTTGGCAGAGCCTACCCACTTTATGTGATGCCTATGGTTATTATTATTAATTAATTAATTAATCATCAATAAGTAATTACAAGCGATGAGAAGCTTAATTTAAGTTATTAATAATTCTCCAGCAGACACCACTCGTCTCTCTCACTTGGTGGATATGCAGATCCTGTAAACATTTTCTCTCTTCCACAACATTAGTGACAAACATTTACCATCACACAATATTTTCATATCTATAAAACTTCTTATTAAAGGAGAAGACAAATCCATCTTTAATCTTTCTTTTCCAGCATAAGATTATCAATATGTATAAGAAAGTCAATCAATTTAGCAATACATTTATTAAAACAACAATGAAATATACATATAACAAATACAATGCAAAAGATTACTTGACAAACAGTATTTCTGTGAAACCATGTTTGAATAATTATAATATCTATACAGTAATATTTCCTAAAATACAATTCAACAGATTAGTGTCTATACAAAGCACAGGGTAGTTCTTATCAGAGAACAGAAATAGAGTTATTAGTGTCAATACAAATCACAGGATAGTTCTTATCAGTTAACAAAAGCTTGCTTTTGCAGCATTTCCAGAATAGGTTCGCGAAAGCCTGGTCTTGCAAAACTTCCAGGATCGGTCCACAAAAATCTGGGTCTTGCTAGACTCCCGAGAATCTTTAGAGAAAAGGCCAGTAAGCTAACAAAGACAGAAGCGAAACTTATTACTATTATAGATGGACTACAAAAGGCATCGTCACTTTAAAGACTTTGTTACACTTTACTCATATTCCCGCACTCCACCTCGAATACAAGTGTAAGGCTGTGGGTCCCACTGGGCACTCCAGATCAGAGAACGTCTGATGACAAAAGCTCCAATGGTGACGTAAAACTGCTATCGAAACACCCCTACATTACTGTAGTCACTGTTAAATCATAGATGCATTGTCACAGGCCTTGTCACAGTTAATACAAAGGATCCAGGAAGTATTGCCACAATCGTACGTTGTTAAAATATCTTATATGCCCGTTTCGGGTGTTGGGTAGTGGAGGCTTCGAAAATTGAGCAATCCACCTGGGGTGGTCGGTTACCTCATAACTGATAATCGACGAAGTAATTATTGAGGGCCTTGGAATTGAAACAACACTAGTGACAGACGGACCCCGTCGAACATTGTCCAACCATATACGGATTTTAAAAGCCATTGTTACAGTTATACACGGACAACCACCAAACATTGTCTCAACCGTAGGCGGACTATAAAATGGACATAAAATGCAATGTCACTCTTGCAGGTATATCTTCCTCTTTTTAAAAAGAAAATCGTCACAATATTACTTTAGGGAAATGTCACGCTTATGACGTGACTTTCAACCATTATCCCACTTGTAGTAAGACTGTAGCACACTAAGATCCAACAACAAACAAAAGAAATCGACACCCTATCCCCAGCACACACACAGGTAATGTAAAGAGTGACGTAACGGGTAGCGTAACAAGTACATTATGATTCTCAGTAAAACACCAGTTTAAACATGTGTGTCACGTGTCAGGAACACGTATGCTCGTCTAGCACTCCACAAAGATAGACGTTTTTCATTTGACGCATAATCCGACACACAAATGAACGGACGATCTACTAGCCCTAGCTAAACAGGTTCTCACTCAATTGTACACACATTCACGCGAACGTATAACTTCCAACAGCATTTCATACGGCCACACGCACATACATGCACATCACATACATGCACACGCTTACAGCCAGTAGCCAGCAAATTCACACTCACACACACGCACATGTACTGTGGAACGAGAATTCTATGACTTGCATATTGCATACGCACAAAAGCAAACATAACAACACAAACAGCACATACACACAAAGGATAATCTGACTCCAATATCAAACAAGGTTCCCCACACACAAAGTAACATGTAGGCCACGACTAGCACACACTTTGAGACCATCTGCATTAATACTATGAAACACACTTAAACATTCACTCACTCACTCATACACATACTTGCACCACACATATAAATACTTGCTAATTTCACGCATACTAAACTCATTCGCGCAAATACACTCACAACACATTCACACACATACAATCACACATACGCACACTATGCTAGCACAGAAGTACATAATAAAGTCACACACACACACACACACACACACACACACACACACACACACGATATACTTACTTTCGCACGAAACACAAATATACATATAATATACTAGCACACACATACAAAATATAGTCATACACAAGGCACTCATGATATATTCACTCATGCACATACACACACACACACACACATACATATATTCATACACAATACATTCACACATATGCACTCACATACACATAACATGCTAGCACACATGTATACACATAACTAATCACAAGATATACACACCCATACAAAACACACGTATGCACATGAGACACTCTGACATAAATACTCGCACCCACCAACAAACACATTTGTCATACATATTCACAAACAAGGAAACAAAATATGATAGCTAATATACAGCACACACATTTGAACTTGTGTGTTTTGCTTCCAGCGGCACACCGGAAAGTAACCGTACGGCGAAAACGTGGCCTGGTTTTCCCTCCTTGTGGATTTGTGCCAGCGCGTGCACCTCGGCGTAGAAAGGTCAAAGTTGTGCCCCCCTCCCTGCACACTGACGTCAATAGTAGTGGGAGACAACTTCAGAATAATGGCTGTGCCCTTTGCAAGTTAGATTGTTTTCTAATTTTTTTCTTTCTTGACTTTCTTTCTTTTCTTCCCCAGGTCTCTTCCCTTCCTTTCTTCCCTAGCTTCAACTTTCATCTCCCCCTCACTGGCTTTCTACCCGGTGTACAGACATTCATATGCTGCGAAATACGACTTTCTCTTCATCCAGTAAAACTGGTATATAAAATGGTAAAACTAATGGTAGCCGGTCAGGTGGGATTTGAACGCGCGTTCTGTACTGGTCTAAAATAAAAAGTCGGAATTACTGTAAACATTTATCATTTTGACAATTCTTCGCTGCTGAAGAAATTATGCATCAAATGCAGTATTTGAAAGAATGTTAGAGTTGTCTGTTTATAACGTGGTTATCTGCCAGTGTCATAGTAACTTGGCAGCCATCTTGATCACACGCACGATTCTCCCAATATAGGAAAATCGGAAGTACATTTGGCTGCCATTTTAAGGGAAATAAAATTTAATCTAGTACAAATAGTATTTTCATAAATTACTGGTGAACGTTGAGAATGCACATAAATCAAGTACTTTTAACCGTTACGAAATTTATGCAGTATCCAAATGTCATTTTAAACTGTTATTTATGAAAGACAAAGACTAGTGATATAGGTCCTACATGTCAATAACTGCGATCGTTCTCTATGGTCGGCACGTGACACGTGAACAACGCAGAACCAGAGTTATCCATAAAATTCAGGTGCAAACTGTGTGTTTGTGTGTGAAGTGCATGCATGTAGATATTTTATAAAGAGTTAACCAACTTGAAATATAAACACGGAAACTGCTTCACGCATTGCATTGTGGGTACTTCTGTTTATGTTTTAAAATTATTTCTTGGAAAGTGCAAGAGGAATTTGAACCCTGTAGATAAACTAGGTCAACAGTGTTCCGTGTAGGATAGCAAACTTCGACACACGAGGCCTAGTGTTCAGTATGGGATAGCAAATTTCAGCATCAAAAGACGAGTTACAGTTCATTGTAAGATAGAAAATGTCCACATCAGCGCCCAGTGTTCGGTGTAAGATAGAAAATTTCCACGTCACAACAAGTGTTCGGTGTAAGATAGAAAATGTCCACATCAGCGCCCAAGTGTTCGGTGTAATATAGAACATTTCTATGTCAGCGCCCAGTGTAAGATAGAATAGTTTCACATCAGCGCCCAGACCAGTGTTCTTTGTAAGATAGAAAATTTCCACTTCAGCGCAAAGTGTTCGGCGTAAGAAAATTTCCACGGCAGTGCCCAATGTTCGGTGTAAGACAGACAGTGTCTATGTCTTACATAGAGTAAGTCAGAGTCCCAGTGATGGGTGTTTTTACATATAACGAATTTCAAAGTCATAGTTTCAGTATTCGAATTTACAAGACATATGTACGAATATGAACCCCAGTCCTAGTGCTCGGTGTTCCTACTTATATAAATTTCAACTGTGGTCCCAGTGTTAGGTGTTCCACATATGCAAATTTCAGCTACAGCCCCAGTGTTAGGTATTCCATATATGCAAATTTCAGCCAGTCCCAGTGCTAGGTGTTCCACATATGCAAATTTCAGCCACAGTCCCATTGCTAGGTGTTCTTACATATGCAAATTTCAGCCACAGTCCCATTGCTAGGTGTTCTTACATATGCAAATTTCAGCCACAGTCCCAGTGCTAGGTGTTCTTACATAAGCAATTTTCAGGCGTAGTCACATTGCTGGATGTTCCTAAATACAAAACATTTCGAAGTCTACAGTGCATTCTTTTAATTTTTAAAATTCTATCTCTAGGCATAAACGAACTTGATGACGACATAGAAAGTCACAGCCATCTTTTATTTAGTAAGTATGCCATGTGACATTAGCAAATCGACCTGTACACTAGTGTCTTGTGCAATGGTAAATCGTATTTGCTCGCAGAACAAAGAAACAACTTACCGGGTTTAAATCTCTAGCAATTAGTTGCTCTTTGTCATCACTGATGCCGCGTTAGGTTGACTGTGGCGGCCCGGCGTTTTCTGGCATGGGCCTAGTAGGTAATCAGTTGCGGTGCAAGCTTTGGGTTTTGCATTGATAGAGGGGTTCAGTCAGCCATAGCCTGTCTGAAGATCACCCAATATGGTGCAAAGAAGTGGCAGATACTTGGCATGCTAATAGAGTTCCAATTCTAAAACATAGAACACTCTTTTCCTAAATTTCTGATAGACACTAAAATGTTAACTGATGCACCAGATGCATGTGATTCATACATATAAAATGGGGGGGGGACATATAATAGATAAGTAAAAGAAGAAATAGAAAAGAATGAATTAAAATAATATTATATATAGATGAATATACATAAATGCAAGCAAAAATATCGTACTACTGTACATGATTCAATCATAAGTTCAATCTGACTGACCCTTCTCGGTACAAACCTTTTACCAGTGGTGTTCTAGGAGAGCCTTACTGGCAGCGTTTCTCGGGCATTAGCAGGATTGACTGAGCTTTGAGGGGGTGATTTTGGTGTGCACAAAAAGATAGACCGTGCCAGTCACATGGTTAGTGAGGCTAAATATTTGGCGAATTATTTCAACTTGACCTACTAGGTCGAGCATTGTATAATATCGCCGATGATCGCCAGCGCCTTCTTGCATGTGAGGTCTAAAGTCAGGCCTGCTCGGACGAGTCTAATAATATTTTGAGGGCCTTGGGACGAGTCTAATAATATTTTGAGGGCCTTGGGACGAGTCTAATAATATTTTGAGGGCCTTGGGACGAGTCTAATAATATTTTGAGGGCCTTGGGACGAGTCTAATAATATTTTGAGGGCCTTGGAAGTCTCGAGATGAATTAAATGTTTGGCGGCTACTCCTGCACCATCATAAGCATAATGTTGTACATTGCAATTCCGTTAATTACCATGTATCATGCACTTTTCTTTATTAGTACATGGTACATGGTTGTATCATGCACTTTTCTTTATTAGTACATGGTTGTATCATGCACTTTTCTTTATTAGTACATGATTGTATCGTGCACTTTTCTTTGTTAGTACATGATTGTATAGTGCACTTTTCTTTATTAGTACATGATTGTATCGTGCACTTTCTTTATTAGTATATGGTTGTATCATGTAGTTTTGTTTATTAGTAAGGGTTTGTATTGTGCACTTTTGTTATTAGTATATTGTTGTTTCGTGAGTTTTGTATATTAGTACAAGGCTTATTGTGCAGTTCAGTTTATTAGTTGTACAGTGTAATTTAGTTATAGGAAAGGTTGTATCATGCAGTTTTGTTTATTAGTACAGGTTACATATATCATGCAGTTTTGTTTATTAGTAAAGGTTACATATATCATGCAGTTTTGTTTATTAGTAAAGGTTGTATCATGCAGTTTTGTTTATTAGCACAGGGTTATATTGTGCAGTTTTGTTTATTAACACAGGGTTGTACTGTGCAGTTTGTTTATTAGTAAAGGTTATACCATGCAGTTTTGTTTATTAACACAGGGTTGTATTGTACAGTTTTGTTTATTGGTACCAGGTTGTATCGTGCAATGTCTGATTATTCTGAGAGAGTGACGTCATAAGCAAAGTCCATTACTTGCAGAGCCATAAATTCATTCCGTTCAAAATCACAAAGAGGGTGAGAAAACAAGCCGTATCCAAGTCTGTCTGTATTGTCAGCAGAGGTGATTTGTGCTAGGCGATAAGGGGGCTTTCGTAGTTATGTCGTTACTTCTCGTGATTTATCAAGAACGATATTTGTCCGTCTCTTAGCTAAAAGGCCAAGATAAAGCGCTGATTGATGCCGTGTGCTCTGTAACACTTAGTCTTTTTAGTTTTCCATTTTATACTTTTCTCTCTGTAACACTTAGATTAGTTTTCCATTTTATACTTTTCTCTCTGGAAAGCTGGCAACTAGCTACACTCATTTGTTTATATCATAAACTGTATACACTTTTGGTCAGATGTGTGCAAAAATGCAGAGAAACAAAACACTTTCCACAAATAAAATTTAAGTTCCATTTAGTCAATTTATATCACTTGGAATAATCTAAGTAAACAGAGAGAGTGACGTCCCCTTAATTTCCGTAAAAGATTGATACTGCTTATCCCTCACTTATTCCCATTCACCATTCAAGGCACGGTCACCGTTAGAACATGTATTGGAACTTTTTAATCAAATTCTTGCCACTTAGTTCAAATTGAACTAGAAAATACTTTTAAAAAATCACGTTAATATTCAAAATTTAAAATTTGGAAGACCCGAAATCTGTCTTTTCTTTTGGCGGATGTTATCGAGAGTTATGTCCCATAGTAGTACTTTCATTTTCAGTACTTGGCTTGCTTCTGTGGAGTTGTGACGTTGATGTTTATGACGTAAAAACTATACCACTGTGAAAATAGTATCAACGTGTCTTTGGGGGACCAGCAGTTGTAGCTAGTTATGATTTGGACTCCGTGATATGTTACCGAAACAATAACAGGAGTTTGTACAAATTAGTGGCAGTTGATGAACGCGCACAGAAGAGTGTTGAGGTTGCATTGTGATGAGGGATAAGATAGAGTTCAGAAAGTTGGACCTTGTCCTCTCGTTCAAGTGACAGGAGTTTGATCATTTCTCAGGGTGGAAAACTTAACAGGTGATCCTTAACCGCTCCCTTACTCAATTGCTTAATCTGATAAATCGGATCCTGTGTGATCAAGGTCGCGCCAGCTAAAATTCCGTTGTCAATTGAAATTTAAAAAAAGAGTAGTTTTTGACCGGTGTTCTAGCGAAATTGACACCCCCTTCCCCCCAAATCCACTGAACGGCCACAAACTACTAACCTCGCGGCGTATATATAGCTTTCAGGACAGTAAACCTCTCTAGTGTAGGGATTTAATACTCGTCTACAAAATCAAAGTTCCAAGCAGGACGTGAGCTACTCCCCCTCCCACCCCCAAACACACACTCGTGTTGACGGTAACAGGAATGACATTGTTTATAATTACTCGTGTTGACGGTAACAGGAATGACATTGTTTATAATTACTCGTGTTGACGGTAACAGGAATGGCATTGTTTATAATTACTCGTGTTGACGGTAACAGGAATGACATTGTTTATAATTACTCGTGTTGACGGTAACAGGAATGACATTGTTTATAATTACTCGTGTTGACGGTAACAGGAATGACATTGTTTATAATTACTCGTGTTGATGGTAACAGGAGTCGTATTATTTATAAATACTCGTGTATACTGTGGCAGGAATCTAATTGCGTGTAATTGCTGACGTGTACACAAGTAGTAATCCATAGGCTGTCATGATTATCTGAGAAGGAAATTGGATCACTCTTTGTCCAACAGATTCATTTGGTACAACGAACTTCAGCAGACGATTTAAAAACTTTTGATTGAAACATATTAATTTGCGGGTAACAAAACATGGAACTTGATTATCCTAAATATAGTGTCTTTTCGAATACCCGCGACATTCACCAGTGGCGACAATTCTGTTGCGTACAAAAAACAAAACCTCCATAGTTCTTGACCAGAATGATAGCTATGAATACACCTAGCAACGACCTTGTTGTCATCACACGAATCAGCTTAATCTGATTGTCACAATCGGGTAATCTACCATTTCAGATGTTCTACTCTTTAAAAGTTTAAATCAATCCACTTCTACAGTTTGGACAGCTTGAGAAAACAGGAACGGAGCAGTGACGTCACGGTTAAAGGCCAACGTGAAACCGGTGAGAACCTAGCAATAACTTTCACCTCTTCCCCCCCAACCCCCAACAACCGTCACTACAACAAGGATCTGGGAAGTGCCGCTCACACGCTCCAGTTGCCATGGCACACATGTTACCAAGCTCAAGAAATGCGGAAGCGCCTGCGCGCGCCTGGGAGATGGAGATGCCAGCCGAAATGTAAAGGTGAGGGTCGTGCATATGGCGGACTGCGCTACACTAACAGCTGTCTGAAATTTTGCATAGCTCGGCGCATACATGTACCTACGCTTCGGAACTGACACTTACGTGGTATCGCAAACAACAAGGTGGGGTGCGGGAACCCAAAACAAAAACAGAACACTTGCGTACGTACGTCGGAAAAATAAAAAAATAAAAACTTTAAAAGAAAATGAAAGTAATTTTTTTTTTTAAATCATGCTGGTAATGGGAAAATAGTGTGCGAACCTGTTGTCAGATTGGTAAGACGTCAACAAGGGGAGGTTATTTCGGCAAGCTACGTACGTCACTAGTGACACCAGTCAGTGCCGGCTTATTCCTTTACCGAAATAGTTTCTCTCTTGGTGCCAATTTTTTTGTCTCTCTCTCTCTCTCTCTCTCTCTCTCTCTCTCTCTGTCATTCGCACACACCCAAACACTCACAAACACGCGTGCATGCTCATTCATTCACGCTCATACACATACAGAAACCGCACTAGCGTCTTGCATGGTGCTTCCTGAGTATCCTTTCTGCTAAGGTGACCTTTCCCCCTCCCCTTTGTCCTCCAGCTCCGTTATTCTCTATCACGTGACTGATCGTCTGATGGAGAACGGGTGGGTTGTTATTGTTGTTGTTGTTGTTGTTGTTGGAGTCGTTCTAGCCCAGTCTGTTGCCTGAGAATCTGTTGCAGAGACGATAAACAGACTGCGCTCTGAGATTTGCAGTCTCAGCAAAAGAGAAATATTACGTAATTGCTGGCTGGCGTATTTCGCTTCTTGTTCTACCATAACTTCTTGGGGCCGACTTGGGACAGCATTCGTCAGAAATAAGTTAAATAACCGTACCTCGTTCGCTTCTCCAATCTCCCACAGGAACGGTTTAGGACAACAATAATCAGAAATAACGTTCTTCTCCAATCTCCCACAGGACCGGTTTGGACTAACAATAATCAGAAATAACGTTCTTCTCCAATCTCCCACAGGAACGGTTTGGGACAACAATAATATAATCAGAAATAACGTTCTTCTCCAATCTCCCACAGGACCGGTTTGGACAACAATAATCAGAAATAACGTTCTTTTTTTCGCTTCACAATCTCCACAGTGGTGAAAAATAACGTTCTTCGTTCGCTTTTCAGTCTCCCACTGCAACTGACCAGTTTGGAACAACAATAGTCAGAAATAACGTCCTTCGATCGCTTTTCAGTCTCCCACTGCAACTGACCAGTTTGGAA
This sequence comes from Sinotaia quadrata, assembly GCA_028829895.1. Taxonomy (NCBI): domain Eukaryota; kingdom Metazoa; phylum Mollusca; class Gastropoda; order Architaenioglossa; family Viviparidae; genus Sinotaia; species Sinotaia quadrata. The sequence continues at coordinate 30,347,729 of CM054183.1, read as the reverse complement.
CAACAATAGTCAGAAATAACGTCCTTCGATCGCTTTTCAGTCTCCCACTGCAACTGACCAGTTTGGAACAACAATAGTCAGAAATAACGTCCTTCATTCGCTTTTCAGTCTCCCACTGCAACTGACCAGTTTGGAACCACAATAGTCAGAAATAACGTTCTTCGTTTGCTTCTCAATCTTCCATAGAGCCTGGCTAGTTTGGAACAACAATAGTCAAAATGAACTTGAGCCGAATTCTCCCTAATTTCCGCCATGTCTGATCCTCCTTCGTCCTTGATACATATCCTCTGACCCAACGTTCTTTATTCTATAAACAGAAACAAAACGGTGCTGGAACATACTACTGCCCATTAAGCCTCTTGAGAGGAAAGCTACATGTCTTGATTGGCACCACGCGATAACAGCGAGTTGTCTTGCACATCACGTGATAGTCTGGCAAAAGCCCGAATAAAAATAGCGCGTTGCAATTAAGCAAATTTGCATGAACTTGGAAGAAGGTTGTGAGTTCCTGGCGGCAATTATAACTGGCGTCAGCATGAGCCGGCACCGTGAATTTAAGAACGGTCGCGTCGTACAGAATGCTACATAACATTTCTTTAGACATACTTATTTCTTTTAAATCGTAAACTGCAGCAGTTCGCCATTGATAACGAATGCTACTCACCACACTACTCACCACACTACTCATGGGAAATGTGACGTTTTGTTGGGAGATGGGCAAGGTGTTAATTCTCTACTAGTACACCGGTCCCGCCTGCAACCTTAGACTAATCCGCCAAACACACCTTCTGGTGGGCCACACGTGTTAGGAAGATGAATGATAGATAATGTAGAATAGAATAGATAGACCTAGTTCTGAAAGTTCGCTCGAGCTCCTGATATATACAGCCAGGATAGTAAGTAAATACAGGTGACAGACTGATAGTAAGTAAATTCAGGTGACAGACTACACCATAGAACATGTAAGTGAGTCACACTAACACGAGTGGTCTAAGTATCAACAATAAATATATTCAACAAGAAATAACGTAAGACAGCATGGTTACATGTAGCAAATAGTTCAACAGTTTCAGTTAGAGTTTATATGTATTTAAGTTCATATATGACGTCTTAAGAGAATGTTGTTTGAGTCCTATGGCACTGTAGTATTTATTTGGTTCATTTGTATGAGCAACTATAAATGTGTTCATAAGAGAACACTGAATGTTTCTGAGTGGACTCTAAAAGTATTTTGATCAAAGTTCGAGTGAATTTGATTGTATCTTCACTGAAGCTGTGTGGCTGTTGACTTTATAAATACATAATTTAGTGGTCATAGAGATTGCATTCATTCACTATTACATCCTGTCAGGTTACCTACTTGGCCCTGTCATAGTGATAGCATTCATTCACTATTACATCCTGTCAGGTTACCTATTTGGCCCTGTCATAGTGATAGCATTCATTCACTATTATACATCCTGTCAGGTTACCTACTTGGCCCTGTCATAGTGATAGCATTCATTCACTATTACATCCTGTCAGGTTACCTACTTGGCCCCTGTCATAGTGATGGCATTCATTCACTATTACATCCTGTCAGGTTACCTACTTGGCCCTGTCATAGTGATAGCGCTCTTTCAATAGTACGTGTTGTGTTATGCCGAGTGTAAGCCACTTGTGGTTGTTCAACATAACTGCGATGATACTAAGGAATAGAAAGGCTATGAACAATTATTGGGCTGATTACACTTACTGATATCTATTTACTGGTGCATTCAAACACTTACTGATATCTATTTACTGGTGCATTCAAATATCCATTTTCAGGCATATATATAGACAGACACATTCGGATACCCGTATATAAACATATTCACATATATGTACCTATTTACTGACACATTAAAATGCCTCTTTAAAGAAACATTGAGATTTATATTTGGAGACACATTCAGATACCCGTTTACAAATGCATGAAGACATGTACATAAACCCATTTACAGAACATGTTAGGAAGATAAAACCGAGACCAATCACTTTATATATATATATGTGTGTGTGTGTGTGTGTGTGTGTGTGTGTGTGTGTGTGTGTGTGTATGTGTGTGTATGCATGTGTGTTATATGTGTATGTATGCATGTGGGTGTGTATGTATGTTTTGTGTATGTATGTGGGTATGTATATGTGTGCGAATGCGTGCATTTATTAACAAAGAACCTTAAATGTTATTGTTTAGATTTACTTTCAATTTGGTGTAGGAGAAATACTTTGTAGAATATCTCTCAGATTGAATCTGGAGGGGGGAAGTCTTCATTTCTTACTCCCAAAAAATAAACCATAAGAAACTAGAGTTTGATATACACATACAAAAGTCCTTATTCCTGTTTCTAGAAACACAAACCATAACACACTGATACTACATAAATCTTCATATCTGTTTCAAAGACATAAACTATTGCAGTTAATAAAAAAAATGTTTTACCAGGAACAGAGCTAGAGGCTGATATAAAACGAACTACTATCCACAGCCCTTAGGTTAAAAATACATTTAAAAACCCCACCTTTTCCCTCCCCAACCTTCCCCACTCCTCCCCAACCACCTCTGATATGTCAGTTAACACAAAGCACAGGCACCGCTGACCTCGTGAATAAATGTGGTCACGTGGCTTAATTCTGTCATTATGGTCGATTGGTTGAAATAGATCGAAAGAAAATATTCTGTGCATTGTTCATTGACTTGATTTTATATTTTTTATTTGTCAAATAGCTATCGTGAAGAGAATTAAAAGGGAAGGAAATATAATTTGTCCTTGCGATGCACCAATTTTTCAACCCACCTCCACCCCTACCCACTAAACTACTCCTGTCAGTACTCGGATGAACCGGTCATGTTTGTTTTTTGTTTCAAAAAAAACCCAGCAAAATATTCATCGAAGATGAGTTTTGAGACAGCGCATGCATTAAGGTTAAAACGAACAGTTTGTTGTTGTTGTTTTTTTGTGTGTGTGCTTTTAATTGAATTTCTTTACATAAATATTGTAATAGTTCTGTTGGCACCAAGTAAAAGGCTGCCGCAGGCAAACCGGTTCGCTTATCTGCCCTTGTTAAGGTAACGGTATGCAAGAGAAGTGCTTACAAAATGAAAGCTGGCGTTCAGTGCCTGTCGAGAAAATTATTGAAGGTGACACAAACTGCGGAGTTCGTTGTGTAACTATAACGGACGCCCAGATGGTTATTAATGATTTAGGAAAAGCGCGAGTCTACGAGCAGGTATTTGAGAGCAAGTGATAATCAAAAGTCGTGAATTAATATTCGGAATGGGTAAATGCTTCCTATCATAAAATGTTGATTACTTTACAAGGTGGAAATGAGGCTGGTACAGCGGGTTCATATTTAACTTTTGACATCACGTCGACTAAACTTATTCTCCTTTGGTGGCTGTTGCGTACTTAAGACAATAAGAAAAGAGAACTTGGTCAGCAGCGTGTACAGAGGTTGCATTTTGCTGCTTGTTCGTTTCAGATTTATTTGTTGTTTATTTTGTTTATGTTTGTCGTTCTTTTCGGAACATCATAAAATGTTGATTGTATTGTGGAAATGTTCTTTCCGGTTTTTGCTGTTCTTTTGGGGGTTATTGTTGTTCTTTTCGTTAATTGTGACTCTTGTTGTTCTTTTCGGGTTTTCGTTATTGTTCTTCTCGCAAATTTTTTTGTTCTCTTCGGGTTTTTTTAATTTTTTTTTAAATTTGTGATTCTGTCGATGTTATTTTCGTTTTTCTTTCTTCTCCGGCCTATTATAACTAGAAAAAGAAAATAATGTCTCGTATTCATTAAGATTCTAGACAAAGAAAACATGCTAAATGTCTCGTATTCATTACGATTCTAGACAAAGAAAACATGCTAAATGTCTCGTATTCATTACGATTCTAGACAAAGAAAACATGCTAAATGTCTCGTATTCATTACGATTCTAGACAAAGAAAACATGCTAAATGTCTCGTATTCATTGCGATTCTAGACAAAGAAAACATGCTAAATGTATTCATATACATACGGCTCTGGACAAAGAAAACTTGTATACTCAATCGTTTACGTCTACAGACAACTCTAACTAGAAAAAAAAAACATCTGTTGTATAAGACACATATGATCGAAAACTTAATAGAGCAAAACAACCATTCCTTTATTTTTCCTAACTGATTTGTCAAAGTTAAGTAGCGAAACCTATCATGATGTGACAATACAAATCAAGAAAGCAAACAAACCAACAAACAAAAAGTGCAACGATAACTGTTGTCGGAGGAAAAAAATATACGTGCGAAAAACAAGCCTGAGCTTGTGATACGGTGTCGATCACAGTTCACCAGGTCAATTTCTCCGCTCAGTCCTTAGTGAGTACTTCATCACTTTGTAAAAGTATTGAATTAATTCACATCAATTATGTGACTGGCACCTTCTGTCCGTTAGTCACAGACAGTAAATCAACCAATCTACATATAGTAAGTGTGTGGTCGGGACTCCAGAAGGCAGTAAAGGAAACCAAATTCTTCCCCACCCCTCCGAACAATCCGAACATTCTATTCACGCGAGCTCGGGGCAGAAGGAAGTCCGGCTCTGGACTGAGTCCCATACCTTGGGGACAGCGCCCCGTTAAACTGACCAAACCAACCTACCAACCACCCATTATTATCCTTGGCAATATTGACTCAAAGATCGTTCTCAGAAAATTGGGAAATTGTTTTTTCTGCAGCGTTCGACATTGTAATTCTGTGTCTATTCAACAATAACTTTAAATGCTTACTATCTGGTTTGATGTACAGTATTTCTCATACTAAAAGTCTGTCTTATTCACACTTACTATCTGGTTTGATGTACAGTATTTCTCATACTAAAAGTCTGTCTGATTCACACTTACTATCTGATTTGATGTACAGTATTTCTCATACTAAAAGTCTGTCTGATTCACACTTACTATCTGATTTGATGTACAGTATTTCTCATACTAAAAGTCTGTCTTATTCATACTTACTATCTGATTTGATGTACAGTATTTCTCATACTAAAAGTCTGTCTTATTCACACTTACTATCTGATTTGATGTACAGTATTTCTCATACTAAAAGTCTGTCTTATTCACACTTACTATCTGATTTGATGTGCAGTATTTCTCACACTAAAAGTCTGTCTTATTCACACTTACTATATCTACAGTGCGAATAATAATTAACTACATATGGTACAGTTAGAGGCTGAATTAACTGAAAAGTTTATTGTTGATTAGAGAGGTCCAGTTAAATATGGAGTTCATTTTCAATAACTGTCTCCCCACATTTGACTTTAGCAATAGATTTATGACTTTAGCAATAGATTTATATTATCACAGAGGATTCTAAATAGAAAGAAATCTATTTAGTCTCTTATACTCACTGTTTATGCTGATTATTCTTTTATTACAACAAAAGACTCCAAGACTCATAGACGCTAATTTAATACGTTAGTTTATTGACAAGAAAACAAGCATGGCGGCATCGACGAGGCCCTCTCGTGTCCGGTCTCGCCACGTCATAATATCGCGTTACTTAAACAAGCACAAAAAGGAATAAGGCCCATTCCAAAACACTCAAGACTCTAATAGAAGCAGATCTTTATAGTCTCAAATTCACATGACCATTATTACATAAATATATAGTTTGTTTGTCTCAAACTGGGCTCTAAAACAGGAACATATACTATAAATAGAAACAGATCTATACAGTTCCCCAATAGATTATCAGGACTGTAAAAGAAACAGACCGGTAAGTCTATATGCAAATGAATCTTATTAGAAACAAATCTATGTAATTGCACACAGAACACTAACTACCTAAAGAACTACGCAGGGGTCTTATCTAGAAACAATCTACATGGTAGACTACGACTCTCCGTAGTCTGTACATGCACAGGACCCTAAGTCTGCAAGACCGGTATAGTGTCATATCAGTGGAAACAGAGCAGGAACGCACTTAGCGGCACAGGATCAAGAAAACGTGTGGGTTTTGTACGACCATTAGGCTGGAAAAAGAAAATTAGTTCCGCAGGACAGATTGGATCACACACACAAGCAAACGAAATCAACGCAGCACAAAGGAACCCTCACTGCAGATAGAAAATAAACGCAACCGAGGAAACGTTTTGCTGACACGAGGTCAACATTAAGGTGGCTTAGGTGCAGAGAAAAGTTCCTTCTCAACGCGGGCTAATGACGTCACGAGCAAACTGAGACTTGGCTAGGACTACCGAGACGCGCACATCGTCTGCCTGTTGTACGCATTATTCGGTTTGCACTCTTAACACTTCGGCACTGCTTGACGTCATTCATGCGTATTTTGGGAAGTTTGTTAAGCAAAGGCCTTACCTTTTTTTCCCTTCATCCCTGCAAACATCAGTGTCTAGGCTTGTTTTTTTCTCTCTCTCTCAGCTTCCTTCCGTGTCCTACCTGGAGCTACTCATCCCTTTCCTCACCTTGGATCACAGCAGCCGAAACCTTAGTGTGTGCATTTACACACGCACACGCACACACACACAACACACACATACACACGCACGCGCGCGCGCGCACACACACACACACACACACCGTTACCCAACAAATCAAATCAAAACAAAAAAAACAAAACAAAACCCATCTAGTCATAGTGGGGTGCAGCAACCTCTTGGATTTAGGAAAGGTGGGTTCATGCACGGTTAAGATCAATTTGAGTTCAACTGTTTGAAAAATGACTATCTATCTATCTATCTCTCTATCTAATATCAGTTCAAGTTTGTCAATTATACATTTTATCTACTCGATTCGTGTTCAAGAGTCTAGTCCACCATCTTTAGTTTTGATCAGACCATATACCGAAAGATATTCTAAGGTGAAATACGAGGTGTTTTGACTACCCACCCAGGACACGCAAATCTACACAATTGTTGACGGTGTGTCGATTAAAGGTCTTGCGTAGGAGGCGACGTAACTGAATTTTGTTTTTTTAAAGTGTTGAAAGGTATGCACTTTTGATTTACACGCACATGTTCGAGAATGTATCTACGTCACTGATACTTTGCGAGATAATATTGTGGAAGATCGAGAATATAAATAAACAAGTCCCGGATAATCTTTGAAATACGAATCTTAATTATGCGAGGGCGTTGTTTATTGCATTAGAAACGAGGAGGGGAGTAATCGCTACCGTGGTCAGGAAAAGATTACTCCTTTGAATTGATTTAGTCATAGGACAAGATTATCACTATCCGCATAAACACTGTCTTTTCCTCTGTTACAGGCCCACATGCTATTCAAACTAGTACTAAAGGCATAAAATATATTGTCCTATATACAATTTAAAATAGTACTATGTATATACACATGTATGCAATATAAACTAGTACTAACAGCATCAACACGTCCTGATTTAACCAAACGTTAGATTTCCGTACGTTATGAAATATTCTATCTATCTACCTATCTGTCTAATCTATCTATCTATCTATCTATCTATCTATCTATCTATCTATCTATCTATCTATCTATCTATCTATCTATCTATCTATCTATCTATCCTGTCCGTCCCCGACCGACCGCCTGTCTGCCCATTTATCAACACATTATTCCCCATCCCCCTGCACACTCACACTCATATACACTCTTACATTAATTTTTTTTCTCACATACACACAGTTTCACACTCACACATACATTCTCTCTCACGCATTCTCTCTCTCACACCCACTCCAATTTGAGTGACTGTAGCCTCAGATAAAATATACACACTAAAACATACACACTATTTTGAGTGACTATAGCCTCAGATAATATATACGCACTAATCTGAGTGACTGTAGCCTTAGATAAAATATACACACTATTGTGAATGATTGATTACAGCCTCAGATAAACATACACAACACTATTGTGAGTGACTCTAGTCCCAGCTGTAGTGTTATTTACACTATACGTATGTCTAAGACGATGAACCTTAGTCTTACAGAGGATGCCTGTCCAGACAGAGTTATTGAGGACTGATGATCGAGAGCTTGGTCTAGGATGAAGTGAACAGTGGTCAAAGAAGTAGACAGTTCTGATGATGATGGCCTGTAGCCTTGAACCAGAATCGGGCCAGATGAAAAGTCATATACATAAGAGGTTGAGACAGGTGAAAAACTGTGCCAGTTTCAAAAGAACTCTCTGTGTTTCTAAACAGATACTGAATTCAAACATACTCCCGCTGTACCATTTACTCATGCAACATTATAGTCATTTTGGTACAATGTTTCAGATTGCAGAGAGCAGTAATATCGTCATTATAGTCATTTTGGTACAATGTTTCAGATTGCAGAGAGCAGTAATATCGTCATTATAGTCATTTTGGTACAATGTTTCAGATTGCAGAGAGCAGTAATATCGTCATTATAGTCATTTTGGTACAATGTTTCAGATTGCAGAGAGCAGTAATATCGTCATCACCCATAGCATATATGTCCTCTTTAATGGATAGCTGTGCAGCAGGGAACAGATTTGTATTTGTCCTCTTTAATGGATAGCTGTGCAGCAGGGAACAGATTTGTATTTGTCCTCTTTAAAGGATAGCTGTGCAGCAGGGAACAGATTTGTATTTGTCCTCTTTAAAGGATAGCTGTGCAGCAGGGAGATTTGTATATGTCATCTTCAAAGGATAGCTGTGCAGCGGAGTGAACATAAAACTGAGGTAGACTGCTAATAGAGAAAATGGACTTAGAAGAAACTGATTGAAACTGGGAACTACTTCCAGAGTAGGGTAAACATGATTTAGCTACAAAGGGACGGAATCCTAGGTGCCTAATAGCAACAAATATGACTGACAGAAAACTCAAACTTAGAGGACGCTTGCCGTGAACAGTATCTCGGTTGGCCAAAAATGCGAGAACGATACTTTCCTCTATGGAAGGAGAGTCTATGTATGTCGGGGAGATGAACAGATGGGATGGTTTGCATTGTTTCAATGAATGACTTAAAAAAAAAAAACAACACTAACCACGTGTACGCTCTTCTCTTGTACATATAAGAAATGTTTTTCGCGTGCTTCTCGTCTCATTGAGAGACACTGTGTGTGTGTGTGTGTGTGTGTGTGTGTGTGTGTGTGTGTGCGTGCGTGCGTGCGTGCGTGCGTGCGTGTGTGTGTGTGTGTGTGTGTGTGTGTGTGTGTGTGTGTGTGTGTGTGTGTGTGTGTGTGATGAAGTTCAAGTTAAGCCAACTGATGAACCAGTGACATTCTAAAAGCACACATTTTTTTGATGATGTCAGTTTACACTGTGGAGGACAGTTGGAGGAAGAGAGCATTGTTTGTTTCTGTGATTATTGTAGACAAAATTTCTCATTTCAGAACTGATGAAGTAAGAATTAAGAATTACAAGACAGGACAAAAGGGGCCAACTACAAGCAGTTGGCTGAAGACAAAAATGATTGAAGGAGTCCACCCAGTTTAGTGTCACTCATCTTAGCGAGACTGAAACTTCTCGAGAGGGTAGAGGGAATTTCCCATCTTGTGTGATACCCCGAAAGGACAGATGTGAATTCGACAGTATCACCCAATGTGTTTGTTACATATCCAGGCATTTCTGCGATGGTGGCTAATGAGGCACTGTGCTATGATGGCTGAACAAGCATTGTTATTATGGTGATTGACCAGACATTATTATTATAGAAAACTGAGCAAGCATTGTGTGTACCTTCGACGCTTTGAGAGAAACATGACAGAATGATTGCTTATGTTTCAATACATCCTCCAGCTGTCCTGGTCCTGTCAGAGGATGTTGGTAGGGTGGAAATGGGCCAGAGAAAAACCTCACTGCTATGTTAGGATTCTGTAAAAGCGTTCGCTTTAGTGGCGACAGCGCCTTTAAGAAATTCGCAGTCACAGAGGAAAGGTGACCTAGGAAAGAGGACACGGAAGTATATAATGCAGTCAGATTCGCTTGTGGGGTTGTTGGTTCAAAAAGATGACTTTTCGCATGCCATGGACTCGCCCACTCACGAGGAGAGTGTGTCAAATTCACATCAATATATCCTCTCCCCCAAACCCAAAACACTCACACCAAACCAAATCACAGCATAACACATGTGCTTATCAAAGTATACTATCACCAAACAATATCGCACCACTTAACATGGCACATAACATAACACAATATCTACACACACACACACACACACACACACACACACACACACACACACACACACACACACACACACACACACACACACACACACACACACACTGAACTCACACCAAATATCACAGCACAAAACATTACATAGCATATCACGATATCCTCAGGCGCACACACATAAATGCAGACACACACACACACACACACACACACACACACATACACACACACACATATACACACACCGCACGTATAGCAATGAACATCACAGCATAAAACGACATAAAGCATTGCATAATATCTTTACACTCACTCAAACACACACTGCACTCAAAATCAGAGCACGACAGCACGAAGCATGCTATCTCACGCACACACAGTACACACACACACACTTTCTATGCATCTATGCACTCACACCGAAGGTCACAGCACAATATAGTACATATCATAACACAATATACCCCGCCCCCTTCTACCCATTGCCCCACACCAAACAATAGCACACCAATAGTACAGCTTCATACACACACACACACACACACACACACACACACACGACATAACGCCACAATATTTATTTCCATTATTATTCATCGCTTCTTGTTGAGAAAATTAAATTGCACATTTTGTATCATTCACTTGTAAGAGAAATCGCCAAACGCATTTAATAATTTTACTTATGTTTAGTATTTTATTCTCAAGGACGAGAAAAATACGTGGGTAGAGGTAAGGTAAATCTAACACTGCGCAAAATTCCATACACTCCCAAGTTATGTTACCGCGTAAAATGACGTCATGCGTTCCTATAGCAACCCGGTGTTGTGTTCGTGTCCCCAGGCCCACTTCCTTTTTAAAAATTAAAAATAAATAACGGAAGTGCAAATACAGATACACAGATACACTTTTCCTGCATTTATTTGGCATTTTACCTCGTCTCTCTAATCTTTGACTTTCGGACCCATGAGATTGTAAATATAGATAAGTCTTTGTTTAAATTAATACTTTCGCAGCATTGCATTATTAGAGACACTATGTTCGAAACTGTTATATTTATTTAAGTGCTATATTTCCGTCTTTATTTCTCCTGAGTCAACAGGATTTTAACCGGAAATTCTGTGATAAGAGAGTGCGCTTATTGATACTATGTACTCTGCCTTGTGTCATGTAAGACAGAACAATGTCCACAATGTACCACGGAACACAATGTACCACGGAACACTAACAACTTCTTGTCATGTACCACGGAACACTAACAACTTCTTGTCATGTACCACGGAACACTAACAACTTCTTGTCATGTACCACGGAACACTAACAACTTCTTGTCATGTACCATGGAACACTAACAACTTCCTGTCATGTACCACGGAACACTAACAACTTCCTGTCATGTACCACGGAACACTAACAACTTCTTGTCATGTACCACGGAACACTAACAACTTCTTATCATGTGCTATGGACGACTAAAAATACACAAAGTCTTTATACAAACTACTTAAATTACTTAATGTACTACATAGGAAAACTAGATCTAATACAACAAAACATGAATCTATACGGAAAAGGCAATATATACTATATATTTGTATTAGAGAAAACAAACGAATTCCAAGCAACCACTGGAACAAACTATGACAGAAAGACCGTCATGTTTGTTTGGTGAGAAATAGTTGCTGTCAGTTCTCTTGAAAATGGTCGTGGTCTCATGCCAAACCCGAAATTAAAGTAACAGTCAAACAGTAGGACAAATGGTAGTAAATAATTTCCGCCTTCTCTTTTCCAGGTCAGCAGACATCGCATTAGCCAGACCCAGTCCTGTGAACTCTTACAGATGTCTTTCAAGATAACGTCACAATCATGGAACCATTAATTTCGAATTCATCTCCACATTTATCAGCAAGGAATGTGGGTAACTATTTTCATTTTTTTAAACTTCACAACTTACTGTTACCAATCGAAAATGATATCATTTAACCTTGACCCTTATGCCAATTTGAACCTCCAATCAATGAGTGAGATTTTCCCTCTGTGATTGGAGTCTCTTATCGTCCAAATTTAGTAAGCAGAGAGAGAGAGAGAGAGAGAGAGAGAGAGAGAGAGAGAGAGAGAGAGTCAGCGTTTTACTGCCAAGGACTTCATTGACTCACCCACCCCTCCAGTGATTAATTATACAAGTAATTTGTACATTCTCACTGCAAATATATATATAACGACTGCACATGTACAGCTGGCTTGTAAGATAATAAAATGTGATGTTCTTTGTGCAGTAATTAACACGTCACATACTAAACTGAGACCACATTGCTTAGTAATATTTCTCACAATTCACCAACACACTACACTGACCACTACTACTCCATCATATTTTTAACCAAGGTCATAAAAACACATCAAAAGCTCAATAAAACATCACATGGCTCATTAAAACATCTCACGGTTGACTAAAACATCACTTTGCGCATTAAAACACACGAGAGCTCACGAATACATATATTAATTCAGTGACATTTGACACAACTCATTCATAGATCACATCTCATTATTTCCACTGTACGTCACAACTCTTCCTTCACTGACACATTATTAATGTACACCTCGTTAACTCTTCACGTAGCTCATTAGCACTTCACATAACCTATTACTTTTTCATACAGCACATTATCACACCAAACATCATATTAACACTTCAGATAGCACATCATGAAGTGCACTTAAAACATTTAGCTACTTAGCTCGCTGCAGTGTATACCTCACAAATCATACATAATTTGAAGTCATCACTCTTATACATTATATAGTTCACTAAGGGCACAAATCATACATAGTTTGAAGTCATCACTCTTATGCATTATATAGTTCACTAAGGGCACAAATCATACATAGTTTGAAGTCATCACTCTTATGCATTATATAGTTCACTAAGGGCACAAATCATACATAGTTTGAAGTCATCACTCTTACGCATTATTTAGTTCACTAAGAGCACAAATCATACATAATTTGAAGTCATCACTCTTATGCATTATTTAGTTCACTAAGAGCCCTTTGCCAGATACTACTAGCCTTTCTTCATTGCGCAATTTTTATTTTGTCAAGAAATTAGGACAATCCTGTGACCATCCCTTCCGTAAAAAATAGACACAACTCCGATCGATCGACAAGCGGCCATGTCGAAAGAATCGCATTTCCTCAAGGCGCGGCCCGCGAGTGCTATGCGACAAGGCGTGTGTCAACACCTGTACGGAACAGTCTGTAGGTGACTGCCCTCTGCTAACTGTGGCGACCAGCCAGGTATGCAGAAAAGAATGGACGGAAATCGAGCACGGAACTCGCCGCGTTAAAAATAACTCGTGCTGTGTGTTCTAGGGTGAGACTTGCCACATTGACAAGCTCTTGGGACGTACCGAACTCCGTTTGTTTGTTTGGTTTTTTGTTGTTGTTGTTTTTGTTTTTTTTGTCAGGTGGGCGAGAGAGTGGCAGACGTGCAAATATTTTCACAATCACTGAATAGCGTCAGTCAACAAAAAGTCTACTTATACCTCGGATTTTAAAATAATAAGCACATTTAGATAGATATTATACTTTATATGCTAAAGTAAATAACAAGAAACGAAATAAACGTAATGACCGGGTTTTTGTGTTGAGCGTCATTAAGTCGACAGGGTCTTTCCTGGTCCAGATCTTTAATCAGGCTTACCATCCATTTGTCGTCCTTGTGTCAGGTTTATTAGTCACCCAATCAATCAGGTTTATGATCCGTTATCATTATTTTTAGTCAAGTTTACAAGACGTCCTTTAGGTTAGGTTTATGAGATCCATTAGTTGTTCAGTCAGTCGGTTTATGTTCCATTCTTCCTCCAGTCAATCAGGTTTATTATCCATTAGTCGTTCTTTTAGACAAGTTTATGGTCCATTAGGATTTCAGTCAGTTAGCTGATGGTTATTAGTTGTTATTTAGTCAGGTTTATGATCCACTAGTCGTCCATTTAGACAGATTTACGATCCACTAGGCTTCCATTTAGTCAGGTTTATGATCCACTAGTCGTCCATTTAGTCAGGTTTATGATCCACTAGTCGTCCATTTAGTCAGATTTATAGTCCATTAGTCGTCCTGCCAGTCAGGTTTATGATATACTAGTCGTTCAGTCAATCAGGTATATAATTCATTAGTAGTCCATTTAGTAAGTTTAAGAGCCTGTGGTCGTCCAGTCAATCAGCTTATGATTTGTTTGTCGCATAGTGAGTCAAGCAAAATATCCGTTGCGTTTCGTGTACACTAGCAAGCTCTGTTGGACAAGACCGTTGACTTTAGGCGAAGTTAAAGAATAGCCAGACGAATTGTACAAGTCGTCTTTGGCATAAATCGCGAGTACTCAACATGTATGCACGGGTGTTTCGGTGAGTGTATGTGTTATTGGATAATAGACAAAACAATAATTGAAAATGATGATGGGTGTTTAAAACGTCAAAATAGATTTATGTACTAAACAACAAATTTCCCAAATTTTATAAAACAGAAAAGGTGATATACACCAAATAACAAATGGACGAAAACGAAGAAACAAACAAGATGACAGACAGATGGAAGGCTAGCAATAAATGTAGATTATTAGTGGTACGGCATTGAGGTCAAGCCAGGTGAAATGATAACACTATGTAACAAATTTTCACTTTTGTTCTGTTCCTGGGTTGAAAGTGTGTTTTTCTAATCCGTTAGGTCTAGAACAGAAAGGAAATCGCTGTTATTCTAGAAAAACTTTGCTTCTGTGACCGGGACAATGAAATTTGGAAAATTGCGTGTGTTCGAGAAAATTCTCGATTTGCTTTCAATGCCGAGCTTCCTCCCTGAACTGCTAGAGTTGTCCACATGTTTCTACAATTCTCCTGAACACTCTAGAACGTTCAAGAAACTTCCAGAACTTTCGAGAAACTCTCAGAACTTTCTAGAACGTTCTTGAACGTTCCAAAAGTAGCTGTACAAGTATAAAAGCACAGGTGTCTCGAACCAAGATTCCATGAGAAGTTATTTATTTGATATGGCATCAAGAGATTGTTTGCATCCAGCTGATTCATTCTGCTACGTGTGCGGACAATTCATAAAGACAAGAGCGAAAAAGTATTCCGTGGAAGCAAGTCGTATAATGTGCGAGGCCTACAAGGCATACTTCGGCGTGCCGGTCGGGGACCAAGACAAATCTTGGGCACCGCATTTCACATGCGAATATTGCAAGAAAACACTTGAAGGTAAACTGAACACTTGCTTCTCATTTATATGTGTTTTAATTTATTTTCATAAAATTTCAATGCTTTAGATCGAGTTCATTTCAAAGAGTTGTAATTTACAAAGTTTTGTCGTAAGTCGTGTACTGTAGGCAAATACGTTCCATCTTGAAATCGTTCCATATTTTGAAATTTCCTGCCCTCAAATTATTATAATTCTTATGTATTATTATGTGCTATGTTACAGGTTGGTACAGAGGAGAGAAGCGAGCCATGAAGTTTGCTATCCTGCGAATTTGGCGAGAGCCGACGGACCACTCAAGCAACTGCTACTTCTGCATGGTAAACCCAAAAAATCATCGCACCGGCAAAAATGCCCCTCAGATCGTTTATCTGGACATACCCTCTTCCATCGCCCCAGTACCACACAGCCCCGATCTGCCTGTTCCGACTCCTCCTAGGCAGCATCGGCCATCTTCAGGAGACAGCAGCAAGTCAGATAGTGAGGCAGATACTGGAGATATGGACTATGATTCCGCAGATGAAGTTGGGGATAGAAAGCCATACTTCTCTAACCAGAAAGATGTGAACGATTTAATTAGGGACCTCGGGCTTACGAAATCGAATGCTGAGCTTCTGATATCCAGGCTCAAACAGTGGAACTTGGTTGATGATAGCGTACAAGTCACGGATCAGAGGTAGCGGCATCAAAGATTCTCCAACTTCTTCAGTCAGCGTGATGGGCTGTGCTTCTGCAACGATGTTGCCGGTCTATTCCAGGCTATAGCTATCGCATGTAATCCTATTGAATGGCGCCTATTCATAGACAGTTCATCCCGGAGAAGTTTCGTTGCAGTTGTTCAGGGCTTCCTAGGTAATCACAAAGCTGAAAACTATGTGGAGTTGGTGCAGACTCTCATAAAGAATTACGCCACAATGGGATGCAGAATGTCTCTGAAAGTTCATATCCTTGATTCGCATCTCGACAAATTCAAGGAGAACATGGGCGCTTACTCGGAGGAGCAAGGCGAGCGCTTTCATCAAGATATATTGAACTTTGAACGTCGTTACCAAGGACAGTATAATGGGGGACTACATTTGGGGGCTACTTCGAGAGAGTGATTCACAGTACAATCGTAAATCTAGAAAATCTACACATTTCTGAACCTTGTTGAGTGGTTTCCGACTGTGTTTATCTATTCCTTGTGCAATTTTTGTTTTTAACTGATCATAATGACGAAAATGAAAAATAAATCGTTCTATTTTCACAAAAAAACGAGTTTTCTTCGTGCTGTTGTCGTGTAAGCAAAGTTTGTGCTTAATGAAGTCATTTTTTCACGTACTTTAGACATAAGCAATTGAAATATAACACTTAGAAGCCAGGAACAAAAATTGTGTTACATAGTGTAATAGGGAGCGCAGTGGACTTAGATAAAATAAAGGTTTTCTCGATAAGAAAAAAATGTCATACTTTAGATACATGAACTCATACTCGCATGCATGTCTATCTATCTATCTATCTATCTATCTATCTATCTATCTATCTATCTATCTATCTATCTATCTATCTATCTATCTATCTATCTATCTATCTATCTATCTATCTATCTATCTATCTATCTATCTATCTATCTATCTATCTATCTATCTATCTATCTATCTATCTATCTATCTATTTGTTTTTACACACACCCACACACACACAGAATTCATTCCTTAATATGTATATATACGTGCATAATATCTATATATAAACATTACTCGACGAAATATTCTGGCCAAACATTGGGTGTCATTTACTCGCTCTGTATTTCGACAAGACCCAGCGATGTGAATAGCCCAACTTTAACTGAAATGCAACACAGACCACAAGTCACAGAGCTACAATTCGACCTCAGAGGTACAATTCGACCACGGAGTTACAATTCAACCACATAGCTACAATTCGACCACAGAGCTACAATTCGACAACAGAGCTACAATTCGACCACAGAGAAACGCAATTCCATGCGACAAAAGTAGTTTCGATTCTACCTCATTCGATTATAATTATTTCGGAAAAGCAATATGTTACTCAATCATTAACAATTTTCGGAAAAGCAATATTGTTACCTCAATCATTAACATATTTCGGCCAAATAGAGATATCAGTGACGGAGAATACTATATTGTCTTACTGTGATGACGACCTGTTTGAATGCTGACAGGTTTATATCGGGAAGGTCGACAACTGAGTATACACAGTACTTAGTCATGCCTTCCCTTCACCCCAGCCTCGAAGTATTGGAACATTAACAACTGAAGTACTAGAACACTAACAACTGAAGTACTGGAACACTAACAACAGAAGTACTAGAACACTAACAACAGAAGTACTGGAACACTAACAACAGAAGTACTAGAACACTAACAACTGAAGTACTGGAACACTAACAACAGAAGTACTAGAACACTAACAACAGAAGTACTGGAACACTAACAACAGAAGTACTGGAACACTAACAACTGGGGTACTAGAACACTAACAACAGAAGTACTAGAACAATAACAACTGGAGTACTAGAACACTAACAACTGGAGTACTAGAACACTAACAACATAAGTACTAGAACACTAACAACTGGAGTACTAGAACACTAACAACAGAAGTACTAGAACACTAACAACTGGAGTACTAGAACACTAACAACTGGAGTACTAGAACACTAACAACTGGAGTACTATAACACTAGCAACTGAAGTACTAGAACACTAACAACTGGAGCACTAGAACACTAACAACAGAAGTACTGGAACACTAACAACAGAAGTACTAGAACACTAACAACTGAAGTACTAGAACACTAACAACTGAAGCGTTGCAATAACACCAAAAACCTACGCTGTCGACAGTTGAATGAGATTATCAATCTAAACTTCGACAGATTCTTGTAAGCTATTACTGAGTTGGACATTCATGATTTCGGGTAGGTTTAAATATTTTTGTGTGTGTGTGTTCAGCAAATTTCTAAACAATCAGTTACATAAATGTCGTTATAATAAAGTATATAAATAAAAGAAATTCAGAAATTACTGAAACGTGGCAACAAAATGATAAACTCATGTAGTTACCACATATTTCATTTTGCAATGACTTCAATAATAAACTCATGTAGTTACCACACATTTCATATTGCAATGACTTCAATAATAAACTCATGTAGTTACCACACATTTCATATTGCAATGACTTCAATAATAAACTCATGTAGTTACCACACATTTCATATTGCAATGACTTCAATAATAAACTCATGTAGTTACCACACATTTCATATTGCAATGACTTCAATAATAAACTCATGTAGTTACCACACATTCCATATTGCAATGACTTCAATTTAAAAAGCAACTGATACTCGGTCTAATTGTTTTAACAATTTTCCACATCCTCAGACCCTAAAGTACAAATAATGCCTCATATGACTGAACATACCAATTACTAACATAAAGTTATCAAATACATTGCTGAACTGAATATTGTCGGTACACAAACACACACTCGCGCGCGCGCACGCACATACACGCACAAATCAAACCAAACTCATACCGATGACAAGACAAATATACGACCGAGCCTAAATGAACACACCGCCACATAACAAATTTCCAAGCTTATACCCCACTGATTCAGCAACCTGTTGTCAATTTTTCAAGCCCCCTAAATAAGAGAGTTTCTCAGTTTGCCGAAGTCAAGTCGGTAGGACCCGCACGAAAGCTTGCCGTGTTTCATTTCCGGAACTTGGATGTCGGCAGGAGCAGTCATTACCATTTTATTGAAAATAGTCCCAGACGTGTGTGTGTGTACTGTACGTGCGGACGAGACAACTCTTGCGCTGCCGTTCGATCGATACTCCTGTCCGGGCGTTAGCCTTCCCTCAGTGTTCACCAGTGCGGTGACGTCACGGCCAGCCTGGAAACGGCTTGGTGTCTGTTTCCGGAAATGTGTTGCTAAAAGTGGCGAACGTTATTGACATTGTCCCGCGACCTGCTGTCCGATTTATTCTCGTTTACTGCCGCCCGTCGAAGTAGGTTTGTGCTAACAGCGGAAGGGGGCTATCGGAGACCGATTGTTAGCGGTTTCGAAGTCATAACTGCCAGTGTTTTCGCTTTCGTTGTCAAGAAGTGACAACTGGATCGTGCGAAACAAGGAAACATTCGACGAACAAATAGCTGTCAAAACCGATATTTCCTGTAATTCACTAGGTGCTGTTGAACACCGATTTTCGTTTGGTTGGTAATGTTTCTAAATATTAATATTTGTACTACTGGCAAAAGGCGCAAAACTGCGATCACTCTCTTTCAATTAAAAATACGTCCCACTTCTAGTCTGTCAGTGACATCAGTAGTCCCATCTCTAATCTGTCGGTTTTATCAGCAGTCCCATTTATAGTCTGTCAATTAATCAGTAGTCCTATCTCTAGTTTATCAGTTACAATCAGTAGTCATATCTCTAGTATGTCAGTTACCTCGGTAGTCCCATTGATAGTCTGTCAATTAATCAGTAGTGCTATATCTAGTTTGTCAGTTATATCAGTTAATACTATCAATATGTTATTGCACCAATTATCTCATTCCTAGCGTCTGTCAGTTATATCATTTGTACCATCACTAGTGTATATCAGTTGCATCAGAAATACTATTACTATGTCATTTAGCACTTTCATCAGTAGTCCCATCACTAGTCTCTATCACTTACATCAGTAGTCCCATCACTAGTCTCTATCACTTACATCAGTAGTCCCATCACCAGTCTCTATCACTTACATCAGTAGTCTCATCACTAGTCTCTATCACTTACATCAGTCCCAGCCATTTATGGGAGTAGTAACAAGAATTGTCACTGTCATTCACAGTAGTAGTAGCATTAGAGTCTCATCAATAGTCCCTGTCACTTCAAAATATCCAACCAATAATCCCATATCAATGGATTCCGATTGTCCCTTTAATAGTCCTTATTGGTCGTTGTCGTTGACCCATAAATGGACCCCATCTTTAGACCCCATCAACAGAACCTGTTCATAGTACCCATTATACACTACGTTCAGTCTCCATTCATAGTCACAATAAGTAGTCTCACGAGTAGTCTCCATTCATTCATTGCAGTCATTTAGAACAATCCCTTATATAAGAAAAACTAACCAGTAGTCCTTATCAGTGGTTTCCGTTCATTGTCCCGTTCAGAAATTCACCTTCACAGTCTCTATCATAATCCATGTTCATAGTCTCCAACAATAGTCTATGTCCCTTTCCAATAATTTTATGTCCAGGGTCCCCATCGATAGTTCATATTCATAATCTCCATCAATAGTTCATATAGTTAGTTCCTAAATCAATAGTTCATGTATGTAATCTCTATCAGTGGTTCCTGTTTATAATCCCCGTCAGTAGTTCGTGTTCATAGTTTCCGTCAATAGTTCATGTTCAAAATCCCCGTCAATAGTTCATGTTCAAAATCCCCGTCAATAGTTCATGTTCAAAATCCCCGTCAATAGTTCATGTTCATAATCCCCGTTGGTAATTCATGTTTATAGTTTCTGTCAAAAGTTCATGTTGACAATCCCTGTCAGAAGTTCATGTTGACAATCCCTGTTAGAAGTTCATGTTGACAATCCCTGTTAATAGTTCAAGTTCATAATTCCCGTTAGTAGTTCATGTTCAAAACCCCTGTCAATAGCTCATGTTCATAACCCCCGTCAATAGTTCATGTTCAAAACCCTTGTCAATAGTTCGTGTTCATAATCTCAATCAATAGTTCATGTGTATAGTCCCCGTCAATAGTTCATGTTCATAATTCCAATCAATAGTTCATGTTCAAAATCCCTATCAACAGTTCATGTTCATAATCCCCATCAACAGGTCATGTTCATAATCACCATCAACAGTTCATGTTCATAATCCCTGTCAATAGTTCATGTTTACAATCCCCGTCAGTAGTTCATTATCATAGTTTCTATCAATAGTTCATGTTCATAACCCCCGTCAATAGTTTACGTTCAAAAGCCTTGTTAATAGTTCATGTTCATAATCCCAATCAATAGTTCATGTTCACAGTCCCCGTCAATAGTTCATGTTCATAATCCCAATCAATAGTTCATGTTCACAGTCGCCGTCAATAGTTCATGTTCATATTCCCAATCAATAGTTCATGTTCACAATCCCCGTCAATAGTTCATGTTCATGATCCCAATCAATAGTTCATGTTCACAATCCCCGTCAATCGTTCATTTTCATAATCCTAATCAATAGTCCGTGTTCATAATCCCACTCAAGAGTTCATGTAAAGAGGCGCACCAGAAGTCCCCACTCAGTAGGTTTTATTAACAATCCTCATCAACACTACTTAGCACTTTACGTCCTGGCAACCCCTTTTCATTAAAAAATTTTTTTAAATCTGTAAGTGTTTAAATAACAACTGAGCATACTCCGTGATTAAACTTAAACTAGAAACCTTAAATATGCGTTATGTATGTCACAGGGATTTCCTGTGAAGATGTGTCTACCACAAAGCCCGTGTGTTATAATTATAATTATTGAAAAGTCAGTTGTACACCCAGTTTGTATGTGTTACCGTACAAACAGTACATAATATGTTTAAATATCAAACAGACAGGAGATATATACACTGTTTAAATATCAGCCGATCACAGAGCAGATATAAGTGTTGAAATTTCAAGTAGTACATTATATAAATAACATGTATGTGTACAGCATTAAGTGTTGACTTGAAAGTCAGTTAAACTGCCACCAGATAAAAGTACTATAATGTCAAAAGCACATTAATATAAAACGTGTTATCAGCTGCACACCCAGATTGTAAACAGACACCCAGTATGTAAAGTTATTAAATGTTAACAGGATATAGTGTATGTAAAGTTGTTAAAAGTCAAACACAGTATGTAAAGTCGTAAAATGTTAAACAGACACCCATATTGTAAAGTTGTTAAATGTTAACCGTACACAGTACAGTGTATGTGAAGTTGTTAAAGATCAAACACCCAGAATGTCAAGTTGTCAAATGTCAACCGGACACCTAATATGTAAAGTTGCTAAATGTCAACCGGACACATTTGTGAATGTGTTTGACATGTTAGACACAACTCCAGTTTTGAGGAGAGTGAGTCAGAAAATGTCTTCAATCGTTTATTTTTAAATTGCGGTTGCAAATCTGATTTTGCTCACAGGCAAACGCACGAATACCCTACGTGGTAGTGTCTCCGTAACATAAGTTAATATGCAGCCCCACCCCGACCCCACTTTCTAACGCACGAAATAGAGAAGGTTTCGCTGGTACGATTTCTATGGACTGAGGTTGTACCTAAAGGGCTGATGTCATTTCAGATTTTCAGTATAACATGGAATAATTGCTTCACTATAGTAGAGTGTGTATGAACAGAAAACCATGCTGTTATACAAGCGTCACAGATGAAGAGTGATCCAGACATCCATATACTTCACTACAAAAGAAAACAGCAAAGGAGTCTATGTTGTGATTCTTGATAATTAGTAACGGCGCATTATCTGCACACCGTTTGTAGTTCTGCTCATGAAATTATCCACAACCAACCTGGGTTTCATAATGTTAGTGGGAGATGAAATTATCCACAACCAACCTGGGTTTCATAACGTTAGTCGGAGATGAAATTATCCACAACCAGCCTGGGTTTCATAATGTTAGTGGGAGATGAAATTATCCACAATCAACCTGGGTTTCATAATGTTAGCAGGGGGTGAAATTCTATCTATCTATCCTTTAGTCTTGCCGACCGTTGGGACACCACTGATGACCTGACAACCAGCTTTCTCCATTCTATTCTGCTCCCTGATAAACTTACCGTATCGCTCAGCTTCATTCCTGTCCACTCTGACATGTTATCCTCCCATCTTTTCCTCTGTCTTCCTCTCCTTCGCCCTCCTTGCACAGTACCTTGCATGATTGTATGGGCAAGCCCTGTTGATCGTGTGACACGTCCATACCATTTCATTTTGCTTTTTTTTTCACAATGGCCAATAATTCTTCAAAGGGCCCAAATTCTGTTTCTCACCTCTTCCTTCGTAACATGAACTCTATACAAAATGCCAAACAACCTTCAAAAGCATCTCATTTCAGTAGCTTGTATCCTCCTTTTGAGATCTGCATTTTGAGGGTCCATGACTCACGCATATAAGAACACAGATGCAACCAAGGAGCGCATCAGTCTGATCTTTGAGCTGACTGAGGCGTTTCTGTCTTTCCAAACTGTCTTCAGCATTGCCCTTGCTGTTATTGTCAGTACAATCCAGGACAGTATTTCTGGTTTTGATCCCTCGTCTGTCACGATGGCTCCTACGTGCTTAAATTTATTAACTGTTTCCAGTTTCTGATCACCACTCATATCATTGCCGATGCCACTGGTGTTGTTGGTCACTAATTTGGTCTTCTCTGCACTGATTTCCATACCAAAAGCAGTAGCTGTCCTGTCTAGTTTTGCCACCAAGTGAGCTACTCCTTCTCATTTCTTGCAAGGTCATCGATGTCATCAGCAAAGCGTAATTTCGTTATTGTTCTGCCTCCAATACTGACAGTTCCTTCATGGTCTTCCAAAGCATCTGTCACGATTCTTTCATGCAAGGTGTTGAAGAGAGTAGGTGAAAGCAAGCAGCCTTGTCTGACTCCCACTGTTATCCTGAACCAATCTCCTATTTGGCTGTTGAAGCAGACTGCACTGGTGGAATTGCTGTAAAGGCTTTCTATGACTTTGATCAGATTGGCATTGATATTGTACAGCTTCATGGTGGACCAAAGGGCTGCATGCCACACTCTGTCAAATGCCTTCTTAAAATCTATAAAGACATAATAGAGATTTTATTGGTGCTGGAGGTACTTCTCACATAGTAATCTCAGGTTAAAGAACTGTTCAGTTGTGCTTTCCCTGCGTGTTCTTCAGCTATGATTTCCTCTGCCTGCAGCTTCAGTCTGTTTAATATGATATGTAGCATTACTTTGCTTGGGTGGCACATAAGACTGATCATATGATAGTTCTGACATTGCTGCAAATTGCCTTTTTTCGGGAGAGTTATTATGAGTCTGCCAGATCTTATTAGTAGTAGGGCACTTATCATGGCTTCTCCCTCTTCTTGGACTAGTTCTGCAGGGATGTTGTCTTCTCCTGCTTCCTTTCCTTTTTTTCAGTGACTTCACTGCAGTCTCTACTTCTGCTCAGAGGATGGGGTAGTTGTCAGTGTTTGTCATTGGTGGGGTGTTGAGCCCCCCTGTAGGTCTGTGGTTGTATAGGTCTGAGCAGTATTCTGTCCATCTCTTTAAGAATGTCTTGATCTTCTGTAAGACATTTCTCTCCACTATCTTGAATGATGGAGGAGCGTCCTTGTTTTACACTGGTCAGGTCTATTACCAATTGGTATGCTTTTTTGCTGTTCTTCTTCTTTAGACTATTTTCTATATATTTACACTGGTCTTCAGTCCATGTCTCCTTTGCCTTTTTATGCTTTTCTTGATAACCTGGTTGATTTCCCTGTTTTATTGTTTTGTTCCTTCTACTTCTCTTATGACTTCTTCTTCTTTAGCTCTCAACACTTGTCACACAGGTCAAGGTTGTCAGATGTAACCCAAAGTTTCTTTGCTCGTCGATGTTTGCCAAGGATTTCATTGGCTGCTTGGGTCACTGAGGTGTTAAATATGTCAATCAATTGTTTGCATCTGTGTTATCTGCACTAAGAAGTAACAGTTGTTCAAATTTTCCTTCTATCTTTGCTTGGAAGGCTTCTGATACCTCTGGGTCTTTTAGCTTGTCAAGGTTGAACTTGATTCTTGTGGGGCCCTGCTTGTTGGCTTTTTTCAGACGTAGTCGGAGGTCATCATCACTAAGTCATGGTCACCTCCAATGTCTGCTCCTTGGAAGCTTCTTGTTTTGGCAATGTTTACGCAGGTATAGAAACGCCTCTTCACCTTGATATAATCAATCAGATTGATTATATCATGGAGATGAAATTATTCACTACTAGCCTGGGTTTCATAATGTTAGTGGAAGATGCTTTTAAGCAACGGATTTTGCCAGTCCCAAGAACTGAACGAAACGACGTGTGTTTGGCTAATCCCTTAACAAAAACGTTTTCCTTTCTTCTGAGTGCATATACAAGCTATGTGCTAATGGATTAAGTGTGCTGAAATGGAGGGGACTATTTAGTAAACTGATTCTATTATATTCACCTCCGTTGCATTATTTCTTTAAAAATAATTATGTCATTCCTGTATAAGTGTTTAAATTTCAGACTCCAGCATGTAAAAGCATGTCAGTCAGACACCCAGTACGTAAAGTGTTTGTAAATCACACCCTCCATGTAAAATTGTTTGTCAGACAACAGTATGTATAAGTGTCAATCAGATTCCCAGTGTGTATTAGCACTTGGGTTTGTCAATCAGACACTCAGTTTGTATAAGCATTTGTGTTTATCAATCAAACACCTAGTGTATATATGTGTTTGTCAATCAGACAACCAGTATGTATAAGTAGTTGTATTTGTCAATCAGATACCAGTATGTAAAAGTGTTTGTCAATCAGACAAACAGTAACGATTAAAATATAATTACAAATCTCACCACTGACAGGGTGATTAGACACATGCTTATATTAGCAATATATTTCAACACTTACTCAACATTTAATTAGGCTTTAAATTAATGGGCTATTGAGTAAATATGCATTCTCCCGCTCTACATTAGCAATACATTTCAACACTAACTCAACATTTAATTAGGCTTTAAATTAATGGGCTATTGAGTAAGTATGCATTCTCCCACTCTACATTAGCAATACATTTCAACACTATTGAGTAAGTATGCATTCTCTCACTCTTCATTAGCAATACATTTCAACACTATTGAGTAAGTATGCATTCTCTCACTCTACATTAGCAATACATTTCAACACTATTGAGTAAGTATGCATTCTCTCACTCTACATTAGCAATACATTTCAACACTAACTCAACATTTAATTAGGCTTTAAATTAATGGGCTATTGAGTAAGTATGCATTCTCCCACTCTACATTAGCAATACATTTCAACACTATTGAGTAAGTATGCACTCTCCCGCTCTACAGAGATACTTGTTCGACTGTTTGCGTGCCTCCTACATTAGCGCTAAAAATAGAATATAACTGTCTGATTGTTGTTACTCTGCACTGACTGCTTCAAATCTTAGTTTATCTTTCTTTTTTTTTTTCGTTCTGTACACATTATGTTTAAATAAATAACTTAACTTGTGTTCTTTGTACACTTTATGTTTCATTAAATAAATAACTTAACTTGTGTTCTTTGTACACTTTATGTTTCATTAAATAAATAACTTAACTTGTGTTCTTTGTATACTTAGATTTGTTAAATTATTTTTTTATTCAGTAAATAACTTATTGTATGTTATTTGTGAATTTAGATTTGTTAAATCCTGTTTGCATAAAATAAATAACTTGGCTTCTCCTGACATGCAAGAAACCATTGAACATTGTTTTCTCTCTAGAATTTGCTTTATGCCATTTACTAAATATTGTCAAACTAAATCTCTCTTTCTCTCCCCCTCTCTTTTCTCTCTCTCTCTCTCTCTCTCTCTCTCTCTCTCTCTCTCTCTCTCTAGCATTTGCTTTATGCCATTTACTAAATATTGTCAAACTAAATCTCTCTTTCTCTCCCCCTCTCTTCTCTCTCTCTCTCTCTCTCTCTCTCTCTCTCTCTCTCTCTAGCATTTGCTTTATGCCATTTACTAAATATTGTCAGACTTAAATCTTTCTTTCTCTCCCTCTCTCTCTCTCTTGCATTTGCTTTATGCCATTCACTAAATATTGTCAGACTAAATCTCTCTTTCTCTCCCCCTCTCTTCTCTCTTCTCTGTCGCTCTCTCTCTCTCACAAACACACACACACACAAACACACACACACACACACACACACACACACACACACACACACACACACACAAAAACCCCCACACATACAATTTTTCATTCCTCTTAGAACTGGGTTTGGATTTCAACTCCACATTGAATTTTCAATCTCATATTTTTCTTTTCACATTGAATTTCTTTCGTGCCTCAAAATTCCCCTGAAGTCTCAAATTTCTTTTAAAGTCTGTCATTTCTTCCGATGTTTCAAATTTCATACATAGCCTCAAATCTCTCTCTCACAGTCTGTATTCTCTCGTTTTAATAAAACGGCGTTTGTCTGTAGATACTATGCAATAGCACACAATTCGTCCTGCCTCTCTAATAATTCTTACCTTTCTCTCTCTCTCTCTCTCTCTCTCTCTCTCTCTCTCTCTCTCTCTCTCTCTCTCTCTCTCTCTAGCATTTGCTTTATGCCATTCACTAAATATTGTCAGACTAAATCTCTCTTTCTCTCCCCCTCTTCTCTCTTCTCTGTCGCTCTCTCTCTCTCTCACACACACACACACACACACACAAACACACACACACACACACACACACACACACACACACACACAAATAAAAAAATAAATTTGTTATGTTCATCTTTCTCTCTCAGTGCAGAAACATTTCATAATAACATGGCTAACATAAAAGAAATAACAATTTCACTATTTAACTCTTGTATTTTCTAAGAGGTACATTTACATTTGATACATTTACCCCAACGAGCTTGATTCAAACTAATATTAATCAGTTATATAGTTTCTCTAAATATTTTCCGTTTTCAAAATATTTTTTCTCCCTTTGGTTCGAACATACGAATTCCAATGACTGTCGCGTGACAGATGCATGTCTGTTCAAATCTTTGTCCGTTAGCACTCGTGACGTCCGGATATAACTTCATTGTGATTTACTTAACTTTGTTTGTAAAGTCCACTCACTTTAAGTGTCTCCAGTTAGATGTGTCTGTAAAAGTCCACTCACTTTAAGTGTCTCCAGTTAGATGTGTCTGTAAAAGTCCACTCACTTTAAGTGTCTTCATTTAGATGTGTCTGTAAAAGTCCACTCACTTTAAGTGTCTCCAGTCAGATGTGCCTGTAAAAGTCTACTCACATTAAGTGTCTCTGGCTTTCAGGCTTGTAGGAGTATTACTACACCTGTTTCTCTGGTTTTACACTGGGTTGGAAAGAATGTTGACTTCCAGTTTATTTCTAAACGATTAGGTGATTTGTTTAGAAATCCCCCTGTATAATCATTTGTAATTTGCCTTACGCTTTGTTCTCATTGCTCGATGTCTCTACACAGGTGGGTAATCGAGCCCTGATAAGAACAAGTCGGTCCCGCCTAAATGTTGACTAATCCTATCTGTTTATTCACTGTCAACATGATCATATCTGTTCACTCAATGTCAACACAATCCTTTCTGTTTCCTCACAATCATCACAGTCCTTTCTGCTCACTCATTGTCAAGACAATCCTATCTGTTCACTCACTGTGAAATCAATCCTTTCTGTTCACTCACCTTCAAGACAAACCTGTTCACTCACTATCTAGACAAACCTTCTGTTCACTCACTATCTAGATTCTAGATAAACCTTCTGTTCACTTACTTTCAACACAATTCTTGTTTCTCATTTGGAAGGGCATAATTGCTATAGAGAAAAATATATTTAGTGTTTGAACTTACTTAGGTATGATAAAAATCATATCAGGCTTGTCTCGTACCCGAATGCCAGCCTGGTTAAAGTAAATTTATTTGTATACTTTTGCGTTCTACGGTGAAAGTCGTCACAATAGATTTACGAGCATTCATTTATTTACTTAGAACAAACTATAAACGGCTTCCAAAGTATATACTTTGCAAAACTGTGATCGTGAAAATAATGAACCAAATTATATAATTATAAGTTACAAGGTGACGAATGATTTTATGTTACTGTTTGAGAACCGACCATTAAAATAATGACATTTTTCTTTCTTTTAACACATTCTATACATTAAGAACTATTACATGGCGGAATAATACAATAATACTCTATAACAGTATCACCTCCCTTTTCAGCACTATCCAGACTGATGTTTCGTGCTTAAGGCCTACATGCAAACACTAACACCTCCCTTTTCAGCACTATCCAGACTGATGTTTCGTGCTTAGGCCTACATGCAAACACTAACACCTTTAAAATTACTTAGGCCTACATGCAAACACTAACACCTTTAAAATTACTTAGGCCTACATGCAAACACTAACACCTTTTCGAAGAGTGTGGGCTCGCTCTAACATTTTTGCTAATTTAAGGGAACGTGTTGTGTGATGATGATGGCAACGACGACGACGATGATGATGACGACAACGGCCATGAGTATCCCAAGAAAGAAAGGAGCTGCTTTGGGCTTTCGCACGAAACATCAGTCTGGATAGTGCTGAAAAGGGAGGTGATACTTTCAGTACTTTCATTTTGATATATCTGCACTTAAGGGTACCAGGGCGCCACAGAAATTCGGGGCTTAACTCCCTGCCCCCGCTTCCAGCCCTCTTAGTCCTTATCATGGAACCAGGACATCCTAGCGTAAGGTTTTCGTCTTGTGTCTCCCCAACCGCATCCCACCGCCGGTCTCCATATATAGATGTGAATCTTTCATGAGGTGGGCTTGTAATTCGTGAGTGGTGCTTGTATTGGTGCTCTCCCCTTTTGCAATTACTATAGCAACAAGCGTGTTGTAGATCGTGAATGGTGGAGTACTTCCTTCAGGTTCTGAGATCGGAGGAAGCAATTAGCCGCTCTGAACAAAAAAATGCAGACTGTTCATAATCACAGTTTTCGAACTCTCGTTGACTTCGTTTGTTGAACAGAGTTACCTACCTTTCCTCCCTGACTGCGGCAACAAACACGGTTCATCAACAGAGCCCTTCGTTATTTTCGTTGTGGCATTGCTTCGACAAGAGGAAATAAAGTTCCTACTCTGTCACGTGACGGGATCAGTTGACACAAGGAAATAAGTTTCCTGTTGCGTCATGTGTGTGTGTGTGTGTGTGTGTGTGTGTGTGTGTGTGTGTGTGTGTGAAGTGACAGAAACAGTGTAGAAAGCACATGTTATGTTGCAGAATGAGGAAATATTACATCTCACATTATCAGTGCAGAAGTATATTATCATTGTCTTTTCTTTTCAGTATAACATGCTGACCCAACGAAGGTCTTCACTTTTCGCAAGAAATCAAAGTCCTTGACACTGATACACTATCTCAAAAGTTTCAAGGGCTGATTGTAAAGCACTGGATTAGGATGACATTTTAGAATAAATGCGCTGTTTTGCTATAAGTGGCCACGCCGGATATAAAGTTTAAAGTATTATTATCACGACCAATTTAAAATAGACAACCACTCCTTGCTTTGTGCGTGAATAGTGTGTCTTTTAATAAAAAAAAAAAAAAAGACATTCGTATATTTTCTCTTTAGGAATTATTGTTGTTATTTTATCAATTATTGCAGAACAAACTAAACTATAACGATTTCTTTTGACATAAATAGTGCTTGTGCCACATTTGTTTATTCGCGGGCCAGCGACAGCGACTACGCTCTCTTCGAACTCCAGAAAGCCAAAAATAAAAATCTGGGACTGGGCGAGAGATCGATGGACCATCTACGAGAGCGCGTAAAGGTGGCTTCCATCAGAGCCACCGGTTGTAGGACGACATTTTCATTCATCGGCTATTTCTGCTTCCCTAAAGGTCGATCTTGGTCGATTAAAATGAAAGTCTTCGATTTCCTTTCAACTAGAGTTCTGGCATCCTGGCTCCTGAAAGTTCATCCCATGACTGGAAACGATCGAATCTCCGCAGGACCGATTTGCTGGGTCAGCCTTTTTTTCTGTTTTTGGTAGAGTTCGTTTCGAGAAATCTAAATGAAGTGTGGTGCATCCTTTTCGAGAGAAGCGTATGGTGTGCGTGGGAATGTTTGGGCGATAGAATCAGCGTGACTTGATCTTTATCTATTACTGTTCATATCTTTGCATTATGTTGATATTTGAGGTGCTAGTATTCTTTTCTTGGAAATAAAAATAACAGGAATTATTTTTAGATAATATCCCTCACACCCGCCCACCCAGCAATGAAATTAATGTTTAGAAATTGTGACGGGCGGTTTAATGGATTTTCCTACACAAATCCTAATCTTCTTAATCCGCCTGAATGGGTCTTCATTATTGCAGACAGATAAACTCGGTCATGTCTCAGAGACTTTAACCATTTTTTAGTATCTCCACTTCGTCTTTGTGCATTGCCGCTTCAGAATTCCTACTTTATGCCCACTTGTAAGCTTGAATGCCTCTTGATCGTATAGAAATTATAGCCCCCTTGCTCTCTCTGCTTGGAGGGACACTTGTAGGCTTGAATACCTCTTGAAATTCTGGGGCCCACATTCTCTCTGCTTGGAAGGACACTTGTCAGCTCGAATGCCTCTTGAAATTCTGGGGCCCACATTCTCTCTGCTTGGAGGGACACTTGTAAGCTCGAATGCCTCTTGAAATTGAAAGTATGGCCCCCATGCTCTTGCTCTGCTTGGAGGGACACTTCCCAAGATTTGTTATTGTCTGACTTTTAAGAATGATCACATTTATGGTCCCCATCCTCAAGCATGCACATATCTCCTTCTTTGATTAAATATAGAAGTGAAAGTGTGACGTAACAAGTAGTAGCCACAAAGGCAAAGGCTAATTATGAAGTACTGTTCTTATGACATCAGTTAATATAAAAACTCTGCTACTGAAACTAGTACAGTAACAGACCATTGTTAGGTGACAATTCAAGGTCCCTTAACCTCTTGCCTGTCAGGTCATATAGTTATGCTAAGTACCATCCTGGGAGGTTGTTTTACTGCTCAAAAATAACTGAATGGGTGAACTTACTAAGAAATGAAAAGCAGCTGTAATTATAATGTATTGAAAATAAATTATTTGATACCTAGGCTAAACATGCTAAAGAATTTTTAAAGTATTATTTTTAATTTATTTAAATTTCAAAAGTAAGTATTGAATAAAATGTTCCCTTACCTTGTGCTGATGTTGAATGATGATTCTCACAAAGTCTGCTCAGTGTTGAATTTGTGGTGGTAAATAAACCTTACAACCCAAAATAATATATTGTATAAAGTCTAAGTGATTTAGGGGTGTTTTAGTGGTATTTTGGATAAATATTCAAGTGCCACCTCAACAGAGGTCTCAACATTTGAGATTTCATATGATTTTATACCAAATCGTGCACGTTTAGATTTTATGTACTGCCTACACCTAAACGACCTTTCAAAGCATCAAAGACTCATCCCCACAAATATTCTCACCAGGCACATAAACTGATGAGAACACTCATCTGAAATGATAAATAATCATCTGATTTTCTGGATACAGTTCCAGTTGTAGGCATGCTGTTGTCTGAAAAATGTAAACAGCTTAGCAACAAACGAAATATGTCCCCTGACATGACCTTATGAAATAAAGGATGAGCATAAATTTAATCTTTTGAAAAATAATGATCAATACAAGGTTTCCTATCTATTCCCATCAAAAGAATTGTCACAAGTGGGGCGAGCTGAAGTTAGAGACACAAGGGGTGAAGTTGGGTGTGGCTTGTTCCGGTGTATCTCCAAGAAGCTCGTGTGACATTGGCCAGTATCTTAAGTTGTTATCTTAAGTTGTCGTTATCTTAAGTTGTTACACAAGACACATAACAGAACATGCCATTAATATTTGGGTGGGGCCCATTTTTATTGTCATGTAAAGGAATGTTTTATTGGCTGTGCATGCGGGTGAGGAAGTATCATAAAAGTGAATAAATGGACGAACAGACGAACAAAACAAAACAATAAAATATGAATTCTTTTGCCCCTCTCAAAAACTGTGAATAACAAGTTTGTTTGAAAATGAGTAATTACGTCGTTCATTACCTAATTTGGGGCACTACTCTTTCAGTGTTTAGTCAAACATACAACTTTCCAATGTCATACACTCTGTCGGAAATCAAAGGGGATGTAAGTGAACTTCAAAATGTAAAAAAAAATTAATTATACAATTATTACGCGATGTGAATGGCACCGCTATCAACAATGATAATTCACATACGACTTAGGCCTAAAACATTATCTTAAAGTTCATATTACACAAAATGACAACGATAGCTATGAGTCCAACAAGAAAAGATTAAATGTTCTTATTCTTAACAGTTCTAGATGGCCTTTCCTTTAATTACTCACTCAGTAATGTCATTGTTCTGAGAGAGATGACATAATCTCAACACGTCACTCATAAGGGGTACTTGAAGAGAAGATGATCACAATCCAGCAATCACAAAGATGCTTTGAAGAGAGGTGACGTAATCTGACATGTCCCTCATGTGACACGCCTGGTGTGTTAATACTAATTAATAATTATACTTATGAATTAGTTTATCATAATTGCTTATCAACGATTAAATTTAAGAGTTATTTATCTTTGAGGAATTAACGTCTGCCTGGGTGTGAGAATTTCTCGCAGCATGAACAAAATACAAATGTTAAACTGCTTTTTATAAGTGCATTTTTCTTCAACAGCCACCTGAATGAAGCCGATAGCTTGCGTGCGACAAACTCGTGTGGGTGGGACCCCAAAGAAAGAGAGAGAAAAAAACATCCGTTTAGCAGGTTCAATCTGTCGGGTACAGTTAGTTATTTTCTGCAGTGCACGTCTCGTCTTGATAGCCCCGCTTTACCATCCCTGATCTACCCTACCCAGTCTTCGTTTTATCGCAACATTACGGAAATTCACTTCTTCCCACACAAAACGTTGGCTTCTCATTCACAAGCCTGGCAAAGAAGCCGAAATGCTTGTTCAGTTTTCACAGCTGGTGACCATTTAACATTTACACAGCGTTTCTAAATAAGGAAGGCATTGATTCTGTCAGCGCTGACACGGCAAATTGACGGTATTGCACGCTATAGCAAGCGATAGCCCTGATAATTTATATCCGTATCATCAATTCGATTGATCAGTAAAAACGATTATGAGTCTCACTCAACGGACGATTGTGTCCTGAAGCCATACTAATTTCTTATTCGTTTTAATTAACGTCCGCTCAGCTCATTGAATGCAACCTCGATTGGGTTCGGCACTTGCAGTCCCCGATATGCATCTATTGATTAGATTGCAGATAACAGTGTGAATGCAGCCATTCATGTGTTTCTGTGATCGGCGTCAAGGTGTGGTTCTGTCATTGCGACCAGTCATCTACACCCACACCCGACCCACAGAGCAAAGGATCGTATCTTTGATTGACTGGCAATTCTGTTTTTATTTCTGGGCCACCCACTTCTTGGGAATTGACTTCTCTCGTAATGATTTAATTAATAAAAAGACAAAATTAGGAGGGAAAATTCTTTTATTATGTTGAAAGTAATATATATCATTATCTTTTAGACTCTTCTTCCTCTCACTTTCTCCATCCATCCAACCATCCATTCATCTGTCTGTCTATCTATCTATCTATCTATCTATCTATCTATCTATCTATCTATCTATCTATCTATCTATCTATCTATCTATCTATCTATCTATCTATCTATCTATCTATCTATCTATCTATCTATCTATCTATCTATTTATCTTTGTGAACATGCATGCTTGTATATCAATGGGGCGTTGACTGCTTAGAGGAGTTGAGTTTCTCTTTGTGTTTCTGACTTGTTAGTAACAATGCGAACAATGGTGTTTTCTAACAATGGGTCAGAACATCCAGACACCTATAATTACAAATCTTATTTTTTAAGCAAATAGTTGAGCATTTAAATGCTTAACTCTTTCTCGATACTTGTAACATGGATTAAATCACCTCCATCTGTGGCGCTTTCAGATTGTTTTATACTTAGACCATTAAATTTTGTGTTAGCATGACTCACATACATGTTATACGTTATAGTCTGTCACCTGTACTTACTATCCTGGCTGTATATATCAGGGGGCTTGAGCTATCTTCTAGAACTATCACTCTTCTATTCTACATTATCTATCATTCATCTCTCTAACATTTGTGGCCAGCCGTCAGGTGTGTTTGGGGGATTAGCCTAAGGTCACAGGCAGTCCGGGGTGGTTGACAATTAACCTTTGCCCATCTCCCAGCAAAACCTCACAGAGGGTGGAAAGAATTTGAAGGGTGGTAGTGCATGTTCCCGGTCAGTTTTGTTCAGGCTACTCTTTCCTAATTTTCACATATTACAGTATGTAGCTCATAGGACCCCGTTTTATCGTCTAATTAGATGGATTAGATACTAAGCTGTCTCTACCTTCCTCACACACACACACACACACACACACACACACACACACACACACACACGCATACACACACACACACACACACACACACACACACACACACACACACACACACACGCACGCACATAAATCCCTTGAGCTGCGAAGCGATTAAGAATCACATATTGTTTCCTCAAGGAAAAATCAAATCGGTCATCTTTTCGCAAACTGTCTAGTGCACTTTCACCGTGTGTTATTCTCTCGCCATTCTGACAGTTAACAGTTTGCTTGTGCCGTTCATTGCTCTCCCTTGTGCCTGTCTATTGTCTTGTGTCTGTCTATTGCTTTGTGCTTGTGTATTGTCTTGTGATTGCCTGTCTGTGTATTGTCTTGTGCCTGTGTATTGTCTTGTGATTGCCTGTCTGTGTATTGTCTTGCGATTGCCTGTCTGTGTATAGTCTTGTGATTGCCTGTCTGTGTATTGTATTGAGCCTGTCTATGGTCTTGTGATTGCCTGTCTGTGTATAGTCTTGTGATTGCCTGTCTGTGTATTGTATTGGGTCTGTGTATTGTCTTGTGATTGCCTGTCTGTGTATTGTCTTGTGCCTGTCTATGGTCTTGAGCGACCAAGGGCTTCACGCAGACTCAGACTCTTAGTTCACTTAATCTCTACCCCCCTCCTACCCCCTTACTCAGGGTCTTCTAGACATGACATAATTATCATCAGCTGCAGATCTTAGTCCTAAGAAAACAACTCTTATCAAATGAATACACCCACCCCCCTACACACAAACACACGCACAACAGCAATCGTTTGAATAGTTTAAACTTTAAAGCAACTATTTGCAAAGTCAGTCAGTCAATCAATCAATCAATGTAAAAATATCAACGCAGGACATCGAAATGAAAATTGTTCAACAAAGAACGAAACAAACACAGCAAGAGTATCACTATCAGCTACGTAAACAACATGGCATTGCGCTTCGTACAACACATACACAAACACATACACACGCGCGCATGCACGCACGCACGCTCAAATAAAGACGCGCGCTACCTAAATAGTGATTGCTTGTGTCCTTCATGCCGTATAAAAACAGATTTCCTTCGTGATCATAATAAAAACAAATTCCTTTCGTGATTATAATAAAAACAAATCCCCTTCGTGATCATAATAAAAACAAATCCCTTTCGTGATTATAATAAAAACAAATCCCCTTCGTGATCATAATAAAAACAAATTCCCTTCGTGATTATAATAAATATTTCTTTGCATTGCACATCTACGTATCTCCTGGATCGAACCCTTTCATTCTTCATGCAAGACGGTGATCCATAGTAGCGGCGCTGAATAAGTAGAAACTGTTTGTAAACAAGTCTGACTGGTTTTGGTTCACTGATTGAAGAGGGTTGACGTAGTCGGTGACCTTTAAGAGGCACAATATATATTAACAGGTTAACATAATTGTGGCTGTTTATTGGCTTTCTTGTACTGGTACACAACAGGTTTACACAATTATGGCTGTTTATTGGCTTTCTTGTACTGGTACACAACAGGTTAACATAATTATGGCTGTTTATTGGCTTTCTTGTACTGGTACACAACAGTTTAACATAATTATGGCTGTTTATTGGCTTTCTTGTACTGGTACACAACAGGTTAACGTAATTATGGCTGTTTATTGGCTTTCTTGTACTGGTACACAACAGATTAACATAAAGATTGCCCATGGTACTGGCTAAGTTAGCATAATTATGTTATGGTACTGGTTAGGTCAACATAATTATGGTCTCATGTTAACCTAATGATATTCTTGCTAACTGCTTTCTTGTATAAGAAAGTATTGTGTGTTTTAAATGACAACCAAGTCGGACATTCTTAATGTTTCAAAATGTGTGTGTGTGTGTGTGTGTGTGTGTGTGTGTGTGTGTGTGTGTGTGTGTGTGTGAGTGTGTGACATAATGGCTTCTGTAGCCACACCCATCCCTCCTCTAAAAACAGTCTACGTGTAAACCTACCATCTAGAAAGGCTGATCCTTATCCCCAGGCTGGGAACATACCTGAATTTCCAGACAACTCACTAAAATAACCCATCAAGGTCAGCTCAGCCACGTAATGTACTAGAAACACACTAAACTAACCAATCAAAGGGAGCTCAGCCACGTGAACGAATGTACCAGAAATTCAACTATAAATCATTAGTTGAATGCAGCTGACTGTTGAGGCAACACATATGTTGGCTCCCAGTATTAACAACTTACACTCATATTACTCTTATCACCACTTATCAACACAGAAGGAAATCGTCCTCTGTAAGCAGCTTATTAGTCCAGTTACAAGCACAGAAGAAATAATCCTCTGTATGCTGCTTATTGCCAGTTACAAGCACAGAAGAAAATCATCCTCTGTATATTTTACTGCTGAAGGTATGTGTTTTGCTTGCTTAATTAAAATTATATTAATGTATATCTCTTGACATTAACTTTATTTTAAATATATGATGACCATGTAAGAGTGTTCTTTCTGAGAACACACGAGGACAATTTCTTAGTCCATGTGTATTATATTGGCATTGGCACTTTGTCTGAGACTTTATGTGAGACTATCTACGATATCTGAGA
Organism: Sinotaia quadrata; assembly: GCA_028829895.1. NCBI lineage: Eukaryota > Metazoa > Mollusca > Gastropoda > Architaenioglossa > Viviparidae > Sinotaia > Sinotaia quadrata. The sequence continues at coordinate 30,309,494 of CM054183.1, read as the reverse complement.
TATTGAGTTTGACAAGCATAGAGCTGCGAAACAATGCCAGAACATAGCCACTTTGTCCTGGATGTTGACTTTGACAAGCATAGAGCTGTGAAACAATGCCAGAACATAGCCACTTTGTCCTGGATGTTGACTTTGACAAGCATAGAGCTGTGAAACAATGCCAGAACATAGCCACTTTGTCCTGGATGTTGACTTTGACAAGCATAGAGCTGTGAAACAATGCCGGAACATAGCCACTTTGTCCTGGATGTTGACTTTGACAAGCATAGAGCTGCGAAACAATGCCAGAACATAGCCACTTTGTCCTGGATGTTGACTTTGACAAGCATAGAGCTGCGAAACAATGCCAGAACATAGCCACTTTGTCCTGGATGTTGACTTTGACAAGCATAGAGCTGTGAAACAATGCCAGAACATAGCCACTTTGTCCTGGATGTTGACTTTGACAAGCATAGAGCTGTGAAACAATGCCAGAACATAGCCACTTTGTCCTGGATGTTGACTTTGACAAGCATAGAGCTGTGAAACAATGCCAGAACATAGCCACTTTGTCCTGGATGTTGACTTTGACAAGCATAGAGCTGTGAAACAATGCTAGAACATAGCCACTTTGTCCTGGATGTTGACTTTGACAAGCATAGAGCTGTGAAACAATGCCAGAACATAGCCACTTTGTCCTGGATGTTGACTTTGACAAGCATAGAGCTGCGAAACAATGCCAGAACATAGCCACTTTGTCCTGGATGTTGACTTTGACAAGTTTTGCACCGCAAGCAAAACCAGAGCAAAATGACCCATGTGCTAAGGACTGGTTCAACAACGGACCAAGTGAGTGTTTGCTAACAACATTCATTGGGACTTGGACTGCAGGTCAGGCACACAAAAATGTTATGTATTTATAAAGTCACAATCACACAAATTCAGTCAAGATTCAATGGAATTCACTCAAACTTAAATCACGGTACCTTTACAGATCACTAAGAAACATTCAGAGTTCTCTTATAAACTAATTATAGTTCGCTCATATGAATGAACCTAATAACTGCCACGTGGTCATAGGACTCAAAATGAACATTTTCTATAACTCCACAGGTCATGATTATGATACTTAAATAGATATAAACTCCAATTGTAACTGTTGAACAATTCACTACATATAACCATGCTGTCTTATTTATTTTTTGTTGAATACAATTATGGTTGATAGAGAGACCACTTGTATTAGCAAGACTCACTTACATGTTACATGTTGTAGTCTGTCACCTGTATTTACATGTTGTAGTCTGTCACCTGTATTACTTAACCTTCCTGGCTGTATCAGTGGGCTCGAGCTTTCTTCTAGAACTATCACTCTTCTCTTCAACATTATCTATCATTCATCTTTCTAACGTGTGGCCAGCCAGAAGGTGTGTTCTGAGGGTTAGGCTAAGGCTATGGGTGGCCTGGGGTGATGGAGAATTAACATTTTGCCCATCTCCCAGGAGAACTTCACAGTATAACGGACTGAAATAAGTATGGCCACTTGTATTGGCATTCTTGTACATGTACAAATCAATTCTAGAAAATGTAATTAGTATTTTTGTATTATTATAAATCACTTAAAACATTACAATCCCTGGATTGGCATTTTTGCATGTATATAATTATTCAGCATTTCAGTACATTTTAAATGTATATTTTTGTGTGCATTGCTCATTCTTGTAATAGTGAAAAGTTGTGGAAGCTTGTAGAGTGCATTATTACTGAAATACTTTAATAACTTGAAAGGTTGTCAATAGCCACAAGATTGTAACTATATTAAATCCACCATCACTGCTTTCCTGATGAGTTCCTAATTTATAATAGAGTTTGTGGCAGAGTAAATTTGCCTATCTCCATTTCTAGACTTAATTGTATAAAAAATTTTAAATAGTCGAAACTATATAAGTAAAGTCTTTCGTATGTAGGCTAAATCTCCTTACTGTCTAGAGTGCTAGTTGAAATTGCTTAAGAACACAACAGCGACATTTTGTTGTGACATCACATGACTCGTTAAGTGAGGGCACCTTGTCTAGGGATGGGTGTGTGTGTGTGGGGGGGGGTAGGGTTGTTGGAAATCACCGACAACAAACAGCGCCATCCGAATAAAAACGAAAATAACTCCAGCACAAGCAACATGACACCGACAATTGAAGTCAGGCCAAATGACCTTCAAGGGATGCAACAGCAAGTGTCACGTGCGCTTCTCATACCTCCAAGAAAAGCGCGTGGGTTGCAGACTAAATGGACACCGAGGAGAGTGGAAGTGTTGGAGATAGAGGTGAGTCGGTGAGTAAGTTCTGAGAAAGATTGCAACTCTTCTCCACGATGCCTTGACCTATTGGCCACAATCACCGCTCCCTGGGCTGAGTGACGACAGTGATCTTTGTTGTTGTTGACGTAATCAGTTATCTGTCCTCTCTCCTTATCTTCCAGCATTTCATTATCCCCTTCTCCCAACCCACCCACCTGTGTCAGCGTCTTGACAATAGCGGATCAATTGTTCCAGTATCTTACTTTTTTTTTTTTGGTTTTGTCGTCTGCAGCACGGTACCGGAAATGCTGGTCGATATATGCTAGATTGACATAGTTTCTGTTCCACGCACTTCCTGCTTCTTTAAGATAAGTGCCGATCCTTTGTTTCTTTGATTTTGCGCCCATACATGCGCGCGCACATACGTGCCTGTGTGTGTGTCTTAAACAGAGATACAGGATAGGGTTTGCTGTGAGTGATGGAGTATATTGATCCTTTAGGTGGGGTGTCAGAGTACCCAGTGACTGTACTGAACAGGAAAAACAGCGAAAATAAAAACAAAAACTAACATAACAGGAACTAGCTAGATCCAAACGAATAACGAACCTCAGACTCCCTGTGAAGTTGATGTCATTGCAGCCAGGGATGGGCGGTGTTGACAGTCCCGCTGTAGTTGTTTGATTATATTATGAAAGATTCCAGACAAATAAGTCACACCGGTACTGTCACACGCTTACGGGTACAGACACAGACCTATGTTGTCGCGTTTCAAGTACAGGCACACTCAAGCAGATTGAAACACGCACTTGTCGCAGTCAGCAAACAAGAAAGAGCAGTACAAGTAGACATCAGTCAGCAAACAAGAAAGAGCAGTACATATAGACATCAGTCAGCAAACAAGAAAGAGCAGTACATATAGACATCAGTCAGCAAACAAGAAAGTTCAGTACAAGTAGACATCAGTCAGCAAACAAGAAAGAGCAGTACATATAGACATCAGTCAGCAAACAAGAAAGTTCAGTACAAGTAGACATCAGTCAGCAAACAAGAAAGAGCAGTACATATAGACATCAGTCAGCAATCAAGAAAGAGCAGTACATATAGACATCAGTCAGCAAACAAGAAAGAGCAGTACAAGTAGACATCAGTCAGCAAACAAGAGAGAGCAGTACATATAGACAACAATCAGCAAACAAGAAAGAGCAGTACATATAGACATCAGTCAGCAAACAAGAGAGAGCAGTACATATAGACAACAATCAGCAAACAAGAAAGAGCAGTACAAGTAGACATCAGTCAGCAAACAAGAAAGATAAGTGCATCTAGACATCAGTCAGCAAACAAGAAAGCGGATCTAAACATCAAACATAAAAGGCACACGCTCCTCTCTGCAAAAGTCAAATTAAGGCAGCGCTAAATTTCAGGTATATTTAATCTCTAGACTACTTTCTCTCTTACGCACATTCTCAACTCACAAATCCTGCAGCAATTTTCATTAGCCCCATACATACATGGCATAAGAAATATAGCTTGGATCAAAATTCACAAGTCTAATGTACAACGTAGTCAAATTAGTGAACATAGAAATAATGGTTCAATTACATAAAGCATTCTCCAATTCAAATCATAGATCAATAGCAAATATGTACGAAATTTTTAAAGTCCATTCTCTTTTTATCAGTCAGTTAACTTACTATAAGCTTACTATAACCTTTATGTCTGGACTCTAATTTCACATATCACAGTGATTAGAATATAGAACTTTCTTTAACAAAGTAACATTCAGTCCATCCCGATTGGATGAATTTATTATGAACAAGTGCGAGACTATTAGTCAAAAATCTATTCATCCATTTGGAACTAGTTTGGATTGCATCAGCAAATTATCGTATATTCTTTACCTGAGTTGTTTACTTCCAACTTTGACACTTACAAATATTAGCATAAGCAGTGCCCAAGGTCGTGTCACTTTGACATTTAACAATTTATATAACAATTAAGTTTCAAAATGATAGGCAAATTTACTATGTCAGTTTGTCAAATGGAACTAAAGATAAAATGTGTCAAATGGCACTGAAGAAAAAATTTGTCAAATGGCGTTGAGGATAAGGTTTGTCAAATGGCACTGAAAATAAAGTTTGTCAAATGGCACTAAAGATAAAGTTTGTCAAATGGCACTAAGTTTATATTCAATATACAAAAATTCTCACTCTGTTAATATTGATACTATTCGAAATCTCGACTTATAAGAACGCGCTTAAGTCATTATGATTTTATAAATTCTTTATACCACCATTACTAATTTCTGTAAAGTTTTCATCTACCCCTAAGTTTTTAAGTATTTGTGGGTTTTTCTTTTAACTGTTGTCTTATGTCAGGTCGGGTTTGGGGTCTTGTAGCCGTAATATGAATGTTAATGTTCAAAGTATCCTTTAACTGTCAAATACTTGTAACACCTGACACCACTGAACTGTGAGTGGACGCGTGGTCGGCCTTGTTAGGGTTTTAAGGTAGTTTTTCAACATCTTTCTTAAAATCCCACACCACAGGGAGATTAACCTGTTTGGGGGTTAAAAGTTATCTTTTATATATAGTTTTCAATGATGCAACACTAAAATTTCTTTAAAAGAAGTTAATATATGTATAAATATAAATAATTTGTCACGCTGGAAAAAATTACACATAGCTCAAGGGGTGGTAGATGGGTGAACAGTCGACCTAATTATAAAGTCGGTTTTCACGACGCCTGGTGATTAAAGAATTATAACCAGATCCAAGAAGAGCTTTGCGTTGTAAACCTTACAGACAGATTCACTAAGCTACTTGCGTTGTAATTATTAGAGGCAAATTCACTAAGCTACCTGCGTTGTAATTATTAGAGGCAAATTCACTAAGCTACCTGCGTTTGTAATTATTACAGGCAAATTCACTAATCTACCTGCGTTGTAATTATTAGAGGCAAATTCACTAATCTACCTGCGTTGTAATTATTACAGGCAAATTCACTACTCTACCCGAGTTGTAGTTATTACAGGCAAATTCACTAATCTACCTGCGTTGTAGTTATTACAGGCAAATTCACTAAGCTACCTGCGTTGTAATTATTATAGGCAAATTCACTAATCTACCTGCGTTGTAATTATTATAGGCAAATTCACTAATCTACTAGCGTTGTAGTTATTATAGGCAAATTTACTAATCTACCTGCGTTGTAGTTATTATAGGCAAATTTACTAATCTACCTGCGTTGTAGTTATTATAGGCAAATTTACTAAGCTACCTGCATAGGGAGAACAACTTAGCTACTTGCGTTGTGATTATTAATGAAAATTTACGAAGTTCATCTCATGTCTCACACAGACACACACACGCACACAAACTCACTCACACACACAAACACACACACACGCAGACAATGTCTCACTCTCAGTCGGAAAGATAAAATTAAAGGAGAAATGTTTACTGAGACTCGTTATTTTTTCTAAACAAAATGGTGCGCCAAAAGTCTGGCAGAATTTCCAGAAAAAATTACGCAAAAACTCACGTTCGACCAGCAATGTCACCCGCCCCACACCTTTCCACAGAAGATCATGTCTAGTTTCTTGGGTATTGGTTTTATACAGTGGAACGTGTCCAGTTTCTTGGTGTTGTCTTGAATACAGTAGAAAGTGTCCAGTTTCTTGGTGTTGTCTTGAATACAGTAGAAAGTGTCTAGTTTCTTGAGTATTGTTTTCATATAATGGAACGTGTCCATTTTGGGGGCATTGTTTCCACAAAGTGGAACGTGTCCAGTTTCTTGGGTATTGTTTTCATATAATGGAACGTGTTCATTTTGGGGGGTATTGTTTCCACAAAGTGGAACGTGTCCAGTTTCTTGGTGTTGTCTTGAATACAGTAGAAAGTGTCCAGTTTCTTGAGCATTGTTTTCATACAAGAGAACAAGTTCAATCTGCTGAGTATTCTTTTCACAAAGCCGGAAAATTATTTCTTTTCAAACATGGCCGAGCTTTGGGAAAGAAATGAAATATTCCTCGATCTTTGAGAGGAACACGACAGACATATCAACAGTCGTATTTAAAAAACCCAACTCCTTGAATACAAAGCGTAATTAATGGAATGAAATAAAATGTGTAATTATTAGTACTCGCACTGCGTTACGTCACACACTTGGTGTCAGGTTCTTCGGGACTTACACACGAGCTTACATGCACACTCGCAAATATACACGTACACGTATAACACACGCACATTGATACACAAACACATGTTCACACACATGTAAATAATTACCAATACGCACTTACACACATACACTCAAATACATTTATCGAAAAAAAGTACACATTCAATTACACATTCACACCCAACACGTTCGCAAAGAGGGACATACGTAGTGTGAACTACACTCACGTTTGCTTGAACAAGTACGACACTTACACACATTCACACACTCCTGCGTACGAGTATACGTCAGCAGACACACACACACACAGACACACTCATATACATATATTCAATATTTACACACAAACACACGGACGCGCATGCAATCACATGTAAACAATACACGCGTATATACACATAAATTCGTATACTCTCCGGCATACAAATTCACCTACCCACGAATACACATGCTGATATAAATAAGCAAATACGTATACACACCCGTATACATACGCACATATTACATATTTATATATCTATATGCATACACGAATACATATGCTGATATTAAATAGAGACACAAATGCATACACATAGACGCCCACACAAATACACATGCTCATATTATATATACACACTCTCTTACACACTCTCATATTCTCACTTTCACAAACACACACACACACACACACACACACACACACACACATATATATATATATATACACACACTTTCATACCTAACTGTGTATTAACACATACTCGCAAGGTGTATTTATATATGCTCTTGAACAAGTCATATTATATACTTACTGCTGTAAGTGATGAAAATAAGTTTAATTATTTATCAATATGTTACAAGGATTGCCTTCTAAGAGGTGAAGAAGAATGGGGGAGGGGGACACCGATCTTTCTAGAAAGTCGTGACAGGTAAACAGAGTGGTGACTTTGTCTAACCGTGACACGAAAACTGCTTGAGTGACGGCACGCAGCGCTGCAATTGTCTGCACACTGAGTCAAAACGAAACGAATTTAATTAGACCAGGAAATGAAATACCCACAGCAATCTAGTTCTGTTGCACTTAAGCTCTGTGGACGAAAACACTGAAGAAATTCTATAAAGCCAAGTAAGGTGGACTACTTTTACCCGCTCACCTATAAACTCCGACACCAACATATTTACTTCATAGCGTCTTCGTACACAACCGGAAGTGGCGCACGATTATCGTGTTTTATCTAATTTTAGAGATAGATTAGTTTGTTTAGTTTTTGTTTTAGAGAAAGGTTTAGATTAGGGTTAGGGTTAGGATTAGTTGCAAACAGAAAATAAATTCATACACTAAAACTGTTTTAATTTAGAGTTATCTTTTCATGTACTCATTTACTATACGGAGATGTTGGGACTTCCGGTTAAGTACGGAGTGCTTGCCTATTCACTTAGACTGCTTCAAGTCTTCGGAATTTTTAAAAATTATTATTTCTTTTGCAGAATGGAATTGGATATTGCTCAAAGATCTTATCATTAACAAGATAAGATTTGTCTTCAGTATATTTATAGTCCGAACTATTTTTTTAACTATAATTTTTGGCTAATGAAATAGTATTAAATGCTGACAGAACTTTGGACATGTTTGAGAAAGAATACACTTAGTTGTCAATTCTCAGAGAAAGCGTAGATATTGTACACATACCTAGAGAATCTCACCCACCCCCCAAATCGGCTTTATTCTGCAAAATTACACCACTTTCTTGGTGTGTCTATGTTCCAGAATCCGTCCATTCTGACACCAGGGAAAATAGTAGTAGTATTAGTAGTAGCAGTTTGAAAATTAAAAATAGTAGTAGCAGTTTGAAAATTAAAAATAGTAGTAGCAGTTTGAAAATTAAAAATAGTATTAGTATTAGTAGTAGAAGTTTTAACAGTAGGTAGTAGCAGTAGAGGTATATTTAACAGTAAATTATTTTAGCAGTAATTTTAACGTTAATTAGTGGTACCTTTAACAACTAGTGGAAGTAATAGTGTTAAATTGCAAGAACAAAAATGTCAGTTAAAGTGGTGTATGTAGTAAGCTGTAAGTAAACGTTGTCAAAGCAATAATCTGTGAGTAAAACTTGTCTAATAAGCAATAAGGTATGAGTAAAAGTTGTCTAATCAGTATGTTGTGAGTAAAAGTTGTCTAAGCAGTAAGGTATGAGTAAAAGTTGTCTAATCAGTATGTTGTGAGTAAAAGTTGTCTAAGCAGTAAGGAGGTGTGAGTAAAAGTTGTCTAAGCAGTAAGGTATGAGTGAAAGTTGTCTAAGCAGTAAGTTGTAAGTAAAAGTTGTCTAAGCAGTACGGTGTGAGTAAAAGTTGTCTAAGCAATAAGGTATGAGTAAAAGTTGTCTAAGCAGTAAGGAGGTGTGAGTAAAAGTTGTCTAAGCAGTAAGGAGGTGGGAGTAAGTTTTCAGTAATAGTTGTCTATGTTGTAAGTTGTCAATAAAAGCTAGCTATGTATTAAGTTGTCTATGTAGCAAATTGTCAGTAAACTTTGGCTATGTAGTACAGTGTCAGTAAAATTCTTTGCAGTAAATTGTCAGTAAAAGTTGTCTACGTAACAAATTGTCAGTACAGTTGTCTTTGAAGTTTAGTTATAAGTAAAATTAGTCTAAGCAGCAGTTGGCGTTGGAAATTCAAGAAGGATCCTTGTCTGACGTCAGAAAACAATGTGAAAGATTCTTTATTGTCACAATACACCCCTCTTTTACATATATAACATAACCCGATGACGTCATGGGTTGCTTATCACGCTCAATGTTGATTGGGATAACTTCACAATACGCCCTTATGTTACATACATTACATAACCTGATGACGTCATGAATTGCTTATCACGTCATAGGAACGTTGCAAATTTTGATGACTTCAATTCTTTCTGTCTGTCCGTCTCTCTCTCTAACAGACACCATACGCTCACGCCCGCACATAAGAGTACGCACACAGACACCCGTGTGAGTTCACATGTCCACGAAATAAATACATATAGTTGATTGATTGTCGCATCAGTCATTACATCATACGTGACCGAATTAAGGAAGTGAAACTATGAAAAAATATATTAAACGAAAAGCTAGCACAACATATCTAGCCGTGTGTGCTCACCCACCACCGAAAGATAATTATTGTGTCAGTCTGGTATAAGATTTGACACTAAATGACGTCGAAATCGACCTCCGCCTCTTCCTCGCGAGTCATAACTTAAGCATGTTTGTGCTTTGATTGACGGGTTTCCTTTTTCTTGCACTATGACTCCCTCCCCTCCATCCTTTGCTTCTTGTTTGATTTATCTGGCTGCATGGTCACTAAACCATTAGGATCCCGACTTTATACCTGAAATATTTCGGTGTATGATTGTCGTAAAATGTATGTCGATTTAAAATTAGAGCAAGGTTGTATTGTCGAACGATTTTTTAAAATAAGCATTGATAACCAGTTATAGCATTGATATAACCAGGTATAGCATGGTTGCATTACCACATCACTATTTTAGATCTTGGTTGCATTTGCAAACAATTGTCGTAAAATATGCGATGGTAATAACCAGTACATGGCAGCGCTGCTACACACCAATTAGTTGTCATTTATCGTTTAGATCATTGCTGCATTTCCGAACAGTTGTCGTAAAATACGTGTCGATTACAGCCAAGATCATTGCTGCAATTCTGAACAGTTGTCGTAAAATATGTGTCGATTACAGCCAAGATCATTGCTGCAATTCTGAACAGTTGTCGTAAAAAAATACGTGTCGATTACAGCCAAGATCATTGCTACATTTCCGAACAGTTGTCGTAAAACACGTGTCGATTACAATCAAGATCATTGCTACATTTCCGCATTGAAAATGTTATTCTTACATAATTTATGCATTTAGATTTTCCTAAACTCTTCTATTTAAGGCGAAGTTCTATAGAAATGAAACACTTCTTAATATGCTTCAAGGACTGACGTTTTTGAATATTCTCATTGCATAGTATACGGAAAAATTTAGTGTGCTGTACACACTATACAGTGAGTGTATGTATTGGTAAATGCAACTATAGATGTTGATGTCATGTGCCACACGAACTCCACTCACACCCAGCTTTAGCACAGGCATCTATACAGTCACGTGACTAGTCGCATATAAGATAGATGCAGACTCGTCCCCACTCGCAGTCATGCCTGGGCAGCTAAAAGAATAAAGAGAAGAGAGTCTGGTAAACTGGTAACAAAACTGGTTACAAAAAATGAATGAAACCCACTGGCTGCTGAGAGATGTTACAAGGAAGACACAATAATGGCTACCATTGACAAAATAGAGTGCCCATGAAAATAATTCTTTAAGTAAATTATATAAATTAATAAGGTTCACTCTATTATGTGAATGCAGGATAACGAGAGTCAGTTCATTAAGTATATACTCTCCAAACTTGCTGCACATTGTGCTGAGGAGGATTCTAGAACAGCTGTAGTCTTGCAGAAGGTGTCTTCCCAGAGCATGGGTGACTGACAGCTTGGACTAAGTTGAGGTAGAATGGTAGCTAAAGTTGTAGCATGGGGTCAACGCATAACCTTGGGCTATAACTGGGCCAAGCAAGAGTCAAAACGTCTGTATGTACTTGTGTAAAATCCGTTTCAAGTAAAGGTGAGCTCTAGAACAAAGCACTATAAAATACAGTCACAGTTAAAGTGCTACATGCTTTTAATATGTGTACTCTGTCACCTGCTACAATGTTAAGATACGTAAAGGACTTTAATGATCTCAGCGGACATACTGGCTCTGCTATTCATACATAACACTGTAGTTATTAACAAATTAGGAAATGAACACTGTAACACAAGCTAATTTATTTGAGATCACATAAATTGGTACACAATAAACACCATACTTGTATATAGTGTATAGTGTATCAGGGTAAACCATTCTTGCTTTTCTATCAGAAAAAGGTATAAACAAAAGATTACTGTGTATAATTTCCCACAAAAATGCCCAGTTGCACAATTGTCTAGTGACACAGCATACTGAGATAATTATGGAATTTGTCTACAGGCGTAGACAAATTAATTCCAAGAAATTGCTGGAAATTACTTTATTATTTGCTAGTGTAAAATATTCCAGGCTAACGTAGGTAAACAAATAGTGCGCATGAGCAGACTTGCAAAATTAGCGTTAACAACCCTCATTTATTACAGGCCATTTGCACGTATGCACGCATGCACACACACACACACACACACACACACACACACACACACACACACGCACACGCACACACACAAACAAACACAAAGAGAAAAATGCATAAGGCTTGAGCAGTATCCGATTGCATTTAGATATGTACCAGAAACCCTAACCGAAAACAAACACAGCAGCGACAAACAAAAAAGTTATCAATCGTTGGTCCAGAATGCAATGAACACTATACTCGTTTTATAGCAGTCACGTGATACGTACGTTGTTGTTTTGATTTACACTCAGCCTGACACAAAAAGTATTTCCTCCAATCCTCACAGAAAGAGAATACATTAGAGATGGGTGTGTAGAAAAAAATTATACATTAAAATCAACAAATGACGTCATTGAATTAATTAAAATATTTCAGTCTGTAACAACACAATAAATAAGACGAAGAAAACAAATATAGGTTATTATTTTACTAATAATATATATTTATTTATAGAGAGAATATATAAATGATTTTGCCATTAATTTCTTATTTATATGTGGATTTAGTTTCGTTCAGGTAAATATCCAAGACCGTTCGATTAACACATCAAGAATGGTTACAAGAAGTGCAAATTTAAAACGAAAAACGAGGACCTTTGTCGGCTCATAAATGAAGTGATTTGAAAATATGCCATGTGCAGACTGGGGTTCGAACACCGATCACTCGTATGAGCAGCCAATCAACTTTCATTTATTGAAAAATTCTGGAAGAGTTTCAATTTGAGGAACGTTATATTCTACCCTATTTGAGAGAAAGCTTTATTCCGTGAAGAAAGAAAATCAGACTTGTTTATTCGATGTAACCCAAGACATTAATAAATAAACTAAAACATTCTTCAGTGGTGACTACGGGGGCTGGAGTGGGGTGGGAGAGGTTATCTATAAAGTACGTCACGCTTCTGGGAAATTTATTTCCCTACCAGCTCGTCTCAACCTGTCACACTGACCTGTCCCCTCTTCAAAAAGTAAGTCACGAGCTTGAGGGCAACCGAGTCCATTAAAATGAAAACAATGACGTACATTTTGAAAGGTGTTTGTTGTTGTTTTGGGTTGTGAGAATTAAACAGATTTTACAGGACGTGAGCGAAGAAGTTAAAATAGCTTCCTGTTTTTAATGAAATGCGCATATCAAATGACATTTCACAGAGACTCTGTTGCAAAGTCTATCAAATAAAGACGTGTTAGAAAAAGAAATAACATTAATTAATGTTAGCCTTAAAGCTGAGAAATCCTAACAGCTACCCTTCTTCCATTGCAATAAGTGGCCTTAATATATATTTTTTTAATTTTCCACAAGTGATGCTAACTTTTACGTTCTATTGTGTATTTACGGAACAAGTTCTTTAGGTCGTAAACCTCGTACTTAGAGTGGGTGGGGGTGGGGGTGGGAGGCTGTGATTTTAGCGTCCATATTGTATTAATAGTAATGGATATGAGACTGTAATAATACAATTCTATGAAATTATAAAATCTTTGCTGATTAGTTGGTCGTAAAAAAAAAAGCGAAGCAAATGCATAGTTTCACTTCATGCTTTGGTATGCATTGGAATTACTCTTTCCATGTTTGTTTTAAAATGTGTTCTGTTTGGCTGGGATGTGGATCTAACAAAACAAAGACTTAAGGATACTTGCACAAATACACTTACACACAAATACACACCCACACACATGCGTCAAATACACCTAAACACACATAAACGTAGAAATGCACACATAAATACATATACACAAATGACACACACACACACACACACACACACACACACACACACACACAAGCGTAGAAATACACACATAAATACATATGCATACACGTAGAAATATACACATAAATACATAAACACATGTACACACACAAAAGTAGAAATACACACATAAATACATATACACACATAAACACGCACGCACACACAGACACACACAAATAACTGATAAAAGGAAAAGTAGAAGACGTCAACGTGCGAAAGACTCAAGCATCAAACTTTCAGTCTTCGTTACCGGAAAATCTATTTGAAAGATATAGTGTTAACTTCGACTATAGACCATATATATATATTAATACCCAACTACCATCGAAGTATATTAGTACTCGTTATAAACAGTATATTAATAATACTCTTCTACAAGCCAAGTATATTAATAATACTCTTCTACAAGCCAAGTATATTAATAATACTCTTCTACAAGCCAAGTATATTAATAATACTCGACTACAAGCCAAGTATATTAATAATACTCGACTACAAGCCAAGTATATTAATAATACTCTTCTACAAGCCAAGTATATTAATAATAATCGACTACAAGCCAAGTATATTAATACTACTTTGATTATTTTGTCATTTGTCATATTTTACATTTCATTTCAACAAACATTACATTACATATGTATTATTGCAAATTTATTTTCAAAGAAAGAGGTATGTTATTACGTGAACGTGATTTTTCAAACACAAGAAAAGTAACATCTACTGTTTATTTATTTAGCTGACAGTTTTCTTAGCCGCTAGCATGGTTTTCACCTGTTGCAACATTCTCGTTTCCACACACCATTCCACCTGTTGCAACGTGGAAACGATGTACACGTCATTTTGCCTGTTGCAAAATTCTCGTTTCCGCACACCATTCCGTCTGTTGCAACGTGGAAACGATGTACACGTCATTTTGCCTGTTGCATCGTTTTCACACTGCTCGTGTAGTTTTGCCCATTTCCTATTCCCTTCATCGCGCGTTCGTTCTGACGCAAATAGGACTGTCAAATATGGCGGCTCCGAGACATCACTCCTGCAGAGTTATGTGCTATTTAGGTATGGATAGTACTTAAGTGAACTGCACAGTAAAATACTTCTGCAGAGTTATGTGCTATTTAGGTGTGGGTGGTACTTAAGTATACTGCACAGTAAAATACTTCTGCTTACATGAAATATAGGAACTAACATGCAGCTCACGGTGAAATCTTTGGTAGGCCTACCATTTTGTAGTTCTCAGTAAAATCTAGGTAATAATGTTTTGTTTAGTTGTCAGTAAAAGACTGACAATAATGTGTACTGCACAATTAACTCTTAGTACTATTTATTAGTGTACATTGAAAAAAAATTGATGTTAATGAGTAGTCATATTAAAAATATTTATGATAATGACGAATGATCTACGTCACGTGGGCCACGTTTAACTACAAATCAGCAAACACGGAAATGCACCCTGTGTTAGGCGTCATATCCAGCCTATTTTTACAGCAATCCATAAGGAAATACTAAGAATTCTCACACAGTCTACATTATATCCTCAAATGCTTCGGAATCATGCGGAAATACTAATTATACGTATACACTCGGCATTATATTTGACCTATTTTAAGGCTGTTATGCAAAAATACACATCATGGTCTTACACTATATTGGAGCATTTACGACTGTTCTGTGTAAAATAGTAGTCGTTCCGAATACTAATCCAACGCATTTTAAAATTTACGTCATATGGAAATGCAAATTACGTGTGCAGTACACTTTAGTACCAAGATGTCGTGTTAACAACTCGACTTAAACGTATCTTATACAAGTATTATATTGAAATTAAAGTTCTTATTATTGCCAAGATTTTACTCACAGTATTATACTGAAATTAAAGTTCTTATTATTGCCAAGATTTTACTCACAGTATTATACTCAAATTAAAGCTCTTATTATTGCCAAGATTTTACTCACAGTATTATACTGAAATTAAAGTTCTTATTATTGCCAAGATTTTAATAACATTTACGCATTAATGATGCGATTTCATGTTAAGATATATACATTAGTCCATTGTAACCTATTGTACCCCCCTAATAATGAAATCGCCTTAACAACAGGATTCTATTGAAAATGTTATCAATTTTATTTTCCCGTTGATAAACAACTTCCATCTAGATGTTCAGCGAAACTTGAAAACAATGTTCAGAAAAGATTAAACAAACATCAATCATAATTAGCAGGTAAACCAATATTTGTGGTTTAATCACCACGCGGACTATATAAACTAAGAGTTATTGATGCTACTAGAGATTGCGATATCTACAGTTGTTATAAATTATTTGGACAGCTTAAGTTTCTCTGAGATGTTATGCTTGACACAGCGATCGCTCACACCCATACTGCCCTGCACCGTCCCACACTACCCTGCACTTATTGAAACAGCCAAACGCTTGCTCTGCTTGGTTAAAAGAACCAGACATAATTATTACAGGGAGGCAAGAGTAGACTCAGCACCGTGTTTCTTTTCAGCGACCAGCTAACGACTTTTGAGTTGAAGTCACACTTTCTTTTGTTTGCTGGCCTACGGACTCTTGGAAAGAGACAGCATATAAGAGGAGATAACTCAATGGCAGGAAATATTCAGAGGAGGAAGAAGGTGCAGCTGCTTTGTCGCCACTGACATATCTCTTTGTCCCAGCTGAGCACAGTTCAGGGTGCTCACCAGAATTTCATTCTCCGTGTGATGGCAGCAAGGTTTTGAGTAGCACTGCAATATCTTGACAATTTTTTTTTTTTAGTTTTCGACTGTTCTTCTTGTCCTTATGTCATGGCAACCGCAGTCGGAAATGTATTACCAAAGATATACTTAGAAATAGAAATTAAAGTCGTCGCCATCAACCTGAACCGCATTGAGGCAGAAAACGATAAGAAAATGTTGAATCCAAAAGTAAACAAAACCCAACGAAGCACACATTTCAAACACAAACGATAGTAGACGACCTTACAACACTCACATCCATGGAAGCCAATACCACCGCAATGTGAAATGTCCCTTCCAACACCAAATCAAGATTGACTGAAACACTCAACACGATGCTGAAATCCAGGCTTTAAAATTAAAACCAATCGCTCTGCAACAGTTTAAATGGAACAAAGGTCAACAGCCCTTGCAATGGACCAGAGAGTGCAAACCATGGCCGTAAGTCAAATTGGTGGCGTACCAGCATATCGGCGAACCAGTTGCAGACATGCATACTTAATCAGTGGTCCATACTCTGCACTGGCACTTGTAGATTTTATATTTTATATTATTGCTAATATTTGGTATAATTAATTATTACAACCCCACTCCACAGCGGCGACAACATGGATACCCAACTATGGCCATTGAAAGGAAATAACCCTGGATACACAACTATGGCCATTGAAAGGAAACAACCCTGGATACACAATTATGGTAATTGAAGGAAAATACATGGACTGAAAATCCGACCAGAAAAAAAGGTTCTCTGAATAATCGTTGCACAGCCTAATTTTATATAAGCTTCATTCTCACCACCACCACTACCACATCTCACAAGTCTCAGGACAAAGCTGCACTGCACAAAATAAGGAAGGAGGAAATAACACCAATAAACGCACAACAAAAACATTCACCCCCTTCTCACATTAGAAGACAATAACAAGAAGAACAACAGCAACAGCCGCAATCATCACTCCCTTATAAGGGTTCCAGGAAGTCAAAACAACAACTGCAACAACAATGGCCAAATCACTCTAGTTGCACACGGGGTTCTTCACTCTCCCTCCACCCCCACCCCTCTTCGCAGACTTGCTGCAATTTATAATGGACATTCTATATATGCCTCCTCCACCACTACCTTGGAGATAATCCAGCTGGCCCAAGGAGAACAACCAGAGGCAGAAAAATTGATCATCAGACACAACAACAACAACAAATACCAAGTAAGCAACAATAAGCATCTTCAGGACGCCTAACAACAGCATCGACTAGGGGCTCGAACATCCCGGGCGTGTGTAACTATCTGTAAGACAAACACCACCATCACCCACGTCCACCACCACCACCACCAGCCCAGACTAATGAGCAGCAGTCCTCGTCTCAGGAAAAATAACTGCAGGACAAAAAGGAAAATTCACATTACAAAGAAAGCGCAACAGAGTGGTAGAAGTCGGCACAGATGTCTAGTTAGGTCCCCTTCCTCCCATAGCCCCCTCGCTCCGCACGAAATTGGCAAAAACCGGAAGCGTTCCCATAAATCAGTCAATCATTCATTCACTCAGTCAGTCAGACTCAGTCAGCTGGACAGCTGTCCATCGTGTTCAAACTAATCAAACGTGTACTTGATGTAGAATTCGCTTCTGAAATAATGACCGGGGGAGGGGGAGTGGAGTGGAGAGGTGGTCTCTGAACATTGTTAAAATACTGATAGTTCTTCTAGATGTCTCATTGACTACATGTCTAGGGCAGTGACAGCATTACACAATGTAACAACTAAACATTTATATAATGTGTACAAGAGGACAGGGTAAATCCTTAGGGATTTTACCGCTTTATATGTTCATTGTAACTTATAAATCAATGGCTTCAGAAGTAAGTCGATTTATTTAACAAAACGGTGGATAAAATAATTATACAATAAAGAGGGGATTTTGATAATCGTGTACACTTTATCTCTGTAAGGTGGCACAATAGGTTCCAAGCAAAACTTTTCTCACGTCTCACAAGACAAATTATGGAATGAATTCATTTCTAATTAATTTCCACCTTCATTGTCCAAGAATTCGGTCGCATATTTTAATTTTTCTTAAACCTCGTGACTTGTTGCTTTCACTTAAAATTAAATCAGTCACACCTGACCTAATTACACGTCCAAGAATTATTTAGTGTCCACTCGAGAAAGAGACATCTGTTACAGCTTAGACACACTTTAGAGGAATACATTTCTATAATTAGCTACAGTGTCGCGGCTATCCTGTCCAGTGGTTACATTGCGTTAGTACGTATACACTCATACATATGTCTTTATTACAAGAATGAGGTCTTTATACGAAACTAAAAACGCCTATAATGAAAATGAAAGACTCATTACATTAATGCGGGCCCATTTGTGCAATGTTTATTATGATATTAGCCTTGTGTTTTATACTATGTTTTTCTGATAAAGGCCCATGGGCTGCATTATGTCTTTTCTTGAAGATGGCCCATTAATTTTGTTGTATATGGGCCTTATTGATTACACTGAAAGGCCAAGCCTTCGATGGAGGCTGTCATTGATGTTTTAATTTATCTTCATTTGTTGATGTTTCCTCCTGGTGAAAGAATATTATAGTGATGATTCCAATCATTTTTCTGGTGAATGTTCAGTTGTTGTTCATTTTAAAGGAAAGCCACTTTGTTGATGTATTATGCTAAGGGCTAGTCTGTTGATTGTTGATGAATTATGCAATAGTGAAGGCCACTTTGCTGATATATTATGGTTAAGGCTAGTGTGTTGGTATAATTATTATGCTATAGTGAAGGCCACTTTGCTGATATATTATGGTTAAGGCTAGTGTGTTGATATAATTATTATGCTATCGTGAAGGCCACTTTGTAGATATGCTATGTTATGATGAAGATTTAGTTCGTCTGGTGTACCTATCTTTGTACACACACGCACCCCCACACACACACACACACGTCTCAAAAACTGACATTGCATTTTTTTTTGTATAGACCCTCAGTAAGTCTCCCCTTACTCTATTAGCCTCCCCTTACTTAATTATCAGATTAGCCTCCCCTTACTCAATTATCAGTGACCTAATATAAAAATAAACGCATATTAATACACTTCACGATCTCAGTGCTTAGTTTAATAAATAGTCTATTTCAGTGTTTATATAAGGCGCTACCCTCCATAAGTAGCTGTATATTTTTCCTTGCAACCCAAACTGATATCTCCTTCTTTGCATTATGTACAGCACTGAGGGCGTTGCCTAGTAAGGATGAAATTCCGCCCTCGTGTCTTAGAGACCACGGCACCTTGACGTGCAAGAGTAGGAAGGGTGTATGTGTGCGTGTTGCCCTTAGCAACGCCCCACATAGTAAGGAAACAGGGTTCAGGGTTTAGTGTGCCGTAGCCCAGAGCGGACGGCAGGGGCCTCTATGATTGACTAGCATGCACGCTGAGTCGCGCGATTGGGTCGTGACATATACGTAACTTTGAAGTCAAAGGGACTCGTAGACGTCACGCACTTTGAGTCCGTGATGACTTAGAGGTACGTCACTACAAGGCTATGCAGGTTGTGGGGTGTACGTCACGGTGACGGTGACGGGAGCTCGCGAAGTGTACGTCATTTTAAGGTGTACACATCGTAAGGTGTCACATCAACGCGAGATCGTCGATATTATGAAAATGTGTCATGCTCGGATTATAAATACATTACCAAGGGATACCAACTTTACGCGAAATTACGCTTATGTAAAAAAAAAAAAAAAAGCGTCATGATTGTTGCATCAAGCTGTGTGTGTGTGTGTGTGTGTGTGTGTGTGTGTGTGTGTAATTCGAGGAAGCTTTGTCATTCGCGAAATCTTTCTCGTCAGAATGACGTCAAAATATTGACCGGAGTGTCACTACCAACTTTGAGACGACGTCAACATTAGCAACACGGCATCCTTCATCTACACCAGGGGTACGCAAACCGCGGCCCGAGACATTGCTCTGTGCGGCCCCCGGAGGACTTTAGGATGTTACCATTATTTGTGGCCTGCAGCAATCTGTTCGATTTTGAGGCTGGCGACTACAAAACTCGAACCAAATATTGACAAAGGTGTTAACAACATTCAGGCTCACCCTTCTCACTAAAGACTAAACCTAGGTTAGTGAGACAAAAGCGAATGTAAAGCACATTATTTCATTATTTGTGTTGTTCTTTTTGTACTGAGCCATCCATGTGGCCCTCCACGCACTATTAATTAGAAATGTGGCCCTCTGCTCTAAAACGTTTGTGCACCCCTGATCGACACCTACAACCAGAGCCTGTGATTCTTATTTTATTTGCAGGATTTGGGTTTGAAAATCCTCTTATTTTCCAATGGGCGCAAGCCTCAAGAGAAAGAGTTGTGTTCTGGAAGGGTGACGATTATCTTTAGTGTATTTAAGGGGTGCTTAGTGGCTTAAGTGCAACATTCTTGGATTTTCTGGGCGCTTAGTGTCTTAAGTGCAACATTCTTGGATTTTCGGGGCGCTTAGTGTCTTAAGTGCAACTTTATTGGATTTTCTGGGTGCTGGTCCCAGACCGTGGCCTATCGAAGTTCGCTCTCCGATGTTCAACTGCCAAGAGATCTGTAGTGAAGGGACCAGATTTATCGTCTTCTAAGACCTCCACCTTGAGGTAGGCAGCGGCTAAGTATTTTGTCACCTGAGCAAGACGATTGTTTTCAAGACTATTCACTTTATTGCTTCCGCTGGCCCCTTTCCGTATTCTTTTGCTAATGCCATTCGCTAATAGTAGTTGTTAATCCCTAATGCAATTCGCTGATTCTTACTCTATTGCTAATGGCAGCTGTTAATCCCTAATGCAATTCGCTGATTCTTACTCTATTGCTAATGGCATTTGTTAATCCATAAGGTCATTCCTGATTCTTACTCTATTGCTAATGGCAGTTGTTAATCCATAATGACATTCGCTGATTCATAATTTATTCCTAATGGCAGTTGTTAATCCCTAATGTCATTCCTGATTCAAAATTTATTCCTAATGGCAGTTGTTAATCCTTAATGTCATTCCTGATTCATCATTTATTCCTAATGGCAGTTGTTAATCCCTAATGCCATTTGCTGATTCTTACTCTATTGCTAAATCTAGTCAGTGATTCCTACTCTATTGCTAATGTCACCAACTATCAACGAACGAATTGTATCAATCTCGTCAATAAATTGCCTTAGAAAACCATAACATAATTGAGCACAATGTAACAGTAAGAGTAAATCCCACGTGACGTACAGTTTGCAGTTTTATAAACTACTGGACAAACTAAGTGTCGACATAGTGCTGCCCAACTTGCCGAATCGACCAGTCAGGTAAATGTATGCGAACTCTCCATTAGTAGTGACCGACCAGGCAAATATGTGTGAATTCTCTATCAGTAGTGACCGGTCAGCAGCAACTTTTCAAAATTGCTTCTAGTGCTATCAGTCGGATAAAAGACGTAAAGTTTAAATACTAAATTTTTGTCAGATAGTTGCACTAACTAAATATTTAATTATTGATTCTAGTTCTAAAGAATTATTCTGTAGCACTAACGAAACATTGAATTGTTCATTCTAGATGATAAAGTCATTTTTATTCTGTAGCACTTACAAAATATTGAATAACTTATTCTAGTTGGTAAAGTCATTTTTATTCTGCAGCACTAACAAAATATTGAAGCATTCATTCTAGATGTAAAGTAATTGTTATTCTGTAATACCAATAAAACATTCAACCATAAATTCTCGTGTAAAGGAAATTAAAGTTTGTAGGCACGAACAAATATGTCATTCATTAATTCTAACTGTAGGATTAGCTTCACTTTATTGCACCAATTTTTCGATTGTTAAATCTAATTATAGAGTCAGCTTCCCTTTATAGCAATAGCATAAATTTCAGTCGTAGTTCTAGCAACTCATTAAATATGATATTTCTCTAATAAAGATAATAGAAAAATTATCTTGTAGTTTGTAGGTTAATTGTCAGCCGTCTGTGTCAGTAAAGCATAAGATGATTAATTCTTGTGATGTGGAAAACACTGCCAAGCTTGCTTGCAGACGACAGTTCTAAATGTCTTGACGTTACAGCAGAGTATGTAGTAATTTGTAAAACTCGTGACACTATTGACGCTGTGAACAAGAACACTTCTTTCTCAAAGTTTTTAATTTAAAAAACAACAACAGAAGACTGATTCTGTGTACGTTTGATTCCCGTGTAAAATACAAAACCAAATGCACTGCAAGAGTATTTTGCAGACAGCTACCTAGCACCCTCTTCCCCCTCCCATCACTAAAACGACTCAGCATTATTATTTGCAATCGCTTGTCAAACTTCTGGTCCTAGAAACGCCACAACCTAACCAGCCAATCAATCAAAATCAGCCTGTGAACTAATGTTTTCCGTACCCAACCTACATACAGCATATCATTTAGCCAGCCAGCCAACCAATCAACTCAGACCAATTAACAATTTGATCAACCAGCTAGCTAACCAAACCAACCAACTACCTCACATACTCGAACTATTTCCATGCATAAAAAAAAATTACATACTCAACAAGCCAGCCAATTGATTGTTATTGTTAAATGTTAATTATTAAATTCTTTTTATTTGTTAAGACCTCTTTCGTAGTGATTTTTTATGCATATATAGACCTAATCGTGGTTTGGATGGGGGATCGATTGAGATAAATGTGACATTCTGAATGCATAAGGATTTAAGAGAGTTTTAACGGTTTCCAAGACGGCTATTGTACGCAAGTTTGTCTGTTCGTGAATCTGTTTGTCTGTACTACAAAGACGCATTTTCATATGAGACGAAAGATAAATTTGAGCAACCAGTCTGTTTAGGGAAAGAGGGGAAATTAATTTAACTAATAAATTAAAGTTCCTAAGCAGGGTCTCTAAATAAAAACTGGACACGTAACAAGTGCGTACAATAGCCGCTTAGCCAAACATCCATCTGTAAGTGCATATTTGTGTGCGAGTGTATTTTTGCACGCTTACATATATGCACATGTGTTTTGTATGCGTCTGCCTGCGTGTGTGGATGTGGATGTGTGACAGCGCGTGTGCGTGGGTATGCTGTTCGCGCACGCAAGAGAGTTCTTCATTTTACAACCTACCGTGTTTGTTTTTTTTCATCCAGTGGCTAATCTTCCAGTGGCTAATCTTATCTCTCTTTCATTCTCCTTTTTCATCTACCTCGAGTCCTTTATTTTTTTTTTCTTTCGGGGGCCCCCACCCTTTGAATGTTTTATGCTCGACTCGATCTCAGTTTAAACGTGCTTGACAAGATAGAGAACATGGCTTTAACTTAAACTTAAAGCTTGAAAGAACATGGCCAGAACCATCGGCCATTTGACTTCCGAACACATCGAGAGTACTCCTCTTGTCATCGTTTTTATTTTTGCGGAAAGCTTTCGGGTTGTGGTGATTACGGGGTGTCATTATTATCTTTTTTATGATCAGGTGACGAGGTAACTTAGTTGTCTCTTTCTTGCGGTGCGTTCGTCCGAGCAACAGGTCGGGACAGGAAACAGAATTGAGGTCTAGCGTTTATCACAGCACATTCTACCCGCACAGAAATGTCCGGGTGTGTCATCATATCTTGTTCAGCACACGATATAGAATTGCTTTCCTGGTGCGTCGGGTATGTGTGTCAGTCATAAAGCGGCTGTGGTTGGCTTCATGTATTGTAACGTAACATTTCCTACCCTATTCTGCAGAAGAAGCCAGTAAATGGTCCTGGTTTTGTTCTTTGATCCGAAAATTGTCAAATTCAGCGTTCCTCAAATTCATGATGCATGTAAGTTATTTTTTTTAAAATAAAATAAAATACTTGATACTTTTGCACAAATTTTGCGTTAAGACTCGAGGGTCTAATTTTTTCTTAGGGGGATAAGTGGAGGGCAGAGGAGCATATAAACTACAGCGCATGGCTACACGCTCCACCATCTTATCAGTCGGTCGCGCTCATAAGCGTTGGCAAGGGACGTCACCCTGTTGCTGTAAAGACGTCACCCTGTTGCTGTTGGTATTTGTAGAGCGAGCTGCGGTTAAAACTGTTTCAATAAATTCAATCTGCACTCCCAGACCCAGCGCCTTGCCCTCCCATAGCGCATGTTTACCCGTATCTATTCCGGGTACACAGCTTGTTTTCTTGGTGTTGACGTTTAACGTTGTACTTCGCCATGAATGAAGTTCATTTTCCGGGTCGGGTGGGATGGAAGGCTCAATTGCACAACAAAACCCATTTTGGCTGTGTTTTCTGGGTTGAATTTGTTTTTATTGTGAGCAAAAAGAGTTGGAAATACTGTTATTTGTCACTAATTTCTGCGAATTGAGAACACTAATTATTTATTTAGTGCTGCTTATATTCTTAGCAATTGTGACGTGATCTTTTAAGTGAATAGTGGTTGCTGAGCTACACATAAAGAGTCGATGCTCTATTTACTATATGCACCGAAAGAAAATAAAAATGTATTATTAAAATAAACAAAATAATGTCGGTAGAATACACTAGTTAGTACGGGATGTTTTGACACTTCTCTCAGTACTCTGGCCGACTCCACAACAGGACTGTGTGTGTAACTAGGCACGACTTAGAAACCGATTTTTTTTAATTTTTACAACAGTTTAAGTTTTAGAAGTTTTATTTCCTCTCCTAGTCTTTTGTTTGTTTGCTTGTTTGTTTGTTTGAAGTGGTAGGCGGTAGGAGTAATACATTAAAGAAGACTTATTTACTTCTAATTTTATTTTTAGGTAGTCCTAATCTCATTTCACGTTTAATTGCTTTACCTGTCATTTGGAGCAAGCTGTAGAAACAGTATTTTTTTATGTCACGTGACGTCAAACAGTTTGTGATTATATAT
The DNA here is from genome assembly GCA_028829895.1 of Sinotaia quadrata. NCBI lineage: Eukaryota > Metazoa > Mollusca > Gastropoda > Architaenioglossa > Viviparidae > Sinotaia > Sinotaia quadrata. The sequence goes on along the minus strand of CM054183.1, from coordinate 30,284,453 downwards.
ATGGGGGAGATGGTCTGTTGCTCAAATGTGGGAAGTTATTATTTATCATTAGAAATAAAAAATTAAAAAAATAATAAATTCCTTTCCTGGAATTTTGAGAGGAACTGGAATGTCTGAGAGCCTAACAATTTAAAGATCCCAGTTCGTTGAAGATCAAGACAATTAAAATTTCTCAATTGTTTGAAGAGGATAACATTTTTTTAAAATGTAGCTAATTAATTAAAGATCAAAATAATCTGAAGATTACAATCATAGATATGTAATCGTCTTCGCGATATGAAGATGACAATGTTTTTTCAAAAAATCTTAACAACTTGAAGAATGTAACAATTATATTTTAATTATTATTTGAAGTTGAAATGTTTGCAAATTTTAGTTAGGGTAACAAAACGGTAAGATTGTCTTTCTGTCTTTCAAAATTTCTCGTTGTTAGATTTGAAATCCGACTGCTTGACGTGAGGGTATTCTGATTCGTTCAAAGTCTGCTATCACCGTTTTCCTGAAGACTACACATTCATACATTTTTGTTTCAAAGGAAATTAACCAGACAGCAAGTGGTCTTTCACCCGCCCAAGGAAGGTACTGCGCACCTGTCTTAATCGAGACGTTTATCTTTCTTTTTAACTCTTACGATCAATTTCTTATTCCTGTTTCAAAGCTTTAAATAGATAGCATCCCTAAAGATGCGTGTAATATTTTATCATCTCCCCTGTTTAAGGTGAGTGTGCAAATCTTCCTTCGCCGCATTCAGTAGATAACCTATCAGTATCAATATCTATCTTCTACAGGAGACTCGACTTGTACTGTTTCTTTATAGGTTAAACATATCCTGTCTTATAATTAATTTACTTTTTGTTTTTGTAAACCTGCGCATAACTTTTGAATTGAAGCAGCCCCCCGTCTTACCACCACAAAACCACCACTACCACCACCACCCAAAAAAGACTAAACAAAAGCCACAACAAGCAGTCAGTTTGTGTGCTTTGTGTCAACAGCTTTCGCTGCCTCTGTTTCACCTCTTGAATTGTCATTATAATTTCTGCAGTCAAACGTAGAGAGCTGCGCTGAAATACGGCAGGCTACAAGACAAGACTACATTATAATTTGATGTTATTGCATTTTAACCAGGTGCAGTTTGGTCATGTGCACTGCAAGATAATTGAAAAGTAAAAATAAAGAAGATTCAAAGAAAAGGAAAAGGTTTCATGAGATGTCACTAAAACCTACTCATATTCTGATTAAATAATTGCGAAAAATATTTAACTAATGAGGGGCTCACTGTCCTTAATATAGTATGGGTATGCGTGTGTGTATGCGTATGTGCGTGAATGTGCATGTTTGTGTGCGTGTGTATTGTGTGTGCGTGCGTGTGCATGTGTGTGCTTGTGGGTATGCGTGTGTACGTGTGAGCGCGTGCTAGGAAGTTGTGTATGGGTAAATGTTCGAGCGTCAGATTTCTGCTGTAGAATGTTCGTGTGCAACCAAGGTACCTGTTATTTAATATAACTCTGTCACTGCTGTAGAATGTTCGTGTGCAACCAAGGTACCTGTTATTTAATGTAACTCTGTCACTGCTGTTCCCTTTTGCATGTAAACACTCTTATCTGTTGAATAGAGAAAGAAGTCACTACGTCAGTCTATTTCGACCGTCACTCACTCACTCACTCAGTAATCAATTCAATCAGTCACTTGGTGAGTCATTCATTCAACGAACAGTGAGACAATCATTTAGTCAATCAATATCATTTAGCCAATCCCTAGTGAGCCAATTATCCATATAATCAGTGAGTCATTCAGGTAAGCAATCACTCACCTAGTCAGTCAGCGAAACAATCAGTGAGTTAATCATTCACTCAGGTTGTGAGTCATTCTCTGAGTCAATTTTATAGTCAGTCACCCAAACATTTAGTCAGTCAGTACATTACTTAGTTACTCAACCACTTAACAAATACATAGTCATCCAAAGACTTAATCTTTTATTCAATCAGTACTTAATCTACTTAATCACTAAGTCAGCCATTTAGTCAGTCAGTAAATTACTTAGCCAGTCAATCACTTAGTCAATTACATAATCAGTCACTCAAATACTTCGTCATTCTTTATTTCAGTTACTTGCTTGTAGTAACTCATTCAATCATTTAGTCAGTCAGTAAATCGTTAATCAGTCACTCAGTCAATCGTTCACCTAGCCAGTTAGTAAATAACATAGCGTTCAGCCAATCTTTATGGAGTGAGCTACTTAATTAGTCATTCCGACTTATAGCAAGTGAGTTAGACAGTGCACTAAGTAGCTCTTGCATGGACACACGTAGTAATGACATTATTCCGCCTTTTATACAGCTTAACTAAAATGTGCAGACATTTGTTTTAGCTTACCTGGCCGTCAGGGACCTTAATATGTATGTCCGTGTGTGTCTGCGTTTGTTTTGTGTAAATGTTTTTGTGTAAGAGCATGCATTCGTGTGGGTATAAGTTTATGTATATGTGCTTATGTTTAGGGACTGTATAGTTTGTTTAGGGGCTAAAACTAGCTTATATAGTAAGCAGCATTTTTCAGAGCTGAAACGCCTATCATGAAACCACACACATACACACACGCACACACACACACACACACACACACACACACACACACACACACACACACGCACACGCACGCAGGCACGCAAACATACACACATGCATACATATATACACGAACGCATGTACATACACAAATGCACAAATACACCTACACACATAAACATGCACATACAATCACCAACACCACCAGCCACGCGCACAACTTTCACTGATCTTAACAAACTAAAGCACCTTTACTCGAGAGAGAGAGAACAGGAAAGGGAGAGCACAGTAAAGGAATAGTATATTAAAGGGAGAGAACAGTAAAGGGAGAGCACAGTAAAAGGAAAGCGTAGTAATGGGAGAGCAGAGTAAAGAGAGAGCACAGTAAAGAAAGAGCATAGTAAGGAGAGAGCACAGTAAAGAGCATAGTAAGGGGAGAGCACAGTAAAGAAAGAGCATAGTAAGGGGAGAGCACAGTAAAGAAAAAGCATAGTTAAGGGAGAGCAGAGTAAAGAGAGAACATATTTAGGCGAGCGCAGAATAAAGGGAGAGGACAGTAAGGGGAGAGCAAAGTAAGAGGAAAGTATAGTAAGGGGAAAGCAGATTAAAGGGAGAGGACAGTAAGGGGAGAACAGAGTTATTGCATCATGATCAAAATCCTCACATAAGCGAACAGCCAATGAGGATGTCACTGAGGGGTCGGCTGCGGTCTTTGACAGCTGATCAGATAGTACAGAAATGATAAGAAACAACTGTTGTCTTCACTTGACCTGAAAAGGTGTAGCGAAAGGTCTTACTGGAAAGGGTCAGTCTGTCAGGGAGTAGGACTCGACCGCAATTCTGTGTCGATGATTGAGCAGTGCCCTTACTGTCTCCAGCAAAATATTCAGCTCCACCACCCTACCCACCAGGAAATGAAAGCAGAAAAATATTTATCAGTCCAGAACTGTGATGAAGACGATTCTTGTGTGTTTCAGGTTTTTCAGTGTTTGCATTCTACTTGTAGTGTATTGCATTCTACTTGTTGTATGTTTGCATTCTACTTCAGTGTTTGCATTCTACTTGTATGTTTGCATTCTACTTGTAGTGTGTTTGCATTCAGCTGTTTAAGAGTGGAGTACATTCAGCTGTTTGAGAATAGAATACATTCAGCTGTTTGAGAATAGAATACATTCAGCTGTTTGAGAATAGAATACATTCAGCTGTTTGAGAATAGAATACATTCATCTGTTTAAAAGTAGAGTACATTCCGCTGTCTGACGAGTAGAGTACATTAAGCTGTCTGACGAGTAGAGTACATTCAGCTGTTTGAGAGTAGAGTACATTCACTTGTTTGACGAGTGAAATCATTGTTAACTTCGAGCAAGAATACTTTCTCTTAAGTGAACGTCTGCAGTCAAAGCCCGCTTATGGGTGTCATTTGACCGTTTCACAGACACCTGCAGACCTCACCTGTATGGAAGTGTGTACTGTGCATGCATTTCTGCGTGTGTATATGCATATATGCACGTTGGAATGATTGTGCGTAGTGTACATATGTGTGAATATACAAGTGAGTATGCACATGTATACACGCCTATAATTAGACGTGTATGTGGATTCGAATATGTGTTTGTATATAAGTGTACGTGTCTATGCCTTTGTATATATGAGTCTTTGCATATATGTATTTGTTTGTGCGTGTTATGGGTGTGAGATCTTGGGAAGGTGAACGAACGACCACAACCTTTAGATATTGCACTCCTGTTACTTGTTCAGTTGGCTGTACCTTGAAACAGTATAGCAATATTGCAAGTAAGAAATTGTTTCTGTTTGTGACACGACGTACCCTACAGCAATATTGCAAGTAAGAAATTGTTTCTGTTTGTGACAAGACGTACCCTACAGCAATATTGCAAGTAAGAAAATTGTTTCTTTTTGTGACAAGACGTACCCTATAGTAATATTGCAAGTAAGAAATTGTTTCTGTTTGTGACAAGACGTACCCTACAGCAATATTGCAAGTAAGAAAATTGTTTCTGTTTGTGACAAGACGTACCCTATAGTAATATTGCAAGTAAGAAATTGTTTCTGTTTGTGACAAGACGTACCCTATAGCAATATTGCAAGTAAGAAATTGTTTGTTTGTGACATGACGTACCCTATAGCAATATTGCAAGTAAGAAAGTGTTTCTGTATGTGACAAGACGTACCCTATACAGGAAGAAGAATCGAGAAAGAAAATACGAAGGTGACAAATGCCTAGACATACTCTTCATACGTGCAAATAACAGTGCTATTAATCGACTCTTTGCACCCCTTTCCACCCACCCCTCGCCACCCAGTCATCCTACATTCCTTTAGTGTGTCGACCGACGTTTTCTTAAAGTGGACGATAACTCTATGAAGTAGCAGTCGCCCTCGTCACGCATTGGTGGCCAAGTGTGGCCTACAGCTACCGTGATTTCAGTTGTATAGTTTAGATAAAAAGGAGAGAGAGAGAGAAAAAAAAGAAATAGCCTACTAATGCTCTATTTTTTTTAATACGGACAAATGCAACCATGCCATTAAAGATAGTCACGGCTTTCCGTGTGGCTGTGTACCGTGAAGAAGAAATTTGGTAACCCGAGTAAATATGTTATTTCACGTTAACACAGATATGGCTCTGAATCCAACGCAAAACCAATCTGCACGTCAGTTATCGAGAAGCACTGTTACATTGTACAGAAATAAGTCATAGAAACACTGTTACATTGTACAGATATAAGCCATAGAGAAACACTGTCACATTGTACAGCTATAAGCCATAGAGAAACACTGTCACATTGTACAGCTATAAGCCACAGAGAAACACTGTTACACTGTACAAAAATAAGCCATGCAGAAATACTTTCAGGTTGTGCAGAAGTAATCTGTTGAAAACCCTTGTAATACAACAGAAATAAATTATAGGGAAACATTTCATACTGTTCGGAAATAAGTCATAGATAAACGTTATCACATCGTACAGAAATGGGCCATAGGAAAGCACACTTTGTTCAGAATAAAATTTTAGAGAATCACTGTCATAATACAGAAATAAGTTATAGTGAAACACTATCACACTGTACAGAAATAAGTCATAGGAAAATACTTTCATTCTACAAAAGTAAGACATAGGAAAAGTCACATTGTACAGAAGAAAGTTACAGAAAAATTCTAATATGAAATTAGAAGGATAATTTATATTACAACAATCTAAGCTAGTCAGCAAAACATAACACATACTTAAAATTCCATTTGTGAGTTAAGTCTTTCATTTTTGTTTTACGTCATTTTTGACAAGTCACAACAAACGTTATACACACAAATAAATTCTTTCTGTCAGAGCAAAATTGCAAAAGTTATTTCAGTGCTCGAGAGGGCATATTTTTTTTTTTTTTTTTAAAGCCACTATTAATTCTGGTTGCACCAGTCTGACTGTTTAAAGCGAATATTTGAAGTACTTTATTTCTGTAGTTAGATTAGTATACACACTTACACACATAAAATCTACAGGTTCATAAACACGTATAAATAAACTACAAAATGCATGCGTGTGTGCGTCAGTTCATGAAAGCGCAAACACCTAAATTTGTATGCACACTAACAAACACTGAGATAGACAGACTGACATACACTTTTCAATCATATGCATATACACTGCACTCATAAACATATGCACACAAACTTTAACATATGTTAAAGTAATCACCAGCACACTCAAAAATAATCACAAACATGAATACATTTATTAACACTCACAAGCACAATTAAACACGATCACACATAAATTCACACAGAACACATTCACAAACATGCTAAAATTATACACGAACACACAATCACACTCAAGCACGCATACCACCATGCTCTAAAACACGAGAATACTAAGAAACGTACACGCTCACGAACATACTTACAAACACACGAACACATATAAACTCATTCACAAACATGCAATCTCACTAGCACACTTAATGCATAAGCATAAAATTAAAATCATGCACACAAGCACTCAGAAACATACACTCACGAACACACAAGCACTAGAAACATACACTCACGAACACACAAGCACTCAGAAACATACACTCACGAACACACAAGCACTCAGAAACATATACACGAGCACATACCAGTGCAGTTGCAAATATACTGCTCATAAACACACACACATTCACAAATATTCTATTCACAAACACACATAATCAAACATATCCACAGGCATTGCCTATGCGTGAACACGCATGCCAATGCACTCAAAAATATACATGCAAACATACAAACACACATACCAACACCTTCATAAACACATGTATAGTTATGAAATAAAGTCACCTCTCACACACATACATACACGTGCACGCGCACACAAACACACTGGTTGGTTCTATAACAGAAAACAATTCTGCTTTAACAGGATGGAAATCAGGTTACTGGATTCGTCTCAAAGCTCTTTTCATGCAAAATGCGTGCTTCAACCCCCCCACCCCCATTTTCTTTATAAGACTCTCCATGACAGACACCTACCCTTACATGATCGACATCCGATCCACGACAAAAAGAAATCGCAATTTTTATTATGAGGGAAAGTCCATTGATTCTTATCACAAAAATCAGCTTGTGTTTTGCAACTGAAAACGGAATTGTGCTTCAAAATCGATAGGCCAAAGAGTGATCAGATATCAGTAATAGGTAAGCTTAAGAAGAGTATTTCATCTGGTGTAGAGTATTAGTAACTCTGCTTTCATTAATTAATTCTGACAAGCTCGATGTGCACAATTCTGATAAGCTCAAATAAAAGTGCATAATTCAGACAAGCTCAAAAGAAATGCTCTAGTCATATAATCTGAAAAGAAATGAATAATTCTGACAAACCTAAAAACAAGTGCTCTAGTCCGGTAAATGCATAATTCTGACAAACCCAAAGGAAGTACTCAAGTCAGATAATTTTCAAAGAAATGCATAATTCTAAGTGATCCAGTCAGTTTGCATAGATTTCAAGTCACTTCCTGTGACACAATGCCACTCTAGTTATTGGTCATTATTATTATTATTATTATTATTATTATTATTTTATTCAGCCTCTTTCCACGACTTCTGTTTGACTGTCGGTTGTGATCCAAGGTCTCGGAATCTTACCAAGATTCTGGGAGATCCAAGGTTTTACGGAGGATGTGGGCACTTCCGAGGAGCGCTGCTTTGAGTAGTGGAGCGATTCTGTGGTTTCCAGGGAGTTTATTCAGGTAGCCTTCCAATTCAGATGTTATGTTCCCCAAGGCTCCTATCACTATAGGTATCACTTCTGCTTTTACATTCCACAGTCTCTGGATTTCTAATCTGAGGTCTTGGTATTTTTCTATTTTTTCTCTTTCTTTTGTTTTTATGTTTCTATCACTTGGAACAGCGACATCAATGATTGATATTGTTCTGTTGGCCTTATTGAGAACTACAATGTCTGGTCTTCGTGCAGGAATCACCCGATCTGTTCTTATCTCGAAGTCCCACAGTATTTTGACTTCTTCTGTTTCGGTGACTGCTTCTGGTTGATGCATCCATGCTCTTTCTGGGGTTTGTATGCCATAGTTCTCACACAGATTTCTATGTATGTGTTTTGCCACTTCATTGTGTCGTTTGGTGTATTCCGTTCCAGCCAGAACTTGACATCCAGATAGTATGTGCTCTGTTGTCTCATCCATGGATTATTATTATTATTATTATTATTATTATTATTATTATTATTATTATTATTATTATTAATCGGCCATAACTAATTCAAATGGTGGAATAACTTCTGTAACATTCAGATGTGTTCTTCCAGGATCTTGGTTGTCATCAATATGTCATCCATTAGTTAGAGACAGATGCCTCTCTCCTGGGTTCAATGAGCGATCTCATCATCTTGGTGAAAACATTTGGTGCTGTGATGATGCCAAACGGCATTACCCACCAATGATTTTTTTTGGGGGGGGTCATCAGGTGTACTGAATGCTAATTTGGTTTGTCTGCCTCACAGATTGAAATTGGCCAAAAACCTTTTATCAAATCTAGTTTAGAAAAATATTTTGCTCCACTGAGCCAAGCAAAAACTTGCTCTGGTTCAGGCATCAATTCATCTGTAAAAACAATCAACTCATTTAGTTGTCTGTAATCAATGCATGTCGTCCTTCTTTTAACTAGTACTATAGGAGAGTATATTGGACTCGGCTTTCTCAATCATACCTAAGGCTAACATAGAGTTACTTTCCTGTTTTACAGCATCCCCTTTAGCATAAGGTAAAAATATGGTTTCATGCAGATCAGATTATGATCAAATAGTGCAACCGTAAATTCACACAGATATGTTTTTCCAGGTTTATTGGTAAAAATGTCATGAGTTTCTTTTATCATGCCCAATAACCATTGAGTATCAGAGTCTGAAACTTCTGGATTTTAAATAACATCATTAATAGTTTCAATGTCTGTTAACCTTGGTGTGGTATGGATTTGACATTGGCTATGGAGGTAGCATCATCCTCTACTACAGTAGAAGTGACCCTGTTATCTGTGCATTCTTTATTTACTTTCATCAGATTAGCAAGAAACATTTTCTCTATAGATCTGATCTGAATTTGGAAATTGCACCCACTCAATTTCTTGACAACTTCATAGGGTCCTCGCCATGATACATCTAATTTGTTTCAGGGCAGAGGTAACAAAAACAACGCCCATAAACTGACTTCAATGTTACATGCTTTTGTCTTATGGTTGTATGGACGTGCTTGTCTAGCTTTACTTTTGTATACATTCTTGGTTGCTATCTGACATTGATCATCAATACAGTTTACAAGTTCAATCACATGTTGATGTGTATAAAGATTCTACTAGCCTGCTCTCTGTCCAATATTCTCATAATATAGACATGGGTCCCCTAATGGTCCTACTGTATATGAGTTTGAAGGGTGAACAAAGGGTTGAAACTTAGATACCTTGTGCAATGCAAACTAATGTGCTGGTAAATACACATCATAATTATGTGATCTTTTCACACAGTCTCATAAAAGACTTGGTACGGGTAACATTCAGATTTTTAAACTATTGATCATGATATGGAATTGAATTTGACTATGATTGTATTTTATTTCACGTGGTATGGATGGGGCTAATGACTTTTGCTGCAGCAGAGTAAGCTCAGAAAGCCAGTGCAAAAAGAATGAGAGTGTAAGAAAGTAGGCAAAAAATGTCCATGTGGTCACTTTGGGTTTCTGTCAGTAAAGCATGCCTTTTTCAACTTAAATGAAGTGGTCTGCAGTCCTCTACATGTCATTTCAAGATTAAAATATTACAAAATTAAAATTATTTTAAAAGACCAGGATTTTGATTATAACAACCTTAATAAATCTTACCTAGTGCATTACTGAACATAACGAGTGACGGGGGCCCAGAGAGTTAAAATTCTTCCCAGTAAAAATAAGCCATGTTTCAAATGGAGATGTATTCTGTCCAATGACACTAATCTTAGAGTTTTCAAATCACTTCTGTATTATGTATGCGTCCATATTCTACAAACATAGGCAAGTATTCACCACATAAACAAAAGTGCATACGCATAAATAACACATCTCACACAATCGCACACATATTCATCCAGACACACAAACACACGTACTTAAAAGCAATCTCAAACACATACATAAAACATATACGTACAATCATATAAAAGCATACATTTGTACTTAAAATACGTACATACATGCACTCACATATACTTTCAAATACCTCACACACACAGACACACACACAGACACACACACTGACACACACACACAGACACACAGACACACACACTGACACACACACACACACACACACACACACACACACACACACACACACACACACACACACACACACACACACACGCAAGAGCTAATTTACAAAATCCCTTAGAGAACGCGGTCGGGTTGCAAGAAGTACATGTTTAGACGTATGTATCAAAAACAATCAAAGGTCACTGGGTTGTTTTTGTTTTTTTTACACTATTCCAATTGTGTTTTGCTGTCAGCCGACTTTTATTTCATTCTATTTTATATCATTCTTTTCCCTCCTGTTAAAATACAACGTATCACTATATACACACATTCACCGTGCTTACACACAGTCAGCCAGCATAATCCATTTTCTTCCTTTGTCTCTGATAGTTTTCAGATGTCATTGGTAATGAGTTCTCCTTTGACTCTCATAGCGAGCTCTCCTTTGTCCCTGATACCATGTTCTCTGTTATCTCTGACTTCCATTGTCTCTCAAAGCAAGTGCAACATATTTGCAATAATAACTGTCAACCAAAATTACATTAACACACATATAACAGTTATAAGCCAATGAAATGCGATATACTTACACTAACAAAAATGAACCAAATTGCACGTACACACGTGTAACAGTTATAAACCAATAAAAAGTACATTAACATGTAACAGTTAAAAATCAGGCTGTTGCCCAAACTACCAAATGACAGGGAATATGGTCTGTAACATTTCTGACATACAGAATGTCTGTTCTGTAACCTTTGTGACATTTAAGAATTTGTCTGATCTGTAACATTTGTGACATTTAAGAATTTGTACTATTTATTTTAGAATAGAATAATGTAAAATTTATATTCTTTTATTAACAGATCCTATTGTAACAATTTCTTCTTTTGTAGCAGGTTGAATAAAGTTATGAAACATAAAGAAAAATAAAACACAACAAAGTACACGTTCTCTATAAAAGTATATTATTTGACAAAACAGAACATTATAGAAATATACAGAATTCTCCACATATATAAAACTAGACATAAAATTACATATAACAAAGCAGTATAGAAATATTTAGGCTATTAACGATCTGGCCGTAACAAAATAATATAGAACATCTAGATTCTAGATAATATATATCTTGACTCGTTTAAATCATAGAAATATCTAGAGTAATATAGATCTTGATACAAAAGAGCATGTGAACATATCAAGTTTATTATAGATCTTGATCTAAATCCACTTAGTAAATGGATATGGTTATTATTAATTAATCATCCAAAACTAATTACAAGTGATGAGAATCTTAATTTATTTTATTAATGATCCTCCAGCAGACACCACTCGTTTCTCTCCACGTGGCGGATATTCGGGCGCTGTAAACATTTTCTCTCTCCCACAACATTAAAGTTAAACATTTACCGTCACACAATGTCTCCGAAGGTGGAAAACTTCGTACTAAAGGAGAAGACAAATCCGTCTTTAATCTATATTTAGCGAGCCCCCCCTCCACCCACTTTCTTTTCCCAAATAAGAATATCAATATGCCTAGAAGTGAATAAATGTATTAAATCAAATATACATATGACAAATCCAATGAAATAGATTACTTGACATATTTCCACAAAAACACAATTGAATAATTTCTATATTACACAATCCTTTATCCAAAAGAATACAATTCAACAATGTGTCAATACAAATGACAAGATAGTCTTATCAGAGAACAGAATTGGAATTATTAGAGATGTGATAATAGTCTTTACATAACCTGATTTAGGCATGGTTTCAATAGTCTTTATTGCCTTTTTGTAACAATGTCACAAGTTAATAGTTCAGTTCAATTTCCATGTGTTTCTCTCCTCTTTCGTATGGCAACCAAGTCTTTTAACTATCCTCAGGTTGTCACAGTTAGGTTTCTGTCATAAGACAGTATTTCAACTGTCCATAGTTTATTGCATACTGGTTTCTATCGTAACTATCCATAGACTGTTAAACACTGATTCTGTCTTAACCCAGTCTTTTATCTAACCACAGGCTGCCACACACCGATTTCTATCATAAGCCAGTCACCGGTTCCTCTCGTAACCCAGTCTTTTAATTAACCACAGGCTGTCGTAATACAGTGTTTTAACTAGCCACAGGCTGTCGTAATACAGTCTTTTAACTAGTCAGAGGCTGTCCTAATACAGTGTTTTAACTAGCCACAGGGCTATCCACTGTTTCTTGTATCATAGTCTTACCTCAGAACCTGTTTGTTTTTTTGGTGTTTTCATATTTAATTGCTCTGGTGCCATGATTACTACAGTTTTTACCATTAAGCTTTCTTGCAATTCTTGACAAAGTGTGACACCAACAGTCTACATCCTTAATATTTCGTTGTAAAATGTACCAACACAAACAAACGGACAATGTAATCAATAAATTTAATCAGATTAAGTAGCCGAGGTGCTGAATGGAGTGGAGTCCACAGTTTAATGTTATCTCGACTGAGAAAATGTTTTATCAGACCCTGTATCACACACTTGATTTCATGTCGCACTATTTAGCAGCGCGAGCATATTACAGCGCTACACTGGGAAATGTAAGCTGTCGTTGTTATCTGCCCTTCCTTCTAGGTTACACTTTGTTGCACATTAGCATCTAATGTCACGTACTTTGTCGACCTTGCTTTGCAACAGGTTTTCCGGGCGTATCTTTGAATAATTACTTTTGTTCACTCTCTTGTGTAGTCAAAACACAGCGTTTACAATAATTACTGTTCACTCTCTTGTGTAGTCAAAACACAGCGTTTACAATAATTACTGTTCACTCTCTTGTGTAGTCAAAACACAGCGTTTACAATAATTACTGTTCACTCTCTTGTGACTTGTCTCGTGTAGTCAAACCACAGCGTTTACAATAATTACTGTTCACTGTCATGTGTAGTCAAAACACAGCGTTTACAATAATTACTGTTCACTCTCTTGTGTAGAGTCAAAACACAGGGTTTACAATGAATTGAGGACAGAAGTCACAAAATGCTAGGCATAATCTTGCAATCCTTGAAAAACTGAATAACCATTATAGAGAGTCCCAGAAGTGTAAATGTCTTGCTGTTAAAGACCTCGCTATGGAAGTATTTATTACTTTTCTCACCGTTCTGGAAGTGCTATACTACAGAGCAGAGAAGATATTAAATATTTTTCCGCCAATATTACCAAAGCTTAAAGACTTAATAATAAAGACTTAATTCTTAAGACTTAATAAATAAATAAGATTTAAATACTTAAACTTAAGTATTTTCCCCGCGAATACTTCCAAAGCTTTAAGACTGTTTATTAAGTATTTTTCAAAGCCAATATTACCAAAGCTTAAAGACAGTTTGAAATGAATAAAGATTTTGTTTTAAAAGCTGAAGTACTACAGAACGGAGTATTGTCAAAATGACGTCACACAAAGTATTACAGAGAGTGTTTGTGTATGTTATTTTTCTACTGAACAATGAAATGAAGTACTATTTTGTTTTGGTGGATGAATGGCAGTGATGGAAGAAAACATTGCTTGCTATAGTGTGCTCTGTTTCAGTGTTTTGTACCACACGAATACGAGTCCCTTTGTCAGTACCACACGAATACGAAACCCTGTGTCAGTGTTTTGTACCACACGAATACGAGTCCCTTTGTCAGTACCACACGAATACGAGTCCCTGTGTGGAATCGTTTTGGATAGTCTGGAAGGAAATCTTGAAAACTGCTTGTGTGTTTGCACACTGATATTGTATTTTAATTATTTTTGTTTTGTTTTAAGTATCATGCACCTACTTCCCATTCTCCCATTCGTGTTTTCGCATACTTTGCGGATATGGAAAGGGCTAAATAAACCGGAAGTGACTCAATGGTAAGCACTAGATTATAAGAACATCTCGTAGGCCTACTTCAAGTTAACAAATTGGTCCGTTTATGAAATTAGTGCTCAGTTCAATCTCATAAGTAGGTGAATAACTACAGTATATAAGTTATCGAGAATGAATATAAAACAACGCAGAAACTGTATATTTATGAAGCAGCCACATAAAATATACATTTGAAAGAATGACAAAATAAATCATTCATATACACTAAAGACAAACATAAATCAGTGGCAAATGACTTCTTTGTGAAATGAATTAGGATGAAGTTGCTCAATTACAATTAATGATGCTATAATACCTGTTACGTTTCCAGTATTTATTTAAAGACCCTGCTTAGAATAATTAAAAGACTTTAAATATAATTAATTCTTCCTCTCATATTCTACGCAGACTGGTTGCTCAATTTATTATCTGACTAATTAAAAGTGCGTCTTGTAGTTCAGACGACAAATTTACAGACTAATAAACTGCGAACTTTTAGCTAGATTTGAAAACAGTTAAATCCCTCTAAATTAATATGCACTCGTCATCAATCTTTCTGCTCATCCGCCCCCATTCAAATCTAAGAATTAATCTAATTGGTCTATTGTGCATAGAAATCAACTACTAAGAGGTATTAACAAAGAAAATAAGATTTAATAAAGTTTAACAAATTAACAATAAATCGAATGCAACGCGAATAGTCTTCACTCTGTCTTTACGCGCCTATGCCTGATTTTTGTCAATCTAAATTGCCAGAAAAGTGTTCCTTTGAGATCTGTACACTTGATTTTGCACTTAGCTCTATTCTTGTATCCTTGGTCTCAACACTCAGTCATGCCGGTTCGTTCCCTCAGTCCCCCTTTAACGACACACGTGGTGCATAAGGAATGATGTCCCTTTGTTAGTGGCTAGGAACTGGAATTTTTGCAGCATGGCCCTCAGAGTGGATTTCGACACGCTTATACCAATAAGCTAGTGCAGGTGAGGCATGGTGAAACATGAACCATGAGCCGACCTGTGGATGCAACGTGTTTGGATATAATTCTCAACCTAACAGGCCCTACTTAGGCATGGCTCAATTAAATGCGCTGAACAAAGAGTTTCGACCTCGCGTCGCTTACAATTAGATTTAAAAAAATATAATCGTCTCACATGTGTTCCATTTAACAGTCATGACGTATGAAGCAATAAAATAGATACAACGTTAAATTAATGTTCATACAAGGGGTAATTCAAGCCGACAGAGCGCTTCACAATTTACAATTTAAATTACACGCAATAATTGAATTACATGAAGAATTCATATCGAGCGCAGCATTCTGGCTCTTAGTGAATTAAAACAATATAAATTAAAGTACAGAAATGGAAAAATGGTTACAATAAATTTATATTCCGTAACATATAGGTTTTCAGCTATTTCTCTGAACCATGCTCAAGTGTATATGGAAATCATATAATACATAGCACAAATACATACTTAAACAATACATAGGCAAATACTATTAAATAAAATGATACCTTTGAGAGAAGTCGAAGGGTACCTTGATTCTCTATGGCGCCGGCTGCCTCTACGACCCGAGTAAGCTGATGGAATTAGCTAAAGTGTGCTCGAAGTGAGGGAGCGGAAGCGTGTAGGTACATATATAGAAAGGTATATTGCGTATCACGTGACTGTTCGCAAAGCATGTGGTTGGTTCGAGAACTGGACAATGGTCCTAAAGTTACATGACATCTTGACCTGTTCTAGAAGCACCTAGAAAAAGGAAGCTTTGAACAAAGGGCCAAGGGTTTCAAATATTCGAATTTGAAGTAAACAAGGCAATGTGGGTCATCAGGTCGGACATTTTTATCAGACTTGTGACACCCCCTTGCTTTTGAGGCGTTTATCTTACCAAAGATAAAATGCCTCCTACAAATTATGTATGATAAAATGTAGAAGTCCACAATGAAGAAAAATTTACACAAAAAAATTTCAACATTCCTAGAAATAAGGTGTGCAACTATATTTCATATTTACAGGAAGGAATCCGTAGAGTTCAGTTAATTGATTAAACAACATTCTATCAGTACAGGCACTTGATGGCATCAAGCACGACTCATGTAATCTGCGCCAACATTCAAAGACCCTTTGATGTGATGAATATTTGCGTCATACTGTGTCAGAAACAAAGACCAACGCATTAAACGGCTGTTCGTAAATTGCGCCTGTCCGAGAAAGGCCAACGGCTGGTGATCGCACTCAATGACAAAGGTTTTTCCGTACAAATAGTTTTCGAACTTTTTTATGGCCCAAACTATTGCAAGACATTCCTTTTCACTGGTGGAATATTTCTGTTCAGTAGTTGTGAGTTTACGGCTTGCATATGCAACTGGGTGTTTGGTGTCATTGTGTTCTTGTAATAACACTGCTCCTAATCCTGTGTTGCTAGCATCAGTCCTTAACAAGAATGGTTTTGTCAGATCTGGCAGTTTAACAACTAAATCTGAAGTCAGTCTAGATTTCAGTGTGTCAAAAGCGTTTTGGCATGCATCAGTCCACACTACTTTTGTAGGCATATTCTTACGTGTCAAGTCAGTCAGAGGACATGCAATGGCACTAAAATCTGGTACGAATTTTCTGTAGTAATTAGCAAGACCAAGGAAACTTCTAACTTGTGTTTTTGTTAGCGGTTGTGAAGTGTCCTTAAGTTGTGCTATCTTAGCTTCACTTGGCGACATAGTTCCATGACTCAACTTGTGTCCCAAGAAGTCTAAGGAGAATTGTGCTATTTCACACTTCGTAGGGCGGGCAGTGAGGTTGGCTTGTTTTAATCTGGCTAGCACATCTCGTAAGAGTGTTAAGTGCTCCTCCCATGTCTGGGTGCCTAGAATTAAATCATCCATGAAGTTCTCAACTCCACGTCCGTACAGTGGTTCTAACAATGACCGCATCATTTTAGAAAAAATGCTTGGAGCGTTTGAAACTCCGAAAGGCATAACTTTCCATGTGTAGTTTCCTACTGGTGTAGTGAAAGCTAGTATGTGTCGATCAGTGTCCTTGACCTTGATTTGCCAAAAACCGCGTGACAAATCTATTTTGGTATAGTAATGAGCGTTAGCTAGCTTAGTGAAGATGAGATCCGGATCAGGGAGAGGTTCGGCACAAAACTCTGTCACTTGATTGAGTTTGCGGTAGTCTACGCAAAAACGGAACGAGTTATCACGTTTTTTAATCAACACGATGGGTGATCCGTAGGCACTGTCAGTCTTCTCTATGACCCCTAGATCTAGCATAGTCTTAATCTCACGTCTAACGTCATCTATCTTAGCGTGTGGCAACGGATACGGCTTCAAACGTATCGGTTTGTTGTCAGTCAGCTTCAGTGAAAATTCTATTAAGTCTGTCAACCCTGGTTTGTCTGTCAGAGTAGATGAGAACTCATTAAGCAATTCATTCACTTCTTTTTTCTGTCTTTCTGTCAAGGCTTCATTTACCCTAACGTCTTTGACAGTTTCGTCCGTCTGTAGAGGACAGTTTGGTAAAGTACCAGTGACGCAATCAGTCTCCCCCTCGTCTTCTGTAACTATCGTCGCTACGACAAAATCAGCTTGAGTGGTTTGATCCTCACGGCTTATGTACTTTTTGAGTAGGTTAACATGAAAGATTTTCTCTCTCTTTCCTGTCTGCACCTTATAGTTCAGTCCCCCTAGCTTGGCGGTAACTACAAAGGGCCCCTTCCATTTCATCTGAAGTTTGTTATGTGCTTCAGGAAGCAACAGTAACACTTTGTCATTAACTTCAAATTCTCTAGGTTTGGTGTGCTTATTGTAATATTCTGCCTGTCTAGACTGAGCTATCGTCAAGTTTTCCCGTGCTATCTTGCCTATAGTTTCAAGACGGTTTCTTAAGTCAGTGACGTATGTATAAGTTGTCTTAACTTCGTCATCTGTCTTTTCATCAGTCCAAAGTGCCTTCAAAATCATCATCGGTCCGCGTACAGTACGTCCGTAAAGTAGCTCAAATGGTGAAAACCCGGTGGAAGATTGTGGCACCTCCCTATATGCAAATAGTAGGGCAGGGATGTATCTGTCCCAGTCTTTCGGTTTATCTGTGGCGAGCTTTTTAAGTGCTGTTTTTAATGTCCCATTGTATTTTTCAATCAGACCATTTGCCTGGGGGTGGTATGGTGTGCAAGTAAGATGTTTGATGGAAAGTAAACGATTTACTTCCTTCATTACGTTGCCTATGAATTGACTCCCCTGATCTGTCAAAATTTCCGTAGGAATTCCAACACGACTCCAAAGACCGAAAAGGGCTTCGGCGACAGTTTCAGTATCAATATTTTTCAATGGTACTGCGTCGGCGAATCTTGTTGCGTAATCAATAGTGGTCAGCACGTATCGATTACCTCTCGTTGATGTGGGTATTATAGGCCCAATCAAATCCAATGCTACGCGCTTGTAGGGTTCACTGATCAGTTCAGGCTCTCCTAACGGTGCGGGTCTGATTGAATTTTTAGACTGTGTTCTCTGGCATGTGTCGCAACTTAACACGAATCTACGGATATCGGCAGTGATGTCCGGCCAATAAAACTCACTTGTAATACGACTAGTTGTTTTTTGTACACCCATGTGTGCACCAAAAAGACTCTCATGACCTAATCGTAATACGTCATTTCGTTTGGTTTGTGGAACGACTAATTGTTTCCGAAATTCGTCTCCCACTTTCGAATAGCGGTACAATAAACCCTTTTTCAGAATAATGCACGCTTTCTTATTCGAATCGTCAGTGTTGACGTCACTAACAAGTACAGCTTGTCTGCGTAACTTGTCTAGTGTTTCGTCCTCAGCTTGTAATATTTTAATCTCGCTAACTGTTGCTTTATCTACGGCTGGTGCGGCAGACATCGGTGCAGTTACAGATTTGTCTTTACTACTCGCTGCTCTGGTTACAGCGTTAACCAGTGGTGGTTCAGTTGAAGTTTGTTTTTTGCACGGCAAAACATACTTGCAACCAAGGATCACGTCATGCGGTGAGTTTTCCATAACTGCCGCTTTGACTGTTCCTTCTACAAAGTCTGAAACAATCGAGACTTCAGCTACTGGTAAAATGTCTTGTTCGCCGTTTGCAAAGGTGACAGAGATTGTCTCCCCTGTGTAGTCGGTACGGTTAACTAATGATGCATTTACTATAGCGTCCAGCTCACACCCTGTATCAAGCAAAGCGATTGTGTCGTGACCGTTTGCCTGTACTGGTGTTCGATTCGACTTTTCTGTTTTAGGTGTATGACTTTCTACTGCGTAAACTTTAGCTGTTTTCTTTTCAGGACATGTTCGTGAAAAATGGCCACTATCACCACAAGTGTAACATGCAAGATTCTTTTTATCTTTCTGTTTGTCGGACTTGTTTTTAGTGTCGGGTTTAGATGTTTTATCGTCACGCTCACTAGGTGCCTTCCCGTCATTTTTCTTATCCTTTCGAGTCTGCGGTTCGTTCGGTCGAGACTTGTTGTTCGCGTGTGCGTTCGAGAATTGAGAATGTGCGTCATCAAAGCGATCGGCGGCGTTGCCTATCTCCTCTAGCGTAGATTTTTCCCTTATTGCTAAGTGAATCAGTAGATCTGATTTGTATGACCCGAGAATATGGTCTTTCACCATTTCATCCCTAAGACCTGCGTACGTCTGTGGAGTTTCGGCTAGATCTATCCATCTTTGGAACAAGTCAGCTACGCGTCGTATGTACTGTGCGTGCGTCTCTGAACTGGCTTTAGTGGCCTGTTTAAACTTACGTCGGTATGTATCTGCTGTGAGTTTGTAACGTTTCAATAATGCGGCCTTGACTGTGTCGTAATTATCTGACTCAGAATCGCTAAGCTTATTGAACTCGTTTTTCGCACTGCCCTGCAATAACCCCGATAAATTTATCGCCCAATGTTCCGCTGGAATGTTTGTTGCTCTGGCTAACTTTTCAAACGTTTTTAAATACGCGTCTATTTGATCTTTGTTCTCATCAAATGGGACCATATTTATCTTTGGAATGATGTTTTCAATTCTACTGTGATTATTTCCATCGCTAGAACGCGAATCACCACTGCTTCTGCGATCACGGTTTGGATTAGTAACTTCTAGTTTCTTTACTTCCCATTCTAACCGTTTTATTTCCGCGTCTGCTGCGATGCGTTTGGCTTCTGTGTCCGCTGCGATACGTTTTGTTTCAATGTCGGCTAACCTTTCAGCTTCTAACTTCTTAGCTTCGCGGGCAGCTAACCGTTCTTCCCTTTCTATCTCTTGTCTCTCCTTTTCCGCTTTTTCCGCTTTCTCTAGCTCAGTTTTAATGTAGCTAGTCAGTTCGTCACCCTGATATCCTATCATGATACCGGTTTCTTTCAGGTCTTCGATAACCTGTTTGCGATCCATTTTACTGTCTTAGCGCGCTGGCTACAATAACAATGTATCTCGTGAATTGTGTGTTTTAACCGTCGGCGATAACTCCGCTTATCCCGAAAATAACTTTTAGGCTACAACCTTACAAAAATTATTTAATTTACTCAGAACACCTTCCGAAATAAATTACGCGTTAACTCTTTACACGTTTCACCTGCTTGTCACAGTGTCCGCTGTTCCAAGACTTTCGTAATGTCACGGCTCCTACCATACAACATTACACATTATATCTAGCACCCTAAATATAATAGTCCGAAGTCTGTTACTACCGATAACTCTCCTAGCTGGCGGTATAACCTTCGACTCCTCACAATGAAGTACTCAGTAACACAATACTAAATAAATCATTCAATAGCTAACATGACATATTTAACTACGCTTAAATATATCAACATTAACTAACATGCACGCTACTCTGCAAAAGAATACATGCACATGTCACAACAAAAGCAAAGAAAATCAGTGATACAAAAATCAAAAGAACAATTGGCAATTCTGTTCGTTCGTTCGTTTCTAGGTTATGATGCGCCCTATGTATAAAAATGTTACAATTTACAATTTAATACATATCAATCCCGCGACGACCCACACTTGTTACGTTTCCAGTATTTATTTAAAGACCCTGCTTAGAATAATTAAAAGACTTTAAATATAATTAATTCTTCCTCTCATATTCTACGCAGACTGGTTGCTCAATTTATTATCTGACTAATTAAAAGTGCGTCTTGTAGTTCAGACGACAAATTTACAGACTAATAAACTGCGAACTTTTAGCTAGATTTGAAAACAGTTAAATCCCTCTAAATTAATATGCACTCGTCATCAATCTTTCTGCTCATCCGCCCCCATTCAAATCTAAGAATTAATCTAATTGGTCTATTGTGCATAGAAATCAACTACTAAGAGGTATTAACAAAGAAAATAAGATTTAATAAAGTTTAACAAATTAACAATAAATCGAATGCAACGCGAATAGTCTTCACTCTGTCTTTACGCGCCTATGCCTGATTTTTGTCAATCTAAATTGCCAGAAAAGTGTTCCTTTGAGATCTGTACACTTGATTTTGCACTTAGCTCTATTCTTGTATCCTTGGTCTCAACACTCAGTCATGCCGGTTCGTTCCCTCAGTCCCCCTTTAACGACACACGTGGTGCATAAGGAATGATGTCCCTTTGTTAGTGGCTAGGAACTGGAATTTTTGCAGCATGGCCCTCAGAGTGGATTTCGACACGCTTATACCAATAAGCTAGTGCAGGTGAGGCATGGTGAAACATGAACCATGAGCCGACCTGTGGATGCAACGTGTTTGGATATAATTCTCAACCTAACAGGCCCTACTTAGGCATGGCTCAATTAAATGCGCTGAACAAAGAGTTTCGACCTCGCGTCGCTTACAATTAGATTTAAAAAAATATAATCGTCTCACATGTGTTCCATTTAACAGTCATGACGTATGAAGCAATAAAATAGATACAACGTTAAATTAATGTTCATACAAGGGGTAATTCAAGCCGACAGAGCGCTTCACAATTTACAATTTAAATTACACGCAATAATTGAATTACATGAAGAATTCATATCGAGCGCAGCATTCTGGCTCTTAGTGAATTAAAACAATATAAATTAAAGTACAGAAATGGAAAAATGGTTACAATAAATTTATATTCCGTAACATATAGGTTTTCAGCTATTTCTCTGAACCATGCTCAAGTGTATATGGAAATCATATAATACATAGCACAAATACATACTTAAACAATACATAGGCAAATACTATTAAATAAAATGATACCTTTGAGAGAAG
Source organism: Sinotaia quadrata (assembly GCA_028829895.1). Taxonomy (NCBI): domain Eukaryota; kingdom Metazoa; phylum Mollusca; class Gastropoda; order Architaenioglossa; family Viviparidae; genus Sinotaia; species Sinotaia quadrata. The sequence continues at coordinate 30,262,005 of CM054183.1, read as the reverse complement.
TCGAAGGGTACCTTGATTCTCTATGGCGCCGGCTGCCTCTACGACCCGAGTAAGCTGATGGAATTAGCTAAAGTGTGCTCGAAGTGAGGGAGCGGAAGCGTGTAGGTACATATATAGAAAGGTATATTGCGTATCACGTGACTGTTCGCAAAGCATGTGGTTGGTTCGAGAACTGGACAATGGTCCTAAAGTTACATGACATCTTGACCTGTTCTAGAAGCACCTAGAAAAAGGAAGCTTTGAACAAAGGGCCAAGGGTTTCAAATATTCGAATTTGAAGTAAACAAGGCAATGTGGGTCATCAGGTCGGACATTTTTATCAGACTTGTGACAATACCATTATGTCATAAAGAAGTGAACCAGTTTCTTGGCCTCTTGTCAGGTGAACTAGTAAACTAGCAGAATGTCAGTGACTCAGCAGCAAGGTTGCAGATTTAGCTGTTACTATCTGGGTGGCGGTCAGGACTCTTCCCTTAATCCATAGCTCGGTGGTGGAGACGATAGGCTGGAAGTGCACGCGGGTGGCCACATGTGCAGATCCTTGGAGTATGTACCCGTATGTCAGGTTTTAGCAGTCTGAGAGTGGGCTATTACAGTTATCGTACGCTGCCGAGTTAAGATTAACACTTTAATACTAGTTCACACTAGTCATATGGCAAACACAAGCTGACCTCTCTCAGACACAAATTACATGATAATGTAGATGCTGACCACAAGGCAGGACATTAGATGATGACCTGATCTGACATTGCTCTCATTCATCATACACACAAATTAAATTTAAACACTGCTTAATTACGTCACCAATGCTGCTGCTATCAAATGAAAATAGCAATTACATATATGTAAATTTGCCAAACATGGCAGTTAGAATGAAATAATTAATGACACATATATTGATTGATTATTAGTAATCATACACGATATTGAACGGCAGTTAGAATGAAATAATTAATGACACATATATTGATTGATTATAGTAATCATACACGATATAGAACGGCAGTTAGAATGCAATAATAATTAATGACACATATATTGATTGATTATAGCAATCATACACAATATAGAACAAGTAAATAACATGTCTGGTATAACAGCTACTAGCACAGAATGCTTTCATGTACTTCTAAATACGAAGTCAAAAATTCAACAAAAGAGTGAAATAAATATTATTATTTAGAATATAATTAATAAATTCATGCAATGCATTAATGAATTAGATTTTCTCCCCTTAATCACGGGCAGATAATTTCCCAGGTCAGCAGAGATAACCTTGATAATGAAAGTGATTTTGGGGTCACGCAAGTTTCGCTTTTTCCTCTCCCCTCTCTTACATTTCATCACAAAAGCCCAGACCCGCTCTGTGTGACAGCACAAATTCTTAAAAACCAGTCCATTTTTCCACATTTTTTTTTGGTAGTACTGAAAATAAGGTGTAATGTAAGTCAGTTAACTATACAGACAAAACAACCGTCTTTTCATCACGCATTTACATGAAAAGCTTGGGTAGTTAAGATATGCTAGATATAAGCATTCAATATTTACTTTTATCCATTGTTACTGGGATGCCAAAAGTCATGAAAATTACTTTTATCCATTGTTACTGGGATGCCAAAAGTCATGAAAATTAAACTAATGTAACACTGGACACATGACGCTATATGGTTTCAGGAGCGTAAATGTTACTGGAGCCGCGCGCTGGCTCAGTCCTAAAATTTACCTAAATATCCCCTCATCCCATCCTTTTTTGTTTTCTTTTAGACTGCATTTTTAAAAAATTCATCAAGCTTCAAAACCTCTTTGTATTGTACACTGGTAGGAGATTTTATAATCTAGTACTTCAGTGGTGTCATCAAATCGTTTTCAATTAAAAGAAAGGAAAAAAGCTAACATTTGGAATATTCCCTTGAATGTGCGGCGTGCCAATAAAAAGAAAGGAAAAAAGCTAACATTTGGAATATTCCCTGGAATGTGCGGCGTGCCAATAAAAAGAAAGGGAAAAAAACCTAACACTTGTTACACACGGCCCTACCTTTACGCTACGCAACTAATTACATTTGATGTGTTGTTTTTCTTTCGTTCCCCACCCCACGTTTAAAAAAAAATGTTAAAGTTCACTTTGGACCAGATACCGACTTTCAACTTGTTAAAACTAGTATCTGTGATCTCGTCGGTGTGTTGTCATGGTTGGTGATAACTTGTTAGAGTTAGAGTATTGTTTTACTTTTCTCAAATCTAGTAGGCCTTCATTTTATTTAGTCTACACTATGTTTTTAAAGTGTGTAGTAAAAAAATAATAATTTAATCCAATAAAAGTTTATAACAATATTTCACCTGAGAAAGTTATTCTTTGGGGAGTTGTCATCTGTTTCGGATAAAAAAGGGACTGGGGATATAGGTCACAGAACATTATTTTTGCTCTTATAATTATTATTTTTGAAAGAAGCGTTCCACACTCATATTCATTGTGTGACGTCACATCTCTACAGCGCCCTTCCCCGTCACACTTTGTCACAAAAAATTTCCCCCACTCCTCACGTGATGCCATATGGGACCCATGTAACGAATGGACAATAAAATGGGTCTGCCAGTTGTAGCGTGAATGAAATGCTTTCTTTTGCTGAGGTTGTTATAGGGCTGGAAAGGATTTAATCTCAGAGTATATTTCCAAATCAACAATTAATATAAGTCAAAGGAGCGCCTTCCCAACAAAGCAAGCTTGCCTGACTTCCAAAGCACGCACGCACGCACGCACACACACACACAAACACTCTCACGCAAGATCAAGGTACCATCACAAATGCCGGTCAGAGACTGACAATGGTGGACAGTAACAGAGGAAAAGATCCAAGTGCAAGAAATTCTTCCTGAAGTTATTTTTAGGAGGCAGTACAAGAAGAATCATGTTGTTTCCCTTAGCTTTACTGTTAATTGACTAAATTATTTTACAGGAAGTGAGGTGTCAGAATATGACAGATGTGATTGATGATGAGAAATATACCACATGAGATGCACACAGATTAATGTTGATGGTGATTATTCATTTTATTATAGGCGCTATGTGCAGATGAATTCAGGGCAGCAACAGTAAATAAAACAGCAGGGTCCAGCCACTTGTAACAACGGCACAGTAAATACACTTTTAAGTCCAAGCCCATCGTTATAAAACCAATCAATTATAATAATACTTCATAAATCAAATTTATAACTAATCTATATGTTCCAACTACTGACCGCATTTCTCTGCTGCTCGTACGGCTCACGCCGATCTTTCTTAATTGCCATCATTTTACTTTTCTGTAACTACTAGATTTTTTAGATAAACACTAATTCCATCCCTGGCACTAAACACTAATTCCATCCCTGGCACTAAACATTAATTCCATCCCTGGCACTAAACACTAATTCCATCCCTGGCACTAAACACTAATTCTATCCCTGGCACTAAACACTAATTCCATCCCTGGCACTAAACACTAATTCCATCCGTGGCACTAAACACTAATTCCATCCCTGGTACTAAACACTAATTCTATCCCTGGCACTAAACATTAATTCCTTCCCTGGCACTAAACTTTAATTGCATCCCTGGCACTAAACACTAATTCCTTCCCTGGCACTAAATTTTAATTGCATCCCTGGCACTAAACATTAATTCCATCCCTGGCACTAAACACTAATTCCTTCCCTGGCACTAAACACTAATTCCATCCCTGGCACTAAACACTAATACTCTTTTTGTACATCAACATAAGACTCATTAGCAAAGATACTCTTTTTGTACCATCAGAAGACTCATTAGCAAAGATACTCTTTTTGTACCATCAACATAAGACTCATTAGCAAAGATACTCTTTTTGTACCATCAACATAAGACTCATTAGCAAAGATACTCTTTTTGTACCATCAACATAAGACTCATTAGCACAGATACTCCTTGATTAAAAATAGTACGGACTCAGATCTGTATATTAAAACATCCGTTTAATTATAAACATGTATATAGTTTATTTGCATGAACAATCAGTATCAGGGGCGAAATTGTTCTGGTTATTTTTCAGAGTTGCCTCTCTTTGTTGAAGACGTACACTTCGCAGCCAAAATTCTAAACGTCTCTGTGCGTAATAATAAATTGTCCGAACAATAAAATTTAATTTGCAATGCGCCGTGTGCGTTTGCACTACAAAAACAAAACACGTATTTATATTACGGCTTGTGTTCATTCTTTATCCATACGATCAGATTTGTTGACCACTAGAGCCGTTTTCTTTCCACGTACGCATAAGGAGTTTGCCGCAAAGTTAAAATGCCTATCCCCCAAAATAAACTGTTTATTCTGTTGTGTATTTTGGTTTACTGACACACGTTCTCAAGAAGTGTGCATGGACGAAGTTCTCGTAGACTGTCCAAAGCCACACACTCGACCAAAGTTCCCCTATATAGGATCTTGTTTATTTTGCTGGTGTGTGCATGGTGCTTTGATGGTAACTGTGGACATGATCTCTCTTATTTCTGCTCGAAGACGGAAAGTTTTTTTTTATATTTTAAAAAAACATTAGGTAGCTTTGTAACTGATTTCTCTCAACGAAGAATGGAAAGTAAATGTCCCCAAAATGTTCAGTCACGTCTTGTTATGCTGCTATTTATACTTAAATAAGTTAATACGTGTTTCGTGTGTTTGCTAGACATAAACAACTTATAAACATAAATTAAAAAATATACTGCATCATTTTCATATTTATTTCTTACCAGCTGCTCGAAGTTAATCCTGTAAAGCATTTTCGGAGTGAGGCCTCATTGATTGATTTTTACGTCACACATCATTGAATGTTTCGAAAAATCGTTACTGGTATAAGCAGATGGCTGATAGTGTACTGAACTCTGGAGATTTTTTTTTAAAATCTATTTAAAATCGTAGTAGACGTTTGACTAATTAACTTGTCGATATGTTATTTTTTAATCTATTTAAAATCGTAGTAGGCGTTTGACTAATTAAATTGTCGATGTGTTTTTTTTTAAATCTATTTTAAATCCAGATAGATGTTTGACTTATTAAATTGTAGAGAGGTTTCTTGTTTCTTGACTGATTAAATTGTCGAGCAGCTTTTCTATCAGAAATAGACAATTTTCACAAGAAATAATCGCTCTGCATTTAAGTAGAACTGCTGTAATTATTACGTCAATTAGATATGAATGGATGAATAAATAAGAAAATGATTGTCTGGGAGAATGTGTGTGAACTGAGACACTGAAAGAGAGAGTGAGAGAGAGAGTGTGAACTGAGACACTGAATGAGAGTGAGAGAGAATGACCTGAGACACTCAATGAGAGTGAAAGAGACTGACCTGAGACACTTAATGAGAGAGAGAAACTGACCTGAAACACTTAATGAGAGAGAGACACTGACCTGAGGAAATTAAAAGAAAGAAAGAAACTGGAAGAAAGACAGAAACTCTGGAGAGAAAAAAAAACATAGTATTAAATAAACTGATGTATAAAATTAACTTTTAGACTATACGCTTTACTGAAATATATTGATAACAAACTGATGTATACAATTAGCTTTCAGACTATAGGCTTTACTGAAATATATTGATAACAAATTGATGTATACAATTAGCTTTCAGACAATAGGCTTTACTGAAATATATCGATAATAAATTGTAATTGATAAGAGAGAAAATCAGTAAATATTTTTTAATTCACTTTTCTCTAGCCTGTCAGTGCGTTGGTCCGCTTTGACGTACATCTTTGCACCCCTTCCCACTCTTTCTCCCTCACCCCCAACCCCGCATTTGCTGACAGTCCTCTTTAACTAATAATTTTCTCAGTCTCTCTGTTAATTCAGGCATCTATAGTTACAACTGCTCTCTCTTTAACACACATTCAAATAAACACCACCAACACCACAGCCACGACCACCACCACTAAAATTGAAAATCTTAAAAAGTGATTAAAAAGCATTTTAAAATAGATTTTGCATTTTACGTAAATGTGTTTTTTTTTTAAATCTCTTTCCCCACACCCTTCCCCACCTCAAGCAGCTGTCTCCAAAACCGAAGGAAGTAAGTTACACAACATGCAACGTCAGCAGCAAAGATCGATGTTAACCCCTCACATCTGCTAACATGCTGACTTCCATTTGTCTAAGGAAGTAAAACACATTGCACGGAAGTGAAATGGTTAATATCGATGCGAAGAAGTGGCGCTGGGAAGAGCTGGCGCCTGTCGAGCAGGAATCACAATATCCGCTGGTTACCGTGGCTGGCGAGTGGAAGTGGGTAAAAGACATAGGTCGATGAAGGGTCTTCATTTCCTGTTGATGCAGCTAAAAGGGTGGGCGGGTAGAAAAAAGTCGCGTGCATATTAGGGTGAATGTCACGTAAGGAACTACTCTGGAAAGCGGACCTTCTTATTTTTTTCCCCAGAAACCTTTTCACGGCCGTGCTAGAGAAATTGTCGCGGCTTGCTTGTCGCTTTTGATCTATGTCGTAGTGCTGAGAACTGTCTGTGTTTACCCTCAACACTAACTGTTGCGCGGTTAGTAGAGATACTGGGTTAAACCCACCCTCCTGTTCCAAACACGTTTTCGTAGTTTGTCTCCCTCTCTCTCTCTCTTTCTCTCTCCTTTTCCATTCTCCCCCCCCTCTCTCTTTCTCTCCTTCCCTCTTTCTTTCTCTTTCTCTCTCCTTCTTTCTCTTCATCCCTCTCACTCCCTCCCTTTCTCTCTCCCTTTCTCTCTCTCCCTCCCTCCTTCTCTAATATTTTATGGGTCGTGTGCAAAATTCCAGGTTTCATATTGCGTGCGTTGTGTGCAATGTTCATTCATTAGCGAGTCTGGAACTATTTTTTATGTGTACGCCAAGCACTGGCTAAATTCTAACCTCGATACTGTACCAATTAGATTGTTACCATTGACGCTACTCTTTTAGCCTGTAGCAACTGATACTACGCTACTTTGACTGTAACAAGTGACATTAAACCAATTAGGATGTAAGGTGTAACCACTGACCAAAAACCACGTATTCTGTAACGACAAACACAATGCTTATTAAGCTGTAAGCAGTGACAGTTTATCTAGAATTAGTGACATAATACTTGTTACTTCGTAATCAGGGGCAGTGCACTGGGATTGATAACATAAAAATAAATTGTAACTAACGAAAATATACAATTTAATCCTGTTTTCAATTATACCTTTCCGCCATGTTTAGAAGAACTTTTACGCCGGCCAAATAAATGAAGTTATCTCTCCTCAGATTAGTTTTACTGGCTCTAACTTATCTTCCTTAACATGTATTTCATTCCTATCTTAAGCTTAGACATATTCCTTTGCTAAAGCATTTCCTGCCCAGTTTCAAATCGCAAGGTCACTTTTCATTTCCATCTGAAGTTGAGGCGTTTCACTTTCTAGATAGATCTTACACTATCTAAAAGTGTAAGTCTGATTTAACGGAATATTTATTTTAGGTCTTTACTTCCTCAAAAATCCGCAGTGAGTTTCATTAAACTACTATGACTTGTGTTTCTTTTCTGCTCCAAATGATCTCCCCTCTTAAAGCAAAAGTGTTTATGATCAATGAGCAAAAATCCTTCAGAATCTTTCTTTTTACGATTTCTTTGCTAACTAAACCTGCTTAATCACAATTCCAAGTCCTTTCGTTGGTAGTGGACAAAGTAACCATTGCCTTAACTGCTGAACAATTTGCCTGGATATTTCAACAAAACATTCTTGACACACCTTAAAGCGACAATACGCTATCACATTTGGGTGTATGTTTTCTATTATTACAAAAGAAAATAATTATTAATAATAATTTATTAAATAAATTCCTCAATCCGAAGCACAATGAAAAAAGACGTTTTGTGTTTTTACAAAATTGCCAAAATCAGATTGACGTTTTCCGTTTTGACAGAGTGGACTCAGTCTAAAGAGAATGACGTTTTGCGTTTTGAGAGTGGACTAAGTCTAAATAGATTGACGTTTTGCGCTTTGACAGTGAGAACTAAGTCTAAATAGATTGACGTTTTCCGCTTCGTTAGAATGGACACCATCAAAATAGAACGACTTTAAGGTTTCGTCAAAATGGCCAGAATCATCTAGTTGCAAGGAAGTCACTCTGTGTTGATTAAGTTGCCCTTCTTCTCTCATTGATAAAAATTCACACAAGTATAATGTACAATATAATCAAATTAGTGAACATAGAAATAATGGTTCAATTACATAAAGCATTCTCCAATTCAAATCATAGATCAATAGCAAACATGTACGAAATATTTCTAAGTCCATTCTTTTCTTTATCAGTCAGTTAACTTACCATAAGCTAACGATCGCATTTATGACTGTACTCGAGTTTCGTCACCTTCAAAGTGATTAGAATACAGACTTTCTTCAACAAAATAACTTTCGGCCCATCCCCATTGGCTGAGGTTGTTATAAACAAGTGTGAGACTATTAGTAAAAAAAAAAAAAACTACTCATCCAGTTAGAACTGGTTTAGATTGTATCAGTAAAATTTCTAGTATATTCTCCACTTGAGTTATTTACTTTCAACTCTGACACTTAAAAATATCAGCATAAGCAATGACCAAGGTCGGGTCACTTTGACAATTAACAATTGATACAATAATTTAGTTTAGAAATAGGGATAGGCAAATTTACTCCGCCACACATTGCTACAAGCAAACCGTTGCTACATTTACACATTTTTTTCTCTCTCTCTCTCTCTCTCTCTCTCTCTCTCTCTCTCTCTCTCTCTCTCTATCAATCAATCAATCTATCTATCTATTTATCTGTGTGTATGTAGGTATGTCTATCTAACCATCTATCTGTCTTTATGTATGTCTATCTATCTTTACGACTGCAGTCATTTCTAACTCAACATATAAATTATGTGATGTATGGGTGAACGCAACTATAGAAGTTGGTGTTGTGTGCCATGCTCACTCCACACACACTTATGTACATATACTTTCACAAAGTAATGTGATTAGACGCACACGAAAACAACTAGACATGCATAGGCTTGCCCCTAGTCATATATTTACTCTCGTCTTTAAAATAAAGTACATAATAGAAGATTGAAGCACGAATTTGTGACAAAGAACATGTTAAAAAAAAAAAAAGAAAGATAAAAGAAAAGATGGAGTGAATGAACTCGCTGCTAAAGATATTACAACAACCAAATTAGTGGAGCGTGTTATAGAATAGACATGTAAAGTTTATGTAAAGAATTTTAAATTCAGTTATAACAGCTCCATCTATTAAACGAGCACAGGTTAATGAGAGTCAATAATGTTGAGCTTGCTAATTACACCCACTAGATCAACTGTACTCCCATAGAGAGTTGTCCTCCTTGGCAGGTTTGAAGATGGACGACTACAGCTAGGCCTAAGATGAGGCAGAGCTGTAGTAATAACAACAGTACAGGCCTGGAATGTAACATGAAGCCTTTAACCAGTACTGGTGACCAGGAGTCAAGCTTCTGTATGTACTTGTGTAAGAATATTTCAGTAGAAAATATCTCCAGTTCAAAAAACAACTCACAATGTGGTAAAATTGACAGCCTGGGTCAGTTATGGCTTGAACGTCAAATACATGTTCTATAAGATGGAAACAGCTTGCCTATTCAGGTTTAGATATATAATTTCAGGCCCAGATTTTGGTCCCATCTAGTCAGTAAACATGGGGGGGGGGCGGTGAAAGTAGTGAACACGTGTCGACCCATTAAGTACTGTTAGATCATTCCAAGAAATGGGTTAATGTGTCAAGACCAAACTTACAGTATATCAGTTCAGTGTAAATTGGGTCACAGACCTCATGACGCTTGTTTCGCATGGTGATTAGTGACCATCCACAGGAGAGGGGGGAAGAGGGAGGGAGAAAGATTCAGGTTACTATATAAGTCTCTCAATAGAGAATATAATATTGGTGCACGAAACAGATGGGCATGTGCTTTTCTGTTAAAATAATATAAAAATGCTAATAAAATAAAAAATAATAATCGCCCTGCCTTAGAGTGCAGAATAATTACTACTCATATATTATTCACTTTAATTTGATTGAAAATGAGAATTGAAAAGAGTTTTAACAATTTAGATACAATTAGGTTATTATTATTGTTATTCTTATTTCATCAACATCATCAATTCGTCGTCGTTTCAGCATCATTATTATTACTTTTATTATTATTATTTTATTAGAGTAGTAGTAGTAGTAATTACTATGATGATGATGATGATGATGATGATGATGATGATGAACAAAGGAGCACTATTTTAAGACTGAATTGATAGGAAATCAATACACAATGTTTAATAGGATGAGTCTTTATTTGGAAGGTTTACTTAGGTTATTCACCAAAAGGCTAAATTGAGTTTGTTTGAGCATACATTAACTTTAGAAAGGAGTAGCGTCTAAATTTAGAGTAAACTTGGGACGTCACCTTTAAGTGGAGAGAAAGTCACTAAGGCTGGATCTGGATTGGATTTCTATTATTGACAGAGGCAAAATGTCGTTTCTATCTTCGCCATGGTATTGCTGTAAATAGGGGCAAAATATACGCTGTCAGGGCTTCAACAGATTATAACCATATAGGGCAAATATTGTTAGGGGCAAAATACACGTTGAGTTTGCACTTCAAAAATCTGATGTTAGAGAAGGACAAAATATACCCTGATTCTGCACTTCAACAGTCTGTTGCTAGAGAAGGACAAAATATACCCTGATTTTGTACTTCAACCGTCTGTTGCTAGAGAAGGACAAAATATACCCTGATTCTGAATTTCAACAGATTGGTGTTAGAAAGGAGCATCAACAGATTAGTTTAGAAAGAGGTAAAGCGTACCTTGCGTCTGCACTCAACAGATTAGTGTTAGAAAAAGGTAAAACGTACCTTGCGTCTGCACTCAACAGATACGTTTTAGATGTAGGCAAAATACTCTGGGCCTGCCCTATACGATGTGTGTGTGGGGGTGGGTGGGAATATGAAATATATACTGTCTCCATTTCAACAATTTAGTATTATATAAGGGGAAATATATCCTGGACCTGCACATCAACAGATTATGGGGCGAAATATATGCTTTAGTCTGCACTTTGGTTAGATTACTTTGAGATAGAAGCAGATAAGTAAAGTGTTACACCGGAAAAGAATGAAAATTATCTAAATGTGACATTGAGATAGGAGCAAAATGATCAAAACTTTTTGTAACATTGAGGAAAGATATAAGATGATTAAAATGTATTATCTGAGATACGAGTAAAATATTGAAATGTTACTCTTAGACAGTGTCACATAATATCGAAAAATAGACAACACTCAGACCTAGTTCTAGAACTGTTGACCCTTATCCATAGGCTAGAAAAATGTCTGAGTTTCTAATCAGTAATCTAACCAATTGAAACATAGCTCAACTGCATGCAACGAATGTGCCAGAAACCTACCCTGTAAAACATCAGTCCAAGCAAAATAACCATAGAGGTAACATACCGTGGCTCCCGGCCTTAATAACATATAATTATTCACACTACTAGCCTTATCGCCAGTTAGCAACACAGAAGGAAACCATCCTTTGTATATATTACTGCCCATGGTATGTGGTTTTGCTTGCCTAATTAATATTTTATTAATGTTTATCTCTTAATATTAATAATAGTTTATATTGTTGCATTTCATTTATGATATTAAAACGTACGATGACCAAATGTGTACTGGCAGATCGGCACCTTATCTGAAAGTTTGAATTCAAAGAGCACTGAGTCACGAAGCAACGTCAAAACGGTAAAATATTATCTCGGTTGTTGAATTCGTCAAGTTTCAAGCCGCGAAGCAACGCCAGAATGGAACGACTCACGGGCCAGAGACACTGTTCCATGGACCACGTGTGTGACTATATAGATACGCACGTCACTGGGAGTTCAGAGGTCACGTCAGGAAACAAAAGCTAAATGATTTTAAAACCAACAAGCTGAACTGCTTCAGTCAAGATTCTATCAATCCAATCGAATTTTAATCAAAGTACTTTTAGAGTTCACTCAGAAACATTAAGTGCTCTCTTATAAACTCATTTATAGTTCGCTCATATGAACTGAATGACTACCACAGTGCCATAGGACTTGAACAACCTTTCTCTTATGACACCTCATGGTCGTGATTAGGATCTGTAAACATTTATAAACTCTAAGTGTCACTGTTGAAGTATTCACTCTATGTAATCATGCTGTCTTTTGTTATTTCTTGTTGAATACAATTATTAGACCACAAGCATGTTATCTTCAGCACTTGATGTACAAATGTGTGTAAACAAGCATGCTATCTTCAGCAGTTAACGTACACATATGTAAACAAACGGTTGACCTAGCTCTTAAGTACAAGTATCTGTAAACAAACAGTTGACCTAGCTCTTAAGTACATATGCCTGTAAACAAACACTAGGCTTTCAGCAATTAACGTACAAATGTCTGTAGATAAGTATTTGATCTTCTGTACTTAAGTACAAATGTCTGTAGATAAGTATTTGATCTTCTGTACTTAAGTACAAATGTCTGTAGATAAGTATTTGATCTTCTGTACTTAAGTACAGATGTCTGTGGACAAGCATTTGACGTTCAGTGTTTTAACTTAACTTACCACGTGTCCTCCACAGAAGAAACAAAAACGATGGTGGTGGTAGTAATTATTCTGGAGAGATGACAAGCATTCCTTTGTTAGTGGATTAAATATTGTACCAAAGTCAAACATTCCGTTTGGCTATAATCCGCTATAACATCACTGATTGCGAGGTACGATACTCATTTCTACACATTGCTGTCAAAGAGAGGAAAGACTGGATACAGAGAAACAAACACAGTTCATAGAAAAGCCCGTTGTACAGAGAAAAACCAGTTCAAGGTAAAACCAATTGTACAGAGAAAAACCAGTTCAAAGAAAAGTCTGATGTACAGAGAGAAACCAGTCCAGGAAAAAACCCTTCTACAGAGAAAAACCAGTTCAGGGGAAAGCCTTTTTTATACAGAGAAAAAACAGTTCAGGGAAAAAATCCATTGCATAAAAATCTAGTTCAATGAAAAGTCTGATCTACTGAGAAAAACCAGTTCAGGGGAAAGCCTTTTTTATACAGAGAAAAAACAGTTCAGGGAAAAAATCAATTGCATAAAAATCTAGTTCAATGAAAAGTCTGATGTACTGAGAAAAACCAGTTCAATGAAAAGTCTGATGTACTGAGAAAAACGATGTTCAAGGAAAAAATCCCTTGCACAGAGAAAAACCAGTTCAGAGAAAAACTTTTATAGAGAGAAAAACCAGTTCAGGGAAAAACACGTTGTACAGAAAAATCAGTTCGTAAAGAGAATGTTGTACAGGGAAAAGTCTGCTGTACAGAGAAAAGTATTTTGCTATCACTTAGGTCAATGGTACATCATGTGTCAGTCAAAATTGCTCTCGTAAAACACTTAATTGGTTAGGAGTACGGTGGTCTGAAAGTTGGCAAAATGTACAGGAAAGCCCCAAAGCCACTGACTAGAATGACGGCCACGTGACGAGCAGTCAAATCAAGTGCTTACATTCTTGACTTTGAACAATGCCGGCTTTACATCGCTGGGATATTTGAACGAAATAGATATCGGCTTTTACGTCGCAGGGCGAAGCGCATTTCTCTTCCTGCTTGAGGTAGAAACATTTCCTATTGACGCTAAACAATGGTATGAATAATTAATTCCTGCGGTTTCTGTGTTAAGATGAGGTCAGGATGTCTCCTGTGTGTGTGTGTGTGTGTGTGAGCACTGACGTCACATCAACATCTTTTTCAATGACTCAAAATCGCGACTTTGAAGGGTGGTAAAGGTGTTCTCGACTAGAGAGGGTAGTCTCCAATGCGCAGCAAACCTTGTACTCTGTTGACAGAGTGAAGAAGTGACTCCTACGACCACGTTCATGTTGTTTACACTTTCACATTACGAGATAAACAATTCTGTGAAAAAAACTACCGAGATATAACGTTCTCAAACCGGAAGCGTTTCTCCTGCAAAACACGCGTTGTACTCGCGTGTGGAAAACACCTCAATGGGGGGGGGGGGGGGGAGAGTTCGTAAACAGGACAGAGCTAGTTCTGGAAACACTTTCTTGCTTGATAAGCGAAGGTGTGACAGCCCCAGAAAGCACTTTCACGAGGTTTCCATGGCTAAAGATGGGAAATATCCCAGGAGTGAAGCCGTCATGCAGAGGGAGATAAAAATTAATAGTTTTAGGAAAGAAATGCATTGCATGTTTTAATAAGCGAGGGCACTAAAGCCATAGGAAGAACAATGAAGCTTTCATACACCAAAATATAAACTGATCCGATAACAAGGTTCTTGTGCACCGGTAAATTAATAGTCGTACTTAAGAGGTTTTCATGCGCTTTAATAGTTCTAATTCTGAGTTTCACTTATGTTCTCGAAGTTATTATTTACATTCTTGAAGCTATTGTTCACTTTTCTTGAGGTTTTCATTCGCTTTTCTGAAGGCCATCATTTCCTTTGCACAACATTTGAACGTGAATTATTTCCCTTATATACCTTACTTCCTTTATGAGATTAGTGTGTTTGGTGCACATTATAAAATTACTTCCGGGACCAACTCTTACCAAGTTTTCATTGACGCTAATATTATTGTCACGAAATTTCGAATATAAAACTTTCAAGTAAGGGGATTTTATAGTTCTAGTAAGGGGATTTTAAAGTTCTAGTAAACGTTTTTGAGGAATAGTTACAGCAATATAGCGATGACAATGACTCCCGTTAATGTGGATCCATTTACAAGTTATTTCTTTTGTGACGCCTGCTTTTTCGAAATACTATTTATGAATTTCATTTTATATTGAATTTATGCGTGTATAGTGTTCAAGGATTTCATAGTTCTGCTACAGATCTTCATGGGTTTTTCATTTTGCAATATACAGAGATATTCTTTACATTCAGTACTTTAGAGTGTAATTTACAAAATTTTATATTTACAGTGCAGAAATATATAATAGCGCATTGGAGACCAATTTATGAAAAATTCATTCACATTGTACAGGGAGGCAAAAGTACCCTGCAGACTACTTTATGACGTTTTCTTTTACGCTGTACAGGGAGGCAAAAGTACCCTGCAGACTGCTTTATGATGTGCTCTTTTACACTATACAGAGAGGCAATAGAAACTTGGAGACTATTTTCTGGTGCTTTCTTTTACAATGAACTGGGATATAATTAATAACACGTTGACATTAATTTATGTGGTTTTCTTTAGCAGTGTAAATGAAATTATCTTAAAACTAATTTTGTGGTTGTCGTCTTCAATGTACATATTTATAATTGTTTCCTAGAGACTAATATTTTAAGTTTGTAATTTTTTAGGTTTTCATTTACTACGTACTTGAATATTAGAGTACTTTAGAGACTAACTTTGGAGGTTTTCATTTACGATATAGGCCTACTTTAATATTATAGTACTTTAGAGATTACATTTTAGGTTTTCATTTACAATGTACTTCAATATTGTAGTAATTTAGAAATTATTTTTTTAGGTTTTCGTTCATAATGTGTTACAATATAATAGTATCTTAGAGACTTAAGTTTTGAAGTTTTCATTTTCAATGTGCATGAATAATAGATGCAAGGGCATATTTGTAAATTGTCATGTAGAGAATATAGTCATTTCAATTTGTCATGTAGAGAATAGAGTCATTTCAATTTGTCATATAGAGAATATAGTCATTTCAATTTGTTATGTAGAGAATATAGTAATTTCAATTTGTCATGTAGAGAATATAGTAATTTCAAATTGTCATATAGAGAACATAGTCATTTCAATTTGTCATGTAGAGAATATAGTCATTTCAAATTGTCATGTAGAGAACATAGTCATTTCAAATTGTCATGTAGAGAATATAGTCATTTCAAATTACCAGTATAATGGTTCCACGGAGAATTTGTAATGAGGTTTCATTTTTAATATAATAGTTGAGTGGTTACACGTTTACAATGTCTGACCTTTAATGTATAAGGATGGAGAGTTCTATAAAAACACTTTGATGAGGCTTAATTATCCCTGTTGAGGATATAATTGTTTGGATGAGATACTTTCATTATTTTAACATTTAACATGCAGTGATAAAACAGTAAATTCTGTTCCACGGTGTGTGAGATTTCATGTCTAGAAATACAATAATTTAATTATTTCCTTTTATTCAGTTTAATTTTCAACAAAGAAAATGCTTTCAAGGGAACTCTTTGTGGTGGAGCAAATTTGCCTGACCCCTTTTTCTAAACCTAATTGTTATATAATTTGTTAAATGTCAACGTGCCACGATGTTATATTTGTAAATACCACAATTAAAATAACTCACGTAAAGAATATGCTAGAACTTGCAGATATAATCCAAACCAGTTCCCAGCAGATGAGTAGTTTTTCTAACTAACAGTCTCATATTTGCTCATAACAATTTCATCCAATGGAGATAGACTAAAATTTACCTGTTGAAGAAAGTTCTATATTCTAATCACTGTGAATTTGACGTAACTTAAATCCAGTCATAAAGACAATCGTTAGCTTATGGTAAGTTAACTGACTGATAAAGAAAGAAATATTTTTTACATGTTATCTATTGATGCATGATTTGAATTGGAGAATGCTTTAGGTAAATGAACCATTATTTCTAGGTTCACTATTTGGAATATGTTGTACATTATACTTGTGAATTTTGATCAATGCTCCATAAATATGAAAAGCAGTGACTTAAGTGCAAACTGCGTGATTGTGAAACACTTGCCAGAAACAGCCGCCATCTTTGAACAGGTTATGTGTATTAACTATTTCTCTAAAACTCCACTCTCATTTCCATGATGATATCCATGAACTTGATTATATATATTGTCGACTGCTTATGTCTATGTTAGGATGAATTGAATGACTTTTTCAGTTTTAATCGAACATTATTGTGAAGTGATGTAAATGTCAATGTTCTTTGATTATATTCATATGTTATATATTTGAGTGTTGATTTAATAAATTTATTGTTAAATTCATTGACCTTATTTGACATATTGATAAACATATGTTGGAAAGACAGTGAGTGGATGGGGGCTTGCTAAATATAGTTTAAAGAAGGATTTGTCTTCTCCTTTGGTAAGAAGTTTTCTACCTATGGAAATATTGTGTGACGTCAATGTTTGTCTTTAATGTGGAAGAGAGAAAATGTTTACAGCGCCTGCATATCCATCAAGTGAGAGAGACGAGTGGTGTCTTCTGGAGAATTATTAATAACATAAATTAAGATTCTCATCATTTGTAATTAGTTGTAGATGATTAATTAATAATAATATAAAATCATAACCATTAACCAGGTGGTGTGGGCATCACGCTAAGCTAGAACTTATAAAAGGTATTTGGAAATTCCAGTCTCTGAGGCAGACAAGCCAAAGTTTGCATTTAGCACCACCTGATGGCCAGTTTCAATGGTGGGTGATGCTGTTTGGAATCCTCACAGTGCCAACTGTTTTCACCAAGATGATGAGATTACTCATTAAACCCATGGACGGGGGAGTCTGTAGTTAATTTCATGGGTGGTGTATTAGTAGCTACCAAGATTCTAGAAGAACACATCCAAGTGTTACAGAAGTTATTCCAATATTTGCGAGAGTGTACACTTACTGTTTGCCTTACAAAATGTTTTTGGGATATATGGGACACACAGTGGGGGCAAGGTCTCTTGTGGCTGGAAGCTTCAAAGGTATGGAAACTTGAAAAGGTGTTGAGACCACACTCGAAGGCAAATGTTAAATCTTTTTGGGGATTATTATCAGAAATTCATCCCCAAATTCAGTGTTATCACCAAATCACTCATTGATTTGATGAGGAGAGGCAGTCCAGAGACAGTGATCTGGAGTGAAGAGTGTGAAACCAGTTTTACCAGTTTTAGTATTGAATGAATAAATGATAATAGTCTCCAAAATAGGTTTAATGCGGTTTTAATATTGAATGAATAACTTTACAGTATTATATCTCCTAATGACAGTTTAATTAGGTCTGCAAGCTTAATGATTATGTATTGTGTTAAATATTTCCTTTAATATTACCTTTAAATTAAGAGGGAACAAAATCCTTCAATGATATTTTGCTGAAATACTTATTTGATTCAATTTATAATTCAGGAAAACAAAACAATGTCGTCATTACCATTGCTCTGTTTTCGTGTAAACTGATAATTCTGATTGCTCTCCCTTGCCGTTGAAAGTGTAGGAGGCACTTTAATGGAAAATTATTTGGTGGAATTTGTTTTGCTTTTTTAAATTCCCTGGAAAACCCTTGAATTATTTGTATAATAAAAGTCTGATAAAACAAAACCGTAATTGTTTTACAAGCAGCTTTTATAGATGTTGACATGAACTTTGGTTTAAAAGTTCAAAAGGACACACAGAAATTCAGTTGTTGTACTGAACTCGACAAGTCAATGTCCTAAAAGGCCAGAAGGATGGAGCTTAATTGTATATATAGCATGAGAGTGTGTGTGTGTGTGCGCGCGCGCGGGGTGTGTATAATCTTGCATTACTATGTGTGTTAAAATCTTAAGAAAAATACTATGAATTGTATGGTTCATTACAATCTACAAACACAAAATAGTATGGTTCATTAGTCTACAAACACAAAATTGTATAGTTCATTACAGTCTACAAACACAAAATAGTATGGTTCATTAGTCTACAAACACAAAATTGTATAGTTCATTACAGTCTACAAACACAAAATTGTATGGTTCTTTACAATCTACAAACACAAAATTGTATGGTTCATTACAGTCTACAAACACAAAATAGTATGGTTCATTAGTCTACAAACACAAAATTGTATAGTTCATTACAGTCTACAAACACAAAATTGTATGGTTCATTACAGTCTACAAACATAAAATTGTATGGTTCATTAGTCTACAAACACAAAATTGTATGGTTCATTACAGTCTACAAACACAAAATTGTATGGTTCATTACACTCTACAAACACAAAATTGTATGGTTCATTACACTTTACAAACACAAAATTGTATGGTTCATTACACTTTACAAACACAAAATTGTATGGTTCATTACACTCTACACACGCAAAAGGAATAGATGATCACCGGTGTACGCATATGTCATGTTTTTGAGGATTCTGTCATTTTGTGTGAAGTCTTTTATTTTGTGTGAGTTCTGTTATTTTGTGTGAGGTCTGTTATTTTGTGTGAAGTCTATTATTTTGTGTGAAGTCTGTAATTATCTGTACGTCTAATATATGTGTATATGTGTTGTCTTAACGTATAATGTGGGGTATGTGTACTGTGTTCATTTATTATCTTTACATATAATGAGATGTGTGTGATATGTGTATGTATTGTCTTTCTGTATAATGTTTGTAGGTGTGATGTCTATATATATGGAATTAGTGTGTGTTTGTATATGGGAATTAGTACTGTCATATTTGTATGTGTGGTCCTGTCTCTATGTAAGGTTATCCAATTATGCTGTATCAATGTATGTAAATATCTGTATTTTTTGTGATATATGTGATATTTATGTATGATTTCTGTAAATATGCTGTTTATCATTTTTTGTTTTTGTATTTTGCACATGTGCTATCTATGTATGGTGTCTGTAACTATTGTTTTAGTACTTTTGATGCCAATGTATAGTAAATGTATGCGGAATGACTGTAATTATGTTTCTTGATTATGTGGTATCTATGTTGTTTGTTTGTGTGGTGTACATTATATATATATATAATTTTATGTTTGATATCTCAGTGTGTATTATTTGTACTTCTGATGTCAGTGGGGTGACGATCGACATACTGACGTAGATGTTTGATTCCTGATGTACGTATAATATGTAAACATTATGTTTGTGTGTTTGTATTAAGTCTGTAATGTTGTATGTATGCCTCTGTAAAATCATGTCTGTATGCAAATGTATTTACTATATTATGACTCTCTTTCCATATATATATATATAGTGTGTGTGTATGAGAGAGAGAGAGTGTGTGTGTGTGTGTGTGTGTGTGTGTGTGTGTGTGTGTGTGTGTGTGTGTGTGTTTGTGTGTGTACATACTGTCTAATGTCTGTATATCGAATATCCTTTTTATGTTTGGTATGTGTAATGTCCTATGTCTGTATGTGAAATGAATGCAGTACTATTTCATTATTAATGTGTGCAAATTATGTGGGCTTTATTTGAAGTAGAGTGCATTATGTCTGTATATGGGTTGTTGTAACATGCGGCATAAATGTTACTTCTGCGTCTTTAATGTGATGTCCATGTTTTTATTGTACCCATTTTTTTAACCCACGTTTTGAAACCTTTTTCTTGCAAGCTTAGGTTATCAACAGTTTATTAAAATTGGTAATTACTTTTAGTAAACTGTCTGACAACTATTTGAAGGATTCATTGCTTCAGTATTTGGTGATTGTAGTTCTTACGATGCCGAGATTTAAAGAAATGGGTTGTGGTCCTTGTTACCGACAAATGGTAGTTCGTTTACTATAACAAAGTCAGACAGCTTATTGCCTCTCTCCTCCACCATTTTAACTGTGTCCCTAACTAAAGGGGTCCTGCCTCTATCCTCCACCATTTTAACTGTGTCCCTAACTAAAGGGGTGCTGCCTCTCTTCTCCACATTTTAACTCTGCCCCTAACTAAAGGGGTCCTGTCTCTATCCTCCACTATTTTAACTGTGTCCCTAAATAAAGGGGTGCTGCCTCTCTTCTCCACATTTTAACTCTGCCCTTAACTAAAGGGGTCCTGCCTCTATCCTCCACTATTTTAACTGTGTCCCTAACTAAAGGGGTGCTGCCTCTCTCCTCCACATTTTAACTGTGTCCCTAACTAAAGGGGTCCTGCCTCTATCCTCCACCATTTTAACTGTGTCCCTAACTAAAGGGGTGCTGCCTCTCTTCTCCACATTTTAACTCTGCCCCTAACTAAAGGGGTCCTGCCTCTCTCCTCCACTATTTTAACTGTGTCCCTAACTAAAGGGGTGCTGCCTCTCTCCTCCACATTTTAACTGTGTCCCTAACTAAAGGGGTCCTGCCTCTATCCTCCACCATTTTAACTGTGTCCCTAACTAAAGGGGTCCTGCCTCTCTCTTCCACCATTTTAACTGTGTCCCTAACTAAAGGGGTCCTGCCTCTCTCTTCCACCCCATTTTAACTGTGTCCCTAACTAAAGGGGTCTTGCCTCTCTCCTCCAACATTTTAATTGTGCCCCTAACTAAAGGGGTCTTGCCGCAGCAGAGCAAAAATCGGAAGTTTGAAAAAAATTTATTTTTAACAGTTGTAAATAGTGAAACCTGATAGTCTTGCAATTCGTCCATTCAATTTATTCTGCACTTATTGTCAGCAAAAATCGATGCCGTAAATATTTCATTCTGCATTCAACAGAAACTGATGTCCTTAACTGATTCATTTACACGGAGCAGTACTTTATTTTGTTTTTTTTTTTTTTTGTTTTGACTCGTGAAAAGATTTAGTGCTTTTATTTTCTTGTAACTGCTTGCTTTCGATTTGGTCCCAACACTTTCTAATTCAGGACGATCAGAAATGTGTGTTCTCAAGCTCGACCGTGGGTTAACTTTGCCCAGATCGCGCGTACTTTTTTAAAAATGAAGTCAAGGTTATCTGTAATGAACGCAGCAAGCTGTCGCCTATATTTATGTTTTAACTTGATTTATTTATGAGACAACGTTCAATGGGGTTTGTGTTTCAGTTAACGACAGCCATGTAAATTCCTTGCCTGGATATCGATTTACGAAACTTTTTATGTTTATTCATCAAGACCATACATAATGGTATTCCTTTGTTTCCTAGCCTCTCAAGTTGAAGGCCACTTAGTGGCAATTTCAGTGGCAAGAAGGCGTCGACACTACGTTCCTGTTAAATATGTCAGCAATTACACTCAGTTACAGTCACGTTAATATTTTCAGTTACTTTCTTTCATAATATCGTTGACAAATTCTTTCACAACTACAATGTCGAATACTTTCACATTAAAATTTTAAGTTACTTTCACATTAACATCGTCAATTACTTTCACATTAATGTTGCCAAATTCTTTCATATTTACATTATCAATTACATTCTCGTTAACATTTTCAATAATTATTTTCACAGTGTGACACCAACGCCACTCTATTTATTGGTTATGATTAATATTGTTATTTAATCACCCAAAACTAATTACAAGTGATGAGAATCTTACTTTATGTTATTAATATTTCTCCATTCAATAGATTAGTGTCAATGCAAATCACAGGATTTCTTATCAGAGAACAGAAATGGAGTTATTAGAGATAAACGATAATAGTTTTTACATAAATTGATATAGGCACGGTCTCAATAGTCTTTCATTCACTTTTTTGTAACAAAGACACAAGTCTATTCCTCAGTTATTACTGTCAATTCCACTTGATTACCTCCTCACATTGTAGAACACTGATTCGCTACTCTTCTCTTGAGGATATCTGGGCACTTTTTCCACTGTACCAGCTTGTTCAAGCAGAATAACAATTGTAGCGGTTTCCAGTAACTTCCTTGTACAAGAAATTGCTGGATGTAGACAGCATACCTTGCCAACATACATCAATGTAGTGTAGTATTTGTTACACTTACACACTGCAGTAGAGACTGTGCGTCTACAATAGTCGTAGCGGTTTTTCATCATTAAACCAGGAGATTCAGATAATACAAAGAAAAGCTGCTTTTTCCATGTAAAAATATAATCATTGAACAAACAATAAGTTTCCAATTTATTCATCTCTACCGCCATTCTTTCTTACATTAAAATCTCAACTTACAGTTTCCTGCAACAGTATATATTAGCCCAATACATGCACACAGAATAATAAATACAGCGTATAATAGTTTATGAACAGGTTCACTAGAAACAATATCAAGTGTTTAGCATATCACATATAAGCATTATAATTCACACTTTGTAGAAATAATAGTCTACTCACATAATACATCTCTACATAAAACACAAGTATAATATATCAAATGCAAAATGCACGAAATATTTCTAAGTCCATTCTCTTTCAATCAGTCAGTTAACTCACCATTAAGCTAACGACCGCCTTTCATGACCAGATTTCTTGCCACACCAAGTTCAAGTGATTAGACAATAGAATTCTCTGCAGCAGGTAAACTTTTGATCTCAGCCCATTGGCTGGTCTCGTTCTCGTAAAATCTTAACCATTGGATAATAAAAATTACTCTTCCTGTTGGAACTGGTTTACATTACATCAGCAATTTCTAGCATTTTCAACTCGAGTGTTTTATCCAACTGTGACACTTACAAAAATACCATCCTAAGGAAAGCCCAAAGTTGGGTCACTTTGACAATTTAACAATTTATATGACAGCTAAGTTTAGAAATAGGGATAGGCTAATTTACTCCACCGCAGTTACATTCTTTCACATTTGCAGGGTCAATTACTTTCACATTAACCTGTGAAATTCTTTCACACTTACATTGTTAACTGGTTTCATTCTTTCACTGTGAAATACTTATTTCAGGATTTGTCTCTCAATATATTCGGTATTTACACGCTGAAATATTGCAACGAGTGCCTGTTGAATAACATCATAATTTACACGCTGAAATATTGCAACGAGTGCCTGTTGAAATACGTCATAATTTACTTGTGAGATAGTCCACAAGGTGCCTGCTAAATAGTTCAGCATTATAACTGGTAAATATTTCCTCGCTCAAGTGTAAATAATCCCCAGTGTATACCTGTCGGAATACGTCATACTTTACCTGTAAAGTACTTCGGCATTTAGTTGTCAAAATATGAAACATCATACTAATGAGAAAATAGGAGTATGTTGACAATCCCCTCTCCCCGCCCCCATCACACATACCCACAAAATTATAATACTAAGGGGCACGGTTGAAATGAAGACAGCTTTGTAACAAAGTGACAAGAAGTTTTTTAATTGTAGTAGTTTTGAAATTTCTTCGAGTTGTTAACAATGAAACTTACTTGTGCGCAGCGCAGATAACAAGAAAAGGTGTTTGAACTAAGACGGGGAAGGGGATTGGGGATGGGTAAATGTGGCATTGGGAAACTGACAGTTTTGGTCAAATCACAGACTGAAACCAATAAGTAAAATCAAAGAGCGGCGACGATATTCATGAAAGAGTGTACTATTGCTACAGCCTACGGTTTAACGCGATTGTGAACACAGGTTTAGTCTGAACTGTATGTACCTATTGCTACAGCTTTCGATTTGAGGCGATTGTGAACACAGGTTTAGTCTGAACTGTATGTACCTATTGCTACAGCTTTCGATTTAAGGCGATTATGAACATAGATCTACTGTGAAAATGCGGTACTCTTCACCTGCGTTCATAAAAATTATTAACAGGAAAAGAGATTTCATTTGAAATTCACTCAGATGTACAATAACATCATTTAGACCACATAATGTCAGTAAAATCGTTTAAGACAAGTAATATCTGTACTGTCAGATAGGTCACATAATGTCAGTAGTATCGCTTAAAACAAGTAATATATGTTCTGTCAGATAGGTCACATAATGTCAGTAGTATCGTTTAAGACAAGTAATATCTGTACTGTCAGATAAGTCATGTAATATCTGTAAAGCCAATTAGGTCCGATAACTCCGATACATCAGAGCATAGGGCCAAGTTTCACTCATAGAATTCTCAAATAAGTCGAGAAGGTGTAACATTATGTTTTGTAAGGGAGCCCGCAAAATTATTTATTTCTTTGTTTTGTATATTGTTATATAGTGTCGGTGAGAAATGAATGCACTATGAATAATAATGTGTCCATGTTGTCCTTGAATAATCTAAAAATAGCCTAACTTGTCACTAACACATTAAAGAAATCGCACAGTTCAGATTGGTGGTTGTGCGTGAGTGTGTGTGTTTATATTGTGAATTTATATTTATGAGAGTTATGGGTTTGTTTATGTGAACGGAGCTTGTGTGTGTGTGTGTGTGTGAATGTGTATGAGTGTGTTTATGAAAGTGTGCGAGTATGTGAGTGTGTATTCTGTATGTGAGTGTAATTGAGTGTTTATATGAGTGTAAGTATGAATTTATGTGTGTGAGTATATGTGTAAGCGTGATTGTTGATTGGGAATAAATGTTTATGTGAGTGTTTATGTGGGTATAGAGATGAATAAGTTTCTGTGATTGTGGGTATCTGTTTGTGAGTGTTTATGTGTGCATATGAGTGTATGTATGTGTGAGTGTGTTTATGTGAATCTGAGTGTGGACTGGGTGGTGAAGGAGAAAGTGTAGTTGAGAGTGAAAAGTCATCTGTAATTAATATTTTAATAGTATTATTTTCACGTCTCAGCTGACGATTGTGTTCCCATCTCTCTCTCTCTCTCTCTCTCTCTCTCTCTCTCTCTCTCTCTCTCTCTCTCTCTCTCTCTCTCTCTCTCTGCTTCTATCACAACAGACTGTCTCCTTATCTATTGCCCTCCTGTGTTTTCCATCTGTTTATCTCGTTGCTGACAGGATGGCTTAATTGCAGCGTAGTGCACATCTTTCACTAGCCATTGACTTTTACAATACGTCCACAATCCTTTAAGTCGTATGACGTCATTGGTTGTGTCCAATTAATCGGACAAGTGTGCACTTCGCTGTAAGGGACCTGGTCGCATGATACTTGCAGTCAATTTAAAGTCGTGATGCACCCTTCAAATGGGTGGTCTGTACCCGTGTGATAACAAGACGAAATGCGATATCATGAGGAGGGTATCGATGTTTACAACAACGCGAGAGCAGCGATAACATCTAAACTAATTTTAAGATACAAACGTATTGTATAAAGAGTGTGTGTTGTTGTTTTGTATTATTATAATGCATTACACCAACTGCTTTAGTATATACTATTTCATCAAGTTAGTTGGAGCTCTTACCTAAATTCGCACAAACACGTCACTGGAATGACTAGAATTTCCAGATGGAAGAACAGTATGCGCGAGTGTGTGTGGAGTGGTGGGGTGGGTGGGAGGCATAGTGGTTCCGGCTGTTCGCATTACCTTCCTACTCACTAAACTTGTTGCGTTGTAGTATTCAGTGCCCTAACACAAAATCTGCGTGTTGTTTAGGGACACGCCGCATAGCTGACCCAGTTACAAGACAACGTTTTTAGCAGTCGTTGACCTTGAACAGGCGCCCTCTAACGTCTAGTTATGATGTCTGATGTAACGTGGAGAACTCATGGTTTCGGCTTGCCTAGTATAAGTCCTATATCTAGGTGGGAAGAGGTTCGGGGAGTGGGGAAGAATTTAAATAAAACAAAGTGTACAAAATGTGCTCCTTTGTAGTCAAGATATTAACGGCAAAATTGGATGAAAGCAAAATTGGATGAATTGTTTCGTTGCGGCATAGAGAAATTAAGGGGAAATGTGTGTTTTCATCTTTTCTCGTCTGGGTGGCAAAAGGGAGGGGAAGTAAGTTTAGATTCCCGAAGTCGCGGTAACGCAGTAGGATGGTTCTTTATTTACAGATGTTACAGCGAGAAACTGGAGACATGAGGCTTACACTTTATGTTTGGGTAAGCAGATTGTCGTCAGCCGTTACCTTAAGCAAAGAAAACTTTAGAAGTGAGTCTTCAACTCCAACCTTTATAATCCTCAGTGCTAGCCTAACTTTAAAAACAAAACTCCTTTCATCTTAAAAAAAAAAAACCCAGAAAAATCAGTGATGTATTTTCATTTGATGTCGTTTATTGGTGTGAAAAAATCTAAATGTTGAACTTGGTGCAAAAACTGTCTCTTACTAATGTCTTATACTTCATAGTTTTAAATAGAATTGGACAGGCCGTGCAAGAAGGGACAGGCTTTTATTTGTATAAACGAAAAATACTTTATTTTCTTTCCATTATGATGTGTCCGTCTTAAATCTACTTTAGTATTAATGAGAAATTGTTTTATGGATTGATTTTCATTAGTCGTAAGCTAAGAAATAGTAACAGATGTATGACGTAATAGATGTATAATAAAACCATTGTGACGTGACCACTTAAGCCACTGTGACATAGCAAATATACAATAATTAGCAAAAACCTACTAAAGCCACTGTGACATAGCAAATATACAATAGAACCATTAGCAAAAAACTACTAAAGCCACTGCGCTGTGATCACTTAAAGCCATTCTGATGTAAGAAAGATCTAATACAATCATTATGATATAATCACGAACTAATAAAATGATTATATCATTAAATCCATTATGACGTAGCAAAGATCTAGTAAAACAATTATGACGGGTCATAGCTTTTATGACGTGAAAAGATAATAAAGCGAACAAAGCCATCATAATATCGCAAATACCTATTAAAGCTTTATGATTCTTTACTGAGAATCTCTTTTGACTATCTCTTGTGATTGGCTTTATTTTTCTTTTTGTTTTCTCGCTGACATCTCCCCTCAAAAGCTGCAGTAGACTTTTTATCGTGAGATATTCTCGGTCTTGGATTGCTTCTGAAGGACTTCCTCTCCTCACTGGATTCTAGAGAGGGGCGACTGGTGTTGTGTTGGCGAGGTATTTGTCGCATGTTGTTGTAGATGTGAAGTTCAGAGAATTTTTTTAAATTATTTTTTAAAGAGTTCCTTGTCGAATTAGAAGTATGTGGTTTGTACTTCTTGAATCTGGTGAGTGTGGTGTTGAAAATTGCGTTGTCCGTGTTTTGAAGAGTGTTGCTGTAAATTCTTCTGTTTCTGTAAACTGTGGCTGTCCGTATTTGTTGCTGACTGGCTATGAAGCAGTGAATATGAGAAGTGATTGAGGCGCTCTCGTCCGTTGCGAAAGCAAGTCGGGCCGGCAATGGCGGACTTTAGTCCGGAAATCCGTAGGCTAAAGCACAGTTGGTTGTTGTTGTAGCCGTTCTTGTTATAGTGGGAGGGTGGGTGAGAATGTCATACAGACTCCAGCCTAGTAGCACGCCAAGTCTATACTTAGCGTGTACGTGTGCCCGGGGTGTTCACCCCCCTGTCCTCCTCACTGGAGGTGTTGTTGGCGCTGGCAATCGTGGATGTCCCCGTGTCTGTTGGGATGCATGAAGGCGGGCGCTGGCGGCCAGTAAAGATGGTCGAGGAACAGTTGAATCATGTCTGCAATGGGGCGATTAAAGTAACCCCACTGCATGAACTGCTGTTCACTGAACCGCCATTGCTGTCGTTGTTGTCGGCGGTGGTTTTGTTGGCGTTGTTGTTGGGGCTGCTGTTGTTGTCTGATGTGTTGTGGTGGGCGTCGTCTTTTATTTTTTGGGCCAAGTTCTGTTGGTGTTGCCTGGCGTTCTGTTGTTATGATTGTTGGTGTTGCTGTTTCCGTTGATGCAGCTCGTGGTTTTGTGACTGGCAAGGGGTGACTGGAGTGAAGCCCTTAGCACTATGGTAAGCTCTTCCAGAGTGGTGTCAACTTCTGTCTCGGTTTGTGTGTCGATTGACTTGATATTGTCCGCTTCTCTTTGTCGCGTTGTATTATTGTATTACTTTTTTTCTTTTGTCTCTGTTGTGTTCGTCTGAGTGATTGGTGATTTTGTGATGTTTCTTTATATCTTCTGCCTTTGTTATGATCGTTGTATTTTTTCTCGCTGGTCGCAGTAATTGGAGTCTGGGTTTTTTCCAATCTGTTGTAGTTGTCGATATCTGTGAGTACGCCTGTCTGTTTTCTTCTTTAGACGTCTGCGTAGGGTTTGTTTGCGTTGTTGAAGGAATTTTCCAGAAGATTTGTGCATTCGTTTCTTCTCGTCTGTACTTGTGCTGTTTGCGTTTCACTGGACCTCAGTGTAAGTTTTGCACGATGGAGGGAGGTCATCTTGAAGATCCGTGTACAGTATATAGTGCTAGCAAAAGCTTCCATAATTTTATCGTGGTCTCATTCATCCCCTCTGCTTTTGTGAAAGAAGATCCAGAGTAAACCGTTGAAAGCGTTGTCGATTGCTTGGTTTTCTGTATTTAGCTCATAGTCACGTGGTGACGTTGAGTATGTGTAGGTGTTTCCATCGTCGTTAGTTTCAATACAATAAAGTTGGTAGTCGGTGATGAGACTATCATCGGCTTGCAGTTCTTCGTGCCTCTTCTTAAACTGTTTTTGTCAGTTTTGCTACGAAGTCACGGGCGAGCGTGTAGCGTGACCGGTCACACAGTTTCTCCCGCCTTGAAAAGGGCTTGGGAGTGGGCA
The DNA here is from genome assembly GCA_028829895.1 of Sinotaia quadrata. NCBI lineage: Eukaryota > Metazoa > Mollusca > Gastropoda > Architaenioglossa > Viviparidae > Sinotaia > Sinotaia quadrata. Next base: position 30,232,776 of record CM054183.1, on the reverse strand, counting down.
GTACTGTTGTCTCCCCTGACAATCGCCTGGCACGGGTGCGTCTTCTGTCCATCCTTGTTTCGTGAACCGCTGAAGAAGTTGTGGAGCAGAGAATAATGACGTCTTATCAGCTCGGATGTTCGAAGTCGAATTGGAGCGTATGTCTTGTGAGTGGCTGTACAGAGTCTCTTTTCAATGCCTGTGAAAAATCTCTTGTGATTGGTTGACAGGATATCTTTTGATTGCCTGTGGAAAATCTCTTGTGATTGGTTGTGCAGACTCTTTTGATTGGCTATTCAGAATCTCTTCTGATTATCTGTTCAGAATCTCTTTTGATTGGCTGTGCAGAATCTTTTCTGATTGGCTGAGCAGAATCTATTCTGATTGGTTATGTAGGACCTCTTCAGTTTGGCTGTGTAGGATCTCTTTTGATTGGCTGTGCAGAATCTCCTTTGATTGGCTGAGTAGGATCTCTTTTGGTTGGCTAAGTAGGATCTCTTTTGTGTGGCTGTGTAGAATTTCTTTTCACTGGCTGAGTAAGATATCTTTTGATTAGTTGTGTAAGATCTCTTTGATTGGCTATTCAGAATCTCTCTTCATTGATTGTTCAGAATCTCTTCTGATTGGCTGTTCAGAATCTCTTCTCTTTGCCTGTTCAGAATTTCCTCTGATTGGCTGTGTATAATCTCTTTTGATTGGCTGCGCTGAATCTCTTTTGTTTCGCAGTCCAGAATTTCCTTTGACTGGTCATGCAAAATATTGTGTGTTGTATCACTCCATGATGGAAGCTCTTTTCAACTCATTGCTGGTTTCCCCCGTTTCTTGTCAAAAAAGTTTTTGGAATTTGCGATTAATGTCCATTCAGATTGTATTAAAATTGATAGGGTTTTTTCTTCCATCTTGCCATTTATTACATAATTAGTTTACAACTGCTTTTCGAAACTGAAAGATATTCACTGCAGCAATTGTTGAAAATATATTAATATTGTTTTCCTTCAAAAGAAACCAGTGAACATAAATCAGCTAATTTATAATTCGCTCAAATTTAGCACCTCTAGTATAAGACTTTTTTCAGGATTCCGGAGACCGAAAGTAATTGCGACAGAAAACAATAAGACTCCGGGGCTTGAAGGAGAAGATATGTTGACAAGGGGAGGGAAGATAACTGGAAGGAAAATGGGAGATTAGTGAGAAAAGAAAGGATCGTGTGGAGTTTCCTCGTGCACTTTTAAGGTCGACTTTGGCACACAGGATTATCTGTCCCTGTCATTTTGCGCGACGTTTGGAATGTCACATCCGGTAAGCGAGATTTTAGTTTGTTCTGTCAGAGTGAGCGTTATTGTTGATAGTTGGGTCGTCGTCGTCGTGTTTGTAACTCGGTTTGCACCTAAGCGCTTGCTGTAGTACAGTTTCCAGTGCTCCACTTTCATGTCGCAGCTGCAACATTATTAGTTCTGACAACTTCACAGCTCCAAGCAGCACATAAACAAAAATTCCTTTTCCATTTGTGTAACCAAAATGGCAGACCGTATGACAATGATTAAAATGTGCTGATGTTGTTACTTGTTTATTTTTTATTTGTGTAGTTGACTGCTTGTTTTGTTGTTTGCTGGATATTTTTTAAGAATTTTTATTTGCTTAATGTTTTGTGAACTATTTGTGGGTTTTGTTGTTTTATATCGTATTCTGTTGTTAATTTTCTTTTTTATGTATCTCCCATTGCAAAGCTTCAGAAATGCAAAGGATTAGATAAAATCTAAAACAAACAGCTTTCAGTGTTATTGAAGTTATAATTTAGTGAAAATGTAAATGATTACTGATGCAATTTAAACAGTTCAAACCCCAGCTGTTAATTGCTTAGTTACAGAACAACTATGTGACGCCAACGCCACTCAGTTAATGATTATTAATTAATTAATCATTCATAACTTATTACAAGGATGAGAATCTTAATTTATATTATTAATAATTATTTGGTAGACACCACTCGTTTCTCTCTCACTTAGTGGATATGCAAGTGCTGTAAACGTTTTCTCTTCCACAACATTAAGACAACATTGACCGTCACACAACATCAAGACAACATTGACCGTCACACAACATTAAGACAACATTTACCGTCACACAACATTAAGACAACATTTACCGTCACATAACATTAAGACTACATTTACCGTCACACAACATTAAGACAACATTAAGACAACATTGACCGTCACAATATTCCGTAGGTGGAAAACTTCTTACTAAAGGAGAAGACAAATCAGTCTTTAATCTATATTTAGTGAGCCCCCATCCACACAATTTCTTCTCCAACATAAGTTTATCAATATATGTAAAAAGGTCAATACATTTAGCAATAAATTTATTAAATCAACAATCAAGTATACCTAACACATTACTTGACATCAATATTTCCACGAAACCACTTTAAAATAATTTCTGTATTTCACTGTCTTATATCCTATAATACAATTAAATATTAGTGTCAATACAAATCACAGGATAGTGCTTATCAGAGAACAGAAATAGAGTTATTAGAGATAAACAATAATAGTTTTTACATAACCAAGCACTGTCTCAATAGTTCTTACTGCACTTTTACAAGAAAGGAATGAGTTTATCACCTGCTGTTATTACGTCAGTTCCACGTGTTTCTTTTGCATATTGAAAACAAGATACAACATCACACTCTACAGCTTTTTATAATCGATTGGTTAAAGGATAACTGAATTGTTTTTATTGTTAGCATCTACCACCAGACACTCGAAAGTGCTTTTTAATAGCTTAGCCAAAGGATAACCGAATTATTACTTTTATTAAAGCTGCAAATGACCCTCTACAGCTCGCTCTTGTACATTGTAAATAAATGCATTGCAGTACGATAAACCTTTCGGCTAAAGCCTTTTGTACATTGCAGTACGATAAACCTTTCGGCTAAAGCCTTTTGTACATTGCAGTACGATAAACCTTTCGGCTAAAGCCTTCTCTGACATTACAAATCATCATCAATCAGTCTTTTTCTTTAGCCGTCGTCTTTGGTTTTTTTTAACAGCATTATATGGCTGCATTTTAGCCAAACAATGCCTATTTCTCATCTCTGCCTCTGCCATTGAACTGTTGTAGAAGTCTTTCGGGTGCACGCGCTTTTGTTTGTTTATTTTTTATTTCAAAAACTTACTCGGAGTTTATTTTCATTTTACGTGCTTTGGGAATAGTTTGAAATCACTTGACGCTATTTATCGGCTGTGGAAGATTTTTTTATATTCGACGACGATGGTGATGATGATGTTGATGATGCTGATGATGTCGACGATGGTGATATTTTAACGATGATTTTTCTAGTACTTAGTTAAGCGCTAAGTTAATGGCACTAAACTTAAACCTCCAGCTCTACTTGGTTCTCCCCACCAAGTAAGTGATTGATGTAATGTCCATGTCCTTCGTGCGTTGATTTCACGCACGTAATGCGTGATATAATATATATCATACAAGCAGATTACTCTTTTACTATTACAGTGTGAATTCGCTCTTTTTAAATCTATCTGGAATATGAACTAAATAGCTTTTACAAAATAGATATAAGCAGGCAGGTTTCAACTTACTTATTTTCAAAAGTACTTTACTTTTGAACTAGTGGCCGAAATATATTTATTATTTTTACTTTAGCATAGAAGCCAGTTACGGTAAATTAAAAATATTCTTTCTATTTTTATTTGTATTAGGATTTGAACTAGTAAACACAAATATGAAAAATGTTAAGCACAATTTTTTATTGTTACGTGTGTCCGGATTTCTATAAGCATACAATTACAAATATGAATAATATTTATAAGCGCTCACCAGAACTGAATAGAGAAAAGGTAGTATTAGTTCATGAGCTTATATGATAATAAATATCAGTATAAATTTTGGCACTGCCTTTCATTTGCCAGTTTATAGCAGTTGAAAGAGTAAAATGATATTCCCGTTTGTAAGCAGTCATGAAAGATACCCATCTGTAAGTCATCGTTAAAAACAGTCCACAGAGATAAATAGAATCGATTTCAGATTTTATTCAGTGCGCTATAGATTCCAAAAAATTATCATCTGTTGCGGTCGATTTGAGAACAATAAATACTGAAGGTTCAAATTCTCGAATTCCTCTTCTCTTCTTACTTAATGATGCTTGCTGTCAATGTCGCCATTTTTGTTACCTCTAGTTGGCAAGAAAAGGGATTCCCAAGGGAGGCAATCACAGACTCAATGATGATGAACCGTTGAAATATCTTTTTCAAATGCCTCATGAGGTCATTGAGTGTAGTGAAGAGTTGAAAACTATCCCATACCATTTCTTCATACTTGGTAAAAGTACTCAAGACTTCGTCTTTATATATGAATACCACAAGATTAATTTTGTTTGAACGACTTTACACAACCTAAAATGAGTGCCGTGAGGTAGGATGGAACAAACCTACATTTGCACCACTTTTCATACCTCGTCGAGGGCGCATGTACGTCTCGTTGGACGCCATGTACATCTCATTGGGCGCCATGTACGTCTCGTTGGGCGCCATGTAAATGTCTCGTTGGGCGCCATTGTGAGAGCCACTGCCGCACTGGAAGCTGGGGAGTGGACCGCTCTATGGAATATGTATGCGGCATTACTGTTTTTCTACACTGCTTGGAGATATTAAGGCGAGGCCGCTTTGTTTTATGATTCTAAAAAAAATTTTTTTTGAATGTTAATTTAAATAACTACGAAATGGCAAGAAATAGGTCGCGTTTGGCGTGTTTCTCTCAGACACGAATTTTGTTTCCATTTGTTAACACTGAAATTAAGGCGTTGCCACAATGGGGAACATCAGGCTATTATTGCACTACGACACACCTAACAGAAGCAAGTCTTAATTAGCAGTCTTACGTCTTGTTTAAAATTGTCTCGTGTACGTCAGTGAGACTCGAATGAATGAATCATTTACAGGGGTAGACCCACGAGATTTAATCCGGACTCCAATCGGCTTACAACATCGATTTGCAAAGTGCACAGGTTGCATTTGACAGTCATTCCTTTTCGGACATCTGGATGACAATCAGTCCTTTTCGGACATCTGGATGACAATCAGTCCTTTAAGCAGAAATCTAGTTTGACAATCATTCCCTTATCGCAAGTATCCTGTAAAACAATCATTCTTTTTCTCGGACACCTGAATCCAATCAACGGTATGACGAGAATGACCTACAGGTGTACAGGTGTACCACGACAGTTTAGAAGGGGGGAGGGGGGGCTGAAAAAACATAAGATTTTTTTTTAAGTCTATTGAAATCCCCGATCAAGATTATTTTTAAAAATAACTCACTGATTCGGTTTTTAACTACACAGTCTTAATACTAGGGTTTATTAATGAAAAATATATCTCTTTAAAAAAAATAATGATTTGCCTTGACAATTTTAGCGCCTTGTTCAGTGTTCCGTGAGTTAAAAAAAAAAAAGTTGAAATTCCCTGACCTAGACAATAAAGTAGCACATTGAACATAGATAAAGTCGAAAGGAAAATATTCCAGTGCAAGGGACGCAACTAGTAAAAACGCTAGTCATATCAGAATAAAGAGTGATGCCTCATGCTAACCTCAAATTTAGTGGAACGAACGCCCGACGCATCGCCTTTTGTGTGACGAATTGCACAAATAGTACAAATCCTAAGAAAACCCTAATAGTACAAATCCTAAGAAAACCCTAATAGTATAAATCCTAAGGAAACCCTAATAGTACAAATCCTAAGAAAACCCTAATAGTACAAATCCTAAGAAAACCCTAATCGCAAGAAAAGCAAAGCAAGATAAACGAAATATCAGTCATATTAGAAATTCATTGTGCAGTTTGTTTATAAGTTACTCTGCACTGTGTGTCTTAGCGAATACTGAATTATAAAACTTTAAGGTAACGAATTGAATACTTGTCCATATTTTGAGAATGTCAATTTTTGTCCACCTGAAACGTGGCCTAGCAGTGTGATAGTCAGTAATCAGACAACAGCTTCCGTTCTATTCAATCTGACAACAAGACTATCGGAGAAAGTTAAATAGACAAAATCGTTGCATGCAGTATGCCAAGACTACTGGACAATATTCTTCAAGATGCCTATTCTACCCTCATCCACCCCCCACCGTCTTCCTTCATAGATTGTGGTCTGTCTCACCTTGTTAAATTTTGGCAATTTTTGGATGCGGGGCGGCCACTCCCGAAGTCCACAGTTGTTGCTACGGAACATGGGAATGATGGATGCTCGTCAGGTTCGGATGCCATAACGTGTTGTGTGTGATCGGTGCTGTTTTCATGGTGACAGAGCATACATAAACGACCTTCTGGGTAAATGATCTGAAATTCTATTTATACCTAGAAAGCTAGTTTTTGAACCACATCCCTTCGGTACAGTATTCTGGCCTAGCAACCGCTGCCATCAAAGACGAGACGACTGAGGTGGGATGGTGCTGGTGGTGGTGTCCAAGTCTGCTCTTGCACAAAGCAGATGACTTGTCCTCATTCCTCTCATTAATTCTCATCAAATGCTTCAATCGTGAAGCGCTATACGACAGGAAGTGGGTCAATATATTTAAAAAGTGCATCATGCATTTACTTGATCGCAAGTGTGCTTGCTTCATGAAATGAGCCACTGCTTGAAAGTAAATGTTTGGAATTTGAATTTATTTCGAGGAATCACGGGCTCTGTGTCTTTTTAAATTTTCCACTCAACTGGCCCTAGGGATCTTAGAGGTTCCTCCGTATAGGCAATCATGTTTATAGCATTTTGTGTATTTCTTTCCTTGACTAAGGTTCCCACCAGAGATTTTCGTCTGTTTGCTTCAACTCTCCCCTCTATCTTCTGTTATATTTTGACCACGGTTCCTACCATAGCTTTTCGTCTATTTGTTTCAACTCTTCCCTCTGTCAAGACTCTTTTGGGTGCCATTTTCTCTGGCGGAACTCTATAGTTTGTGCACGACCCATTTACAGAGAGACATTTTTGGTGCACATCGTCCTTTGCGTATTTTGTGTGCCTCGTGTTACTGTTTTGTGTGCCTCGTGTTACTATTTTGTGTGCCTCGTGTTACTGTTTTGTGTGCCTCGTGTTACTATTTTGTGTGCCTCGTGTTACTATTTTGTGTGCCTCGTGTTACTATTTTGTGTGCCTCGTGTTACTATTTTGTGTGCCTCGTGTTACTATTTTGTGTGCCTCGTGTTACTATTTTGTGTGCCTCGTGTTACTATTTTGTGTGCCTCGTGTTACTATTTTGTGTGCCTCGTGTTACTATTTTGTGTGCCTCGTGTTACTGTTTTGTGTGCCTCGTGTTACTATTTTGTGTGCCTCGTGTTACTGTTTTGTGGAGCATGGTTCTCGCACATCATTGCATGACATATTTTTGGGAGCGAGAGGCAGTGTGACCTAATGAATGAATTTCGCTGGATCTTCATTATATTGATAGGATTTTATTTGAGAACAACTCATTTTGTTTCGCCACATTCGCTGTTTGGCGTTTTTGTTTGCTTGGTTTGTTTGATTTTGTAGTCTTTTTTTTTATGTATTCCGCTGTAATTTTGACGTCCATTACTGATGAATTTTTTTTTTTAACCACAGCTGTAATTTTTGCCCATTGCTGTCCAAGTTTTCTCTGTCTTCCACTGTAGTTTTGACGCCCCTTACTGATGAATTTTTTTTTACCACAGCTGTAATTTTTATACCCATTGCTGTCTTCCACTGTAGTTTTGACGCCCATTTCTGTTTGAGGACTTTAATGACTATTGCCGTAGTTTAGATGTCCAGGTTGAACTTGATTCTTATGGGGCCCTGTTTATTGACTTTCTTTAGACGTAGTCAGAGGGTCATCATCACTAAGTCATGGTCATTTCCAATGTCTGCCCCTTGGAAGCTTCATGTCTTGGCAATGTTTATACTGGTGTGGAAATGCCTCTTCACCATGATATAATCAATCTGGTTATGGTCTTTTCCATTCGGGCTATGCCACGTCCATCTTCTGGATGTTTTGTGTGGACCAAAAGTGACCATCACTTTCAGATCATTAGAGCTGGCAAAATTCCAGGAGCCTTAAGCCTCTGTCGTTTGTCTCTGTATTGCAGTAGCGTCCACATGTGCCTTTCTACAACTGTGCACCTAGATTTCCGATTTGGAACTTATCCTACTTCAAGTAGAGACCGCCTCTTCCCCTTCCCAGCTACTGTCCATGAATCAACTATGCTGTGATTACAATTTAACAGTCAGTCCGGAAATCCTCCTGTTGTCCACTGCCAGTCATTCACAACAGTCAGCCTCACTTGGCGACTACATCTTGACAGCTCAAATCAGAAAATCATCCCTTCCATTGGCTTAGGCTCGCAAGGAGCGTGAAAAATTCAATGACTATTAACAATTCGGTATCAATTGGGTAAGAGTGACTTTCGGGCATCACAACTGGTAAGTAACATCATCTAAGATTGAATTAATTTGATATTAATTGTAAATTTAGTATTATCCTCTGATTCAATTAATTTGTGATATTAAATGTAAACTTAATACATCTCATATTGAATTAATTAGATATTATTTGTAAATTTAGTAAAATCAAATATCAGATTGATTTAATTACATATTAATTGTAACTTTAGTAACATCATCTCAGCTTGAATGCAAACGGTATTAATTGTAAATTTAATAACAACATCTCAGCTTTTATGCAAAAGGCTTTAATTATAAATTTAATAACATCAACTCACCTTGAATGCAAAAGGCTTTAATTATAAATTTAATAACATCAACTCACCTTGAATGCAAAAGGCTTTAATTATAAATTTAATAACATCAACTCACCTTGAATGCAAAAGGCTTTAATTATAAATTTAATAACATCAACTCACCTTGAATGCAAAAGGTTTTAACTGTAAATTTAGTAACATCTACCACTAGTGCAATAAATTCTTACAACGAATAGTAAAAAATAAATTCTAAGGACATGAAGTATTTAGTGCTTCGCTATTTTTGTTCTGTGACACGTGACTTGAAATATGGTTTAGCTGTTGTGGGGGTCACCTGTGTGCTGCATCGTAAACTCGTTTACATGGCTGTCACTTTAGAGGGCTACTTTGTAGCCAAACGAGTTGTTTGACAATGAAAACAGAAAATGTTGGTGTTGGAGTTATTTGCCAGTCATTTTAGAGGGCCAATTTGCATCCAAACGAATTGTTTGAAAATGAAAACAGAAAACTGTTGGTGTTGGGGTTATTTGCCAGTCCTTTTGAAAGATTAAGACTATAAATCATAATAATATCTAAATTTATTTGAAAAACAGAAACTCAAAACTTCTGACACATACAATTCTTTCATCTTGTCAGGTTTACTTCAGAATAAAGTTATATTATGAAGTTAACAGATAAAAATAGAATATTCTTGTTTTTATTATTGCAGGTCAAATCCGGATAATAAATGTAGCAGTTAAAACGCATAGGCACTTTAAAAAAAAAACCAAGAAGCATATGTGAAAGATCAAGACATAAAAAAAACAAGAGGCATATGTGAAAGATCAAAACACTTATAAAATAAAAAAAAAAAAGAGGCATATTTAAAGAACAAGACACATATAAAAAACCAAGACATATTAAAGATTAAGACAGATATTTTTCACAAGATCAACAGTTAAGTCAAGCGTGAGGCTAAAAAAAAAAAAAAACAGAAGAAGAAGAATTTCTCCATGGATGGTGTGGCGTGACCGATTCAGTTATCGTTCTTGGGGCCGTGTTCAACAGTGCCACTTTGGCTTACGCCGTTTTACGTTCAGTTCTCGTCACCGCACACAATGATCAAACTAGAGACTGTATCCAAAAATAAACTTGATTGCAGACGAGTTTTTATTCTGGCAAAATCAACAGGATCTTCTCACTTGAGTACAGCACGTGCGCAATTTGATTCTCCACCCCCCACCCGTGAAACTTATCAATAGTGGTCTCTTGCTGATTTCAATTTTCAGATTTTGATTTCTCAGACTAAAACAAATCCCTTAGAGAGGGCGTCACTTCTTGGAAAGATAGACAGTGCTGTTAGTAAAAAGCGTGAAGGTTCCATGATTTTCTAAAGAAGCGTAGTTCTGTCCAGGATATTGGAAGTAACTCGACGCTAGAAGTTAGTCATTGGTTCCGTTTATTTTGTGTCCATAGTTACTGGTCTAAATACTGGTAGTTATATTTCAGTCACCGTCAGAAACCATATTTGGCCCAAATGAGAAAAATGTTGGTATTACAGGTTGGCTCACTGACAAACAAATTATCTTCGTTGTTATTACTGGTCTAGGCAGAGGATATTTTCTGTTACAATTTTAATCACTACCAGCAATATATAATGTAGTTGTTTTTTCGGTTGGTGGACACATTTTATTATATGCTCATCTATTGTCAGTAAATAACACCGATGTCATTCACTGGCCCGCTAGTGGATACATTCTATTGCAAGTTAATACCTTGTTAGTAACGGTGTTATCGCCACTGACCCAGCTAACAGACCTATCTATCCTGTTACAAGCTCATGTCACCCATTGTCATTTGCAGACTCGGCTAACACATAATTCTATCTTGTTTCTTTACAAACTCATTCACCAGTTGTCAATTATATTCCATTCTTTGGAATAATAAAAACAAAACTGCATTGTTTTAGCAGTGAGAAAACCATTACCATAGTGAGTGTATTAATATTTGTATTCTTGACCTGTTGAGAAATCCATTTTTAGCATAGTGAGTGTATTAGTGCCTGTATTCTCGACTTGGCGGGCAATCCATGACAATAGTACCTAGATTCCCGACCTGATGGGAAATCTGTTACCACCGTGAGTGTATTAGTTATATCACAAGTATGTCTTATTCAGAACGTTATAAATGTTATAATTATCTTTCAATAACACATATGCTATGAGTATAAGTAAATTTGATATTAATAGTGCACATCTAACAAAAGTTTCAGAACATATCCCATTTCTAGTGTTATGTTCTTGTCGGGACAGAACTCATTGTGTAAAAGTGCAAGACACTGACTTCTATAAATTAGCAGAAACCGCTCGTCTTTGAAAAAGACCAAAATATTTTAACATGTTCTAAACGTGACCTTGACGAGCTTTATGAAACAAATGGACATTGATATCTGGAGTCGTAAGGTCATTATCAACATGACATACATCCGCTTCCATCTGTGTATGAACGTGCCATCAGTGCGCTGTCAGAACGAGACAGTCATATAAATATAAAGCAAAAGACAAAGGGCATTCTTAAATGACGTAGTGTACAAGGTAGGGTGTGACGTCATCATGCGCTTCAAGGGCAAGTAAAAGGATACTGAATATGGCAATAATATGGCAAGTAATATTTTTGATGGGTAAAGGCCAATTTCAGAATGCTTCAAAATGATTCGTAAAGCAATTTTCTTGAAGGAGACTGTCTTAATATGGGTCCCGTGATCCCTGTCAGATATATATTTACAGATACAACACACGCACACAATTATTGACTTTTTAAAATATATAATTTCAATTGATTATTTATTTTTATTTTTTTATTATTTGGAAGTCGTGCTTCATATGTCTATTTATATCTTTCTTTCATTCCTTTGAGTTGGTTTGTTCCATTTTCAAAACTTCAGATAATATTTGCGGGATAATGCCCTTCTACTTTAACTGCTTATACACACATTTTGTAGACCTAACAGAATAGTTAATGAATGAGTCAAATCAACCGTTCAGTCACCATCCTTCTTCCTCTCCCTATTCCCCCCCTCCCCCTCTTCTTCTCGCTCTTGTGCAGTACTGACGTAAAATGCGAATTAGAATATTCTTATCTGCATGAACAACAGGTGCTGGAAATAAATCCCTTAATACTCTTCACATAGTTAATCATTGTCATTAAAAAGAGAGATCTGCCTCTGTCATGTAGTGTCACGTGGGTGATGGATTTTTCAACAAAAAACAAAACAAAAACAAAATTAAGACAGATAGAAAACCAAATTATGTGAAGTGGTACACTTCACTACCCGATCATCATTGCGGAAAACAGATCTAAACACCCGATTACCCTTAATTATCCGACTAACCCTAATTATCCAGAAACCAGTCACTACCAGAGCTACCTATAATTACCCGACTACCCATAATTATCCAGTTAGAGATACTTACCGGAGTGTATTTAATAACCCGACTGCTTATAATTTTTCTCAGGCCGTTCTTGTTCAAAAACTAACTTTGTAAAGACTTCCACTACGCGAAACGATTTTCGATATGCCAATGAGCGTTTTCTAACAAATACAAATAAAATGGTCACGGTTCGTGTGGTACTTGGGGAACACTAATGGCGTATGTTATGACGTCATTAGCATAGCTATCACACCGCATCGCGCATGCTCAGTTTTTCTTTGTATGACGGTGGACTGCACTCCTTACACCACGTCACCTTGTTCTTTGTATGACGGTGGACTGCACTCCTTACACCACGTCACCTTGTTCTTTGTATGACGGTGGACTGCACTCCTTACACCACGTCACCTTGTTCTTTGTGTCTCACGACAACAAAAAAAATCCCTACAACAACCACAACGAAGGACGAAGAAAAGAAACAACATAAAATAGCGAACACCCAGACAGAAAAAAAAATCTGAAAGAACGGAAAAAATAATACAGACCGAAACGGACAACACCAAGAAATCAGACAGAGTGAAATCGATACCGTCCTGGACAGTTCGCAAGGGTGCTTGAGGCCCCACTTCTCTCACCCTTGCCAAAAGACACCAACAAGAACAACAACGACAACAACACCAGAAGTTATCCAATAACAACAAAGCAAGGAGGAAAGAAAAGACGGCGCCCACCACTGCAAGTGAGAAAACAATAACAACAGCGTCAACAACAGCAGCCACATCAACGGCCTCAACAAAGCCAAAGAAACCAAAAACAACAGCAATGACAACTACAATGGCAACACCGAGAGCAGCAATATCCACAAGAGGGTTTTTTTTAATCACCCCTTTGCGAACATGATCCAACTACTGCTGGACATCCTTTACTGGTCGCCGGCACCCATTTACACTTATCCCAACGGACACGGAAACAGTGACAATAACAACATCACTAAGGAAGACAAGATGGTGAACGTCCCGAGCGCATGCGCACATTAGGTACAGACTTGGTGTGCTACTAGCCTGGGCTCTGTAAGACACCCTTCACTCACCATCTCCCCTCCATCATCAGGGACAGTGACAACGGTAACATCAACGGCAACGCCAACTACCAAATACATTAGCCCGCAGACTACCGGACTTAATGGATGCCTATACCTGCCGGACTTGAGTGCAACTGACAACGGACCACATTCATCTTCACCACTCTACTACTTTCCTGTCTGGATTACTCCACACTGTCTTTCTTCATCTTCAACAGTGGCGCACCTCGTGCCAAGCAGCGAAATGGGCAGAAGCCGGAAGCTGCTATCATCTTAATAAAAGAAGAATGTGTCTCAAGCCAACAGCCTGCCTTACGCCCCATAGCTTTACATCAGTTTCCATTGTTCTTTGTGTCTCACATCAACAGCATCCCTTTTACGACCTATCATCTGACATCAGTCTCCATTGTTCTTTGTGTCTCACATCAACAGCATCCCTTTTACGACCTATCATCTTACATTAGTCTCCATTGTTCTTGGTGTCTCACATCAACAGCATCCCTTTTACGACCTATCATCTTACATCAGTCTCTATTGTTCTTGGTGTCTCACATCAACAGCATCCCTTTTACGACCTATCATCTTACATCAGTCTCCACTGTTCTTTGTGTCTCACATCAACAGCATCCCTTTTACGACTTATCATCTGACATCAGTCTCCATTGTTCTTTGTGTCTCACATCAACAGCATCCCTTTACGACCTATCATCTGACATCAGTCTTCATTGTTCTTGGTGTCTCACGCGGACATCATCCCTCTACACTCCATCATCTTACATCAGTCTCTATTGTTCATTTGCATTATATATTTAAGTGTGTGTAATAAGTCAAGAATGGGAGAATCAACTTACGACCTTGTCGAATCCTAACCCAGTATTATCTCGAGGACAGTCTGCAGTTACCAGACTACCTTTCATTGCTTCTAATTAATTATATTTTGGTTGACAGATGTATAGGTCCACATAAACCATCCAGGGTAAATTGATGACAATGGTATGTAGCTTGACCCTTAATGGCATGTAGATTGCCCTTAATGACGTGTAGATTGACCCTTTAATTGCAGGTATATTGACCATGGATGTGTATATTTCTGGTCATAATTTATTAATAAAAATGTTTCAAAACAATGACAAATTTTCTCGCGCACGCGCACACACACGCACACCTACACACCCACAAGCACAATGTAGGCCCTATGTGTGTAAAACTAACATTTATTAGTCCGATCTTAGTACTTCGAATTTCAAGGGCAGAAAACACGTTCTGCAAGAGTCATGATTAATGGAGATTAATTATAATCATGGGCAATGCCATCTATGCATGAGTGTATTAAGGTGAGGAAGTTTACTATTTGTGGACATTTCTTCTTTTGTTCCCTTCACCCCGCCTGCCACAGCACGCACGACTAATTTTAATCCACTGACCTCGTGTGGCCTTGAGTAATCACACCATCACCAAAATTAAGTTGTGGAGCAAGGAATGGGGGAGAGGGCGGGAGGCTATGTCCGGTAGTGCACTGGATATGTAAATTAGATGGAATTGTTTTGCTGTGGAGGGACGGGTAATTTGTGCTGCTCACGAAGACTGGCTCTTGGCTTTACTGGCATGCTGCATTTTAAAATAAGTAAACAGATTGGCTTCATTAAGTCAGGGTACGTGTATAATTTATGATCACCTTTTCGTTAAAATGATTGTAAATTTTTGTTTATTGTGACACTACTATAAACGTAGCCTAAAGGCTACTCAAATCTGTTTACATTTTTCTTGAAAATTGTAAATTTTTTTTCTTACCTTGCCAAGTTTATGTAAAGCCTGTTACTTTTTTTTTTTTAATGATTTTTAATTGTGTTGCCAATGTAGTAACGGCTATTAAAATCTTATACATTTTCCTACAGAATTTTAATTTTTTACCATAATTACTGAAGTGTAAAGTCGTTTACGTTTCCTTGTAGACTGATTTTGTCTTGTTAAGACTACTAATCAATTTACATTTCTTTATAAAATTTTCTTATCTTGCAAAGTCTTTCACTTTTTCTGGTAGATTTTTCGTTGTCTTGACAAGCTTACAGAAGCTACTAAATTGTTGTATATTTTCTTTAGTCATGCAAAGACCACTATGAGCTATTCAAGTTTTATACATTTTCCGTCAATTTTTATTTCATTGTCTAACCGAGGATTTAAAAAAAAAAAACTGTCAAAATCCTGCATATTTTCTTATAGATTTTTCATTGCATTGCCAAGGCCTTTTAACGGATGCTAAAATCTTTTGCTTCATCTTGCAGACTTTTCATTATCTGTCTTTTAATATTTTAAAAATATAATTCGTTGTCTTGCCCAGGGCTACTATTGACTATTAATCTTATACATTTTCTTGTACATATTGTTTAGATTTAGACTTGCAAACACTGTTAAAGTCTTTAATATTTTCTGTAGACTTTTCATCGCTTTGCAAACACTGCTAAATACTATTCAAGCCTTTTGTATTTCCGATAGATTCTATTTCTATTGTTAGGCAAGGACATAAAACGGTAAGTTCTTAAATTTTCTCATTGGTATTGTTGTGTCTTCACTTAGCTAAGAGAGATAATAAAATCTTTTAACTTTTTTGTGGACTTTTCATTGTCTTTCCACGACAATGAAAAGCTACTAACAATTTTTACATTCTCTTGCAGATTTTTCAAATATTGCCA
Organism: Sinotaia quadrata; assembly: GCA_028829895.1. NCBI lineage: Eukaryota > Metazoa > Mollusca > Gastropoda > Architaenioglossa > Viviparidae > Sinotaia > Sinotaia quadrata. The sequence continues at coordinate 30,216,888 of CM054183.1, read as the reverse complement.
ACGTGTCTTTAATATTTTCTTGTAGATATTTCCTTGTCTTGTTAAAATTATTAACTTCTTTAATATTTTCTTGCAGATATTTCCTTGTTCTGCCAAGATTACTAATGGTTTTAATATTTCTTTATTATATTTTCTTGCCTTGCCAAGATTATTAACGTCTTTAATATTTTCTTACAAATATTTCCTTGTCTTGCTAAGATTGAAAATGTCTTTAATATTTTCTTGTGGATATTTCTCAGTCTTGCTAAGGCTATTAAAGCCTTGTATATTTTCTTTTAAATGTGTTCCTATTGCTTTCAAGTCTTTTATATTTTCGCATAGATATTATTTTCAAGGCTAGTAAAGTCACTTTATAATTTCTTTGTGTCGATGTCTTATTATTGCTAAGACTTAAAAAGGTACTATTGTCTTTCAAATTCTCTTGTAAACTTATCATTGTCTAGTAAAAGATTCTTGATATATAATATATTTAATAATATTTCAGTCGCACAATCAACTTGACATATATGCAAACAATGTCTTACACTCAATCATTCTCGTTCTACTTAATATTCAGTGCCTCGCTAGGCCTGTCACAAGAGGGCACTTCACAGAGTTCATTTATAGTTTCAACCAGTATCTGTTGTTCAGCGCCTGGACGAACAACGGTTCCTAATTTACTTATCATCTGTGTGAGTTTGATCATTGACTCCAAAGGATGAGAGTTTTCGTGTGTTTTTGTAATCTTGAATATGATGGTCATTACCTCACGAATGTTACTTAGGATATGTTCGTGTACTTTTCTAAATATTCAATATTTTGATCATTACCTCCAGAATATTTTCTAAATAGGACATTTTGGGGCGTATTTTTTGTAATCTTGATTATATTGGTCATTGCCTCGCGAATGTTACTAAATTGGACATTTTGCATGTGTTTTTATAAATCTTGAATATATTAGTCATTGCCTAGCAAACATTACTAAATAGGACATTTTGCATGTGTTTTTATAAATCTTGAATATATTAGTCATTGCCTAGCAAACATTACTAAATTGGACATTTTCCATGTGTTTTTATAAATCTTGAATATATTAGTCATTGCCTAGCAAACATTACTAAATTGGACATTTTCCATGTGTTTTTATAAATCTTGAATATATTAGTCATTGCCTAGCAAACATTACTAAATTGGACATTTTCCATGTGTTTTTATAAATCTTGAATATATTAGTCATTGCCTAGCAAACATTACTAAATTGGACATTTTCCATGTGTTTTTATAAATCTTGAATATATTAGTCATTGCCTAGCAAACATTACTAAATAGGACATGTTACATGTGTTTTTAATAATTTGGTCATTACCTCGCAAACATTGCTACTAAAAAGGACATTTGTGTGTGTTTTGTCATCTTTAATAATTTGGTCGTTACCTCGTGAACATTGCTAAATAGGACATTTTTGTGTGTTTTGTAATCTTAAATATATTGGCCATTACCTCGTAAATGTTGCTAAATATGATATTTTTCGTGTATTTAATTACAGTATTAAAAATGTTGATCAGTGTCTTGCATATGTTACTAAAGTAGTACACATTTTGTGTGTTTTAAATTAAGGTCTTTAGTGATTTGGTCAATGATTGGCTTGGTTTCTTAAAGTATGATACTGCTTGAGTCGTCTTGAATATTGTGGTCCGTGACTGGCTGTTTCTTAAGGTATGATACTGCTTGTGTCGTCTTGAATAGTGTGGTCAGTGAGTGCCTATCTCTCTTAAGCATGACACTTATCCTGTATGTACGTACGTTTGCGGTCTTGGGAGTGTTGGTCAGTGTCAGGCGCAGGTGACTGAGGGTTGGTCTGTCGTGTTGGTCAGTGTCGGGGCAGGTAACTGAGGGTTGTCTGAAGCAATAATAATAGTGGTAGAAATTTGTTTTCTACTGCTCTCTCTCTCTCTCTCTCTCTCTCTCTCTCTCTTCATTGGACAATACTATCTATGCGCATCTGTAAAGATTCAGCTTGCTTGAGTTTAAATGATTTGAAACAATAATTGTGAGTAATTATTGTAACAATTACTTTAAACAATAATTATTCACAGCTTTGATTATTCGTGTGAGGATTCAATAATGAGCACAATTACACTTTAAAGACTCTCTAATAATAAAATAAATGAAAGTCCTCAGCAATGTCTGTGGTAGAGAGATTAGGAAGGAAAAATATTATGTATTTAACCGGATGTGACGGCATGCAGACTGATGACGAATTTTGTTGCAGATCTAAATGACATGGAACGCTCAAGGAAGGAAAATGTTGACGCAAGTTCATAATTATTCGTCACAAATTGGCATCAAAGACGAAATTGTTCCCAGTCCAAGGAGCAGACATGAATAACTGAGAGAAGCGTACACAGCAACTCTCAGAAGGAATAAACATCGTTTGGCATTACACGGAACATGTACCTACTCAAAAAGGAATCTTGCAAAAAGCACTTGAAAACCATTGGCAAATTAGCTCCAACCCAGCGCCAAACTACCACCAAGAGAGTACCAAACTAGCACCAAGATAGCCCCGAACTAGCACCAAGATAGTAACAAACTAGCAGCACCAGATTAGCTCCAAAATAGCACCAAGATAGAGCCAAACTAGCACCAAGATAGAACCAAACACTAGCACCAAGATAGTAACAAACTAGCACCAAGATAGTAACAAACTAACACCAAGATAGAACCAAACACTAGCACCAAGATAGTAACAAACTAGCACCAAGATAGTAACAAACTAACACCAAGATAGAACCAAGCTAGCAGCACCAAGACAGTAACAAACTAGCACCAAGATAGTAACAAACTAGCAGCACCAAGATAGCCCCGAACTAGCACCAATATAGTAACAAACTAGCAGCACCATATTAGCTCCAAACTAGCACCAAGATAGAACCAAACTAGCTTCACCAAGATAGTAACAAACTAGCAGCACCAAGATAGTAACAAACTGGCAGCACCAAGATAGTAACAAACTAGCACCAAGATAGAACCAAACTAGCAGCACCAAGATAGTAACAAACTAGCAGCACCAGATTAGCTTCAAATTGGTACCAAGACAGCCCCTGTGATGCCAACACCACATAGTTAATTATTATTATTATTATTATTATTATTATTAATAATCAATTAATCATCCAAAACTAATTACAAGTGATGATTATCTTAATTTATTTATTAATAATTTTCCAGTTAGACACCACTCGCTCTCTCACAACATTAAAGACAAACATTTACCGTCACACAATAATTCATTTGGTGGAAAACTTCTTACTAAAGGGAAGACAAATCCGTCTTTAAATAGATCTTGTCGTGTGCTCATTATAGTGTTGTGAATAAAACTGATTCATATTATCAACGGAGTTTTACGAAGAGTATGTATTATATATTATCATACTTTGAAATATGACTTTTTTTATTATTATTGATTGTGTTGATTTGTTGATGAAATGCGCGTAAAATTGTTTTTTGAGATTTATTATAGGATTGTCCTTGGATAATTTCTTGTTTGAGATTTATGGCAAGAATTCCCTTAGCTAATTTCTTACATGATATTTTATATGATTGTCGATGACTACTTTTTTAACTTGAGATTTATATGACAGGATTGTCCATGGCTAATGACTTACTTGAGATTTATGTCAGGATTTTCCTTGGCTAATTTCTTACATGATATTTTATATGATTGTCAATGACTACTTTTTTAACTTGAGATTTATATGACAGGATTGTCCATGGCTAATGACTTACTTGAGATTTATGTCAGGATTTTCCTTGGCTAATTTCTTTACAGGATATAGTCCTTGGCTAATTTCTTTACTTGGGATTTATGACAGGATTGTCCTTGGCTAGTTTCTTACATGAGATTGATAAACAATATTGTTTGATAACAATTCATTATTAATTTTCATGATAAATCATTTCTTACTTTCGTGTAACTGAAAGGTTGTAGTTAGTATTTACAAAAGGGGATGGGGGTCAAACAAATGAACTGCTTGATTATGTGAATGACCAGTGTTGAGTCTAACAATTAAGAAGAATGTCTCTGCATATGAATTAAGGGTCTGCTATCACGATTAGGGCAATTACAGAATACATTATAGATTTATACATGTAACTTATTGTGCTAATTACAGAACCAGCGTACTTTTTCTTACTAGGGTTAACGAGTTTTAATTCAGCAGCTAAGCAACCACAGACTGGCATGGTGAGAATTTAATATAAATTATGCAATTGTAATTTTCAATTACAATCAGAAGATGCAGTAGGCAATTAGGCATCCCAGAACGCAGTCACACTGAGAAGAAACAGATTGTCTAAGGGAGGTAATAAAGACTTTTAGAGTACACTAGTTTGCTCTGAGTTATGTCCCTGAACTACTCTAGCGCAGTGACATCAAGGGTCCCTTGGCTAACAGCTTACGGTTCACTGTATTTTGTAATATTTCACTTAGATTGTGTTTAATTAAAATGTGTGTGTTTGTTTGTCTGCCGGAGCGAATCACGCAAATAAACAGATAAATTAAGCCGCAGACAAGTAAACTTATAGACAAACGACAAACGAAGCAATGCATATGAATGACAGCAGTGTCTATGGTTTATAGCAGGGGTCGGGAACCTTTTTGTCTGAGAGAGCCATGGACACAACATATTTTGAAAAGTAATTCTATGAGAGCCATACATTATGTTTAAAACTAAAAATTCAAGTAAATGTGTAATTTTGTGTAATTTTCACACTAAAAGTACAATAATTATGTCTCTAATTCTTTTTAATAACATTATTATGCTGTTGCTAATCAATAATGAGAATTTCTTCCCATTAATGCGACTTCTGGTGCTGCATGGCTTTGCTGATGGCTTTGTAGTCTGGTTGATACGTGGTGAGGTTAAGCTTCATGCAGGCGTTGAGACTTCCATCCGTTAAACGTGATCGCAGGTTGGTCTTAATGTTCTTTAGATGTGAGAAAGACTGCTCGCATGTATACGTAGAGCCAAACATTGTCAGTACAGCAATACTCACACGCTGCAGTGTATGGTATGTGACGGGAAGCGCGTTCCAAGTTTTGACAATCAGCTGGTCTGCGTGTTGAAGTTTTTTAATTTCTGCCCACTTGTGTTGGCTCGCCAACTCTGCTTGCTGTCGTGCAAGTCTTTCCAAATCTTCATTCAGTGACTTGAACTTATTCACCCACATGTCTGAGGCCTTCAGGTCAGCAGCTTGGAGCTCAAAATCTCTGACGGAGACACCGGGGATGCAACTCAGGTCAGTGCTGTCCACTGCACACTCGTGTGGATGGGTGATGAACTTAAAAAGACGGGTGTGCTCGCGAAATTCTCCAAAGCGCGCTTTAAATGACTGCAGGAGATTAGACGTGAAGCCTGCTAGCTGCTGAAGATTAAGATGTTGAGCAGGGTCACTTGATGTGCACATATCTTTGAACTCTCCCAGTTTTTCAAAGTGTAGTAAACGACCTGTTTCAATGTCGGTGATGAAGAGTTCTAGCTTGTTTTCAAATGCAAACACTGCTTGTTGCAGGGATAAGATTGTGTTTCCAACGCCTTGCATTTTCACATTGAGCTGATTTAGATGTTCAGTCATGTCTACGAGATAATAGAACTTCAGAAGCCACTCAGTGTCAGATAACTCGGGATGCTCGACATTCTTCATTTCAAGAAAAGTCCGGATTTCGCTCAGACAAGCCGCAAATCGGCTGAGCACCTCCCCCCTTGACAACCAACGCACGTTGCTGTGCAGAAGCAGACCAGGATAATTATTCCCAACCTCATCAAGCAGTGTTTTGAACTGGCGATCATTTAATGCTCGGGCAACAATAAAGTTGACTACCCGAACCACCAGTGACATCACCTCACCAAGCTGTTCGCCACACATCTGAGCACAAAGCGCCTCTTGATGGAGGATGCAATGAAAGCTTATGATGCGTCTGTTTTCATGCTCACAAAGAAGAGCGACAAATCCTCTGCTTTTCCCAACCATGCACGGAGCACCATCAGTGCACACCGAAACAAGTTTATTCATCGGTAGATTTTTTTCTTTAGCGAACTCAGTGAAGGACTCGAACAAATCCTGCCCTCTTGTTGTGCCTTTCATAGACAACACAGCAAGACTTTCCTCATGTAGTGTATCACCGACAACATACCTTGCAACCACGATGAACTGGGATAAATTACTGACGTCTGTTGACTCATCCAAAGCGAGAGAAAAAAACGGTGCCGCATTTATGTCCTTGACTTGCATTGCCTCAATTTGATTTGACATCATGATGCTACGATCGTGAACAGTTCTTGCCGACAGAGGCATGTCTTTTATCCGTTTAATTATTTTGTCCTTATCCGAAAAGTCATCAAAAAGTTCATTGGCAACATCAAGCATGAATGCTTTGGCATACTCCCCATCTGTGAATGGCTTTCCGTTTCTCACAATAGCTAAAGCGCCAGCAAAGCTAGCCGAATTCAAGTCACCTTGTTGGGTCCAAACACGGATTTGATGCTGACTAACTTGCACTCTTGATAGCAGTTCTTGATATGCTTTCTTCCTGCTGTCTCCCGCAGGATATTTCGATGCAAATGTAGAATGGCGTGTCTCGAAGTGTCGCTTTACATTTGACCGTTTCATAGATGCAATTTTATCACTGCATATTAGACACACTGCAGAACCCGTTCTCTCCACAAAGGCAAATTCCTCTGTCCATTCCTGCTGAAAAGTACGATACTCATCGTTTTTCTTTCTTTTAGCCATCTTGTCAAAAGGGTTTCTAAAATTAGTTAGCTGACCACGCGATTTAAACGAAACTTTCTGATCCGACGACAATCTGTTGTGCGGACCCTTTTGCACATACACACATCGGCCGCTATTTTCGAAAGCTATATATGGCAGCCCCAGTTGAACAATGTCAGATATAGACACAATGACATGTATTTTTGTCACTTTTCCATAGAAATCCACGCTTTTAGTAAGGTTGGACTTCCACCAAGGAACAACTAGCAGTTGAAGTCTGAGTTATAAAGTGAACTCAGGAACAGGCTGCAATGCATAGTTAATCATGTTTCAGACTCGTGTGACAATAATGATTTATATGGGCCTAATAACAGCAGTGTTAATCATTCTTTACAATTTCCACTAACTTACAATTTACATTATGTGAAAATCCAAACATCTAAAATTCTAAATCTTTACAATATATTTCTCCATTAATCCAAAGTTGCTAGTAATACGATTTAACTAATAAAAACGTGGCGGGTTTTGACTCTCCCGTGATAACAATTAATCAACGGTAGTTCAATTACATACACGTGGTGTCCTCACCACTACTATAAATGTAATATCGCTGTGCCACTTAGCTTTGTAGAAAATATATTATCAATCAGCAATAAAATGCACAAGAAAATTCTACATACATTCACAATACAAAATATATAGAATTAATTCAACTCAACACAGAGAAATCAAGACATTACCACTATGTTGTGTTCTGATATTTCTCCATTAATCCAAAGTTGCTAGTTATACAATTTAACTAATGAATACGTGGCGGGTTTTGACTCTCCCGTAATAACAATTAATCAACGGTAGTTCAATTGCATACACATGGTGTCTTCACCACTACTACAAATGTAATATCACTGTTACATGCCAGCATTTATTTAAAGACCCTGCTCCAGAATTAAGATTTAGATTAATTAAATTTCAGGATTTAGATTAATTAAATCTCCTCGCTTATTCTGAAACAGGCTGGCTGCCCAGATTTATCCTTCAGTCTGACTAAATTTAACCTCGTAGTTAGGACACGAAATTCAGTGACAGATAAACCTGTGTGACTTCACATTCAATAGTTTGAATATAATAATGAAAATACAATCAACATCACGCTCATGCGTGTTACAATTAAAATGCGACATTGCTTACGCAAGAGAATTTAAATCATTCAAAGAAAACATTTAGATTTTAGATTTTAGAAAGTGAATATGAATTAAAATCACGCACATACGCGTTACAAGTATAAACGCAATTATACACATTGTTTACAAACTTTACATCAAGGACTCTTTACATAAAAATAATCATATGAACGTGCACCAACGTTCTGTGGTTACAATTCCGTTAATTTAGCATTATAAACCATTGTCTCACAATACGACAATTACTGTAAAGAATGTAATGTTTCTAGTTTAGCCATACTGTTACCAAGCCACGTGTCTAGAGAAGGTTGCAGTAAAGATATAATTTCTACATTAACAATCTCGCACATTCACACAATGATAACTTAAATAAAATGCAAGTTATAATTTAAGAAATCGATGTGTTTACCTTGTTCAATACACGAAGGTTATCGACACAGCGGGTTAGGCTTATTGGCTGATTGACTCGCGGAATAATTTGTGACGCCGGACAACGTTCCAAAGCGGTTGTTTCTCGCAGAGTACCGATTAACATTCAAACCTGGTTTATAAAGACTCGTGAATTCGGACAGAGAACCGTTATGTACGCACGTAGCGCTTGGGTGGTCCAGCTGTGCGTGCAATGTCCGTAGAAAGGGTCAGCCATGCCGCGCGCTGACACGGTCGTAAACCACGGACCCTAAAAGTGCCAGCTATCAGAGACTGGCAAGTCCGAGGAAGTAAGTATAATTTGCCCCGACCCTATTACAATCGCTGTGCCACTTAGCTTTGTAGAAAATATATTATCAATCAGCAATAAAATGCACAAGAAAATTCTACATACATTCACAATACAAAATATATAGAATTAATTCAACTCAACACAGAGAAATCAAGATATTACTACTATGTTGTGTTCTGATACATCCGGTCCTAGTAATGAATGGACGCTCTAATTTTATCCATGTAAATCGAGTGCAATGCAGGTGTGCGTCTAACATGGCCCGTTCATTCAGGGGTCTATAATGAATGAAAGTAGAGGTCAATTCACAACTTAGCGCTACGTCACATTATCTGAAAACAAGTGACCGTACATGGATAGTTAGTATCCGACTTTTGATGCGACCTTCACCTCTGGTTTTAGCCTGTTTCTCTGAAGGAGTAAACAAGGTATTTCATCAGTCTCTAAGCCTAATCACTAACGGATGTCTCTTTATGGAGGCGTAAGACTGGGAAAACTCAGTTTTTTTTTATAATCGAACATTTGTCTGAGAGCCAGTTGCAGCCATCAATAGAGCCACATATGGCTCGCGAGCCATAGGTTCCCGACCCCTGGTTTATAGCAACACATGTGAATGTTATTACTACCTGTGAACTATACCAATACTTCGAGCTACGAAATTACCTGAGCACTTGCAACACCTGTGTACTAAATTAGAATATGTGAACGATAGTAAAACCTATGAACTCTACCAATATTTGTGCAATATCTGTGAACGATAATATATATATTCTGTATCTGAATAACAATACCTTGGAAGTATATCTTTAATGAGCAGATAACAATATCTAAGAAAGATAACAATATGTGAGAAGCATAAAAAAAACTAATATACACTGATCACCTATGAACAACAACAAAAGTTGCAAACGATAGCAGTACAAGTGAACTAGATCAGTAACTGTGAATAGTAATATATGGGTAACTACATCAGTACAAAAAGAGACGGTAATGCCCGTGTGCTGTATCAATATCTGTTTACTATATGTGTACCAATTTGTGTACTGTGTTAATCTATGTGTACTATATCAGTATGAGTATTATATCAATATATGCTTATTGCATCAGTATCAGCATACTATATCATTATTAATAATAACTAGAAATACTTGTGTGCTGTATCAATACCTATTTTCTTTATCATTACCTGTTTTCTGCATCAATGCATGCTTCCTATATCAATACTTGTGTGCTGTTTCAATATACGCTTCCTTTATCAATACCTCCTTCCTGTAGCCATACCTGTGTTACATATCAATACCTGTGTATTGTATCAATACCTCCTTCTGTAGCGATACCTGTGTTACATATCAATACCTCCTTCCTGTAGCGATACCTGTGTTACATATCAATATCTGAGTATTGTATCAATACCTCCTTCCTGTAGCGATACCTGTGTTACATATCAATACCTGTGTATTGTATCACTACCTCCTGTAGCGATACCTGTGTTCTATTTCAATACTTGTGTACTGTATGAATACTTGTATCAGTAAGTACGTACCGTAACAATACCAGTACAAGCTAGCAATACCTCAAAGCAATTAAGAATCTGATAAGCATTGAGTGACGCCTACCTTGCTGTCCAAAGTAATTGATCTTAAAGTCACAAGAGCATGACAGCATTGTGCTTCTTGCTACTGAATCTCCATGGATACATTGCAAGTTCAGAGTCAAACCACGTCAGTGGTCCTTCTTTTGCAATGTACCACACACACACACTCCTACAACACACACGCTCTCCAGACCTCATCTGACACCACGGATACTTTAGACCACAAAACTGCAAACAGAAGATAACTAAACCAACGATCACCCCTTGACTATTATAAGTGTGTGTGTGTGTGTGTGTGAGAGAGAGAGAGAGAGAGAGAGAGAGAGAGAGAGAGAGAGAGTGAGTGAAATGCTATGATATAAATGTGCTAACTTCACATGCAGTTAGAAAGAGAGACACAGAGAGAATATAATGATATGTATGAATGTGCTAACTTCGTTTGCAGTTAGATGGAGAGACACACTCACACAGATATGTAATTCTATAGTTATAAATGTGCTAACTTCACATGCAGTTAGATGGAGAGACACACTCACACAGATATGTAATTCTATAGTTATAAATGTGCTAACTTCGTTTTCAGTACTTAGAGAGTGTTTCAGAGCGAGATTATGTAGTGCTATGATATAAATGTGTCAACTTTGCTCTTGTTTGTGTGTGTGAGAGAGAGACAGACAGACAGACAGAATGTAATACTATGATAAAAATATACGAACTTCGCATGCCAGGCAGAGATTTTAGAAACACACTTCAGGAAGTAACATCACTTCCACTATACAACCTATACACTGCTGAGTAGTTCATAGTAGTAATTTTTCTCATTTTATTATTGTAAATGTTAAGTGAGAATTTTTGATAAAAGGCTCTATTACTTTACTTTCTAAATTATTAGATTTTTGTGAAGTTAAAAAGAACTCAGCCACTAAATTGAGAGACATGTTCATTGAATGCATTATTTCAAATTGTTTGAAAGTTGCCTAGGCGCAGTAACGCTGCAAAGTCGTGTTTACTTTCGTAAGTGAAAAATGATTTTGTTGATAATTATATCGTCTCCCATTTCGTCATCGAAAATTGTAATGAGGAGTTTTATCAAATGCCTCTTACAGTTCTTTTATGTTGGAGTTTTAATGTAATATACACTCGTTTATGTCCTCGTTGGAACCCTTGCTACCTTCTGTATACCTCTTTAGGTGTGTGTGTTGGGGGGGGGGAAGGGGCGTTGTGCTCCTTTCTGGGGAAACAGCTTGTCTCCCCTGCCCTGAAAAGGTCTTGGGCGTTGCTTGGTTTGTAGTTTGTTCGTTTCATCTACCCATTGTTCCCCTCTCTCGGATGCGTCCTTCTACTGAGACTTGACCCATTTTTTAAGTTCTTTTTTTTCGTGAGGTTTTTAAATAGGGCAAAGCATAACTCATGAACTGGAACCAAGGCAGCCTTTAGGCGATACTGTGAGCTATGCGTCCGACTTGTCCAGTTGTGAGACATTTAAGGAATAATAATTAAAGATAATAATTAATTAATCAGTTGAATTTTTATAAATTCCAATTCCTTATTTTAAATTCAGTATAGTTTCTAGAATTATTCATATGTGATTGTAAATATACAAGCTTCTCTAATTGACAATGTTAAATAAAGTGAGAATGACAGTTTGCTAGCAAAAAGACCGTAGAAAAGTTCCAAAAGAGAAGGGCCAAATATTTAAGTGAGGATCTAAATGCGCTGAAGAACAGAAAGTCCAAATGAATCAGTAAGGGGCTGAATGCTTAATTGCAGGTTAAAAGTGCAATTTAAAACTCGATAGCAAATCCTCCTCTGAGAGCATACAAGTTGTAATATATTAAACATTCCTTTTAAATCTCCTTCAGATAATCACTATCAGATTAAGCAATATTTTCAAACCTCACTCAGTTCACTATTTAGACCAACATTCAATATTCTTCTGTAATAAAAAATATTACTCTAGCAACACACTGACACAAACATGTATGATACACATACACTTGATGCTGTTACTCCACACAGAAAAAAAGTCAACTGCTGACCAGCAAATAAAACTACAGGAAACAGTGCCCTGGTTGTTGCATCAGATTTTGATGTTCCACTCTTGTTACCTGTTTAGATCACAATATCTCCACCCACTGTTTAACATCAATGAAAGCAAAACCAAGGGTCTAATATGTCTTTGTCACAATGTCTCCATCCACTGTTTAACACCAGTGAAAGCAAAACCAAGGGTCTAATATGTCTTTGTCACAATATCTCCATCCACTGTTTAACATCAGTGAAAGCAAAACCAAGGGTCTAATATGTCTTTGTCACAATGTCTCCACCCACTGTTTAACATCAATGAAAGCAAAACCAAGGGTCTAATATGTCTTTGTCACACTGTTTAACATCAGTGAAAGCAAAACCAAGGGTCTAATATGTCTTTGTCACAATATCTCCACCCACTGTTTAACATCAGTGAAAGCAAAACCAAGGGTATAATTATAATATGTCTTTGTCACAATGTCTCCACCCATTGTTTAACATCAGTGAAAGCAGCAAGATTCAAAAGCATGAATAAAACAGGAAACTCAAATTTACTGCTATTAAATACCCAGCTCCAAAGCACCACTCAGCCTAATCATTACATGAAGAAAACAGAGTGGTTTAAAGCTGTACTAGTTTAGTAACTTGGAATCAAAGTTCAAGGACATTCAACATTTAAATTTCAAGAGCTTTCAATAGTTTACGCAATTAAGTTTAGATAAATTGTTAGCATGACTTTAGTGACAAGGAAGAAATATTGGGGAGTAAAAATGGTTTATTTCACAAGGCAAACCCATAGGACAAACAGAATATAACAATTTTATTTTAGTAAAATAATAAATTGATAATAACTAAACTGTTAATTACATCAATGAATGACATGGTGCTGAATAAAAATTATTTTAGAATAACCAAATTTTCTGCAAAGCATCTTGTCATAATCGTTATTTGAGTGTGGAATTCTGATCAATCAGAATATATATGAGTGTCAACAGAACTGTAATCCATTTATTTCTCATGGTTTTCCATTAAAGCCAGCAACAATCAATCATTACACCACACTTAAGAATTACAGGATATGGATGCCTATAAAATACCAAGACGTTTTTCCATCAAAACATGAGGCTGCCCAACAACCTCAGCATCAGCTGGATCTGGGAATAAATGAAAAAAGTAAAAAATAATTTTTATAATTATAAAAAATTGAGAGTAGAGATTGGTGTGCATAATTATGTGAATAAATAAAAGTAAATACATGTACTGTTTGTATAAGTATGGAAATAAATGATATGTAGAGACTGGTTTGCATAATTATGGGAATAAATAGACTGCGAGACTGCAAGGAATGGTTTGCATAACTATGGGAATAAAGAGAATGCAAAGAATGGTTTGTGAAATTTAATTGTGAAATAAATAGAATGCAAAGAATGGTTTACATAATTATGAAATAAATACAATGCAAGGAATGGTTTGCATAATTATGGGAATAAACAGAATGTAAGGAATGGTTTGCATAACTGAATGCATCATTTTATATTAAAAGAATTTGGTTAAAACCTTCAGTGATGTGTGTCCTCTTTGTAGTTTAGCACTGATATGATATTGAATTTATAAAAACAAATAACTATAGAAATAAACAGCCATTTGGTGAAGGAACAGCCACATGGTATGTAAGAAATGTTGGCAAAATTTGTCAAAATAAAATTGTAAATTTTCATCGCTTTATAATATATAAGAGTTCTTTTACTGAAACAGGGTTGGTAGGCCATTTAGAAAAAAATTTTCAAGGACTTTTTAAGAGCTGAGTATTATAATATTCAAGAATCACCAGCATGTGCACTAAAATACAAAATCTGTTATAATAATAACTATGGCATTATGTTTTGTTGCAAACAAATTAATATAAGCAAATTTAATATCAATATACAATACTGTGCATTAACCTTAAGCACACTGCATTCTTGTTTATAGTGCTAGACTGTGTGTCAGGCGAAAGCAAAACTTAGCCCGGCATCACTCCATTAAACATTTAAAAATTAAAATAATAAAATCTAGATACACAAGGTGTATAGGAACCATAGCACAAAATACACATTCAAAGCATTTAACCAAGACACTAATTATAAGACTGACCAGCCACTCCCAAGACACTAACAGGATATTAGAATTATACAAGACTGACCACCCAGGGTTAGAGTACAGGAAACAGTTGGGGATCAAAGGGTCACTCTTAGCTAACGATAAGGGGAAGGGTTAGTCTCACACTGAGCTATGGGCTAGAGTACAGGAAACGGTTGGAGATCAAAGGGCCACTTGTAGCTAATGATAGAGGGAAGGGTTAGTCTCAAAGAAATACCAGAAATAATGGAAAGCCTTTATATAGTTGGGCTTAGCTAGTTCTCGCCACTTGCTTAGGACAATCCACTTCTAAGACAGTGCAGAAGCAGTCCCAGATCTCTTGACTGGAAAAACTTTGGAAGGAAATATTGGGAAAATTCTAAAGTCAGAAAGACTAATTCCTGAGTGTATTGCACTCCAACCAGATGACCTTGGGTTCTTTGGTTTCGGAACGAGAAAAGTATGTGTCGACTGATTTTAATTTTAGTAAAGACTTAGTAAAATAAATATAGGATGTGTGAGGATAATTTATGTATTTTAATTATACCTTCTCTTTCAGCTTAGTGCCAATGTACTCGGGGAAGTTAATAGCCATTAGGACTTATACCAGACCTGCCTACCCCCCACCTTAGGAAACCAGATGATCACTGGTCCAAAACCAGAAGATTTTGAATGGAAACCAGAAGATTTTATGCGGAGTCTGGCTTTTTAATAGAAATACCAATAATATAAAATAAATGCAAAATAAAATAAATAATGTTAATATCTGTAAATAAACTTACCAATAATGTAATGATTAACGCAAAGCACAACAATTTGTCTACATTTTGTCTAGTCTCCATTCCACTGTTTATTTTAGATGAATTTTTGTCAAGCACACCAAGTGTTAGGCAGTTTTATTTATATATTTCTTTAGACTTCATTTGAAGAAGGATCTTCACATTTCAGAATAATGGGCCATTGAAGTACCGCATCATGATTTTCACTTTTACAGAAATTCATTAAATATTTCATAAATGGATTTTTAAAAAAATATATATTTAACTTTTTATTATCTAATGTACAAGCCACAAAAAGGAACATGTGCCTATTGAAAAATTTTAAGAAAAAAGTTATGATTTTTTTTTTATTGTACCCATCTAAAATATATATTTTGGGAGAACATGTAGAATTTAAAAAAATAAAAATTAAATTTACTTAAACCTAAAGCATATAGGCTTTCATCCATGCACAACCTTTTAATTTTATGTATGAGAAACTAGTATACCAAATTTCAGGGACATGGAATAGTTACAACTATTCAAAAGGGGTCTTAGCATTTAGTTCAACAGAGGAAAAAAGTCATTTTGAGAAAAACACATTTAAAGTAAAATAAAGACTACAGAACTTTAAAAGTGTTCAAGTGGTTTATTTTTAAAAAATAAATATACCCTATCCACACTACATTGGACTGCTCTTAGTCATTTAGCTCTCTCAGAATTAAATATACTAATACTATATATTACTATCCTTTACATCCTCAGTGTACAGTCTTTTTATTTTCTAATATAATACTACATAGAACCAGAATATTGCAAAGAAATTAAAAAAAATATATATTTATCAATCCACATTAATAAAATTTGGAATATATGTTGTCTTTGTTATGAGAAAGCAATACCAGTTATTAGTTTTAGAATATCTGGTTCAGATTTTAATTTATAAATGATTTAAATATATAAAACACCTGTATTTTTCTAAATTTACATGTCCATTAGATTAGAGAAAAAAACAGTGAAAGTCTTCCTGTAACATTTAAAATGTTATTAAAAAGACATTATTCTTCAATAAGCATGCTTTGTTAATTAAGAATTGGATATGATTAATATTATTATTTTTAATGTTTTACTTTTATGCATTTCTTTTGTCTTCAATGTATGTGTATTTATTATCATGCCTTCTAAAATTTTATTATAATGTGTGTACTGCGTAATCACAAAATATCAACGGCTAATTTACAAATACATGTATATATATAGGCCTATATATATTTCTAATTTTTTATTATTTTTTTTTTAGCAGAAATGATTAAAATAAAAAATTCGACTAAATCAAAATGTTCACAATTCCGTAAATTACTTTCAAACAAATTTGACTCAGGATCATTTCTTTATCGCCGATGATCTTTTGTTTTAAAACTTGTGTCACTTTTTTTTTTTTAAAATAAATTTTGAAGCCTTACATATTATATAAGAATAATTACAACGGATTCTAGAAAAATGATTATTTGAACCTCAATGCGGTTTCAAACATAGGCCTACCGTTATTGAAAACGCCAATCTTTTTCCTAGCATTGCAATATAATTCGTCAAAGTAGCTCGTTTTGGACGGATAATTTCTGAAGAAAATTGCATAGACTGTCTTACATGTAAGTTGAATGTTATTTATTAAAGTAAATATTTCGTAATTGTCACGCATATACTATCGCTACGTGGCCGCCATTTTGAAAAAGCGAACTTCGTCTATCGGTCGAACGGGCAGTAAAAACGTTATGAACTGAATTTGCTTATCCCGCTAAGCTCTGACTTCTCAACATAAAAAATATTTAAAGAAAATGTTTATTTCACGAGCGAAATTCTGTTTTGTCAACTAAAATTAATAACGGCCGACGAATAAGATTCCGGAAGTGTTAGAAAAGGACTCGTATGCTGAAGAGCTCATAGCAGACGACAGAGAAGTAGTTAGAGTTACGCCGCCATTAGCACGGTAAGTTTTTCGTCCTGTCATAATCGATCGTGAAAAAAAAAATTGAAAATGAAAATGAAAGCGGAAGATTTCTTTTGGAAGCGGAAGAGCGGGAGATTCGAGGTAAAAGCGGGAGATTCTTCCGCTAAAAGCGGAAGGTAGGCAGGTATGCTTATACACTTTATTTGGTAGTCAGCAGTTACTTATACTGCCTTAATTAATTAAATTACAGAACCAAAAAAGTCACAACCGCCAGGCCGGGTCATAGCAAACGACAGATCCTGCGGGTTGTTTGAAGGAAGTGAAAATGGGCGGAGCCAGCTTGCTATTCAAGCGCCTGCCGTTGTGGAAAGTTTGCGTTGCAAGAATTCAACGCTGTGTTGACCCTTTCAACTTGCTTGAACTTTAAGCTAAGGTCAGCGAAAATAGACATTGAACTGAGTGCATAATACAGATATACGTGTATTGTGACTGAAAATGAGATCGAAACTTGGGTAGGAAGGATAATAATCTAGTAAAGGAAAACGGATATTGAACTCACTTTCGTTTAGGGCCTATCTATTGTAATTTGTAATTGAGTAATCCACAACTGTTAATATTGATTGTTCTTCTCATTGTTTTTATTTTCTTTTCTTTTATTGTTATATAAAGTTTATTGTTAAATTTTTATTAGTGTTGTGTCAAGTTCATCGTCATTCTTGTCTAGTATGATTTTATAAGTGTCATCGTCACGTTTGTCTAAATTCTGTCTTGAGTCTGTCTTTGTCTTATCTGATTTTATTTGCTGTTCTAACATAAACAAAATAAAATAAAACTGTACAAGAAAAATCTTTCTGAACCAACCAAGCAACAAAATTTAAAATGGCTACTATTCTTGAGAAGATATCCTATTCTGGAATTTTAAAAAATTATGTTTTAAATTAGTTATATAGTTTCTAAATGTTCTTAGTGCTCCAAGATGGAATTCTCAGTATCCTATCTCAGGCTTTTGAACGAGCAACCAATCTGAATGGTGGTGTTGTGACCTGAGCTTGTTTTTAAAGCATTTTATTTAAAATAAACATAATTATGCAAAATGGAGAAGAAAAACGGGTGGGATATTTCTTTAAAAATCAAGGATTTCAGAACTAATTCAAGGATTTATAGGCAAATTCAAGTGCTTTTCAAA
Source organism: Sinotaia quadrata (assembly GCA_028829895.1). Lineage (NCBI taxonomy): Eukaryota > Metazoa > Mollusca > Gastropoda > Architaenioglossa > Viviparidae > Sinotaia > Sinotaia quadrata. The sequence goes on along the minus strand of CM054183.1, from coordinate 30,198,601 downwards.
AACAAAAATAAAATTCAAGTATTTTTCAAGACAGTTCTCATTTTTCAAGGGCTTTTCAAGGTTGCTATGTTGGTCAAGGGCCTCCAAACAACAAAGGGTCACTAATGAAATCACACCATCAAGAATCATTTGGTCAATGGGTTTCAAGTAAATTAATGTTGACAAGGAAAAAGATTGACTAATGAAATCTCACCATTAAGAATGTCTTCAAATCCCAATATCTCATCACGACCTGTAAGTGTGTCCAACAAGATATTTGAACTGTGTAGACATGGCAATCGTTGTATCTGTGCAAACAGCAAAAATCATTTTACGACAGATTTGTTACAATGCCAATTATTTTTTTAAAATTAAACTATTAAGCATATCTTTAACTGCATTTTAAACTTTTATTTTATTTTATTTTAAATGAAGCTTAATTCAGTGAAACTAAGTATCATTTTGCTTATATGCACATGCATAAAAATGAATCTTTATGTAATCCCAAAAGAACAAAATATTCAAATTATCACTCAATATCAGGCACTATTAAGTCATCAATGACGAAAGCATTACTATACATAAAGAAGAAAAAGAATCATTTATCAACCTACATTCTTCGAATTTGGAATATAAGTTGCCCTTAGTATATTTCAGACCAGTAATTGCAAAAGAATACTGCATATATTGTCATATATGTAAGCAAGATATGATTAATTCAAATAAATATCTTCTCACAAAAAAGGAGTGAACTTCATCTGTCAGCCAAATGGGCATTATAAAAGTTCTAAACTGAATTTGGTTAAACTCATTGATCTGCAACTTCTTTGTACTTTAACAGTTATAATGTAGAGAAAGTAATGCTGTTTCTGTGTGTCATGTTCCTTGTACAATACAAATAATGGCAATCATGAATCAAACTACTGTGTTTAATGCAATTTTTGGCTTAACACATTTTTTTTTTAACGGCTGGATTTGAAAAACATCTTTATTGGCATAAAAAGTATATTTAGTTCTTGGAAAAATTTAAATCCTGAAAGAGATGACAAAGAACAATGCAAATATATAACAATCTCACAAGTGAAAATGAGAAGAAAATACTTTTTCTCCTATTTGCTCAGGCAGTTCATAGCCTTAATGTGTTACTAAAACTATTAAACAATAAATATGAGGTACCTTTTTTGCAAAATGCTGCTCCATTTGAAGCCGAAGTGGAGCATGCAGACCTTGAGAGTTACGCAGCATAATCATATCCATCCGCTGCTGATGGACAAACCACTGTAAACAATTTTCAGAATTATTGCAAAATGTTTTATTTTGTTTTTGGTTAATACTTATGCATCAGAATAAAACTGAATTACTAACCATTAAATCAACAATATAAGGACTGCATAGGGCAAAAGGGAGGCCACCATTTCCTAAAAATGATAGTTTGGAATGAAGTCTTCTGCATGACAAAAGCGAACCCAGCACACAAATTACATAATAATTATAAAATGAAAACTTTAATCATATCTTATTTACAGCCTCTATAAATATGGTATTATTAAAAAATCATTTCACTCTCACTTCTCTGTAATACCATGATTCTATAGAAATTAGAATGCTATAAGTATACATATTATAATCAAAATACCAGTGAAATGCATAGTGTACTTGATATGGTGAACTGTCCTGCTGGGTTTGACTTTAACCGGACACCATTTTTTTACATTTTCATTAATAAGTAGCTCAGAAAGATAGCAATTCTGCTGATTATAATTATCCAGTGGCCCAAATTATCAAAAACAATTTCAATTTTTTGCATACACAATGTAGAAAAGCATCCACACAAATAAGACAATCCCACCACAAGAGCAGCAACAAGTTTCAAAGTTTGCACACCAATGTAAGCCTAACCAGAGTTCCTGGGTTTTTTTGCTTGCAACACACATTTCCCTGTCTCCAAATGTTTCCTTGAGGATCACTGCCACTATTACTCATTATGAGGGCAATTGCAAATTTCAAAAACATTAACTAGGAAACTTAACATTAACTTGCAATTAATTTAAGTGTGCATCTTGTGCTGGAGCTTGCATTCAAATGAGTCTCACACCATGCCGAGTGCGAGGCTCATTTTCTCCTTTCCACTCATCATTATGTACAAATTTTCTCCTTTCTAAGCTGGTGAATACTTTATAGTGCATTGTAAAAATATCGAAATTTCAATTAATAATGATGAGCCAGCCACACAGCAATAAGCAACTATGGCGATGTGTGTCACTTAACTATTAAGAAAGTAAATAAACGATTTTTTGGACTTAAGGCAAGCTCATCCTTTGTTGTATGGAATGCCTCATATAAAGTCGTTTATTTCACAAAATAGGTGTATATATTTTCATTGTACATTTATTATATTGAGTGTGTTGGCCTGCATAAGCTGTTTAAGTGACAATGGTAAATGTTTTGTACCATATAAAGCATTTTTAATTTCTAATGCAAAAATGAATAATCACTTACATTTTTCTCAGAATACTCTAGTGGGTGTGCAGAATGTAGTTCTCTTCCAGCATGTGTTTTATTCCATCTGCAGCAATGTGATATATATATTAATAATAATGTGATAATTTTATTCACAACTATTTTCTAATAAACTTTAAGCACTTCCCAATTCTAATGCTATGCTTGAATGAAAGTCTCAAACAGTAGTTTATAGTGCTCCATTATTAACAAGACTGATTACAAGCACTCCATTTATTAGAACAGCAAAGAACAATTAATTCTTTAACTTTGCATCTTAACACTAATCCCTAGTTTTACTTTTAGTAAAACACCTTAGAACAATTTTCTTAACCTCATTCATTAACATCTTAACACTAACCTCTAGTAAACAGTATTAGTAAAACACCTAAGAACAATTACTGTAACCTCATTCACGAACACCATAACACATACTCCCTATTACTGTATTAGTATATGCAAAAGAACTATTACTATGTTAATCTCATTAACTAACATCTTAACATTTTACTCCCTATTTTATTAATAAATTACCCAAGAATGATACTGATAATTAAATATTAACATCAAATACTCTATATTAAACAGCATCAGTAAGTTATCTAAGAACAAATACTATCTTAATCTGATGCTAAAAACAATGAAAAATACTTAAAGAAAAAAAACAGAAAAATGGGGATACACACTGTAATGATTTTTTAGAGGTTTGTGTAAGTAATGAAAATCAGACTCTAACTTTGTGTAAAGGTGAAGAAAACAGCAAGTCTATGACTACCAAAGAAGTGAAATAAAACGTGAGTCCAGTTTTTAACACAATCCAAAAGAAACTATATACTTTTAATAATAACTATAAGAAAAAGTCACTGACTTGAATTATGCTTAGCCGTCACCTTATTTAACATTTTAAGGCAGAGTACTAGTAATACTAATAGTAGATTGTTATATGCTACTTTGAGACATGAATGGTCTATAGAAGATTGTGATGAAAAAATCATAGTTTTTAAGATATTTCTATACTGCAGGAATTAAATTAGTAAATGTAGACCATAAAGGCAGTAAATATTGCCATTAACAAGGGATGGAGACTGATCTGATTTTGTATCATACAAATGACAATACTAACAAAGAGTTCAACACAAACTGTGCTTTAGTAAATAGCTCCTTAGTAAATATTTTCTCTATATTTTAGTTTCATCATTATCTTTTGCTTCCTTATCTATCAACAATCTATAAACCTTGCAACACTGTTATTAACAATGAACTATGACAGTTTTATTATTAAAAACCATCAACCATGCAGTAATAATTATGCTAATATTAAATTTAAAATCTAACTGTAAACCATGGCATAACAGTTTTGTTATTAAAACCTATGACCTATGAGAAAACAGTTTTGTTGTTAAAAACTCTGAACCATGAAGTAATCATTTTGCTATTAAAATCTAACTATGAACTATGAAATAACAGCTTTCTTACTAAAAACTATGAATCAGGAAGCATCAGTTTTATTATTAAAAAACAACAACTGGGAATTATTAAGACTGGTGTCTGACAGCAGATCATCAGCCTTCTCTCTGAATTGTAATTCTCATCAGAGTACTTAATCAGAGCTATATTCATGTGAGTGACTATTCTTAATAAATCTGATCATATAAACATCCTGACTTAAAATTAAAATATGAATCTGTTATGTCATTATGTGGGCAGGGATCCATGTGAACTGAACTTCATTCCCTCTAGTTAGTTCTTGCATTTGGTCTAGTATGAGGTAACTAATGTCTGGACTGCCTAGAACTTTTACAGCTAAGAGGGAGTCTATAGCTATGAGATATACGGTGTTATTTGTTTTTGGTAGCTTGAATGAGGACCGTTAGTATGGCCATCATCTCAGCTGTGAAGATGGAGGTGTTGTCTGTAATTCTGAGGTTAGTGTCATGGTCGTTGGTTATGTAAATATATATGCCTGTTTTTCCTATGACGACCACAGAAGTCATCTCTGTATGCTTTGATCCTGTCTAAGAAATAATCCTTATGAAGGTTTTACAACAATTACATCAGTATTCAGAGCTGTACAAAATAATAATTTGTACTGAGCATTAAGAAACCCTAAATATCTCCCCAAATTTATTTTTTAAACTTGTTGCAATACTCTGCAACATATTGCTCCTGTCTGGTAAAGCCTTCAAATATAATTTTTAAATAATCTATATGTGGAAGGACTTCTAAAAATAAATGCTAAGTACTAAGTAAAAAAAACAACAACAAAGAGAATGGTTAGAGGGTAATTTCAATTGTTAATCAATCATTCACTTTATTGAATCACTATCAAATATAATTTGTATACAACTTTTAGTTCTTTACTATAAAACAAAGCTAAAAGTTTTATTTTTACCAAAGCATGCTTCGTATATAGTTTAAAACTAGTTTGAAATGAAGTAGGATTGTCACAAAGAAATAATTAGAAACTACAGAAATGAGGATCACAAGACATTGATCTGGCAATCGTATAGCTGCTAAAATTAAATTGCAATTACTAAATAAATTTAAACAGAAAGAATAGAATTAGAAGCAATACTAACTGATATAAATGTAGCAAGCATCAAGATTAATCATTCTCGAAGTTTACTCCTGTTCTAAATTTTCTAATACGCAAGATGCAGCCATTGCTAGAATTTGAAGCAGATGCTTTAGTTTATTAGTTACTAACAGAAACTGCTAAACCACAGTCAAATCATTATGACATTTTAAATAAAAGTTTCATAATGGAATGAATGCTGTTCTCATTGCAGTTTTCAGCAGGAAATATTTATTTAAATGCATGTGCCACAGAGATTTCAAAATAGCCAAGATTCTATAAAATAACTGATTACCAAAGCTTGAGTTTTAAAGTTATTCTAATGAAAATAGATCAGAAGAAAGCTTATAGTTACACTTTTATTTTTTGTTCTTAATGATATAAGATCAAGTTATGTGTGGTTACGCACAAAAAGAAATCCAGACCAGAACAAATTTTAGCCAAGTTTCATCAAGAAATAAATGTATTAAAGTAACAAACTTTGCCACTAAAAAATCACCATATTTATGTAAATTGTAATAAATGCTACTTATTCCTGCATAACACAACAGCAATGTTGGGACCATCTATTAAAAGTAATGATATACTCTTAAGATGAAGATTTCTTTGTAATTGAACCTAACGAAATCCTCTACAATATAATTTAGTGGTTAAAACAACACAAATACTGAAATAGAAAAGTAAATAAACAGTAAATATATAAAAATAAGAGATTCAAACCCATGAAGCATGACATCAGGGACTCCATAGGGACCAGATGGCACCCTAAGGGTCTTCTTACTTTCCTCTTGGGGGCGAAGCGATAGTTGTCCAAAACTCTGGGGGAAAATTGTAACATTTACTTAGTTACTAACACTGTAACAGTAACACTAACAGATATAAATTATATATTTGTAAATGATTATAAGTAGATAGTCTCAGGGAGAGACTGTTTACTGCATACAGCCCTTTCCCAATGCTATTGCACTCTGCAGTTATAACTCAACTGACCAAAGTTTTAAAAAATTATTTATACTTAAAAAGACTACAATGACTTCTCTATTACTTTATAAAGTTTATTATTACAAAATAAGATTAATGCATTACTTTCACAGTTTAAAGACCAAGTGAAATGGAATCTAGGTCAAACAGTTTGTGAACAAGATTTTCTCCATTACTAAGATACACAATCCCCAAACCCTTGGGGGTAAAAGCAAGCAGAAGTTATGTCAGGCAGGGGGTCAAATGGCTGCCAATGTAATTTTCTCTGGTAGACTGTACAACTTTGAGTTTGATCCAATTTGTGCTGATGGCAGCGAAAGTTCATCTGAGAGTAATTTGCATGAAATTTCTAATGATTATGATGTTGGAGATACCAAAGAATCAATGACTGACAATGATCGCATCTGGTAAGTTATTTTTCTAAGAATATAAAGTAACCGTACATTTGTAAATTGTAGCCATCATTAAGCTCATAGACATATTTCTAACTATAAGTATTATTAAAATGAGTTATGTATGATTTTTATATGAATGATTAAATATTTTTAAGTACAGTCTTGTAATTTTCATTATATTAATTTATATATACACTGTATAGTGTATTCACATTTAGTACTGATATTTATTACTATTAATGACAGTATTAACGATCTGTACTAATATTTAGATTATAGCAGTATAGATATGTTTTAAATAAGTGATTATCATTCTGTATATAATTTAAAATTACTTTATTTTCATTCAGAATCAGATGATGTTTGACCCTTGGTGTTTAAGTTAAAATAATTCGACAACAAAGACCATCAATCATTCAATGTAGGACTCTAGGATTGACAGTCTCAGATATCTGGACTCAGTCTAGGGATTTTGCTATTTTGCAAAATAATAATAATAATATTAAATAAATAAATACTTAGATCTCTTGATTCTGCCAAAGGACTTATCTTCCAAAGTTCCATGTCAATAGCTTCTGATTTGATTTATACAGAATATTACGGACTTTTACGAAGTAGATGAGTTAATAAACTTAATTAAATTAAAATATAAAAACAACCTATAATGCTACTAATATTTAAACACCTCAGTATAAATACATATAATAATAGCTACGTTGTGAATGTGATCACTAAAGACACTAGTATTATTCTATAGCAATCGGAAATATTCATCGTGACAAACTGTTTTTGGGACCTTTATTCTTTTCATTAATTAATTTGATGCTTTATCTTTATGTACAGCTTAAATACTTTTAAAAAAACTGAAGTATATAATTCCATATACTTTTTTCTTCTTACAGAAATTAGTAACAAACAGTAAAAAATTATCAATACAATAAATGAATAAAATACAATAAAATTATACCATGGTGTAGAAATGTTGCACTTGCGCACACAAGCGGAAATACAGGCTAAAGCTATGACTTTCCTAGGACTCTCGTTTCTGCTGAATCATTATTAATATTATTTCTCCTTTTCCTTAAATTGAGGAACATGGAACAGTTTTTTTTCCTTTTACTAGTCTAAAACATGTAAATTTGCTTAAGTGGGTTAATAATGGAAGAAAGGAACTGTTTCCAGCAATATTAACAGTTGCGCGTTTCTGGAATATAAAAATTCTAAAATTGAGCGCAAATTCCGGAAGTGATCGTATAATCCTAGAAAACCTCGTTTGTTTCAAAGTTAGATATTTCTGCTATGAATATCACAGAGATTGTGAAAATGAACTAGCAACGAATTATTAATAGCATGGTCATTCTAAAATATTTCACATCTTGTTTGAGTTTAAAAGCTCAATAGCACAGTCATTCTCGAAGAGAAATTAAAAACAATATCTATACTTTATTATTAAAAATGACTGCAAGATTGCTAATTATTTCATTGAGAGGTTTGTTTACGTGTACTCCAAATATAAATTATTGTTAAGTCATAAAATCAAGATAATTTGTATCCACTATAAAATGTAATGTGAACATTGAAATCAAGATAATTATAAGAATCTGAAGCCAATGACATTGTCCGTAGTAATATACATATGTGCCCATTCAGAACTAGATTATTCATTGCTTTGAGTGCCTGATGTGAAACGCAGTGAGATCAAATATGGAACTATACCTAAAAGATAATAGAGTGTATTCTTATTATTAATAAATATTAACAAACGATCTAAATCCTGAATAGCATAAGCAACGAAAACTGCTCTTTAAGTAGGTTTATCCCGAACAAGCAAAAATAAAATTAAGAAACACACTTTCCATGGAAGAAATGCCAAGACTAAAATGAGCATAATAATTCATAGCCTGTATTTTTCAGGCAATTTACTACTGTTCATAGATTAGTTGTTTTCATGAATAGACTATGCAACTTCTGGCAGATCTGAACAATTATACATGTGTATACAGTTTTCTCTGCTATATCCTAATTAATATTTAATAAGGGTCTAAGCAAAATACTTAAAATAACACTTTTATATAATTACTTCGTACATTCTACTGACTACATCAAAAACAAGTCATAAAAATAAAACTTTTGCACATTTTCATGACAGAGGTAATATAGAACACTATTTAGTATTATACAGCTGACAATGTACAATATTATTCGAAATCATATTCAGTTTCATAGATTTTTACTAGGAAATTTCTATTTCACAAATGCCTGCCCTTTCTTTTCATTATAAATATGTTTGAATTAATAAACTAACTAGTTTGTGCCAACAAAACCACAGTTAGTTAATAGATTATATTACTTGCATTTAATTATAATTATAAGTAATTATCGTCCATGGTTAATAGATTAGACGAATTATATTTAATTATAATTATCCCTATTTTTCGCTTTTGAAGTTTTGTTGGCAATTCAGTCAGGTTACATAGCTCTTGTCTCTGTTAATGTCGAAATGTTGACAACAGTTTAGCCCCTTTCCCTCAAGAAGTACCTGTGTATGTAATACATGCAAAATATAAGTCCACCGGGAAACATTTAAATAAAAAATGAAATGTATTTCTTCTTAAAGTATTTATAAATAGAGTTGTTTGGCGAAATAACTCATCAGATTTCGGAACGCTGCAATAGCGCAGTTACGCATCACTAGAGAATAGATTTCTTTCAGCCGGCATGGTCTCTGATATATAGCCCCTTTACTACCTTAATTACATGTTTCTGGCTGATTCATTTCTTAATTATATGGTCTTTTCTTAGAATTTACCCATTTCGTCTCTCAGTAGTTTCCGAAAATATAAAAAATAAATAAACGTCCTTGCAACATTAGCAACATATTCGAGTCTGCTTTACACTTAGAGAACATTGCCACATTTGTTTATCACCATTTACTTGAGAGTCTGCTTTACAATTTTTTTTTTTTTACACCGATCTCTGGCACCGCACGCGATGCCGATGGCAAAGTTTAACAACTGGAGTAGATTCTTGAATGAGAATGTGTTGTGATGAAATATTGGCAGAGAAAACAGGTAGTTGACTGAGAATATCCAATGATGAAATATTGGCAGAGAAAACAGGTAGTTGACTGAGAATATCCAATGATGAAATAGTGGCAGAGAGAATAGGTAGCTGACTTAATTTAATTTAAGTTAATGAAAATAACATTTATGAAATACTTAAATATCAACTAGAAAATAAAATTAATGTAAATCACATAATCATTTTGAGTTAGTAATAGATGTTTCATAATGTCATTGTACAGATAAATTATATCATGAAGACAGTTCTAGAGTTCCTAGTTTACAAATCAGATCAAATCAAATCACTAGAATCACAATAAATCCGCCAAATTTCCGTCACTCCTACCTCCGGAATGGAATGACCAACAAGATGAATTGATGAGAAATAGGTTTGTCTTGAGTGTTAGCAAGATGTTTAAGGTAATGTCTTGTTTCACCAATGTCACATTCGGTCCACTTTTTACCGGAAATAGCATACAAGACTATGTTCTGTTTCACCAATGAAATGTTTTTGGTCCGCTTTGTACAGGAAGCAGCATACAAAACTAGTTCTGTTCCACCAATGTAAAATTTGATCACTTTGAACTGGAAGAAGCATACAAGATTACATTCTGTTTCACCAATATAAAGTTTGATCCACTTTGAACTGGAAACAGCCTACAAAACTCCTATATTCATACCAATTTTAAAGTGCATTTGTCTGCTGAATCACAGTTTGACAACCTTTGGTAATCCTTTCACACACACATACAAAAATCTAATGGTTGACACTAGTATTTTTGTCAAGTTCAAATAAAATTTTCAATCTGTCAATATTGATCATTTAGACTTGATGCAAATGCTTTTTCTTTTGATTTAAAATATGGGATTTCTGTGATTCTAACAAAGATGTAATTTTATAGACCTATTGATGAGTCTAAATCTTTAAGAGTGTCATTGTATAGACCTATTGAGGAATCTTCATCTTTAAGAGTGTCATTGTATTGAGGAATCTACATTTTTATGAGTGTTATTGTATAGACCTAGAGAGGAATTTCTATCCTTAAGATTGTCGTTTTATAGACCTAGTGAGGAATCTACATCCTTAAGATTGTCGTTTTATAGACCTAGTGAGGAATCTACATCCTTAAGAGTGTCATGTTTAGACCTAGTGAGGAATCTACATCCTTAAGAGTGTTATTGTATAGACCTAGTGAGGAATCTACATCCTTAGAATTGTCACTTCATAGACCTATCGAGGAATCTAATGAGAACTTACTTTGTACCTTAGTAACTGTCATTGCATAACAAATAACAATACTATATTTTAAAAAAAAATATCAGTCTAAATGATTACATGAAATTTTAAATGAGAAAATAGTAAATTTATAAATTATGTCCTTAAAAAAATAATATTTAAAAAATGCAAATAAACTAGCGATAAAGTAGCTCTTTTCACACAAATACTATCCATATGTGAAGGATTAAATCAAATTTTGTTAAAACTACGCATTCAAACTGATGTAGCCTTCTTGTTGCAATACCTCGTCATATTCGTATGTAAGGATTGTGCTAAACAATACTATCATTATGTATAATCGTTACTCTATAAACTCGATAATGAATGGTAGAATTATTTAAAACAATAGAGCACAGTATTAGATTTACAAAATATTTGTATTGCGTGCACACCGTAATATTCTGTTATTCAAAGAAAGAACAGATTTATCTCCCTTTCATTACGGGTATTTATGCATCTGTCAACAGGATAAATGATAGTTGTACCTGCTTGTAAAGTTATCTTCCTGCAGTAACATCTACACCAATGCTGTGCTGATGAAAGATAAAGATGTAAATTAAATTTAGCTCAATCTAGAGCTACAAATGCAGTTGTTGACTGTAAAGGAAACATTTATTTAGTGCCCAAGTGAGATTGTTACTTTCCAAGTTTATCATTATAGAAGAATTCATTTCTTTGCTCAGGCTCTATAGATATTTTGGGTTACTTTTAGAATGTAGAAACTAATTTCTATCTGCTCGACAGTTTCTTGGTTTCAGTGATGCCATGCTGAAGTCAATGCTGCTGATGCATTTATTATTTAAGCTGGAGAACATGACTATTAAATTTCTTTGGTTAGGTACATATACTTACTTATTTATAACAAATTATATTTCATATTTGAAAAAAAATTTTGGATTTCACCTAAAATCTGATATTGAGTTCAGACACACAAGAGAGATAGATATTGTTTGTAAAACAAATCAATCCAGTGACTTTGTATCTGGTAAAAAATGTAAATGACTTTATAATGTACTTTGACAGGATAATTATTCCCAGAACCTAAATTGACAGAATAATTATTCCCAGAACCTCAGTTGACAGAATAATTATTCCCAAAACCTTATTTGACAGGATAATTATTTCAAAAACCTCATTTGACAGGATAATTATTCCCAAAACCTCAATGAGAGGATACCTATGCCTAAATGACTTGATACTGTATTTTCTTTTGGCTGGATAATTATTTCTTCCCATCTCTCTTTACCACAAATGTATTCTCCAGGATCCATATTGTAGATAGTTTCTGTGTGCTCCCTTGGCCAGATAAATATTCACCAAGCCATGTTTGAAAGGTCCTAGTCACTAAAATAAACCAAGAACTGAGCAATGCATTAGTCATAAAAAAATTACAAACTTTCTAAAATTATTTTCAAATCTTTTAATTCTTGCAGGCTAACTATGGTGTGCATTTACATGACAACTTGACAAATTAAGAGAGAGAGAGAGAGAGAGAGAGAGAGAGAGAGAGAGAGAGAGAGAGAGAGAGAGAGAGAGAGAGAGAGAGAGAGAGAGACAGAGATAGAGAGTGACAAAGAGAGAGAGAGAGACAGAGAGTGACAGAGAGAGAGAAAGAGAGAGAGAGAAAGAGAAATTGGGAGATGATATATGTATTGGAGTTTGCTGTTCTAAGTTCATTTTTTGGGTGATGGTGGTGGTAGTATGGAATGGCACATTAAATTTTTGATTTAAAACATATAAAGATTAACAACAAATTATTAAAAAAATGATGATCAGCAGTGCTGATGGCTGGTCAGATAGTTTCTTTCTTATCAAATGAAATAGTAGTAACATTAATTTAACTTTAGTAGAAGCAACAAAAGTAATAAATCTGCTCAGTGTTTACCTTGACATTGGACTTACCTGTAATTATAAACTAAATTAATTTCAGCACCATCTACCAGTGTTCATTCTCTGACTAATTTTTCTAACCCTTAAATCCCATTCTCATAGTACACCTGTTTATATTATGCACATATAGTAATAACTGTACTTTTCCTTACGCTATGACTGTATTTTTGCTTGTGCTACACATATACACTGAGTATATTTTTGCTTGTGCTACACACATACATTATTACACATACACTATGACTGTATTTTTGCTTTTGCTACATGCTTACTCTATGTATTTTTTGTTGTGCTACACACATACACTGACTGTATTTTAGCTTGTGCTACACACATACACTAAGACTGTATTTTTGCTTATAATATTTTCATTATATACATTTTTGCTTATATTTTCATTATATTTTTGCTTATAATAAGCAAATACCCTTACATCATGGCATGAAATGTAAAACAAATTGTTTGTATGCTTAACTGATCAAACTCTTTTGCTCAAAACTAGATGACAGCAAATCTGTCAGTAATATGTGTGTAATATTTCTGGGGTATAAAGATTTAAAACGTGTAAAATAAATCCTGTATGCAGTTGTCTACAGTTTCTATCATTAAACTCTTGTACTCAAACCACAAAACAGCAAAATTTATGGCCAAATAATTACATATTAATTCTGATATACATAGGTCTAAAGTTGTGGAAGAAATTAAAAAAATCTGAATATGAAAAAATAAAAAGTAAAAGTATGCAGAGAATGAAATTATACATCCAAACAAATGCCCAAGAATGAAGAAGCAAAGGATTTAATCATTTTGACAAATGAGTTAAGTAAAGCAAACACATTTAGTACTAAAATGTTTTAGTATCATTTTGACAAATGAGTTAAGTAAAGCAAACACATTTAGTACTAAAATAATGTTTTAGTATCATTTTGACAAATGAGTTAAGTAAAGCAAACACATTTAGTACTAAAATAATGTTTTGTTTAGTATCATTTTGACAAATGAGTTAAGTAAAGCAAACACATCTAGTACTAAAATAATGTTTTGTTTAGTATCATTTTGACAAACGAGTTAAGTAAAGCAAACACATTTAGTACTAAAATAATGTTTTGCTTAGTATCATTTTGACAAATGAGTTAAGTAAAGCAAACACATCTAGTACTAAAAATAATGTTTTGCTTAGTATCATTTTGACAAATGAGTTAAGTAAAGCAAACATATCTAGTACTAAAATAATGTTTTGTTTAGTATCATTTTGACAAATAAGTAAAGCAAACACATCTAGTACTAAAATAATGTTTTGTTTAGTATCATTTTGACAAACGAGTTAAGTAAAGCAAACACATTTAGTACTAAAATAATGTTTTGCTTAGTATCATTTTGACAAATGAGTTAAGTAAAGCAAACACATCTAGTACTAAAAATAATGTTTTGCTTAGTATCATTTTGACAAATGAGTTAAGTAAAGCAAACATATCTAGTACTAAAATAATGTTTTGTTTAGTATCATTTTGACAAATAAGTAAAGCAAACACATCTAGTACTAAAATAATGTTTTGTTTAGTACTGGACAATAAACATTTCCATTGTGCAGAATATATTTACATAAAAGTCCCGAGAAAGTTGTGTATTTAATTATGTTCCTGGCAGATGTGATCTCAATCACATATAGATATAGCTAAATTAAGAAAAGGAATTTATAAACAAATCTTTATCAGTTCTGGAATATAAAGATTTTAAAACAATTATTTTAAAATATTTGTCTACATAAAAAAGTTTTGCCTGGGTCAAATACCTTCCAATTAAAGAGGTTAGTTGTGTAGATTAGTAAGCAACATCAAATAGTTTGGTATACCAGTGATCGGTTTTACAGTAGCAGGTGATGCAACATCAACTACAAATGAAAGTTTCCTTTCTTTGCAACTACCCTTTGATTAAAATAGACTATAGGAATGGAACACAAAACTACACTCACACCATTAGTTCAATGACACATTATTCAAAATTACTGTTAGGGTTAGGCAAAATTATTCATGATTATGAATGCAGTAAACATCAATTCTTTCTTTGTGTGTGTGTGTGTGTGTAAGAAGATGTAAGAGATTTTATATATCGCCCTTTATCCTTTATGAAAGGGATGTGCATGAGGGCTATTTTATTTACGGTATCTTCCAGTTTCAATGGTTACTTTAAAAGTATAATTTATAACACCAACAATTTGTGACAAGCATTTTTACCAAATTTTCATTTCTTTGTGAGAGTTTGGTAAAGTACATACTGTGAGAGTTTGGTATGAAGTACAAATTGTGAGAGTTTGGTAAATTACAGGATAGTTTAGATTTTAAAAAAGTACATAATTTGAGAGTATGGTAAAGTACACAATGTGAGTTTGGTAAAGTACATGTCTGGCAGAGTACATATTATGAGAGTATGGTAAAGTACATGCCTGGCAGAGTACATATTATGAAAGTTTGGTAAAGTACACCTTGTGAGAGTTTGGTGAAGCACACTCTGTGAGAGTTTGGTAGAGTACATATTGTGAAAGTTTGGTAAAGTACATATTGTGAGAGTTTGGTAAAGTACATGCTGTGTGAGAGTTTGGTAAAGTACATGTTCTATGATAGTTTGGTAAAGCACATGTATGAGTTTGGTAAAGTACATTTTGTGAAAGTTTGGTGAGTACAAATTGTGAGAGTGTGGTAAAATACACAATGTGAGAGTTTGGTAAAGTACTCTTTGTGTGAAAATTTGGTAAAGTACATGTCTGTCTGGCAAAGTACATATTATGGGAGTTTAGTAAAGTACATATTGTGAGAGTTTGTCAAAGTACACAGTGTGAGAGTTTGTCAAAGTACACAATATGAGAGTTTGTTAAAGTACACAGTGTGAGAGTTTGTTAAAGTACACAGTGTGAGAGTTTGGTAAAGTATACTTTGTGTGAGAGTTTGGTAAAATACACTGTGAGATTTTGATAGAGTACATATTGTGAGTTTGGTAAAGTACATTTTTTGGAGTTTGGTAAAGTATAATTTGTGAGTCTGGTAGAATAATTATAAGTGTCTGGTAGAGTACATTTTGTGGGAGAGTTTGGTAAAGTGCATTTTGGGAGTTTGATAAAATATATTTTGCAAGAGTCTGGTAAAGTACATTTTAAAAGTTGGGTAAAGTACATTTTGTGGGAGTTTGATAAAGTATATTTTGCAAGTGTCTGGTAAAGTACATTTTAAAAGTTTGGTAAAGTACATTTTGGAAAAGTACTTTTTTTGTGTGGTAGTTTGGTAAAGTACACTTTGTGAGAATCTGGTAACTTAACTTAGTAATTTTGCATCCACACTAACAAATTTACTTCTGTTTTATTTATTAAAAAATATTTATCTTTATGATGTTATTCTTTTACAAGTAGAAGGTGAATTACAATTATTTTTCTTTATGATGTTATTCTTTTTGAAGTAGGTGACTTACAACTTCCTACCAAATAATATACCATATATGGCCTGTATATGATTGAAATATTGCCACCAAATTTTGTACATAATGTGAGCACTCAAACGCGTGTTTGTTTATTATAATTAAAAAAAAAAATAATGAAACATTCTTAATGTAAAATTGTAAACATAAAAATTTTAAATTATTTTTTATTTATGTTTCTCCGAGTTTACTGATACACTTTCGTAAAACTGCAACTGTTTTACTTTTTCTAAACGGCTTTGTGTCTCCCATTTAATTGCTCAGATTGATCACGAGTCCTTTGAAGCGTATGACGACTCGCTGTTGAATGAATGAATGGCCTGTTGTGACCCCCCCCCCCAAACACCGCCATTTTGACTACGCCGCGCGAGCTACCTACTCAAAACGTTTCCGCTGTTAGGGAGAGAGAGAGAGCGAGCGAGTTGATGCAAAATTCACAGTGTCGGGCGAATAACGTAGAAGTATAGCCTGTCTCGGGGTCAGTGTAAAAAGTGCGACTACCTGCCGTTTGTTGGATGTATGGATAAAGTTTATTATTTCTCAGTCAAGTTCGTGTTCAATTGGACGTCAAAGTTATTTGCGTTTGTACTGTCTTGTGTACTATTGACTTCTGCTTAGTGTAAGTTGAAAGTTTTATGTAACTTAATGAGTCCAACTTGCTAGTTTTGCCTAACGTGTTTCCTGAGTCAGAGCAACATTGAAACTTTAGTCATGCGTTACAAACAGTTTATGCTGTGGGCATTTGTGCTGTTTGTTTATCATCCCATCCAAACTCCATTTATGGCATTTTCAGGTAAGTAAAAGTTTGTTGATTAGAAAATGTCTTTTTACTAGTGTATAATTGACATGAAAACTGCGTGTTTACCCTTAAATCGTCTGCAATATAAAGGCGGTACTGGTGTACCTGCGTGTATTTCCGGTTACTGGTGAACCATTTAGAGCACCGTGTAAGTTCTGTAACATGCAAAAGTATACAACTACTATCATACAAGAATGTACAACTATATATTTAAATCTACGAGAAGACAGATTTTCATAAAATAAACTGTTCATTTACCAACTTATATTTTTAAAAGATGAAAGTGTAGATATAAATTTATAAATTTTATTTACGTCTGTTTTCACCTTTCTCACATTTCATTTGCTGCCCCTTCAAGACGTAAATAAACGGGTGTGTATGATAACCATTTGCAGCAGTATGTGATAGCCATATACATCATAACAAAGATCCAGCAAATAGTGGATTTTATACACAATTCATATTAGCATTTTTTCCACTTCAGATCAGGGGCCGGAAAGAAAACAATACATAATTAAAATAGCCCCTGAGAAGACTAATAATTATAACATTTACAATATATACGCAAAAGATTTTCGTTGTTCGTTGATGATTAAATTCTGAATTAGAAAAGTACAGAAATCAGTTTTATTATTGTCTATTTATAAACTTTTCTTATGCTGCTGTTATATCTTTACCAACTTGTTTGTTATTGAAATTGAAAACTTAAATAACCACACATACTGACATAGTCTTGTTTTTTGTGGGGTTTTTTTGGGCAACGAACTACAAACCTGCTATGATGTTCGCTAAGCGAAATAATTCAGTTGATAATCGTGGGTTGCATGCAAGGGAAACGTGAATGAGAGCAGGAACTAGCGCGTTCTGTTTTGCTTTTAAAACGCTGTATGGGGGGAACATTTCCCTTTAGCGTTCTGTGCGTTAGCCAAGTTCTATTACGCCACAATTAGCCAAGCCCTATACATCGTAGCAAGTTCTATTACGTCATAATTAGCCAAGCCCTATACATCGTAGCAAGTTCTATTACGTAAAAATTAGTCAAGCCCTATACATCGTAGCAAGTTCTATTACGTCATAATTAGCCAAACCCTATACATCATAGCAAGTTCTATTACGTCATAATTAGTCAAGCCCTATTTTATCATTGGCGGTTTGGGCTGATAAGTCGATTTATTTTTGACCAAATAGGCTATGTGAATGTGGTCTAAACACGATGAATTTGCCTAAATAATGGTTAGTTTTCCAATTTAGAAAAAAATAGAAGTTGTTTACCCAGATAAATCCAGCAACAGTTATGACCAAATAATTTAGCGGAAGAGTAAATAAATTGAAAGAAATGCTTCCTAACGATTAAGAGAGGACTATTTTCACACCAAGAGCAAGTAACTGGGGAATTGAATAAAATCATTCTTTAGCAAAGTCGAAAATATAGCACCGAAAGACTTCGCATGTAAAATGTAATGTGAAATGCTGGGCCTCCCTTTGCACATTGTTTCCTAAAGGCCTGTTAACTATCTGCAGAGATGTAAATGCTGCACACTGATAATGATATGGTGTGACAATTCACTGATAATGATATGGTATGATAAATCACTGATAAGATATGGTATGATGAATCACTGATAATGATATGGTGTGATAAATCATTAATAATAATATGGTGTGACAAATCAGCGATAGTGATATAGTAGCTAAACCATTGATGCTTCTGTAAAATTATTATTACTGTGAGCAAAATCACAAAAGACAAAAAAAAACCCCTCGATATCCCAGATTAACAAGATAATACTTTTAAATTTACACAGAAAATCTGCTAAATAGAGACAATTTTTGAAACATCATATTATTTTCCCAAATCGCTTGCAATCTAATACTTCATCTCAGATCTTCTGCAGGAAGCGGGAATTAACATTCAATCGCCATTTCTTGGGTGCCTTTGCACCTTATGACGTCTTTGCCCTGAATAGTTGCAATAAGTATGACTGGAAGGGTATCAAAGAAATCTATTTAATAAAAATCTTATTGGTCAAATAATTAAACATCATTCAGTCAAATTTAAAGAACAATTTGATCAAATAACTGCCATATTTGATCACATTTGCATATTTAGTCACATAAAACGACTTACGTGCCCAACCACCAAATATACTGTTTTTATACGGCTTACGAGCCCAACCACCAAATACACTGTTTTTTTACGGCTTACGAGCCCAACCACCAAATACACTGTTTTTTTACGGCTTACGAGCCCAACCACCAAATACACTGTTTTTATACGGCTTACGAGCCCAACCACCAAATACACTGTTTTTTTACGGCTTACGAGCCCAACCACCAAATACACTGTTTTTATACGGCTTACGAGCCCAACCACCAAATATACTGTTTTTATACGGCTTACGAGCCCAACCACCAAATACACTGTTTTTATACGGCTTACGAGCCCAACCACCAAATACACTGTTTTTTTACGGCTTACGAGCCCAACCACCAAATATACTGTTTTTATACGGCTTACGAGCCCAACCACCAAATACACTGTTTTTTTACGGCTTACGAGCCCAACCACCAAATACACTGTTTTTATACGGCTTACGAGCCCAACCACCAAATATACTGTTTTTATACGGCTTACGAGCCCAACCACCAAATACACTGTTTTTATACGGCTTTTACGTTGGAAAGCGAACTTGGGCAGCCCTGCCTTAAGCAGTGACACAAAAAGTGTTACATCGATTAAATTATATACATTGAGTTATAAATCATGGTGACAGTAATCATTTCTGTTCTCTCTCCGCCCTGCTCTGATCTTCCATTTCTTGGTTGAAACTGACAAATTGCCTGGAAAAGATATTTTTCCTTGTGCCCATAAATATCCATTATATTTAAGTATCCACCATTTATGGGCACTCTATGATCTTGCAGTAAAAAGCCAGTCCAAACGTGTTTTTAGAAGAAAAAAAAAACTGACATAAATGTGTATTTACCTCCATATTAGAAGTGTACATTAAAAACCTGTCCAGGACTTAAAAAATCTAACTTTATGGTGAAGTTAATAACAGAAATTAATGTTTTCTAAGAAGTAGTTCTAAATGGATGTTTTGTGAAATTACAAATGTTAACGCTTCTTTGCCTTTTCGGTTTTCCTGGGTTATTAAATATTTACAAGTATTTATTTACTTTTATTGTGTTCACAAGTATTTATTTACTTTTATTTTGTCCACAAAATGTTTATTTATTTTCTGCTCACTGTTATATTTAATTATTTTTATTTTGTGTTCACATATATTTATTATTTTTATTTTGTGTCGACATAATTTTTTTATTTTGTGTTCACTGATAATTATTTATTTTGTTATTTTTATGTTTACAGGTATTTATTTTATGTGCTCTGCTGTTTATTTTATGCTCACTAGTATTAATTTATTTAATATTCACACATATTTATTTTTATTTTGTGTTTAGTGGTGTTTTTTAAAGTTGTGTGTTCATTTCCATTTATGTATTTTATAGTAATCTGTTACTGGGATTTGTGTGTGTAGTCTGCAAATTTAGTGAGTAATGTAAATAAGACTCATAATAAGTACAGGGAAACTGCTGAAAATCAAATTACTATTTAACAAGCACATTTTAATTTTAAATCATAACGAGCTGGTTAGGCGTTTGAGAAAATTCAGTCTTGCCGGAACAAGCGAAAAGAAACAACTCTCGACCTTTGTTCAATTGACCTGGGTTCAATGCCCGATTCTCTCATAGTAAAAAACTTTACGACCTAATCCTGTCTACTGAGGAGGGCTTAAGTTTCTAGTCCTTCAGATGTGAAAATGAAGTGAGAGCTCTCATGTGCTTGAAGCGATGCTCGAAAACATTGCACCCGGAAATTACAAAAAAAAAAAAGTCTGATGAAAACATCCATTCTGCCACCATTTTCCTCTGCCACCTCTTTTCCTCTGAACGTAGTTGTCCCTCGTTGTAGCGCTTCTTTGTGAAATCAACGAAACTTATTAACGGCCCTGAAAACCAAATCAAAACAAACATAACATCACCCCCACCCCCTCGTCTTTACCTTAACGTAGCCATGGTGGATGTCCTGCTTTCAGACTCCCAATTCTAATGAGGAACTTAAAAAAGAATTCTTAACCTTCAGGACCATCATTTTCTCCCCCTCTCCCCATCCTCTCCCTATCTTGACGCATTCATTAATGTTCTACCTTCGGATCATTTCTAGCAAGGCGGGACAGTACAGTTTGAGGAGGAGGGGGGTGTACGTGGGTGCAGTTTTTCCAGTGCGCACGTACTCTGTGGTTTAGTGACGCATGCAAAAGCAAAGGAGCGCTTTGGAGATTTCTGTGCCAACCTGGATGCAGACCACTTCTCTGTTGGAAATACTTAACGAAGGAGATGGAGGGGGTGGTGGGTGGTTAGAGGGTCTTGCCGTGGCTGTAGTCTACGTTACACTCTGCGCTACACACATTGCCTGGCTGGCACGCGTCCAGAGCCACATCGCCAGCCTCTGGCATCCTAGGGCAAGCGTGCAATACCCACCCACCCACCTCCCCAGACGCCACTACTGTCAGTTGAATACCGCGTAGACGGGTGTTGTTTTAAATGAGAGAATTTTGTGCTTTTTATTGTTATTTTCATTTAAACGAACTCTGGTTCCTCACAAACGCAGTAGTGAAACCCACACACGTCAGAATAACAAAATTTGGATGGGTTATATATTCCAGGAGAAAGAATCATTGGGCATTAAAAATGTCACTATCCGGCACTGACAGTGGTTTTAATTACTGCACGTCATTATCCGGCACGGACAATGGTTTGTGCGCGTCATTATCCGGTACTGAAAGAGGTTTTAACTATAGCACATCATTATCCGGCATCTACAGTGGTTTTAATTATTATTGCACAATATCCATCATTGACATTGGTTTTAATTACTGCACATCATTATCCGGCATTGATATTGATTTTAATTACTGCACATTATCCGACATTGACATTGATTTTAATTATTGCACGTGATTATCCGGCATCGAGAATGGTTTTAATTACTGTACATCATTATCCGACATTGACAGTGGCTTTAATTACTACATGTCATTATCCGGTAGAGACAGTAGTTTTAATTATTTCATTGATAAAATATATAAATTGTCAAAATTGAAGGAAAATATTGTTTTGGTTTCATTTAAGACGAGAGCTTAGTTGATCTTAGAAAGTTCACGATTCACCAAAATGACTTTTTACTGATACTTTGATCAGAGAACATAACGGAATGGAGGAAGCTGGTTGTCCAGTCGTAAGTGGTGCCCTTTGTGTCAGTATAAAAAATGTAAGTTAAAAATGGAGTAAAATCTATTTTGTTTTTTAAAAAAGAGCCCCCAAGCACACAATGACAGAATTATTTAAATTATGGATTTTTAATATTCTCAAAAATGTAAAAAAATATTGGTAAGATTTTACGATTTTAAAGTATTTTAACAAAATTGTTTCACAATTAATTTTATAAAGTCAGTATCTCCCTGCCCACCCATAACCTGATTTTTATTTTGTGTAGATTTTCCTTGTTTAGTTATGTATTTACACTGACAGTGTATAGATGACCCAACATCTGTAAAAAAAAAAAAAAAAACCAAAAAAAAAAACGGTTATATTAACTAGTCTCAGCATTGTACAGATGACGAAACAACTATGTTAACATTTTTAATAAGTAGCCATAGCATTTTACAGATGACGAAATAACTCTGTTAACGGTTATATTAAGTCGTCACATCATTGTTCATATGATGAAACTATGCTCTTGATTTTGTTAAGTAATCACGACATTGTACAGATGACCAGACAGCTGTGCTAACAGTGATCATCGGAGCCGAGACCGTTTTTCTTTGCACCAAGACTGCGTCCTCCCCTCGCAAAAAAAAACAACAACCCGTCATAATGCGTTGGGGAATTGCGACAAGCTTTCTTTTTTAAACGACTGAAATTTCTTCGTCTGTCGCTAACATGTATTGCGTTACAGCTGAGTATTCAGTTGGAAGTTACACTTGTAGATAGTTTGTGTGGAAACCACTTGTTGGTAGTTGATGAAGAAACTCGATTGTTTGAACTGAGGGTAATTGGTGAGAAAACTCGATAAAGTTCAGTACTTGTTGGTTATTAATGAAGAAACTCCTTGGACAGGTTTGCACTGTGGATAACTGGTGAGAAAAGTCGATAAAGTTCAGTACTTGTTGGTTATTAATGAAGAAACTCCTTGGACAGATTTGCACTGTGGGTAATTGGTGAGGAATGACCCACGCCAAAGCGCTTCATGCATCCAGCACAAGCAAAAATGTACATTTGATTTTTTAGTCAGATCTGTTTCGTGTTTCTTCACTTTCTTTGTTAAGCTCAGATCAAAACAACAAAAACAAAAAAAGAAAGAAAAAAAAAGAAGGGCATATACACAGCGGTTGCGTAGGAAGACCCAATAGCTCCGTATACAACTGTCGTCTTTCAAAAATTAACAAAAGGGTCTATTATTATACGTCAGAGCAAAGGACAGAAGTTCAAAAATACAGTGCAAAGTGGCACTCGATTCTATTTTTACTGCAACATTTATGTTATTAACACACACAGCAGAAACAAAAACGAAATGAAGAATGAAAAGTTATCTAAATATTATGGATTCATTGTTTGCTTTTTTATATGCAAGTAACCCTAACCATTCTCTAAAATAAAACACGGCAGTTGTGTATGGCGCTGTTGGAGACATTCCCAAAAGAAGTATTTACCCTGGGTATTTTTTTCAGTGAATCGCGAGTACATCCTCTATTCTGTCAAGGAGTTCTCTTTCCTTGAAACTTACTCCACTCCTAGTAATTGGAGCTTTTCTTTTCACTAAGTCTACACCTGTGATTCTGACCTAATTAAAAAAAATACTCACCTTTCTTTCATTTTGTATTATTGATATCTCTTGGAACGGCTACACTGGGGAATATGAAAAGTCAGAGGTGAATTGTTGTTTTAGCAAATATTTTGTAAACTGCATTACTGTAAGGCGGTTGTTACGTTTTCGAAAAACAATTTCTTGTGTGTTTTTGAAAACGCGTGAGGTGCACGATCTCTGGGTGTATAACTAAACCGGGTGGGCCACGCTCACAATCCGTTAGGTAGTATGCTGCGACATCAGTTTGGTGACGCATTGTTTCGGCGTCGCGCCTGTGCAGCTTGCAGTGTATGATGCAAGTGGTTTTCTCGTTTTTTTATTTATTCATCTTTGTAAAAGTCACGTCTCTCTCTCTCTCTCTCTCTCACCAGTTCTCTCCCCTTTCGTATACAGTATTCTCGTTTCGGCGACCTTTCGGCACCCCACCCACCCCGAAAAAGACAACATTTTGAGATGACTGATCAGGTAAGTAGAAGTCTTACTGATACATCTCCCCCCCCCCCCACCTATACACACTTTATCATCCATTACAGGACTGACGGGGATGAGTTATCTTTTTCATTTTCAAGTCTAGTTTAAAACTTTTCCTCTCTCATTTTCTCTCTCTCTCTCATGTTCTGCCCTTCGCACTATCTGCTTCAAGGGATTAGCTGGGCGGCACACAGAAATGTGGCTAACGAATCTCTATTTCTTAGTTTTGCAGTAAAATTAACGAACAGAAAGAACACGGAAGGGTCGGGAAGAAAGAAATAATTCTTCGGCCCAAAAGAGCACGGGTTTGACCCTTGACCCTCCCCATCAGCTGGGCTGGCGTGCCTCACGCGCCTCCAGCCGTCGGTGCAAAAAGTCCACGCGCCTGACTCGAAAAGACTGGATCACAGCGGCCTGGAGAGAATGGCAAAAGTATGTTGCCAAGACCAGCCACCCCCTTCTTTTCTCTCTCCTTCACCTCTCTCACTTCATATCTCCCTCCTACTTTGTACAAAGATCAATCCTTTAGGTCTCGTGATTGCCTCTGCCGTAGGTTGTAGTTTGGAGGGGTTGTTGTGTTTCGGATTTGACACGTTTTAGCTCTGTCCAGTCCATTGGTTGAACACATGTGGCAGTGTGGGGAATTGGCGAAAAGCAACTAAATAATTATCACAGCGGATTTTATGCCCCCCTCCCCCCCCCCCGCAATGTGATAAGTTGCGAAAGCGCACCACAACACTGACGATCTTCTACACCCGCGCTCTTCTGTGACTCTTGTGAAAAGATTTATACGTCGCCACGCCTTGTCGACTTCTCACTGATTTCCATCGGCAAGACCGACTCACAGCTAATTGGATGAGATTGTGGTAACTTTGACTGCTGAAGTGCTGGAATGCTTTTGCACTCTGGTTAAAGTTTGAAGTTTTCTCTTTGCTTGGACTGGTGCAGCACAGGAAGATGAATTTTATGGAAGGGCTGGAGAGGGTGTCATAAAACGAGAGATTGTAGTCGTACAGGTGGAAATAAGTCAGAGAGGGGTGGGAGACCAAACGAAATGAATCAGACGTTGCACTAGTGAATAGTAGTGGTTGGCCTTGAATAGAGTGGTTGGCCTTGAATAGTAGTGGTTGGCCTTGAATAGAGTGGTTGATTGATTTCAAGTTTCGGCTAATCGGACATCAGTTTGATGCATTATATTGTTATTGCTGTCGGATAATCAGTGTTGCTGGTGTGGTTATTGTAATAAGCAGTGGAGTGTTTTAGTATAAACATAGTAATATGTCGTGACGTTTGAAGTAGCGTGTAGTATTGCTGGTGTAGCCATTGCAATCGATGATATCCAGAATTCACTCCAAGAAAGGTCAACTTCCGTGCTTTCTATAGTAATTGGCATGCGAGTTCATACTAACAGTAAACCTCTGTTACGAATAACGCTGGCCCTCTTCCCCTTGAATAACAATGGCCTTCTGTTAAGAATAACACTAGCCCTGTATGGATGACATCTGCCTTACGTCAACCAGCACAGAATGATCACATTTCTGAATT
Source organism: Sinotaia quadrata (assembly GCA_028829895.1). Lineage (NCBI taxonomy): Eukaryota > Metazoa > Mollusca > Gastropoda > Architaenioglossa > Viviparidae > Sinotaia > Sinotaia quadrata. The sequence continues at coordinate 30,172,730 of CM054183.1, read as the reverse complement.
GAAAAGTTTTCATGTTCTTTCTTTCATTATTAAAAATAAGATTGACATAGATATTTTGGGGCATGGCATAAATTTAAAAGCTTGCTAAAATTGGGCACCTATTTAAGAATGTATTAAAATAAATCTCTTGTCACACATATCATAATTTCACTAGCAAAAACTCAGTTGCCAGCATTATTAACAAAAGCAAAATTCACCGAGGAAACTTTTGAATCATATATATTCTCAAATGTTTTTTTTTTTTTTTTTTTTTTAAAAAGAAAAATTATTTCAATCGGATAAGTTGATCGAGAGTGACGTACCTTTATGAAGTTCAATTAGGGAAGAGTTCTCCCTATTTACCTCCTGGCCCTTTGATATAAAAAAAAAAAAGAAGCCCAAACAGAAATCTAGGAACAAAAATTAGAGAAACGTAAGTAATGGTCAGTTGAAGCATGTCGGTGTCCGGGAACGATTTTGAACAGCAACTGAGTGAGGTACGAAATGGAAAAAAGAAAGTGAGCAGGCAGTAATTATCATGTCCAAGGGCAAATAATCTTTCCACTTCATTTGCTGAACATGTTCGTATAGTAGAGAGAGGGTGAGAATCGTTGAAAGTGTTACACCAGCCATCATTGAATCGTTGAAAGTGTTACACCAGCGATCATTGATTCAAAGTATTTCTTTTGAAATGGAGGTTATGCGTAGTTCTGGTTATCTTCTATAAGTACTGTGCTTTGGTGTAGAGCGCAGTGCTTTTTGGTGTACCGTACATAGCTTGCTGTTAGGTGTAGCATACAGTGTTATTACAATATGTAATACTGTTGGTGTAGTTATTGTAATATGCACTGAACTTTGGTGTAGTATGCATTGCTGTTTGGTGTAGCACTACATTTTATTGGTGCATTCACTGTAATATGCACTGGTATCAGGTGTAAAATTGCAATGTTTTGGTGTATATAGCATGTAGTATTGCAGTGTTTGATGTGTAGCACACAATGCTGTTTGATCTAATATGTAGTGCTGTATGGTATAGTTGATTTAGCACACATTATTGTTGGTATATTTTGCACTGCTGTTTGGTGTAGTTGGTATAATATGCATTATTGTTAGCACAGTTTGTAGTGCTGTTTGGTATAGTTGATATAGCACGCATTATTGTTAGCATAGTTTGTAGTGCTGTTTGGTATAGTTGATATAGCACGCATTAATGTTAGAACAGTTTGCAATGCATTTTTTTGTGGTTGATGTAGCACGCATTATTGCTAGTATAACTTGCAGTGCTGTTTGTTGTAGAATACAGCTGTACTGTAACGGTGCAAAATTATTGTTGCTTGTTGTCTTGGGTGGTTGAGGCAGTCGTATTATTGGTATAGCTTTAAGTAGAGAAGTTTGACTGATTCATATCTAAAGCAAGGTCAAGGTTACAAATTGAAACTTATTCTATGGAACAGATTTGGGCGACTTTGGCTTGTAACATTTTTGCTGCATACAATGAATCCCTTGACACAGGAGAATGTTTACTACAAGACTTTTTGTTTGTTTGTTTGTTTTTAAAGAACCCTTGCCGTATAACACTTTTGTACGTTAATTTTCAACTCCTTTTCAGATTTTTGGTAAAACGTATAGCCTCCACCTGGAGCATGTTCGTCTCTTTTTAAAAACGACAACCTCCCACCCACCCCTACTTCCGAGTATGCTTTTTTAACTAGCTGTTATTTATTTATATTAATTTGTTTTGAAACCCAATACCGTAATGGTCATCGCGGAAGTTAAATGCTGTCTGTTTGATTGTGATTTCATCTGAAGCTTTTCGCTGTCCATCCTTAACACCCAAGGTTCACGTTTCCTGCGCTGTTAATTTCCATCAGGCTGCGGGTAAATTCTGTCGGTTTAAGTACACTTGAGTGCCGCCTACATAGAACCGGAGAAGGGCCAAATGCTGACTTTCTGATATGCAAAATAGACAAGAAAATGAATTCACGGCCGCACTTACTTGCAGAACACAATGGGAAAATGTAAAGAAATCACATAAAAAGAAAACCATAAAAATGGAGGTTGGAGTATTTTTCCTTCACGAGCACCCTTCTTTTATTTATTTTACAAATATATATTAAAGCAAAATCGTTAAGGCTAAGAACTGTTTCCCCCCTCGTCTCCTCCGCCCTACTCCGAAAAAAAAAAAAAGAAAGAAAAAAAAGCACAAAACAAAAAAATATAATCAGTACGATTTTAAAATCAATTTAGCAATGAATAATAATAAACTAGCAAATTATACAATCTCAGAAATGATAGTGAAATAAATTATATAATGTTTAAACACCAAGGCACTGCCTGTTGCGTCATTTATACGACTAAATTTTGTACTTCGGAGTGCGCTGTTGCAAACTCACAGAGGATTTAGACCTTTAAGTTTATAGGCAGTCTACAAACATTAGGTAAAGAAAAACAATCTTAAATATTTATCATGACAGACGTAATAGCTGGCTAACGAGACTGATAAAATATTTATCATGACAGACGTAATAGCTGGCTAACGAGACTGATAAAATATTTATCATGACAGACGTAATAGCTGGCTAACGAGACTGATAAAATATTTATCATGACAGACGTAAAGCCTCAACGCTGGCTAACGCGATTGATAATTCCACCACTGTGACTCACGCTGTGTGTATTATTCCACTTATTATTCCAAGTAGCAGTATCTTATTTGAAGTATTTGTGAGGGTCATTACGTGCTTTATCTCTCACTTTTAGTACTGAGCACGCATGAACAGTTTTAATACTTGCCATTTGCCTTTTGCGACTTTTAAACTTAATATTGCTCCTTCAGAAGAATTGTTCCCTTTGAAAACTTCAAATAATCGCGGAGTGCCAGAGTTTCACTATAGATATCGGAATATCCCCCTTTTATTTCTGATAAAAGTAGTTGAACCAGACTGCCAATTCACTTACTGTTAAAACGTACAGATGGTTTCTTAGTCGGGAGAGAGAGAGTGGTGAATGGAGAAAGATTGAAATGCATCAAAGTTCGTTAAGGTATTTTATATCTATCGCTTAATTATATATCTCTTGATGTGAACAAGTATTTTATATCTATCGCTTAATTATATATCTCTTGATGTGAACAAGTATTTTATATCTATCGCTTAATTATATATCTCTTGATGTGAACAAGTATTTTATATCTATCTCTTAATTATATATATCTTTATGTGGACAAGTATTTTATATCTATCTCTTAATTATATATATATATATCTTTATGTGAACAAGTATTTTATATCTATCTCTTAATTATATATATATCTTTATGTGGACAAGTATTTTATATCTATCTCTTAATTATATATATCTCTTGATGTGAACAAGTATTTTATATCTATCTCTTAATTATATATATCTTTATGTGGACAAGTATTTTATATCTATCTCTTAATTATATATATCTCTTGATGTGAACAAGTATTTTATATCTATCTCTTAATTATATATCTCTTGATGTGAACAAGTATTTTATATCTATCTCTTAATTATATATATCTTTATGTGGACAAGTATTTTATATCTATCTCTTAATTATATATATATATATCTTGATGTGAACAAGTATTTTATATCTATCTCTTAATTATATATATATATCTTTTATGTGAACAAGTATTTTATATCTATCTCCTAATTATATATATCTATCTTTTATGTGAACAAGTATTTTATATCTATCTCTTAATTATATATATCTTAATGAACAAGTATTTTATATTTATCTCTTAATTATATATATATATATCTTTTATGTGAACAAGTATTTTATATCTATATCTTAATTATATATATCTTTATGTGAACAAGTTTTTTATATCTATCTCCTAATTATATATATATCTTTATGTGAACAAGTATTTTATATCTATCTCTTAATTATATATATATATCTTTATGTGAACAAGATATATTAAGGGATTTTATATTAAAACAAAAAGTACTAAAAAAATGTTTTAGTGTCGGCGAATCTGCTTAAACAGAAAGTAATACATCATCTCAGTCTGTGTGAAAGTTTAAACAAGAGATCAGTATAATTCGTAGAAGTCAATGTTTAAACAAGAGATCAGTATGATTCGTAGAAGTCAATGTTTAAACAAGAGATCAGTATAATTCGTAGAAGTCAATGTTTAAACAAGAGATCAGTATGATTCGTAGAAGTCAATGTTTAAACAAGAAATCAGTATAATTCGTAAAAGTCAATGTTTTAAACAAGAGATCAGTATGATTCGTAGAAGTCAATGTTTTAAACAAGAGGTCAGTATGATTCGTAGAAGTCAAAATTTCATCGTTCCAAGTGCCAGTAAGCTTTGGTTTACAGCATTTGGAGAGTTTCTCTGTCAGTTTTAACTGGATCCCATCCCCCTTCCACTTTTTTCTCCCCTTGTTTCTTTCTTGCTCTTCTCTGTCTTTCTCTCTTTCGCCAACATCTCTTACATTGTTGTCTCTGTCTTTCTCTCTCTCTCTCTCTCTCGCCATCATCTCTTACATTGTTGTCTCAGTATTTCTCTCTCTTATGTTTCTGTCTTCCTCTCTACCCATCTTCCTCTTTGTCTGACTATACCTCTCTTCCTCAGTCTCTTTCTCCACTTATCTGTCTGTCTTCCTTTATTTCTCTGCCTGTCGCTCTCACTAAGCTAACTTTTCTCTGTAGTTAGTTCATTAGTTTGTCTTCTCAATGTACTAGCAGCAGTCTGTCTCAACGCACTGTCTGTCAGTCTCTCTCTCAGGGCAATTGTGCGGGGTTAATCTGACCTGATTTCATGTTTCTGTTCGTGACACTAGCTCGTTATTCCCCTCTCGCTGGTGACTCACCACTTTCTCTTGTTGTCGGTGGAAACTTTTTCGCTTCGCTGGCTTGCACCGAGGCTGGTACGCTCTGCACCTTCGACCTACACGGCAGACTGCTGCCATCAGCATAATAGGTCAATAGAACGCACGTAATTGCCAGCAGTATTAGGGATGTGCGTAGTGTATGATACTGGTGTATATAGTATTCCAGCTTATTCACATTTTTGAAATTTTCTTAATTCTGTATTGTGCGGTATGTGTGACTTGAGGTTCTACGAGTAGAGTTTTTATGGCACTCCTCCTTTTAGACCTAATGATGTTCGCAGAATTGACATTAACAGCCGTCTGTCAGAAGTGTGCACGACACCAGTAAACGTGTAGTTTGTTGCAGGTCGTCTGTCTGGAGCCAGGTTTTAATCCCCCCCCCCCAACCTTCTCAAGTCATAATCAGAAGTAAATTACCACCGTACTGCTACATCATTGGTTGATCTGTACAGATTTGTGTGCGCGCGCGCGTTATTCGCTGCAGTTTTCGTTGGTCAGTGTCGAAGATCGACGTGGACTATTTTGGTTGATCATTTCAGTAGAGTGACAGGAAACATTTTCGTTGCCCTTTTATCAATAGATTGACAGGAATATTTTCGATGCTCAATAGAAGGACAAGGATTGACAAGGAATATTTTCGTTGCCCTTTTATCAATAGATTGACAAGGAATATTTTCGATGCTCTTTCATCAATAGATTGAGAAGGATTGACAAGGAATATTTTCGATGCTTTCATCAATAGATTGACAAGGAATATTTTCGATGCTCTTTTTCTATCAGTAGATTGATAGGAATATTTTCGTTGCTCTTTTATCAGTAGACTGACATGAAATGTTTTTGTTGATCATTTATCGATAAATTGACATGGAATGATTAGAGTTGTGCATGCAATCAATTCTATTTGTATCTTAGTGTTCGCTGAGTTGTGTATGTAGTGAATTCCACTTCTATCTTAATGTTCGCTGAGTTGTGTATGTAGTGAATTCCACTTTTATCTTAATGTTTGCTGAGTTGTGTATGTAGTGAATTCCACTTTTATCTTAATGTTCGCAGAGTTGTGTATGTAGTGAATTCCACTTTTATCTTAATGTTTGCTGAGTTGTGTATGTAGTGAATTCCACTTTTATCTTAATGTTCGCTGAGTTGTGTATGTAGTGAATTCCACTTTTATCTTAATGTTCGCTGAGTTGTGTATGTAGTGAATTCCACTTTTATCTTAATGTTCGTACAAAAGATTGTTTGAGGGCGGGGAAAATAAATATACCTGATAATTGAAAGTATAGAGAAAAGGACCTGTCATAAATATAACGATAAAAGGTGTGGACATAACTTTGAAGATGAAATCTCGAAAGATCACAGAATCATTTATTTTTTAAAATGTCTTGTTTTGTTTTTTTTTAAAAAGCTTCATAGCATCACCATGTTTAACATCCGTTACTGACACACTTGAGAATAAAAGATTCTGTTTAATATTTAGTTGTAGTTTGTTGTAGACACCATCTTGTACATTTCATTCGTGTATTGCAATATCTTTGCTCCCCCCCAACCCCCCGTCCATTTACCGCTATGAACTCCGTGTAGCACTTTAGCAAATCAGTTTGAAAACACAATGCAGCAACTTTAATAACTCAGTGTAACACTTTAATGACACAGTGTAACGTTTATAAAATACTATAACACAATAACCCAGTTTAGCACTTTAAAACTCAAAGTAGCACTTTAAATAATTCAATGTAGCACTGTGTAACACTATAAATCTTAATGTAGCACTTTAAAAATTCAATGGCACAGTATAAAACTAATACATTAGTAACTCAATGTAACATTTTAAAAATCAACGTAACTCTTCAAAAACTCTGTATAAACGGTTAGAACTCAATCAGTCAGTGTGAAGGATAAATTAATGTGGTAAACAGACTGTAAAGAAACGTTAATGGGTGAAAATAGCAATACGTATGAAAATATATTTAGTATTCTCGTGACGAAGGTTATTTTCCTAGTTTGTTTGACGGTGCGTTTCTTTCTGTCTTCCTTTCGGTTTGGTTGTCTTTATATTGCAGTTTCCTCTTTTATTTCCTTTCATTTGATGTCATTCACAACCTTATAGGCCAAGGTGAGTGAGGTGAGTGTTCGGTGTCATCATCCCAGCATGTAAAGTGTTGCTTTCGTTGTTTCTTTTATTAGCGTGGCTCTAGTTTGTTTTATTAGCGTGGCTCTAGTTTGTTTTATTAGCGTGGCTCTAGTTTGTTTTATTAGCGTGGCTCTGTTTTATTAGTGTGGCTCTGTTTTATTAGTGTGGCTCTAGTTTGTTTTATTAGAGTGGCTCCTGTTTGTTTTATTAGAGTGGCTCCTGTTTGTTTTATTACCGTGTTTCTAATTTATATTATGTTCACTTGGCTCTCGAAGTGTTTGTTACATCAGCTTGCCATTATTTTTTTGTGAACTTACATTTATTAGCGTGTCCATTTTAGTGCTTGTTCCACCAGCGTGACTGGCTCTGTTGTATGTTTTAATAGCGTGACTGTTATTACGTTTCAGTAGCTTGGCTCTCGTTGTATTTCTTCTAGTAGTTGTCTCTTGTCGTATTTCTTCTAGTAGCTTGTCTCTTGTCGTATTTCTTCTAGTAACTTGGCTCTTGTCGTATTTTTTCTAGTAGCTTGGCTCTTGTCGTATTTCTTCCAGTAACTTGGCTCTTGTCGTATTTCTTCCAGTAGCTTGGCTCTTGTATTTCTACTAGTAGCGTGGCTCTTGTCGTATTTCTTCCAGTAGCTTGGCTCTTGTCGTTATTTCTTCCAGTAGCTTGGCTCTTGTCGTTATTTCTTCCAGTAGCTTGGCTCTTGTATTTCTTCCAGTAGGTACCGACTTTGGCGACTTTCTCGTACAGGTTTTGGTTGTCTTTATTTTGAAGTGGAGTATAGTTACATTATTAACGAGATCACGTATAATTAAGTAAGAGAATACTTTTTGTTTTTCCTCATTGACATTAAAGGCACCAGAAGAAGAATTATTTATGTTTATTTTCATGGAGAGATGCTCAGTTGATAATTATGTTTGAAGTTAAGACCTAAATGAAACTGTGTGTGTGTTTGTGTGTGTGTGTGTGTGTGTGTGTGTGAGAGAGAGAGAGAGAGAGAGAGAGAGAGAGAGAGAGAGCGATATTTTCCAATGTTCCTGACGTGGTGTAAATAACTTTTTCGTCCATTTCCGAAAAATCATGTGTTCTTTTCAAGGTGTGTCAAACACCTGCGGACTCTCATTGACGCTTGCGGGGAGGCCGATAGGAATGAGGAAAGTTATTTCTGTTGTATTTCGAATGGACCTCAGGACGTGCGTTCATTGTGTTCAGTACAGTAGATAAGAACTCTGGAATAAACGGCCAAAAGAATGGAAGAAAAAAGCTATCTATTTGTCTGTGAAGATAAAATATGGAATGAGATTGTCCACAGCAACATCAGTCGCTGGTTGGGCTATTACCATGGCTTGCCTTAAAATGTATTGGCTAAACAGAAAATCATATTGCAACAGAGTGTATAGAGGAAAACATTGGCAGCTGCCGTCTGCGAGCAAACTAGAAAAAGCAAACTATAACAGAACAAACCACAACAAAACATAACAACAACACGAGCCAAGAAATAAGAAACAAAATGTTTCGTTAAATGTTGAATGATTTACTTTCGGGTGATTTATCACTTTGAATGATTTACTTTCGGGTGATTTATCACTTTGAATGATTTACTGTCGGGTGATCTATCAGTTTACGCTTTACTGTCGGGTGATCTATCAGTTTACGCTTTACTGTCGGGTGATCTATCAGTTTACGCTTTACTGTCGGGTGATTTATAGCTTAAACGTTTTACTGTCCGGTCACTTAACGCCCTTCATACAACTATGGCGTTGAAGTCTGTCACGATCACGTGATATTAAATATTAGTCTGTTTTGGTTTTGTTTCCATCAGTATTGTCTTTTACTGTTTGCTAACCACTGCATCTACTTTGTTCTTGTGACCACCATCGTATTATGTGTTAGTATTTCAATCACTTGTCAGTTAGTGTTACGACCACGTGACTATTGGTATTACGACCACGTGACTATTAGTATTCGTGGTTTCCTTATATTTGTCTCTGTATATATTTCTCATTGCAATGGTATGAATTCATGTATCACCGTAACTTTGTCAGTGATATATTTTGCCTTTACAGTATTATACATTTATTTATCACTGTGCTATGCAATAGTTAGATGACTGCCAGCACGACTATTTAGTTCATGGTCTGTCATTTATTATCGTCTCTCTCTGCCTTGTCTGTTTGATTTATTGCGACTGTTTGTCTCTGACTTGTGTATTCCATTTTGGGGACCATCGCGCCATATTTTTAGTTTGGAGACGGGTGATAATCGCGCTGTCTGCTCATGACATTAATTACTGTAATTATGAAGATAAAGGGAGGGTGGATGGGCGCGAGAGGATTGTGATGGCGGGATATTAAATAACACCGAAAGACACAATTAGTTATACAATACGACCACTCCGTATGTCGGTGACCAAAACAAGGCAGACCAGATTTCTCTCGGGACCTCGCCACCAACTGCACGACCAGCTCCGTATGTCGGTGACCCAAACTAGGCAGACCCGATTTCCCTCGGGACCTCGACACCACCTGCACGACCAGCTGTTTTTCTTTCCGCCTTGTGCAATATTTTAAATAGAAAGGAAAGTTAAATTAAAAAAAAATGTGGCCGTAGTAGTAAAATAGTAAACTGTGATAAATAATTATAATTTAGCACCATTTGTATCCGGCCGTTTGTACGTGTGCGTGTGTATTCGCGTGTCTTTGCGCCCTAGAGGTGTCTGCCGTTTTAGATAAAGTGGCGTGTGTATATGTGTATATATGCGTGATTGTGTGTATATGTGTGTGATTGTGTGTATATATGTATATATATGAGTGTTTTTGTGTGTGTATTTGTGTGCGTGCTATCTGGTGGGAGTTGAAGATGGCAGTTATGCATAAGGCTGTCACAGTTCACTTTGCATTTTAAGCACGCCATGCTTATGGTTAATTTTTTTTACACACCCACCCATCAAAAACGCGACTGTTACACGCTAACCTTTGTAACTTGTAACTCGAGTTCCGTCTGCTTGCCATTGTCGCGGCTCACGTGCGACTCAGAAAGTAGGACAGTGAGCACCAGAACAAGGCTCTCGGCACGCCGACTGAAAAGTTCCTGAATGACAGTCACGGTACTCAAGTTTCTGTTAGTGCATTCAGACTATACAGTCTTGGATTAAATTGTAGGAGAGTAAATACAACAATACATAATGTTTTGTTTTCGCCTTTGTTATTTGTGCCTTCTGGGCATGCTTTGCAATGTGACGTCTGTTCTTACTATTTTCGTGCGCGCGCGTGTGATTGGGGTCCAATTCACACAGTCAATTTATCCCATACTTACGTCACATTTCCAGGCAATTTTTGTCCATAACAAATCACACTTTCACCACCCAGTTTTTGTCCATAATAAATCACATTTTCATCGTCCAGTTTTTGGACACGGCGGATCACAGTGTTAAAAAGAAAATGTATTTTAAATTATAACTAATGATCGAGATGCTTTGATTTTTACAGCAAACTGTTGACGAGTTCGGCATTTCTAAAGTGGGGAGTCCGACTGTTTGAGGTGGAGAGTTCGATACTTGTGAACGTTTGACAGTTCTGAGGTGAGAATGAAGTTCTATAGTTATGAGGTGAGAATGAAGTTCTATAGTTCTGAGGTGAGGAGCTCGACAGATATGAGGTGGGGAATTTGACACTTCAGAAGTGAGGAGCCCGACAGTTATGAGGTGGGGAATTTGACACTTCAGAAGTGAGGAGCTCGACAGATATGAGGTGGGGAATTTGACACTTCAGAAGTGAGGAGCTCGACAGATATGAGGTGGGGAATTTGACACTTCAGAAGTGAGGAGCTCGACAGATATGAGGTGGGGAATTTGACACTTCAGAAGTGAGGAGCCCGACAGTTATGAGGTGACGAGCTGGACATTTCTGAGGTGCGGAGAGTATTTTTTCGAGGCGGCAGCTTTGAGAGAGGGATTTTTACAATTCTGAGACAGAAAGAGTTTCAATTTTGAGAGGGATATTTACAATTCTGAGGAAGGAAGAGTAGCAATTTTAAGAGAGGGATATTTACAATTCTGAGACAGGAAGAGTAGCAGAGGGAGGAATTTTTATAATTCCGAGCCGGGAAGATTTATAGTTTCGTAAAGTAAAGTTTACCAATTTTGAAGTTCACGCCGCCGCGTGTGTGTGTGCGCGCGTGTGTGTTGCTGTTCTAAGCTTTGAAATTGTTAATGCAATGCACATTGAAATACCAGACTATTTGAAGCTGACTTGTATTAATTGCCACTTAATATAATGAGATATCTTGAATACCGAGGTCGGCATTGAGCTAGTATTAAATCGGACAGTTTGACAGTTTAGATGTAGGAAGATGGCTTCTCAGTTTGTGAAAACAAAACGAAACTAAAACGCTTTTTATTGCTTGAAGAAACCACAATATGATTAAGCTGAGTGGAGTTATGGATCCATGTATTTCTTACATGCCTGCTAGCGCTTACAACAGCCAGTCTCCTCCCCCTCGTCCATAAAATGCCTGTCACGTGATTCAAAATGACATTCACACTATTGAGAATGACATTATTGTTTTAGCTCCTTCTTTAACAGATTTTTTAGAGAAATTGGAATAAATTTACGAATTTAAAGCTTATTGGCTTGGAGTTTACTACTTTCTGGACCGACAAGATCGGTGTACATGTACTTTGTTTACGAATTTCTAGACATCGCTGTTTTTATTTTCCCTCTTTTTTTCTCCCCCGAAAGATATTGTGCAAGTTCATGCCGTTAAAGCACAACGACCTCCCCACAGCGACCTTTTGAGTTCTATTTTTAAGCGAAAGTCTTGCCAGATAGCTCGCTTGCGACAGGAAATTGTATGCACTTTGGGAGAAATGATGTTATTTCTTTTAACCATTTCATTTCCGTTTACCTCTTCACTGCCCTTGATTTGCGGCATAAGTTGTGGGGTACAAAGAAAACAATGAAAAAGTGATTTAAAATAAAATGATTTGCATCATAAATAGCCCACACCAAACTTAAGAGTGAATTGGTATATTGTTAAACAACGACTAAAATACTCTTTATCAAATGAAGATACATATCGCCTATCATTGTAGAAGTGATGTTATTCACACACACCCAACCCCCCCTCCCATTCCTTCGGAAGAAATAAAAAGTTATTGTATTTTGATGGGCGGAGTCTCTTTCACATCTACTTCGATCTTGAACTTCGCAGCCAACTTCGCGTTTAATCTCTTTCCCTCTCCCTATATATAAACTCGCCATATTTGTCGAGAAACTGCCGAACATAAGGGAATAAACTACTAAACAGTTATGCAGGCATTTGATTGAAATTGACCTTGACTGGTGTGTCAGAGTTCTGCATTGTATTACTTTAGATTCATAACTGACATCATTTCACTTCTCTTCCATGTTTGATCATCTTGTTCAAGGGACGATTATTCATGTTAATTTAGTGTTCTTTGTTCAAAAGTTTACATCCGTTGGAAATGGAAACGTGATTTAAATGTATGAGAGAATTTATTTTTGGTTGCTGCCTATGAATGAAGAGATTTGTCATGTCTGACGTCATGCCCAATCAGTGAGTGCTCTGTTCCGTCCATTTCACCACTTCGTCTCCGATAAAAAGAGAGAAAAAAAATCTTGTTCCTAGTGTTTATTGTTTGATTTATTGCGGACTTTCTTCGTTAGGTTTTTCTTATAAATTTGTTTTTGTGCTTCAAATACATTTTTAATTAAGAAATATTAATATTTATTTAAACAATATGCTCAGGACAGTGATAAGTAGCATGATTTTCGTCTGAGGCGATTGATGTTGAAAATAATTTGCATGAGTAGTTCAAAGACTAAGCATTCGGCCAGGAGTTAACATGAGTAGTTCAAAGACTAAGCATTCGGCCAGGAGTTAACATGAGTAGTTAAAGGAATAAGCAGTCAATCGGGAGGAGTGTTTATGATCGGATTATGGGATTGGTCAATCAATGTCACACCGCCATTTTCAGCTCTTTATTTTACTGGCTGGTACAAAACAAGTTAGCAGCACCAATCCTTCCTATTGAGAATCTAAAAGGAAAGGATTAACGGTATATATATATAAAACAACAACAACAACACGTAGTGAGATGGAGTAACAGCATTTAACCTCATCGCAACCGACTCACCTTAACTCAGCCACTTAATAGTGAATTTAATATCCAGAAAGATTATTCGCGAAAGAAAAGATTTGTCGTCACACTATGTCCTATGACAAACAAAAAAAAAAAGTGTGAGACAGAAGTTTGCACGAGAGGCTGGTGTAAGGTTAGTCAGCCAAGAACAGCCCCAACCTTTACTCACAAATTATTAAATTAACTATTTAAAAAAATATGCCGGTCAAAGTTAAGTTCTTCGTGTATGATGGAACACTGTTAACTTATGTGAACGTTTGACAATTATCCCAGCCGTGTGTACTGTGTATTTAAAAGCAGTTTGGTCTCACATATAATTTAATATAATTTACTTTTGTAAATTGTTTAAGGTTTTGTATTATTTTTTAAAACAAAAACAAATCTGTAATTAAATATTTCACTGCGCGCGAGACCGTGTATATGTGTGTCTGTGTGTCTGCGTATATGTGTGTATGTGTGTATGTGTATGTGTGTGCCTGTGTGTATGTGTGTCTGTGTATATGTGTGTCTGTGTGTATGTGTGCCTGCGTATAAGCGTGTCTGTGCATGTTTGTGTAAATATTGATGAAAGCTATGCAGATTATGATTTAATTTTAAGCTATAGTCTGGATGCGAAATACAACCACCTTATAGTGTGCATGTAATCGATAAAACGTCATCAGCTTTTAATATTTAAGAAATAACACATTCATTGTAGAATTTCTTTTTAGAATTTTGAGTATTCACTGTTGAGTACAAGTGTTTATTTACGAAATTCCACTATTTAAACATTAAAAAAAAAACGAGGCACTTCGTGCTTCGTTAGTTTTGACTGTGCAGAGCTTCCAGTGAAACTAGGAACAAATTAGTCTATTATGTATGTCTATTCTAAGGAACATAATGTATGTTTTCCCCAAGGAATTAATGAATGATTAGTCAAAGGCAAATAAAGCATTATAGCCTCCAGAGTATCAGTGAAATGCATCTTGGAGTAAACAAAAAGATGGTCGCGAAGTTGCACTCGATATAGTGATGTGCGTGGCATGAAGGTCTTCCGTTAGAAAGTGTCTATCAGCTCCCATAATTTGCTGTTTTATACGCGTCACCACTTTGATAGCGCAGTGGTTAGCGTGTTCACTTTACCTATTTTTCAAGACGGTGTCCGGGTTCGAATCTCGACCGGTACATACTGTTTTTCTTCAGTTATTTTAATAAAGATTAAGAAAACAAGATAAAATCTATGAATGAAGTATATTGGCGCTTAATTCATTCGCATTGTTTTTTCTTTTTTTAAAATAGATTTACATATAAAAAAAAAAATGATGTATCGGGGTTTCAATGCAAGTGTCGCATTGAGCTTTATTGAAATTTTGTATTAAGGAGGATTCATTCAGTTGAGGAAGCACACGGTACCGGTACCTCGTTTGAAATAAAAAGGTCGAGGAAGATGACGAAAACTGTCGTGTTTTCAAGACACGCCGTACGAAGGAACGATTCTCGACTACGAATGTACATTAACCAAAAAATGCTATTATTAAAATTAAACTAAATAACCGTCCTCTTTGACGGACTCTACTCAGTACTTTTCATTTTCTTCCTGTCTGTCACACTCGTTGGCTTGACGTCAGACGAGTAACAAGGGCGCGAGTTCGTTGTTAGGATTAGTTAATATTCTGTCTAATTTTATGCAAATTTATTCAGACAATAAAAGGTTTTCTTCTCCTCTCACGGTAACCTGCTATAATGTAAGCTTCTGTGAGTTTTGTATGCGTGCCTTTCAGCTGATAACAATAATTCAACAGCCAGGATGAAAAGAATAGTTATCAGTGCACGCACATGTACCCATGTTTTATTAATGGTGCTGCTTATCTGTCCGTTTCTGTTTGACATTAATTAAGGAGTCATGTTACTTAATACAGCTTGATGCACACGTTCCAGTAGACCGAATGTAAGTGTGATTTACGTATGTCTTAGTCTCTCTCTACCTCTAACATTTTTGTAAAAACAATTAAAGCACAAGCAGACGTTCTCGGACCTCATTGCTCTCACCCCTCCACCCCCATCCGCACGCTTGACCGCTTGCTATAAGTTGTATACATGCTTTCTTGCCCTTGCTCAAGTGTCAGCAAGCCGATCAGATTCTCGCCAAGACCATTGTTCCGGACTCTTGAACGCGTCAACTGAGTTCTCACATTTCTTGAGCTACTTGAGTTGGCCAAGTTTAGCCCTACCATTGGTTGGCCAGAATCTGCAGGCAACAAGATTTTAATTAGGACTTCGCGTCCATTTTCGAGTGAAGTGGACTGAAGCTGCGTCTGGCGGTGTTTTTCTGAATGTGTGTATGTGTTTGTGTTTGTGTTGGGATGGAGACGCTGGCTTGAAGGGTAGGTAGGCTTTTACGGGATGCCGGCACTTTAGACTTTTAGAGAGCTCCCTCGGTACTGAAGACGCAGGAAGGAGCAGATTTAGAGGCATTCCTTAGCTGGAGGCTTTGGGCTACTTTTGAGGCATTTGTTTAGTTTTTGGAGGCATTGGGTTAAAGCTAGGGCTTTTTGTTTACTCTTGAGGTATTAAATTAAAGCTGGGCACTTTACTTTTGAGGTATTTGGTTTAGATTTGGAGGCATTTAGTTAAAGCTGTAGGCTTTGAGTTTACGTTTGAGATATTTGGTTTATATTTTTTGAGGCATTTGTTTAAAAGAGGCTTTACGTGTGAGGCACTGATTGTAGGTTTGGATTTTACATTGGAGGCTCTTTGGGTTTATGCTTGAAGCATTGGGTTACAGTTGGATGCTTTGCATTTACATTTGAAGTGTTAGGTTTAAGTAGGAAGCATTGGAGGTTGTCTTTGAAGGCATTACAAATACATTGTATATATAGATGATTGTTTTTTCCGACTCAGTGTTGACGACGGAAACATAAGTCGTTAGTAACTTCGCCATGACACTTTTTCTGTAGTTGTATTTTATGGCTTTAACGTGTTTTCTAAATATGTGCGTATTTTGTTTGTATATTATGTGCGCAGTGCATGGGAGTATCAGCAGTGCTTTATGTCAAGTCACCAGAAGGTATCAGTAAAACGCATTGTCAAATTAGCACTCAGAGGGAAAATCAATAAAACTTAAGGTCAGCACAGAGGGAATATCAGTAAAACGTAATATCAAATCAGCTATCACTGAGAGTGTCAATAAAGCCTAATGTCAAATAAGCAGTCATTGGGAGTGTCATTCTCTCTCTCTCTCTCTCTCTCTCCCCCCCCCCCCCGATTATCAGATCAGCTGTCACCAGACGTTGTCTAAAGATAAATCAACTGTCATTGGGAATGCAGTAAACCCACCCCCAAATTGTCGGATCACTGCCATCAAAAGTTGTCATTAAAGTCTAATGATAAATCAGATGTTAAACTTAAAGTCTAATGATAAATCAGATGTCAAAGCCTAATGTCATATCAGCAATCATGTTGGGAATGTCTTTAGAACGCAATCAGCAGTCACTGGGAGTGTCAATAAAATGTTAAACCAGCATTCATTATGAGTGCCTATAGAGTATAGAACCTACCTAATAAACTGGGAACTTCAGTAAGACGTAATGTCAAATCAGCAGTCACTGGGCATGTCATTAAGACGTAATGTCAAAGCAGCAGTCACTGGACATGTCATTAAGACATAATGTTAAATCAGCAGTCACTGGGCATGTCATTAAGACATAATGTTAAATCAGCAGTCACTGGGCATGTCATTAAGACGTAATGTCAAATCACCATTCACGCTGTATCTACATGTTTCACACTGCTGCCAGTTTATTTCCATTTTGTTTTATTTCTGTTAAACACCAAACTTCTTTTTTAAGCTGTGCATCGTGAGACTGCATTCAGCACAATAGGACGAGTTATGTTCTATGTGAATGTAGTTTGTAATAAGGTGAAGTATTGTCTATTGTTTAATTCAATTAGCTATAAGAATTACTTCCTACTGCATTATTTTGTTTGGTATGATATGAAATATGGTACTGTCAAAATATGGTATTGTCAAAATGTAGTTGGGTATATCATGACATGCTGTGTACTGTATGAAAAAATTTTAGGTATACATTAATCTACATTTGAAATTCATTTGCTGATTTGAATGTTGAAAAGAGTAGACGCTGAAAACTAACTTTTTTCTTTTAATGAACCTGCGTACATTATATAGCAGTAATCGAGGAATACGACCGCTTTGCGTATGAGCCTACCTGAGTGTTGAGGTGAAACAGTAAGCGATAATATTGACGGTGAGCTTACCTGAGTGTTGAGGTAAAAACAGTAAGCGATAATATTGACGGTGAGCGTACATGGATGCTGAGTTGATACAGTAAGCAGTGACGGTTAAATGTGTTTTCTTTGGTGTTGAAAACAGGTTACGTAAGTGGCCATTAACAGATATCTGGCTCAGGTTTGAATGTGTTTTCCTGTATTTTAGAGATAAACAGAGGGGAGAGGGAGGAAGAGAGACCCCCTTATCGTTTTTTTTTTTTTTGTTGCCTTGTTTAAACAGAAGTTATTTTTATATTTCCTCCCCCTTCTTGAAAATAAAATACTTTCAGTGGCATAACATTCTTTGGAAAGCATTCAAATATTTGCATTGAATGTAGTTAATTAATATGTTGCAAGTTTTTACTAGTGGCTTTATGAGTAGCAATGATGGTAGTTAACTAATTTGTTGCAAGTTTTTACTAGTGGCTTTATGAGTAGCAATGATGGAAGTTAACAACTATGTTGCAAGTTTTTACTAGTGGCTTTATGAGTAGCAATGATGGAAGTTAACAACTATGTTGCAAGTTTTTACTAGTGGCTTTATGAGTAGCAATGATGGAAGTTAACAACTATGTTGCAAGTTTTTACTAGTGGCTTTATGAGTAGCAATGATGGAAGTTAACAACTATGTTGCAAGTTTTTACTAGTGGCTTTATGAGTAGCAAAATGACTTCGAACGTGTTCCGGTGTTGGCATCATAAATATGACGTAATGATATCTTAAATATGACATAATTATATCTTAAATATGACATTGATATCTTAAATATTAATAAATTCTTAAAGATGACATGTTTAGGTCTCAGGCATAAAACGTTGACAGGTCAAACCCTCAGACATGTAATAACTTACCTATCAGATATGAAATATTGGCAATCTAAAAACAGAACGTATTGTTATTTCAGATGTAACCTATTTGTGTTTCAAGCACCACATACATACATACATCAGCATCTCAGACATGACATATCACCACGAGGAATTATCGTCTTAAACACGAATTACTCATGTAATTGACATCTCAAACTTAGCATTTGGTATTTCCGGACACGTCATCTCAAATGTCATATAATGACGTCTCGATAGCAGTATCATGACATTTCAAACTGATATGCTGTCATAGCAAACAAGATGTACTAACATTTCAATTATAATGACATCTCAGAGACGATGTAATGAAATCAATAACGATATACATGTTTTAGCTTGTCATTCAGAGCGCTTATTAATTACAGAGTTAATGGCAACTTAGTATGATTTTCTTTCTCAAAAGTGACGTAATTAGATTTCAAACATGACATGATTACATTTCAAATTGACCTGTTGTCATCTGAGTCGCTTTGTAATTACATTTCTCGCCTGCCGTTTGGCGTTTTTGGTTTTTGAACGGGTGAGTTGGTGTGCTAGTTCGAGGTGGGGTAGGGTGTTACGAGGTGGGGTAGGGTGTTATGCTGTGATGGTGTATGGGAATCTCTATAAATATTTTCAGAGATAACGCCAAACGTTCTTATCAAGATTTTTCTTTCGGCTGCTCTCTTATCTCTTATCTTTTGTCCGGAAGTAATTTTTCCTCGTCCACGTTGCTGCCATCCGTGTCTAGAGAAATTAAATGCACGAAGAAAAAATAAGATGAAAGAATATCTAATTATTTTTCTCTCACTTTTGCACTACAGTTTCTGTTTCATTCTCGATGCACTGACAATGATGCATGCTATGTATTTACCGACTTGGCTGTGGCTTTTCAAGGGAATTTTAAAAAAAATTTTTTTTAAGGGAATAACGGATGTCAGAGCAACTTCTCGAAGTATGAGGTATTAATTTAAGATTGTTAGATAGTAGTAATATTGGATATGTGTTGTGCGGTGTTTTGGAAACCGAGTTTAGATCCTTTTTGCTGTGCGACAGCTGTTCAGGACTGGTGGACCTTTTAGGGTGAGAGTTTGGTTTTCCCGCAGCTACACCTGTATGCAATGAATATTGCAATGAACACCGGTATGCAAGGAATCCCAGAATATTGCAATGAACACCGGTATGCAAGGAATCCCAGAATATTGCAGTGAACACTGGTATGCAAGGAATTATAGAATGTAGCAGTTTCCTTCTACTGTCAGCGTGCGAGAACAAGCTCCTATTTCAGTACGGGTGTGTACAGTTAATTCAAAGTGTATGGGGTAAACCATACACGTAAGCGGACACGCTAGGTTACAGCCTCGAAACTAGAACGCGTACCGTTTGTAAGGAAATTACACAGTATCGTTGCAAATTTGGACAACTCTCTCTCTCTCTCTCTCTCTCTCTCTCTCTCACCCACCCACCCACCCCACACATATACCCAAGCACAAGCACGTGATCACACATTTATACAAATAAGTAGAAGCACACATTAATAGCATTGGGCTATTTAGTTATTTATCTTTAGACTGTAACTATAAACTAATAGAATAGCACTTCTGAGCACCAGCAACAATAATATCCGGATGTCAGATTAACTGGAACAGAACACGTCGGCTGACGTAATGGAGTGGCTAGGACCCTAGGCAGAAATCTGTTACAAATCTGGAAACAAGAAATCAGGCAACAAGGCAGTAAAAGAGCACGCACCAGCCACTAGCGGGCATTGAAAAGAGAGTCATTAACATACTTGTCTTCTTTGCTTATTTCTTTGAATTCTTCGTGGAACAAAGGGCCTCTACGACAGTTATTCAGTGCACTCGATTCTGGGCAGCCTTTTTCAGTTCACCCAACTACAGGTTGCAGCTCTTCATTTCCTCCTCACAGGATCTTCTCCAGGTGGTCTTAGGGCGACCGACCCGTCTCTTTCCCTTGGGGTTCTACTGCAAAGCCTGCTGGGTGATGTCCTGTGGGGGGTTTCAGCAGAGTGTGTCCTGTCCATCGTCATTTCCGCCTGGCAATTGCTGGTCGATGGGATCTTGGTTTGTCCGCTGCCACAAATCGGTGTTCTTTAGATTGTCTGTCCACCTGATCTTCAGTAGGTTGCGAAGGCAACCGTTGACAAATACTTGGAATTTGTTGGTTAGGGTGTTGGTGACTCCAGATCTCTGAGCTGTAGAGGAGGACAGACTTAACGTTGATGTTGAAAATTCGTAGTTTGTTGCGGACAGACAGGTATGTTGACCTCCAGACTGGTCTCAGGGTAATAAAGGCGTATCTAGCTTTCTCGACTCCGGCTTTGATGTCCTCGTCTGAATCACCTCTTGCTGATACAATGCTACCCAGGTAGGTGGAGGTGATTTCTTTCAGCCCTCTGTCTTCAAGGGTGATTGGTTTCTGCTGCTTTTTTTTTAACAGGGTCATGGTTTCAGTCTTCTCCAGGTTGATCTGCAGTCCAGTCGTGGATGTTTCCTGGTTAGTGGTTTTCGGTTGCATATGTTTGCATTAACATACTGTACTGTGCTACTTCAAAATAGGAATTCCAGGTGTCATTTCCGCATGAAGGCCGAACAGTGCAGTTGTCATCGAGTCCAGCTGGACAGCAGTAGTCTTGGATGTTGCTGTGTCAAATGTCAGAAAGAAAACCTAAAGCGCGGGAAAAGATAAAGACACCAGGATCTCTGATTAGAGATGCAGACTCGTGAATGTAACACCAGAACTAACACCAATAGCAATAGGAGCAACAGGGAACATAACACATGAGTGTGAAAGTTACATGAATAAACTTCAAGGCAGCAACAGACTTTCCCCACTCTTCAAGCAGCACTCCGTGGAAGTGCACATATCCTCCGTAAAACCTTAGATTTCGAAAACAAATTTCACAACAGACAGATATTAGAAGTCTTAAAATAGATATCACTATTAATAATTATATGAATGATAATTTTATCTTCTAAAATTGCAGCATGTTGTTAGTAAAGATTAATCATACTTTTAAAAAGAGAAGACGTAAAAGAAGTTATTATAAAGATTGGACGTGGAATATGAAATTCCATAACTCGTGTAATTTTTATTTTTGTTATAAGAGTCGCACACTGATGAATGTTTATTCACATTCTTTAAAGTTTTGCTGATTTCGCAGATGATTTTGTGTGTATTTGATTGATCGTGTGTGCACGCAATGCAATGCACTGCTGTCTGACCTTAGAATTTACAAAACTGGAACTCCTCAGAAGAGTGTACTTAACGTTAAGAGCCATTTGTCGCCATTGGTCTGTACCAAAGTAGGTTAGTCTATTTGTATCACCTAACGGATTCGAGATCTTTCGGTTCACAGTAATTGTGTCGTTACACGTGACTTCAAATGACACAGAAATAATCGAAAGTTTATCACCTGAAGAATCAGTAGCATTTTTTCAAGAGAGTCTGAATAAGTGAGAGGTTCTGAAGAGCCAATCAGAATCAATGAGAAATTTTGAAGTGTCAAACCAAAAGGTATACCATTAAAAAATCTCGTTTACTTTTACTGGTGAATTGTCTCCTGTTATTAAAGAGAAGCGGTTAGACTTTCTTCCTTTATTCCTAATACGGGTGGTACTCTAGTCTGAAAATAAAATGAGCAGGCTGACTATTTTTTAAGCAGAGGAAAATAATGTGAATAGGTTATCTTTGCTGAGGTCGGTAGTGGTTTCTTTAAACCCGTTGAAAAGCGTATAGATAGAGGTAGATTTAGAGTATATTTAGAGGTAGATTTAGAGTATATTTAGAGGTGGATTTAGAGTATATTTAGAGGTAGATTTAGAGTATATTTAGAGGTAGATTTAGAGTATATTTAGAGGTAGATTTAGAGTATATTTAGAGGTAGATTTAGAGTATATTTAGAAGTAGATTTAGAGTATATTTAGAGGTGGATTTAGAGTATATTTAGAGGTAGATTTAGAGTATATTTAGAGGTAGATTTAGAGTATATTTAGAGGTAGATTTTGAGTATATTTAGAGGTGGATTTAGAGTATATTTAGAGGTATATTTAGAGGTGGCTTTAGAGTATATTTAGAGGTAGATTTTGAGTATATTTAGAGGTTGATAGTGGTTTGGATAGCTGAAAATTAGGTAGGCTATATTTTTTAGTAAGTAGTAGACTTGAATACAGGTAGGCTCTTTTTTTAAACTTTAGATTGTGGATATAGTTATTAGTCTGTTTTACTTGAAAACAGGTTGATTTTTGGTTCGGATAGGGGAGGGGGCGAGGTTGAAGGTAGAGAGTGGTATTTTTAATTTGAACACGTACAGGTAGACAGATACTTTTTTTGTCTGCTAGGTAGTGTTATTTTTAGTTTGAATACATATATAAGTAGGCTGTCTTCAGGTAGACCTTTTACTCTGGGGCAGGGAGTGGCGCAGAAATGGCAGTATTAGCATCTTGCTCAGCAGACCTGTGTTCGGATCTTGCTCTGGGTTAAAAATTTACGTTCCTGTCAATCGCTTCCTACATCAAGGTGGTCTTTTCGGCTGTTGCAACAGCTGGGGCATAGATACTAAAATTCCTTTGATAGATGATTGTCGCCCCACCCCATCCCCCGGATAAACTTGAATTAAAAATTTCTACCCCGGAAAGCTGTTGCACTTTGATTACCCTCGGTACTCTATTGTATATGTCGCCATTTCAAAATTTGACTTTTTCAGTTGCGCTTTTACCCATCTACAAATTCAGCGACAATTGAGCACAGATTTGAAAGTCTGAAAGACAACAGCAGAGTATCCATGTCAAAGGTTAAAGGTTGAAATTGATAGCAGATTAGGATATGACCAATGTTTTTCTTAGCGTACATGAACAGCACTTCAAACACTTGACTAGGATCTGCTGTAGGTTAGTTTTTTTAATGGTGTAAACTGAGGTTCTTTTTATGTGTCGGTATGTACTCTACCATTGTGAAATGAGACGCAGTGAGCCCTTTATCTGTATTGGTTACCCCCCGTGAGTTTTACTGGTTAAGTTTGTAGTCTTTCGGTGTAAACTTGGTTGTGAAAAAATTAAGATCGGGAACCATCCTGTTTTTCTTTTTCTGTTTCATAAGGGGGAGTGGAAGAGACTGGTTCGTCCAAGCCATGTCTCTGAGCTGATCAGGGTAGAGTGTTCGTTTTTTTGTGGTCTTGGCGGTAACGGCGGAAACAGGTGTTTCCTGTAAGAGCTGGTTGTTACGTAACTCCGCCTAGCTGGACTGCTCGTGCAGACGCTCTCTGAGTAAGTGGTCTCTGACGGGCAAATCCAGCCAGTGTCACTTGTACTCTGACGTCATAGCCAACCTTTAGCAAAATGTTTCTTTGCAGCAGTGGAAGACATTGTGCGTATTTGCGTTATTGCACGTTTCAGTTTGTGTGTTAGCGTTGCTACACTTTCTTAAGTTTGTGCGTTAGCGCAACTGCACTTTGTTAAGTGTGTTTTAGTTTATGTGTTAGCGTTGCTACACTTTAGGTATGTTTTTATTTATGTTAGCATTAATACACTTTAAGTATGTTTCACTTTATGTGTTAGCGTTACCACACTTTGTTAAGTACGTTTCAGTTTTTATGTTAGCGTTACTACACTTTCTTAAGTATTTTTAGTTAATGCGTTAGCGTAATTACACTTTGTTAAGTATGTTTCACTTTATGTGTTAGCGTTACCACACTTTGTTAAGTACGTTTCAGTTTTTGTGTTAGCGTTACTACACTTTAGGTATGTTTTAGTTTGTGTTAGCATTACTACACTTTAGGTATGTTTTAGTTTGTGTTAGCGTTACTACACTTTAGGTATGTTTTAGTTTGTGTTAGCGTTACTACACTTTAGGTATGTTTTAGTTTGTGTTAGCGTTACTACACTTTAGGTATGTTTTAGTTTGTGTTAGCGTTACTGCACTTTAGGTATGTTTTAGTTTGTGTTAGCGTTATTACACTTTACTAAGTTTCCGTTTGTGTATGTTTGAGATGTAGCCAGTAAGAATGTATGTATTTCTAGTATAAAGTGTTTCTTCTTATGCATAGTTATTAATATTATGCAATTTGTAAACTTTTAAACGTACGTTGTACTTCTTAGATTGTGTATTTTAACTTCCGCACACGTACCTGTCATTCGTTTTTAGAACATGTTTGACTCTAGATAAGATTTGAAATGAACATTTTTGACTCGTTGGTCTAGATAAGAGGTGTTTGAAATGAACTTTTTTGACTAGTTGGTCTAGACAAGAGCTGTTTGAATGAACTTAAGAACATAAGCCGAAAGCCCGATATAAAATGTTCTACCAACACACAATGTCAACCAGGAGTAAAATAGATCGGCAAATCTGGACCAGATGATACGATCTGTTTAGGTTAAAATGGTACCACCATCCCGCCACCCGGACTACTATGAACTACTGCCTGGGGGATGGGGGTTTGGTATCATGCTTCTCTTTGCCACAGTCGGTGGGTTTTGGGTCAAGATCTGTAAATGGGTTGGGTCTTGCGATTTCCTGATTTAATAAAACCTTAATGAAATGCACAACAGACTATGTGCATTCCATCTCCCTCACTCATACGAACCGGAAGTTAATCATAACACTTCTCGAAACGCTGGCGTCTTCCAGGGCATCCAGACCGGAAGTTTGGGAACGAACTTTACACTGGGTCACTGCTGCATTCAGCAGTAATGAAAATTGCTTTTTCGACATTAAAAGTGGTTAGATATTAGTCACTGAACTATATATTTCGAGTCAACGGAATCGTTCTTGTTTGAAAAAAACAAGTAATGACGTCTGCTTTCCTTTGTTGATCTATGTAGATGTACCATATTATGCAGGCTTCTTTCGACATTGTGTTTTGTATAGACCACGTGATTTCTTTTGCGTCAGCAACAGCATCCGTTCTGACGTCATTTCTCTTAGCCCACTTGAAAGGGAGCGAGAGATTTCTAACTTTAGAAAACTAACATACTGCTGACATTGTTTGAATTTATTTTTGAAATAAACTTATATCTTTGACTGAGATTTTGTGTAAATTGAATTTATTCTTGCCACACTTTCAATTGACTGTCATTCAATTTATGCTCGCCCGACCTGAAATTCAGTAGAAAATTAACTATTATATTTAATTTAATAAGTTAGTGTAAACTTCGGCTAATACAGGTGTTTTCGTAGTGTACAATTAACTTCGGCTTATTAATGATAAGATACAGTGTAAATACACTTGGCTATATTGGTATTTGGAGTCAGTTTGCAAGCATAGGTGTGTTAGTGTTCAAAACATGCATTATACAATGAACTTGTGTTGTCGATGGGGCAAAATTTAATCTCAGCAGATTTGTTAGTGTTCAAAACATGCAGTATACAATGAACTTATGTTGTCGATGGGGCAGAATTTAATCTGAGCTTTGATTTGTTAGTGTTCAAAAAATGCAATATACAATGAACTTATGTTGTCGATGGGGCAGAATTTAATCTCAGCTTTGATTTGTTAGTGTTTTGAAGTACATTGAAACGTAAATCTATGTTGCCGATTTTTGAGGTATGTGTAAAATGAAATTGAGGCACAGTGGCAGAGTTCTTACGAGACTTTTTGAGACAGTTTAGCATGAAGTTATCTTCTTTTTAAAAAGTGCTTTATATATAGTGCAATAATATACTATGACATTTAGCAATGATCATAAAAATATTTGAGATATTGTGCAACACGAAGTTTTGGTCTTCAAAAAATATTTGAGGTACAATGTGCAATGAGAGGTACTTTGTAAAATTATCTCATATTAGTTATTGTATAAGTATAAGGTATAGTAAGTTATTGTAAATTCTGATTTTATTAATTAGTTTTTCATAGCTAATTACAAGTGATGAGAATCTTCATTTATTTTATTAATGATCCTCAAGCATTCGACTCTCAAGGATATTCTGGCGCTGTAAACGTTTGTCTATTCCACAACATTAAAGATAACGTTCATGGTCACATAATCTTTCCAAAGGTAGAACACTTCTTACTAAAAGAGAATTTAATCTATATTTAGCAAGCCCCCATCCACCCACTGTCTTCTCAAACATAATATTTTCAGTATGCATAAGAAGGTCAATAAATTTAACAATAAATTTATTAAATCAACAATCAAATATACATATATATTGTAACAAATACAATTAAACAGATTACTTGAGTTCAGTATTTCCACGTGCGGATAATTTTATAATTACACATTCTGTCATAAATACAATTTAACAATAGTGTCATTACAAATCACAGGATAGTCTTATGAGAGAACAGAAATGGAGTTATTAGAGATAGGTAATAATAGTCTTACATCACGTGATTCAACGCCCTCTGCTACAATGTTACAATTTATAGTTCAGTTCAATTTCGTCAGCTGCCTGTGTGTCACTAGCACTTGAAAAACACTGTTCCACTACTTAAAGTAAACTTGGGTGCTTCTTTTCGCCGTGTCAACTCCTTCAAACAGAACAGTAAATGTAGTGATGTCCAATAAGCTCTCTACACTATAAATTGTTCAGGCAGTCAACAATTCTTGCCACCACACCTCAGTAGAGTGCAGTGTGTTCCCGCCTTTACCGCAGTCAGTCGTAGTGGTTTACAAACAGTAAACGAGGAGGTTCATAAAGCGTGTGAAAATAGGCAACTGGAAAGGCGAAATATAATTAAGAAGCAAACCTAAATTTCCATTTTATCACTTTATAACTCCTTACACGATTATAACATAACAAAAGCGGAAATGCATGAAATATTTCTAAGTCCATTCTCTCTCAACCAGTCAGTTAAATCACCATCAAGCAAATGGCCACCTTTCTTGACCGGACTTCTTGCCACTCCAATTTCAAAGTAATTAGACAGTAGATATCTCTACAGCAAGTAAACTTTTGAATCTCAGCGCAGTGACTGTACTCATTCTCGTAAAACATAATTATTGGAAAAATAAACTACTCAGTAAGGCTGCACTACATCAGCAAATCTGTCATATTCTTGCCTTGAGTGTTTACTTCAACTCAGACACTTTCAAAAATACCATCATAAGGAGCGTTCAATATTGGGATACTCTGACAATTTAACAATTTATATAACAATTACATTTTAAAATGGGGATAGGCAAATTTACTCTGCCCCACTAGTTAGTTGGAGTACATTGTAATTTGATAGTAAGTCGTGTTTATTTAAAGTTTGCTTTGTAAGTCTGACTGCATTGTAATTTGATATTAATGTAAAGTTTGCTTTAAGAGTCTGACTGCATTGTAATTTGATATTAAGGTAAAGTTTGGTTTGTCTTATTTCACTCCATTTTGCTGTTAAGGCTTTTCGCCTATGTCCAATAGCATGTCACGCTTGTCTTACCTGTTTGTCCATCAGTGATAAAAAAGTAACTAATTTAATTATTAAGTATATTATCGGCCTTTCTTCGTGTGTAGATCTCTCACATAATGAAACTCGACACACTATCTGAATTTTCATGACGTCATTTACACGAGAACGTTCCGTGACAGTAAATTAGTGAAAAACAGAGCTACAGACAAGACAGCGTTGTCCAAACGAAGTCATTTGGTTGAAGGCGTTGTTTGCGATACCTTATATTTCTCTCCCCTTGGAATAACAAAGAAAGATAGACGTTTAGCAGTGTGTACTCTCCCTTGGAATAACAAAGAAAGATAGACGTTTAGCAGTGTTTACTCGTATTTGAATAAATCCCTTTTCTTTGTAACCCTTAATAATAAATCAAACTTCAGAATATCACATTTAATAATCACTACATAAAATACTCTTAATAAATGATTAATTATTAATCACTACATAAAATACTCTTGATAAATGATTAATTATTATTCACAACATAAAATGCTCTTGATAAATGATTAATTATTAATCACTACATAAAATACTCTTAATAAATGATTAATTATTAATCACTACATAAAATGCTCTTGATAAATGATTAATTATTAATCACTACATAAAATACTCTTGATAAATGATTAATTATTAATCACTACATAAAATACTCTTGATAAATGATTTAATCACTACATAAACACTCTTAATAAATGATTAATTATTAATCACTACATAAAATACTCTTAATAAATGAAACCATAAAACGTTATACTTAACAGCTCAGTGCTCCAATGAAAGACACTTGAGAACATGACAAAGTTTTACTTAATAAATCACTTAATAACGTTGCACCTAATACGGAAACTATTTCTCAAACAACATAGTAAATCAAACTACAGACAATCACATTTAGTAAATCAACACTCCCTTTGTTACAATCAATAACGCAGTACTCGATCACATCTCAGTTTATTCCTTACTGTCACAGCTTCATAATTATTAACTAACTTCTCATAAATTAAATACAGATTTTATTCAACAAAATTTTACAACCAGGAATGAACAGTATTAACGAAAACTACAAAAGCAGTTATTATTTTCACAATTAACTATATTCACCCATTTAATACTTCACAGATAATCTTTCGCAGTGATACATTTTCATTCAAATTCACACATAACCTTCCATATGTGTTCATCATATTCATTCACAGCACACTTTTGTTTCCAATTTTAGCTATTCTTTCACACTTAACAAATTTATCTATTCATAGTTAGGTTTTCACAACTAATAATTTTCGCGTTCACAGAAAATAAACACTTAATTTACAGATATCAGTTTTAGCAAAATATAGTGTTTCATAATTACTCTTATCACAATTGACATCTAGTCCATTCACAATTATCTTTTCACAGTTATAATGTTGCCCATCCTTTTCTTTCACATTACATACACTTTTGTTTCACAGTTAAATGTTTGATCATTTTTCAAGTGTTTTATTTCCCTCTACCAAACGTATTAATATTTTGTATTACACTCACAAATATTGATCTTAGACTCACAAATATTGATCTTACACAGGTATTCATATCTCGTCACATTTACCATTTCACAACTACTCATAAAGTTACAATTAGCATTTCACAACTACTCATAAAGTTACAATTAGCATTTCACAACTACTCATAAAGTTACAATTAGCATTTCACAACTACTCATAAAGTTACAATTAGCATTTCACAACTACTCATAAAGTTACAATTAGCATTTCACAACTACTCATAAAGTTACAATTAGCATTTCACATTAACTCTTCACAAATAGCATTTCACCTGTAACGTTTGTATATCTGATATAGGCCCTGCTTTAAAAATGAACGCGCGTTGAAATGGACATTTAAACCAAACAATGAACCAACCATCCTAGCATTCGACATTCCTATTACTTTGAACAAGGGCGACAAACCGTACCTAATACCTCATCAATGTTTACAGGAGCTATGATGTTAACGGGCATGGATCTCACCAGCATACCTGTCGCTAGCACAACCAGGTCTGGGCATGACATAACAGACTCTGTGGCCAGCCTCACAACAGGCAGAGTGAAGATAAAGTCGTTAACGGAAGCTTCTGCGAGCTGCCTCATCTTGATTGTGATACTAAAATAATTTTGGATTTGGCACCAAGTTACGTTCATTGAGTTATGCACGCGTAATGGAGCTGGAGTGGCTGACAGTGTATCTGAAAGTTGACGTGATGTATTTGTCCTTTTTGATAATATGCAGCACCGTCTTTTGGAAACCCACCCATCCATCCCCCTTCCATCCATCGAAATATCTTTATACATGTCAGTTATCGCTTAGTGTATCTCTAAAACAGTTCTCCGTTTCCATCTGTCAGTTGGCCTGTATTGGATGCGAATAAACATATATGTATATATAGGTGTGTCTGTATATTTATTTGTATTTTTTGTGTGTAGATGTATGTGTTTGCGTGTCTGGTTGCATGTTGTGTGTTTGTGTTGTTACTATTTGTATCCATCGATGTAAGCGCATTATAAAGCTGTGGAATGCTAGGAACGCGGAGCTGAAATGCAAGGACCGTTATTGCGGTGCAGGCCAAGTTTTGCCACACCTAATACCTATTTTAAATTAACCACTTCATCTCCACGAGTGCTGACCTTTCACCACCTCTTCAGACAAATTCATCTTAAAGACGTTTGGATTGTGATTTACTATAAAAGCATAAATTCGGTGCTAAGTTATGATTAGGATTATATAGGTATAATTACAGTAATGGCACTGTGATTATATAGGTATAATTACTGTAATGGCACTGTGATTATATAGGTATAATTACTGTAATGGCACTGTGATTATATAGGTATAATTACTGTAATGGCACTGTGATTATATAGGTATAATTACTGTAATGGCACTGTGATTATATAGGTATAATTACTGTAATGGCACTGTGATTATATAGGTATAATTACTGTAATGGCACACTGATTATTTAGGTATAATTACTGTAATGGCACTGTGATTATATAGGTATAATTACTGTAATGGCACTGTGATTATATAGGTATAATTACTGTAATGGCACTGTGATTATTTTCAAAAGACGTGTATTAATTGTTGCATAAATAACATTTTCTAACGTGGAGCTCTGAGACTTCATTTTGAATAATTTTCTTAGGATTCCTATGTTTTCTACTACTGTACTAGCTTTTTCTTATGTTAAACACCATTATCGTTCCCATCCTACACACACACACACACACACACACACACACACACACACACACACACACATACCACACACACTTTTCTGAATGATTTAGTTCCATAACGAAATGCTTATGGCAACCTAATAGAACAATATATTGCCATTCTTTCGGTTTGCGGATTTCAATTAAAGTTTAATTTTTTGTATCACCGTTGAGTACAGCTGAAGGGAGGTCCTTATGGATAATAATTATTATTTAATAATGAATATTTCCCCATATTTTACAAGGGAGGTCATTTATGAATTAACATTATTATTTCATAACACACACGTGACGCTAACGCCACGCTTGTTATGCTTATGCTTCTTCTTCTTCTTAATTAATCATCAATAACTGATTACAAGTGATGAAAATTTATGTTATTAATAATTCATTAAAAAAACGCCACTTGTCCCCCTCTCACTTGGTGGATATGTGGGTGCTGTAAATGTTTTATTTACTTTTTAATTATTATTCTTTGTTGTGAAAGTTGATGCAGTTAAGTACATTTCAGGAGTTGATGCAATTAAGTAAATTCCAGGAGTTCTGGTAGAAGTATGTAAATCTTGGTGCACGTATTAGTAACTGCCCGAGTGCTTTGTTCTCGTGAATAGTCATATATACACAGTGCCATGGTCAAAGAGTGCGGGTTTAGTAAGCTATTTTGCCCGGGGTCACAGCCAGCGGTCTTCTCAAAACTGTCAGTAGCCAAAAGGTCTTTATCGTACGCAACTCAGGGGACCCGCTTGATCGCTACTTTTGACAGACCTGACACTTACCTCACGAGTCCCCATATGTGTCATCAACCGATTACTTCTTTACCCCACAGGAATTGTGTAACAGTAGATGGGATCTAAGCTCGGGCCACCTGAGCGAGAGACAGTGCTCAGTCTCATCGCCACTTGGCGGTAAGGCCGTACTGAGACAGCCTCGTTCTGAACGGGATGGCACCACTTTCTTGCTGTTCCGAAATCCGGCACTCAACCCTTTCTGCTGCATGTGTTTGTAATTCCTGATTGGGCTCACGTAATGCAGAGGGACTCCGCCCTCTCCTCCAACAGCTGAATGAAAGGTCGCCGTACTCCAGTTTTGGTTTTGTGCAGTGAGTGCTTGGGGCGGTGCTGGGATTTTCTTATGCATATAAAGTATATTTATTTCTTGCAAAGTTCAAGACACCCAGCTTGAAATTGACTCCGGCCGGAAGTGCTGTCCATAGGAAAACAACAGCAAAGTTAAAGCAACCATTACTAGGTGCTGTCGAGTGCTCTCAGTCCAGCCATTGTACAACCAGTTTGGCAGTCGATTTACGTAATAATGCCTCAACTATTCACCCAGACAACCATCCACTCTACATTATAATATCGTAAATGGACACTCATACAATAATTTTGTCCCGAATCGTCAACCTGCCAGTCAGACAATTGTAATGCCTCAACAGCTAGTTCATCTTCTTATGCCACACTCGGTCACACACCCAGTTTGCGTTCCAAAGAGCTCAGCCAGCCTACTACTTAACTTAACTCAAAACTTAAGTTATTCAAGAAAACCAGTTTACATTCTAGTGCTTCAATTATTCGCTCAGACAGTCCGTTAACATAAAGTTATCTTCAGCATATTTGATATATACATTTAACAACAACAACGTCTCCCACAGATCTCCTAAACTGTCCACAACGTCTCCCACATATCTCCTAAACTGGCCACATTAATACAGCCTGCTAGATATGGTAAAGTACTCTTATAATAGAGCCTGCTTAAGATGGTAAAGTACAATTATAATACAGCCTGCCTGCTAAAACTATATAATTCAGCCCATTAAACGTATTACTGTTAATCACTAACAATGGTAATGAAGACTAGCAAACATGACATTGACAATACAAACCCTAAATCTGGTTTATTTTAAACAACACACGGTTACAGAATCCATTAGCGTAAAAAACAAAACACAAACATGGCAGTGAAGACCATTAAACGTTACTGTTACGACTTTTAAACATGACAGTGAACCACTGAACATGAGTGAAGATCCTAAACATGACAGTGAACGACCACTAAACGTGAGTGAAGATCCTAAACATGACAGTGAACAACCACATGATGGTGAAGACGATTAAAAATGACAGTAAAAACCACTAAACGTGACTATAAAGACCACTAAGCATGATAGTAAAGACCATTAAATGTGACAATAAAAACCACTAAACGTGACTATAAAGACCACTAAGCATGATAGTAAAGACCATTAAATGTGGCAGTGAATGACCACTAAACATGACAACAATCAACAACTAAATTTAAAGAGCCACACCTACCAAAAGAATTTTTCTCGCTGTCTGAGACAACCAAAAATAAAACCCAATTATTTGTTGAATAAATACACGTTTGTGAATTATTTTAAAATTTTTATGCGAGGGGGTTATAAAAAAATCCAACAATTTATTTTTTACTGAGTTATCTTTCTTGAAGTGGTTTTATCTGATAATACTCTCATATAGATTTCCCCCCTGTTTGATGTTTTTTCTTAGAAATTAAGCGCAGAGTACTTTTAAGGCGTTCTTTGCAGTCTCCCATTTCTCTTTTATTTTGACAATTTCGGGCAGTTGAACTCATTCAAAACATTTCTGATTATTCCCATCCCCCTGTGTGGATGTATTTTTATACTTTCTTTTGATTCCACCAGGATACCACTAAGCCAGGGGTCGGGAACCTATGGCTCGCGAGCCATATGTGGCTCTATTGATGGCTGCAACTGGCTCTCAGACAAATGTTCGATTATAAAAAAAAACTGAGTTTTCCCAGTCTTACGCCTCCATAAAGAGACATCCGTTAGTGATTAGGCTTAGAGACTGATGAAATACCTTGTTTACTCCTTCAGAGAAACAGGCTAAAACCAGAGGTGAAGGTCGCATCAAAAGTCGGATACTAACTATCCATGTACGGTCACTTGTTTTCAGATAATGTGACGTAGCGCTAAGTTGTGAATTGACCTCTACTTTCATTCATTATAGACCCCTGAATGAACGGGCCATGTTAGACGCACACCTGCATTGCACTCGATTTACATGGATAAAATTAGAGCGTCCATTCATTACTAGGACCGGATGTATCAGAACACAACATAGTAGTAATATCTTGATTTCTCTGTGTTGAGTTGAATTAATTCTATATATTTTGTATTGTGAATGTATGTAGAATTTTCTTGTGCATTTTATTGCTGATTGATAATATATTTTCTACAAAGCTAAGTGGCACAGCGATTGTAATAGGGTCGGGGCAAATTATACTTACTTCCTCGGACTTGCCAGTCTCTGATAGCTGGCACTTTTAGGGTCCGTGGTTTACGACCGTGTCAGCGCGCGGCATGGCTGACCCTTTCTACGGACATTGCACGCACAGCTGGACCACCCAAGCGCTACGTGCGTACATAACGGTTCTCTGTCCGAATTCACGAGTCTTTATAAACCAGGTTTGAATGTTAATCGGTACTCTGCGAGAAACAACCGCTTTGGAACGTTGTCCGGCGTCACAAATTATTCCGCGAGTCAATCAGCCAATAAGCCTAACCCGCTGTGTCGATAACCTTCGTGTATTGAACAAGGTAAACACATCGATTTCTTAAATTATAACTTGCATTTTATTTAAGTTATCATTGTGTGAATGTGCGAGATTGTTAATGTAGAAATTATATCTTTACTGCAACCTTCTCTAGACACGTGGCTTGGTAACAGTATGGCTAAACTAGAAACATTACATTCTTTACAGTAATTGTCGTATTGTGAGACAATGGTTTATAATGCTAAATTAACGGAATTGTAACCACAGAACGTTGGTGCACGTTCATATGATTATTTTTATGTAAAGAGTCCTTGATGTAAAGTTTGTAAACAATGTGTATAATTGCGTTTATACTTGTAACGCGTATGTGCGTGATTTTAATTCATATTCACTTTCTAAAATCTAAAATCTAAATGTTTTCTTTGAATGATTTAAATTCTCTTGCGTAAGCAATGTCGCATTTTAATTGTAACACGCATGAGCGTGATGTTGATTGTATTTTCATTATTATATTCAAACTATTGAATGTGAAGTCACACAGGTTTATCTGTCACTGAATTTCGTGTCCTAACTACGAGGTTAAATTTAGTCAGACTGAAGGATAAATCTGGGCAGCCAGCCTGTTTCAGAATAAGCGAGGAGATTTAATTAATCTAAATCCTGAAATTTAATTAATCTAAATCTTAATTCTGGAGCAGGGTCTTTAAATAAATGCTGGCATGTAACAGTGATATTACATTTGTAGTAGTGGTGAAGACACCATGTGTATGCAATTGAACTACCGTTGATTAATTGTTATTACGGGAGAGTCAAAACCCGCCACGTATTCATTAGTTAAATTGTATAACTAGCAACTTTGGATTAATGGAGAAATATCAGAACACAACATAGTGGTAATGTCTTGATTTCTCTGTGTTGAGTTGAATTAATTCTATATATTTTGTATTGTGAATGTATGTAGAATTTTCTTGTGCATTTTATTGCTGATTGATAATATATTTTCTACAAAGCTAAGTGGCACAGCGATATTACATTTATAGTAGTGGTGAGGACACCACGTGTATGTAATTGAACTACCGTTGATTAATTGTTATCACGGGAGAGTCAAAACCCGCCACGTTTTTATTAGTTAAATCGTATTACTAGCAACTTTGGATTAATGGAGAAATATATTGTAAAGATTTAGAATTTTAGATGTTTGGATTTTCACATAATGTAAATTGTAAGTTAGTGGAAATTGTAAAGAATGATTAACACTGCTGTTATTAGGCCCATATAAATCATTATTGTCACACGAGTCTGAAACATGATTAACTATGCATTGCAGCCTGTTCCTGAGTTCACTTTATAACTCAGACTTCAACTGCTAGTTGTTCCTTGGTGGAAGTCCAACCTTACTAAAAGCGTGGATTTCTATGGAAAAGTGACAAAAATACATGTCATTGTGTCTATATCTGACATTGTTCAACTGGGGCTGCCATATATAGCTTTCGAAAATAGCGGCCGATGTGTGTATGTGCAAAAGGGTCCGCACAACAGATTGTCGTCGGATCAGAAAGTTTCGTTTAAATCGCGTGGTCAGCTAACTAATTTTAGAAACCCTTTTGACAAGATGGCTAAAAGAAAGAAAAACGATGAGTATCGTACTTTTCAGCAGGAATGGACAGAGGAATTTGCCTTTGTGGAGAGAACGGGTTCTGCAGTGTGTCTAATATGCAGTGATAAAATTGCATCTATGAAACGGTCAAATGTAAAGCGACACTTCGAGACACGCCATTCTACATTTGCATCGAAATATCCTGCGGGAGACAGCAGGAAGAAAGCATATCAAGAACTGCTATCAAGAGTGCAAGTTAGTCAGCATCAAATCCGTGTTTGGACCCAACAAGGTGACTTGAATTCGGCTAGCTTTGCTGGCGCTTTAGCTATTGTGAGAAACGGAAAGCCATTCACAGATGGGGAGTATGCCAAAGCATTCATGCTTGATGTTGCCAATGAACTTTTTGATGACTTTTCGGATAAGGACAAAATAATTAAACGGATAAAAGACATGCCTCTGTCGGCAAGAACTGTTCACGATCGTAGCATCATGATGTCAAATCAAATTGAGGCAATGCAAGTCAAGGACATAAATGCGGCACCGTTTTTTTCTCTCGCTTTGGATGAGTCAACAGACGTCAGTAATTTATCCCAGTTCATCGTGGTTGCAAGGTATGTTGTCGGTGATACACTACATGAGGAAAGTCTTGCTGTGTTGTCTATGAAAGGCACAACAAGAGGGCAGGATTTGTTCGAGTCCTTCACTGAGTTCGCTAAAGAAAAAAATCTACCGATGAATAAACTTGTTTCGGTGTGCACTGATGGTGCTCCGTGCATGGTTGGGAAAAGCAGAGGATTTGTCGCTCTTCTTTGTGAGCATGAAAACAGACGCATCATAAGCTTTCATTGCATCCTCCATCAAGAGGCGCTTTGTGCTCAGATGTGTGGCGAACAGCTTGGTGAGGTGATGTCACTGGTGGTTCGGGTAGTCAACTTTATTGTTGCCCGAGCATTAAATGATCGCCAGTTCAAAACACTGCTTGATGAGGTTGGGAATAATTATCCTGGTCTGCTTCTGCACAGCAACGTGCGTTGGTTGTCAAGGGGGGAGGTGCTCAGCCGATTTGCGGCTTGTCTGAGCGAAATCCGGACTTTTCTTGAAATGAAGAATGTCGAGCATCCCGAGTTATCTGACACTGAGTGGCTTCTGAAGTTCTATTATCTCGTAGACATGACTGAACATCTAAATCAGCTCAATGTGAAAATGCAAGGCGTTGGAAACACAATCTTATCCCTGCAACAAGCAGTGTTTGCATTTGAAAACAAGCTAGAACTCTTCATCACCGACATTGAAACAGGTCGTTTACTACACTTTGAAAAACTGGGAGAGTTCAAAGATATGTGCACATCAAGTGACCCTGCTCAACATCTTAATCTTCAGCAGCTAGCAGGCTTCACGTCTAATCTCCTGCAGTCATTTAAAGCGCGCTTTGGAGAATTTCGCGAGCACACCCGTCTTTTTAAGTTCATCACCCATCCACACGAGTGTGCAGTGGACAGCACTGACCTGAGTTGCATCCCCGGTGTCTCCGTCAGAGATTTTGAGCTCCAAGCTGCTGACCTGAAGGCCTCAGACATGTGGGTGAATAAGTTCAAGTCACTGAATGAAGATTTGGAAAGACTTGCACGACAGCAAGCAGAGTTGGCGAGCCAACACAAGTGGGCAGAAATTAAAAAACTTCAACACGCAGACCAGCTGATTGTCAAAACTTGGAACGCGCTTCCCGTCACATACCATACACTGCAGCGTGTGAGTATTGCTGTACTGACAATGTTTGGCTCTACGTATACATGCGAGCAGTCTTTCTCACATCTAAAGAACATTAAGACCAACCTGCGATCACGTTTAACGGATGGAAGTCTCAACGCCTGCATGAAGCTTAACCTCACCACGTATCAACCAGACTACAAAGCCATCAGCAAAGCCATGCAGCACCAGAAGTCGCATTAATGGGAAGAAATTCTCATTATTGATTAGCAACAGCATAATAATGTTATTAAAAAGAATTAGAGACATAATTATTGTACTTTTAGTGTGAAAATTACACAAAATTACACATTTACTTGAATTTTTAGTTTTAAACATAATGTATGGCTCTCATAGAATTACTTTTCAAAATATGTTGTGTCCATGGCTCTCTCAGACAAAAAGGTTCCCGACCCCTGCACTAAGCCATTCCTCTGGTTAGTCTGGTATCATGGACAGGTTCCTCTCGCTCCACTTTTCTTGCTGACCTCTGCCAAAGTTCGTTGATTCTGACGATAGCTGAGCAAAAACTGATCCATCTCCATCCTTTCGGTCAGTCAGTCAGTCAGTCAGTCCTAACCACACTTAGTTATGCCATTGCCCGGCGCACGTGTTAAGCATCTGTACGTAGAAGGTTTAACGGCGAAAAGCTGATAAAGCGGCCATAGGAGAGAGAGAGAGAGAGAGAGAGAGAGAGAGAGAGAGAGAGAGAGAGAGAGACGTGCTGCGCCCATTAAACCCAAACCGCGTGGGTCACTGCGGTGTTGATATCTGAAGCACGCATCTTTCTAAGGGCGATAAGCAAGCCTCACATTGAGTGCCATACTAGCTGGCAATCACGACTTTGAATCATCACACGTGTTAAGGCTGTGTGTATGTATGCACTTTGTCTTAAATCTCTGTGTCAACGCGGCTTTCAGTCAGAAAGAGAGACGACAGATGGACAAACATCAACAACAAAATCAACCGATGAATCTCTAAAGCCTAACATGAAAAGGCTAGTCACGAAAAAAAAAACTATTGGGGGGGGGGGGCGCTAACTTCGCTTACTTCAGGTCATAGTTAAAAGCCAGAGTTGGTCACATGACTTTTTGTCCTCTTCACCCACTCTCTAGTAGTCTGGCGTGTGAAATGTGTAGCTTGGCGGCCTGATTGTCATTCACTCTCCAGTGAGTGAAATGTTAAGTTTAGTGGCCATGATTGTCATTCAGTCTCCAGTGAGTGAAATGTTAATGTTTAATGGCCATGATTGTCATTCTCCAGCGCGTGAAGTGTCTAGCTTAGTGCCATGATTGTCACACTCCAGCGCGTGAAGTGTCTAGCTTAGTGCCATGATTGTCACACTCCAGCGCGTGAAGTGTCTAGCTTAGTGCCATGATTGTCACTCCAGCGCGTGAAGTGTCTAGCTTAGTGTCATGATTGTCACACTCCAGCGCGTGAAGTGTCTAGCTTAGTGCCATGATTGTCACACTCCAGCGCGTGAAATATCGAGCTTAGTGGCCATACTTGTAGGCGCTCAGAACTTTCAAGAGAATTAGCGCAGATAATAATGATAATAATTGTTATTATACTTTTAGGAATTACCAATTATTAGGAGTATTGTTTTATGCTGCAAATAAAATAATTTCTCTCTCTCTCCCCACTTTAATGTATTACGTATGGAGGTGCATAATGGTAATAATTTACTTCTTTGTCAATTAAGGAATGAAAACACAATCTTATCAAAGTGAGACTATCAAGTGAGATATAATTACATATTTTGGAAAAAGTGTTTACAAGTTCATGGCTAGCACTTAATTCTGCTAGTATTTATTCTGTTAAAGGTGCACGACCAAGTGAACAGGAATCCATCGCCAACAGATGTATTTTTATTTTAAGAATATCAACATTTCAAAGCGCCATGGCAAAGTTTAAGTAGCCAACAACTTTTAAAAATAATATTTTAGAGTTAAAAAGTGGAATGAAAACCAAAACTCTGGATCATGCGCGAGAGCGCCACATGACGACACAAAGTGGCTAAAATGCTCTGGACTATAGTTTATTTAAGGCTGTTTCTTTGTCCCGCGCGCAATTAAGTGTCTGCACTTTGTACTAGGCGAGGTCGGTTTCCTTAGGTCAAGTGTCATGCCATTTCTTCAGTATAAAAGTGTTTGTTGTTTGTCGTCATCAAGCCCATTTGTATAGTGGTAAAATCTCGAAGAAACACGTTCTTTTGATAGCGTATATTGCAATATCCATTGGAACTATGACTTGAAATTTTATATACATTATCAGAACATCTAAATCTATTGATTGAGCTCATTTGCACGGTTGATCTAGAATCTAGATTCTTCATAACCGGGTCCCGCAACCATGTACTACAGAAACTATTATGTTCATTAAAAAAAAAAATTAACTCCCGTTTCCAGCTTTTGCTGATTTCGAATATGGACGCAAGCACTGAGGAAGAGGTTTTAACTTTAGGCAAGGGACGAGTAGTGTGGAGAGAGTGAAACCATGAGTTTTGGTTACTATTATTGACGTGTTAAGGGTGTGATTTGATATCACTAAACGATATTTTACATTCACAACGCGTAGCAGACGATTTATTGTTCCATCCGACAGATTGCACACCATCACCTTGAGAAGGGAGTAGTTGGGTTTCTCTTTTGTTTTGCTCTAATGAAACTTTCAACCTCGAATAACCTAAGCGAGGGGGTAATTTCCTGGTTTGCGCTCTTACCCGTACGTCAGTAACTGTTATGTTTCGCGCTAAGGGAGTGGCGGTGTTACAAAAGTGTAGCAAGTGTTTCGATTTGTTACTGTTGTAGCTCTACATGCCTTTTGGTAGGATGAATCGTTCTAAAAATAACTCTTATAAATAATTATAATTTTTATCGAATTCCCGTACGAGAGATCAGTCAGTCACCAGTTTCATGAAGGCGGCGGCATTAATTACACAGATTATATATTATTTCTTAAACAACGTGTACACACACACACACACACACACACACAAACTCTCTCTCACTAAGTGCACACAGATTCTCTTAAATCAACGTGCACATGTATAATTAAAAAAACACAACAAATGACTTACGTACGCGAGATGGGCTATGTGTGGTTTTAGAACGGCGTACTTATTAGTTAGATGACAGGCGTTGTGAATACAATACCAAGTAACTTGCGTCTCAAACATTCTTGGTCGTATTAATGGCATTTTTGTCGCACCTTTGTTTTTCCTTTATTTCTGTTTTCTCATTTCCTGTAATGCTAGTCATCTTGCAGCATCGACATCGTCACTTTAGGTAGAAAACGTCACCCAATGAACAACGGCTTTATCGGGGCTGAAAACGTCAACCATTACCAAACAACTGTTTTCATTTCGAAGACGTCATCCATTACAAAACATATTGTATTTATTTAGAAAACATCAACCATTATAAAACAGCTTATATTATGTGACATCACCAATTACAAGACAGATTATTGTATTTATGTAGAAAACATCACCCATTACAAAATAGATTGTATTTATGTAGTAAACAGCACCCATTAGAAAACAGTTTGTATTTATGTAAAAAAAACACAATTCTTTACAAAACTGCTGACGAGGCAAAAAATGCCACCTGTGTCAGTGGTAAAAAAGAAAAGCCAACCAAACGTAGCCCATTAAAAATAGTTGCTCTATGGTTTTATAAATTCAGTAAACGTGGTGGACACAAAAATAACGAAAGCGAGACTGCACTATGCATCATGCATGCAGTGAGAGGGGATTGATTAATAGGTTTTCCTCGCTATGATTATTTATCTTTTCTCTCTCTCTCTCGCTTCTTTCCTTTTTCCTGTGTGTTATTACTTCTTGATTTATTTAGTATTTTCCTTATCTTTAAATTTCTATTAAAAGGTGTTATAATACCTTGATATTTTATTAGCATTATCATAATGCCACATTTGATTTAATAAACATAATTTAATAGCTTGACCTCTGTCTTCCTGTCCAATTTGTCTAGGGACTGAAACAATAAATTTGCATAATTAATGAAAGAAACAAATAAA
The DNA here is from genome assembly GCA_028829895.1 of Sinotaia quadrata. Lineage (NCBI taxonomy): Eukaryota > Metazoa > Mollusca > Gastropoda > Architaenioglossa > Viviparidae > Sinotaia > Sinotaia quadrata. The sequence goes on along the minus strand of CM054183.1, from coordinate 30,130,864 downwards.
TCGATTATATAACTGCTACAGAAAAATGCAAAAGAGGAGGTCCTTTTTGTGATTTGGAGCAGAAATGTTATTACTAAAAATAATGGCCACTTGGTCAAGATTTAGTACGCGTATACACTTTGTGGGTTTCTTCCCCCCCCCCCTCCCGCAAACAAAGCGCGTCCTATTTCCGTTGGTTATTTTTTCACAATCACAAAATGATGAATACGTCATTGTGCACACGTCAATATGGTAATAACAAACTAGCGTATTTCTACCGCTGAGATATGCCGCTGACCGCGACCTTGTGGCCATCAGTTTTCCGTGCAACTGCGGGAGCTCAGCGAGAAAAGCGTGTTCCCTCCACCCCATCCCCCATCCCGTGTTCCCTCCAACCCATCCCGGCTGTTTTGAATATTTTCTACAGAAAAAACATATATATTGCACAACCTCGCGTCAGAAACTATCGCCAGCTACTAACAATATCGGCCACTAATAATAGTACTAATTAGTGTACAGAAGGGGTGCTAAGACTAAGAGGTTGTGTTCAGATAGGAGGGCTTCCTCCCCTCCTTCCCACTCCTCCATATTTTGTTTACTTTAGGCGGGTCATCAGTTCACTATACACGCAAAAGTGGGTTGCCATCAGTCTTTCCTGATAGCTGGCCTGCCTGGCGCGAAGTAATTATTTAGTCAGTTTCCTGTCTATAATGAAAAAGGGCTGTGAACATATCTTGTTTAGAACTGATTGTTAGATACATCCTGTCTATAATGAAACGAGGGCTGTGAACATATCTTGTTTAGAACTGATTGTTAGATACATCCTCTCTATAATGAAATGAGGGCTGTGAACATATCTTGTTTAGAACTGATTGTTAGATACATCCTGTCTATAATGAAATGAGGGCTGTGAACATATCTTGTTTAGAACTGATTGTTAGATACATCCTCTCTATAATGAAATGAGGGCTGTGAACATATCTTGTTTAGAACTGATTGTTAGATACATCCTCTCTATAATGAAATGAGGGCTGTGAACATATCTTGTTTAGAACTGATTGTTAGATACATCCTCTCTATAATGAAATGAGGGCTGTGAACATATATTGTTTAGAACTGATTGTTAGATACATCCTGTCTATAATGAAATGAGGGCTGTGAACGTATCTTGTTTAGAACTGATTGTGTTAGATACATCTACAAATCACTGTGCTCATCAGTGACACTTAGGGGGGTAGGATGGTGGTATAAATGGGGCATGGAACAGTTTAAACCTAGCTGTGAATTTTTACTTTTATAAGGATTGGAATGTGATAACGAGTGTTGCTAATGAAAACACTGAGTGTTGCTAAGGAAAATGTTACAACCACTGATACATAGCGGTCACCTATTATTGCTCAGCTTTTGGTAGTGTAAAAGTTAATGAATGAAATCAAAATGGATTTGTGCTTCAACATTTTGGGCAGTTGATATATCCCCATTAGCACAATCTAGCCTCAGACCAAGCCTTAGTATCCACCAGAGGTTCTCACATTTTGAAGTCTGCAAGGCCATCAAATGGGTCTCTGAACCAACTGGACGTCCAAACTTTGTGTAATTTGTGTAACTCACTATAGCTCTAAAATCACTCTAATTAATAATCAATAGGGATTTGTGTAACTGATCAGACAAAATATTGATATCAAGTAATCTTTTTAATTTATTTGTTATATATTCGATTGTTGATTTAATAAATTTATTATTAAATTTATTTACATTCTTAATAATATTGATAACCTTATGTTGGAGAAGAAAGTAGGTGGATGGGGGCTCACTTAATATAGATTAAAAGACAGATTTATGTTCTCCTTTAGAAAGAAAATTTTCACCTACGGAAATATTGTGTAAATGTTTGTCTTTAATGTTGTGGAAGAGAAAAAAAACGTTTGCAGCGCCCGCATATCCGCCAAGTAAGAGAAACGAGAGGTGTCTTCTGGAGAATTATTAATAACATAAATTAAGATTCTCTTCACTTGTAATTAGTTTTGGATGATTTGTTATTATTATTAATAATAATGATAACCATTAAGTGGCGTTTGCGTCACAGTCCTAACTAGACAATATAAAATATGGGTAACTAACTAGACAATATAAAATGTGGGTAACTAATCAATGCAAAATATATGTAACTTACTAGAGTACTAGACAATATAAAATGTAGGTAACTAACCAATGTAAAATATAAGTAACTAACTAGACAATATGCAATATGAGTAACTAACTAGACAATATAAAATTTGGGTAACTAACTAGACAATATAAAATATGGGTAACTAACTAGACAATATAAAATATGGGTAACCAATGTAAAATATAGGTAGCTAACTAGATAATAAAAAAATGGATAATTAACCAATGTAAAATATAGGTAACAAACTATAGAAGGGCGAATCTACATGTATATCTAGACAACTAGTGGGATGGGCGATGGCGCAAAAGTAGGGGACATAAACTCTCTTTCAAGTGGCCCGGGTTTGACGTCATGTGAAAGCACTCTTGGGATGAAAAAAAAACCCTATCTTGAGGGTGATCGTTAACCACCCTCAAACTCTCGGTATTTGGCTTAATATTTAGCCCGTCGGTTGGGAGGATACCGGACCCCGAGTGTTACAGACCGCGCTACAGGCCGCGCGCATTAAAGATCCCTTGGCAGGTGAAAATTGACAAAATTAATTTATTGGACACTACTCGGGCAAAATTTTGCCCAGAAAATACACCAGAATTACCCAAGTCTTTTACCCTCCTCACACCAATGGCTTTATACCTTCCCCGATAAATCTCTCTCAGGCGCTTTATATCTTCCCGGATGAATCTCTCCCAGGGCGCTTTATATCTTCCTCGATAAATCTCTCCCAGGGCGCTTTAGATTAGGACGTGGACTTGAGAAACTTAGAAAACTGATAACCAACAACTGAAATCTTAGCACATTAGTCCGAGTGCTTGGACACAGAGCTCAGAATGGAGTGGCTTCGTTATTGTCTGGTGTTGAGTGTAAGGCACTTTCGCCATGCCATTGTATGTCGTTAAAGATGCCTTTAGTCAGGTGAAAAAGAATATACGCGATCGGTTGTGCAAATTGCCAGGCAGCGCCATCTCCATTCCGTTTGAAGATAAGAAATGTTTTTCACCGCTTTTCGTGATGCAGGCTGCACAAGGAATCGAGATTTATTTATATTTTTATAAAATAGCTTTAGATTTATGGCCCATCGAAAAGGAGTAAGTTGCGCATAATTTATACATCTGGGGTAATGCTTTGTGAACTCTTTCGTTCCTCCCCTCTCTCTCTCTCTCTCACACACACACACACACCACAACGCGCACCCATTGCCTCATTTGTATATACACACTCACTCCCTCACACACACACATCCACCCACCCACCAGAGTTTTAATTTATAGCGCAATCTCACGCATTTCTTTTTTTTACTTTTGAAACACTGTTTTATTGTATTTTATTATATGTATATCGAAATAATTGTAAATGGTTATTTCTTTTTTCATTAATGTCACGTGATTATCTGTTGTCTTTCTTGATGGAGAATGTTAACCTTATTTCGACAGAGCAAACAGCAAGCGTTGATTTCATATAGTTTGTGAAGTGCTTCGAGTCACTGATATTTATGGAACTGTCCGAGCCAGTCTTGTCAGCCTTGATTGTATGGACCTATGTGAGCGAGTCCTGTTTGTGAACTGTCCGAGCCAGTCTTGTCAGCCTTGATTGTATGGAACTGTGTGAGCGAGTCCTGTTTGTGAACTGTCTGAGCCAGTCTTGTCAGCCTTGATTGTATGGAACTATGTGAGCGAGTCCTGTTTGTAAACTGTCCGAGTCAGCCTTGATTGTATGGAACTATGTGAGCGAGTCCTGTTTGTAAACTGTCCGAGCTACTCAGCTAGTCTTGTCAGCCTTGATTGTATGGAACTATGTGAGCGAGTCCTGTTTGTAAACTGTCCGAACTAGTCTTGTCAGCCTTGAATGTATGGAACTATGTGTTAGATGTCTGGTTTTTTTTTCTTTTAAGGAATAAGTCAATCTCGATTTTAAACTATTCGAACAAAATATGATTATTGAAATCTGGTCCACAATCATTTCTATATTTTTAAAGTCCGGTTTGTGGATTGTAGTTTTTGAAACGATCTTAGCCTCATTTTGAAATAGTCTCCACATTTTCACACAAGCCAAACCATATTATGGAATCGTTCCAGCTAATCCTCTCTCTATATTAAAATGACCCAAGCCAAAGCATATTATGGAATGGTTCATCCATTTAGTATTCATCTTGACTGGGTGCCAATTTGAGGGTAAAATGAGCGATTGCTTCCAACTTATATTTGTCTCACCTTTCTGATTATTTTTATGGGAATTATTCATCAGCAACTCCTGAAACAACAAAAAAATGTTAGGCTAATGTTTTCTCCCATGTCGCTTTTGCAGTGTGAGACTGGCTACTGTCTGTAAACTGGTAGTGGGTATTAAGATACTGGTTGTTGTTAAAGAGACTGATTATTAGAGAAATAAAGAAAAGTTCTTTCATTGACTCTTATTTGTTTAATTGAATAAACGCAGAGTATAGGGGCTGGCTTCATGACAATCGTGTTAAGTCGATTTAGATTAGGTAGCTTCAAAGCGCTATGTAGTGTTTCACAAGTGCAAATTTTGACTCGTGCCACCTTTAAGTTTAAGTGGAGTTGTGTATTTCATTCTAACTCTCGCTAGCATTGACCTGATACGTAAGCGTTATGACCACACATTTTGATGTTTTTTTTCAGTCGAAGACAAAGAGAAAAACAAATTCGATAGTTAGTATCAGTCGACTGGAGTGTTTTGTAATGTAGGAAATGTTTAATGGTACTCTAGATTCATCTGTGAGGCACATCTCTGCTGTATAGGTCTACTTCTGAGCTCATTATTTTGTCAGGCAGAATTCTACTGCATAATACTGTACGTTCACGTGCGAGTCAAAATGTTACAGTATGCTTCTGAATTAAGTTAGTTTGATCTGTGTATTTAAAAAGATATGGTTATAATTAAAAGTTTTTGAAATTGTTTCAATTTTTGTAACTTCTGAGTAGTTCTTTGCATGGACCTTTGTGCACATCTGTTACAGCAGCCAGGGCGATCGATACGTTTTCCTTGCCCGAAATCGATGTGTTTGGTGATGTAATTTTGAAACCAGGTGACAACGCTAATATCACATGCCGGGGAACTGCACCTCTGCAGTGGAAGTGGGAGCCAGCAAACCATCCTGAACAGGTATGTTGCTTGTGGTGGGACTGGAACTGAGCATGACAAAAACACTTTTACTCCAGGCCATTAGATATTACACACTCCAGCATTAGACATGATGCACTCCTGGCAGTTAGGTATGACACTCCATGTCATTAGACATGATACTTCAGGCCTTTAGACGTGACAGTTTCCAGGCTAATCATGATGTACTCCAGGCAGTTAGACATGATGCAGTCCAGACCATTAGACATGACACATTCCAGGCTGTTAGATATGACACACTCCATGCTGTTAGATGTGGCACACTCCAGGCTGTTAGATATGACACACTCCATGCTGTTAGATGTGGCACACTCCAGGCTTTAGATCTGACACACTCCAAGCCATTAGATCTGATGCACTCTGGGTTGTTAGACATGATGCACTCTGGACCATTAGACATGATGCACTCTGGACCATTAGACATGACACTTTAGACGGTTAGACATGACATATCAGGCCATTAGACATGACACACTTCAAACTGTTAGATCTGACATACTTCATGACACAGGCTGTTAGATATACACATTTAGGCTTTTAGACCTGACACACTCCACTCTGTAAGTCATGACACACTCAGGCTGTTAGACATATATATTCAGGTTGTTAAATATGACTGTTCACTTCAGGCTGTTAGATATTACACACTCTAGACTGTTAGACATGATACACTTTAGACTATTAGACAAGGCACACTTCAGGCTGTTAGACATGACACACTCCAGACTGTTAGACATGATACACTTTAGACTATTAGACAAGGTACACTTCAGGCTGTTAGATAATTACACACTCCAGACTGTTAGACATGATACACTTTAGACTATTAGACAAGGCACACTTCAGGCTGTTAGACATACACATTTATGGTACATGACACATTCCAGACTTTTAGATGTGACATACTTCAGACTGCTAGATATGACACAATCCAGATGGTTAGGCACGGCACTGTTCAGGCTAGTATACATGACACTCCAGATAGTTAGACATTTGTTTATACAGTCAGCTTAAACATATTAAATATAGCTTAAATATTGGTTGCTTGCTATGTTTTAGATTTTAAAATAAAACAAAATAATACTGGTTGTTTACTGTTTTAGGGTTGTTGTATTTTTGGTGCTTTTTTTTTTTTTTTTTAACATAATACCTGTTGTTTACTATGTTTTGGGGTGTTTTATATTTTTAAAGCATTATTCTGTTTGTTTAAACTTAAAGGATGTGTGGGTTTTTTGTTTTTTTTAAAAATATGTAATACTGGTTGTTTACTATGTTTTAGAGTGTATTTTTTCTTCTTTTTACATAATTTAATAATGTAATTGTTAAAATAAATGACATAAAATCATGTGATATTGTAGGTTTATTTTTAATCTGTGTCACAGTCACTTTAATCAGTGAATTAGATCCACTGACCTATGTATTAATAGATAGGTAATTGTTTACCTCTCTGTCTTTCCTCATTTTCTTTTATGTTTAATGTGATAAACAATCCATGGATTTAGATTGTGTAATATAATTTTAATCAGTCTTTTTAACTTAATGGCCTTATGTTGTGCCTTGGTTTTTATTATTTGATTTTTATTATTGCAGTCAATATCATACACTAATTTCTTATCAAGAGCTAGGCCTGCATGTATACTAAGTTATTGAGATTTGTTTAATGTGGAATATATTCAGTTAAATTAAACAATTAAACATTATCAGTCCACTATATTTTGTTGTGTACCTATGTCATTAAGAGCCTTTAAAAATATTTCCCCCCACTTTCTTTGGGCCCCAATATCCCTACTTTTATTTAATTTAAATATCATAATTTTATTTAATTTTACTTCTTTTCTTTGCACTTGTCTGTTAACTCTAGGTAAAATTAATTTATCACTTTACAGCAGGGGCGGGCAAACTTTTGAGACCGCGGGCCAGATAAAATTGTTGGAACAGTTCGCGGGCCAGATAGACGACCAAATATCACAAGTCCAGCAAGTTCAGAATATAAAATGAGAACAAAAGTAATTACATGTAGCCTTGGCTGTTTGACAGCATAAAACAACGCCCATTTGTTTTAGTGACTTTTGCCTTGCGGGCCAAAGGAATAACTGTGAATTGCTTGGCGGGCCAAAAGCAATAACTGTGAATAGCTTGGCGGGCCAAAAGCAATGTTAACTGTGAATAGCTTGGCGGGCCAAACAAAAATGCTTCGCGTGCCAGGTTTGGCCCGCGGGCCAGAGTTTGCCCGCCCCTGCTTTACAGTTTACTTGCATGTTTATTTTCTCCCTTTCTTTCCCTGTTTATTGTGCATGTGGCAGTTGAAGCAATAAATGATCAAAACAAATCTCTCCCAGACTCTCTCTCTTCTCCTTGCCAACAAGCCCCTCTCTGTCTCTCTTCTCCTCTTTGCCAGCAAACCCATCTCTGACTCTCTCTCTTCTCCTTGTCAGCCCCTCTCTGACTTTCTCTCTTCACCTCCTTGTCAGTAAGCTCCTCTCTGTCTCTCTCTCTCTTCTCCTTGTCAGCAAGCCCTTCTCTGACTCTCTCTTCTCCTTGTCAGCAAGCCCCTCTCTCTTTTCTCCTCCTTGTCAGCAAGCCCCCTTCTGTCTCTCTCTCTCTCTTCTCCTTGTTAGCAAGCCCCTTTCTCTCTCCTCCTTATCTACAAAACCTTCTCTGTCTCTTCTCCTTGTCAGCAAGCCCCGCTCTGTCACTCTCTCTTCTCCTTGTCAGCAAGCCCTTCTCTGACTCTCTCTCTTCTCCTTGTCAGCAAGCCCCTCTCTGCCTGTCTCTCTCTCTTCTCCTTGTTAGCAAGCCCCTCTCTCTTTTCTCCTCCTTGTCAGCAAGCCTCCCTCTGTCTCTCTCTCTCTTCTCCTTGTTAGCAAGCCCCTTTCTCTCTCCTCTTTATCTACAAGACCTTCTCTGTCTCTTCTCCTTGTCAGCAAGCCCCGCTCTGTCACTCTCTCTTCTCCTCCATGTCAGCAAGCCCCTCTCTGACTCTCTCCTCCTCCTTGTCAGCAAGCTCCTCTCTCTTTACCTTGTCAGCAAGTCCCTCTCTCTCCTTGTCAGCAAGCCCCACCCCCTATGTCTCTCTTCTCTTCCTTGTCAGCAAGTTCCTTTCTCTCTCCTTGTCAGCAAGCCCCTCTCTGTCTCTTCTCCAACAAGCCCTTCTCTCTCTTCTCCTTCTCAACAAGCCCCTCTCTGTCTTCTCCTTCTCAACAAGCCCCTCTCTGTCTCTCTCTCTTCTCCTTCTCAGCAAACCCCTCTCTGTCTCTCTTCTCCTTGTCAGCAAGCCCCTTTCTCTCTTCTCCTTGTCAGCAAGCCCCTTTCTCTCTCCTCTTTGTTAGCAAGCTGCCCCTCTCTCTCTCTTCTCCTTATCAGCTAGCCCAGGGGTCGGGAACCTTTTTGTCTGAGAGAGCCATGGACACAACATATTTTGAAAAGTAATTCTGTGAGAGCCATACATTATGTTTAAAACTAAAAATTAAAGTAAATGTGTGCATTTAGTTCAATTGCATACACATGGTGTCTTCACCACTACTACAAATGTAATATCGCTATTAATGCCAGCATTTATTTAAAGACCCTGCTCCAGAATGAAGATTTAGATCAATTAAATTTCAGGATTTAGATTAATTAAATCTCCTCGCTTATTCTGAAACAGGCTGGCTGCCCAGATTTATCCTTCAGTCTGACTAAATTTAACCTCGTAGTTAGGACACGAAATTCAGTGACTTCACATTCAATAGTTTGAATATAATAATGAAAATACAATCAACATCACGCTCATGCGTGTTACAATTAAAATGCGACATTGCTCACAAATCATTCAAAGAAAACATTTAGATTTTACAAAGAAAGTGAATATGAATTAAAATCACGCACAAACGCGTTACAAGTATAAACGCGATTATACACATTGTTTACATCAAAAGAATCTTTACATGAAAAGAATCTTATGAACGTGCACCAACGTTCTGTGGTTACAATTCCGTTAATTTAGCATTATAAACCATTGTCTCACAATTCGACAATTGATAATATATTTTCTACAAAGCTAAGTGGCACAGCGATTGTAATAGGGTCGGGGCAAAGAATGTAATGTTTCTAGTTTAGCCGTACTGTTACCAAGCGACGTGTCTAGAGAAGGTTGCAGTAAAGATATAATTTCTACAATAACAATCTCGCACATTCACACAATGATAACTTAAATAAAATGCAAGTTATAATTTAAGAAATCGATGTGTTTACCTTGTTCAATACATGATGGTTATCGACACAGCGGGTTAGGCTTATCGGCTGATTGACTCGCGGAATAATTGATGCCGCCGGACAACGTTCCGGACAACGTTCCAAAGCGGTTGTTCCTCGCAGAGTACTGATTAACATTCAAACCTGGTTTATAAAGACTTGTGAATTCGGACAGAGAACCGTTATGTACGCCGCACGTAGCGCTTGGGTGGTCCAGCTGTGCATGCAGTGGCCGTAGAGAGGGTCAGCCATGCCGGGTCAGCCATGCCGGGTCAGCCATGCCGCGCTGACACGGTCGTAAACCACGGACCCTAAAAGTGCCAGCTATGGGAGACTGGCGAGTCCGAGGAAGTTACTATAATTTGCCCCGACCCTATTACAATCGCTGTGCCACTTAGCTTTGTAGAAAATATATTATCAATCATCAATAAAATGCACAAGAAAATTCTGCATACATTCACAATACAAAATATATAGAATTAATTCAACTCAACACAGAGAAATCAAGATATTACCACTATGTTGTATTCTGATAGGTCCGGTCCTAGTAATGAATGGACGCTCTAATTTTACCCATGTAAATCGGGTGCAATGCAGGTGTGCGTCTAACGTGGCCCGTTCATTCAGGGGTCTATAATGAATGAAAGTAGAGGTCAATTCACAACTTAGTCACATTATCTGAAAACAAGTGACTGTACATGGATAGTTAGTATCCGACTTTTGATGTGACCTTCACCTCTCGTTTTAGCCTGTTTCTCTGAAGGAGTAAACAAGGTATTTCATCAGTCTCTAAGCCTAATCACTAACCGACTAACGGATGTCTCTTTATAGAGGCGTAAGACTGGGAAAACCCACTGTTTTTTTTTTTTTATATAATCGAACATTTGTCTGAGAGCCAGTTGCAGCCATCAATAGAGCCACATCTGGCTCGCGAGCCATAGGTTCCCGACCCCTGAGCTCTCTCTTCTCTTTGTCAGCAAGCCCCTCTCTGTGGACAGTGGAAGCATAGAAGAGTACAGTTGTCAGGAAATGGCAGCAAGCCTCCAATGGTTAGCAGGCTGAAGTGACATAGCTACAAAAGTACAATGTGTCCTCTCTTGATTCACACTGCAATGTTTTTCTTGCCCTCATGCAAGCAATAAAAATTATATCCATGAACACAGTGCTGCTCACTGATCCTTAAGTCAAAGAATTAAAATTATTGACTGCAGAAAATAGACATTTTTATTTATTCACATGTTTTAAGGCATTGGTGTATTGGGGGTTGGGGAGATTGCCAGCCAAACACACTATACTTTTCTGTGTTAGCATTTTAAAATTATTTATGGAGAGAGGGATACATGCCAAGAAAACCCAACCATGCCACATGTCATACTTTAGGTATGCTCCTGTTTAATAGCCTATTTTTATTTTAATTTTATTTTGTAATAGTGTATATGTAATCACCTATGTATTCACTGAGTAATTCTTATTGAAAGATTCTCATTATTTTATTTGATAGATGTTCCTATAATATTATAATGTAAAACTCTAGCACACATTAAAACATTTATTATTGTAAAGGTATACTCATTATAAAATACTGTATGTACATATATAGCTTTTTACAGTATTTAAAAACTTAATACTTTATAAATTGCAGATAAGCACACACATAAGAAAGAAATGCATCTACAATACTTGTTAGCATGTGTAGTACACATATATAATATTCTTTTGTAGATGCATTACTTTCATTTAATTTGATCAAATACTCATTTTATTAAATTCATGCTCACTAACACACTAAAATACAGTATTGTAGATACTTTTCTTTCATGCAGTTTTGTGTTCTGATAACACAAATACACATTTAAAATATATTAAATGTGAACACACAAACCCATACACACACTCTCTCTCACTGTCTGTCCCTCCCTCCCCCTCCCCCTCCCCCTCCCCCTCCCCCCTCACTCACTCACTCACGCACGCACTCACTCACCCACCCACCCACACCCACACCCACACACACACTGTTCAAAATTGTGTTAAATAATTAAAAACTACTTCAAAGCCTGTATTTATCTCTCCTCACATGTCTCATCTGCATGTGCATACTTAATATAATTCAAATACAGTATTTGACTTAATACTAAATAGTTCATGGTCATACAATGTGCAATCATCTAAAATATTTCAGCCACAATGTGCTGTGGTTATTCAAATATTTCAGATTATTTTGGTCACAAACAGTAGTTAACACAAATATTTCAGTTGCAAAGAACTGTGGTTGTCTCATATATTGAAGTAATAAATGGTTCTCTCATTTAGTTAAATCATGAACACTGGCTAAATATTTCAATCACTGTGGCTTGTCTTGTATTTTTCAATCACAAACTACAGTGTTGTCTCAATATCTCAGTTATAAAGAGTGGCACTTACCTCAGATAGTTCAAGCGTAAAGTACACAGGCTAACTCAGCTGTTTAGCACAAAATAGGGTGGTTGTCTAACATATTTAAGTTATAAAGAGAGGTGCTTACCTCACATATTTCAAGCCTCAAAGGTTAACTCAAATATTTCAAGCACAAAGTGCAGTGGTTGTTTTAAAACAGTTTAAGAGCTAGCACTAGCAGTAAATCACAAATATTTCAAGCACTGAATATACCTTGCCTGTCTCATATACTTCATAAAGAGTTAATTAAAGATCTCTCAAATATTTTAGATATATGAACAAATACCCAAGTGTAAATTAATTTTACAAAGTATGTTGTGATTGGGTATACTAATACCTGAGTATTTCAATGTACTTTACAGTTACACTAATGTCAGTTATTGATTAAGAGTTGTGTTGCATTGTACTTTACATTTATATTAATGTCACTTTTTGATTGAGGGTTGTTCTGCAATACTAGTTAATAGTTAATGATCTAGTGCTGTTTTGTAATGTATTTTGCAGTTATATTAATGTTGCTTGTTGATTTTAAGTGCTGTATTGCAATGTACCAGTACTTTATAGTTACATTATTGATAATTATTGATCAAATGCTCTTTTGAAATTCACTTTGTATTGGTTTAAATAATTTTAAGTTTTGTTTTTACTTTGATTCTGGAAAATAATATTTATGTAATGATGATCAAGAGTTGTATTTTCTAATTTCAGAAAAATAAGTTTAAAAATTGCATGAAATCCAGCATTTTGTTCATGTTTCAGGAAAATAAAATCAAATGCTACAAATGAAAATTGTTTGTTTTTGGTTTATTTATTCCAGAAGAACTATCCTGACACCAATGTTTTTAGCTCTGAGCTGATGGCATTGGACAGTGGAAACTACCAACAATTTCTTTACTTCACTCAAGCTCAGTTCTTTAATACCGGCCAATATTTTTGTGACTACACAGATAATTATAATGAAACCACCACTTCTACTTTGCTTCCCTACTGTGAGGGGGAACCGTCGTCCACTGTAGAAACTTCTAAAGTCCTTAGAGCAAGTGTCAAAGTGTTTGTCTCAGGTACAGTCGTCAACCAACTTATATATCTAGCTATTTTAAATTATCACTTAGGCTATTCTCAAACTCTTCTATGCAAAATCAGGTGGTTCTTGAAGCATGCTTCTTATAAGCTCTCTACTTTTCATTCACTGATCATCAATTGAGATTATGTATCTTACAATTTTACATTGCTTACCAAACTGTTAATCATTGTTAAAAATGTTAAACATTATTAGTGTAAATTTAATAGGTTTCTAGTGACCAGACTGCTTTCAGTATAAGCACTAGTTTTACAGAAATGCCATTAATCATTTCTACTTTCCTTAATGCATGCTTTCCCGTTCTTTTGAATCTTTCATAGCCATTTATTGGATTTATTTGAAATACTTCATACAAGGCTTCCCAAATATGTTAAATTTGTAGAATTTTTAAAGAAGAGTATTTTCCTTATATTTATAACTGCATGACTCTCAGGCCTAGACACAACTCAATTCCCCAAATGTGATATTTTTATTTCTTTGAAATAAAATAAATAGAAACATTTCAATTATATATTATTTTGTTATTGATACAGATCTAATTTCAGTCATGCACATGTGGATATGAATGGTATATTTATGAAAAATTTTTGGTTATTCACTATTTCCATTAATAATTATGTACAATAATTAGTAGTTCATTACTGACTATATGTATATGAAAATAATTTTAAAATTTATACTTTTATTGAATTTAGTAGTTTAAATTACCTCATATGATCAAAGACAACAAATTATTAAAAAGCCAATTCATATTTGTCATACATCATCATTTTTTTGTTTATTTCAAAATATTGTTTAAGAATAAGATGTATATTTACTAGTTAAATGTGCACAGATATGCACATGTACAATCACTGAAAGTCTCAGAATCCAGTAAGGACAGTCATGACAAATATACCCTCTGATTAATTGTATACCTGAATGCTGAGTCCTTTTTTTTAAAAGAAGAAAAATGTTATGTTAGAAGCTGGGTGATTTAAGCTCCAATTTGCTATTCATGATGGCTGGGTTTTTGCAACCCATAAGTCCCACTCCCTGGCTCAGAACATTGAATTTCCCCCCTAATTTATGAACTCTCAAACTTAACAGAAGTGAACTCTTTTCCCACCTTGTGAACATATGAGCTTGGGTAAAGTACTGGTATAATAATACAGTAAACCAGCTAGAATTTTTCACCCCTTCATTTGGTCAAATATTAGGAACATTATGATGTTTTAGACAGTTGGATATCTCCACATTACTGAATTTAAACTATCACAAAATACAGTTAACATGACAGTATCTCTACCTGTCCAGTCAGACTGGTTGTTCATGATTTGTACCTGTTTAGCAGTCACTTTACTTGTCCCTCACATTTATGTATTTGTGTCACACACACACACACACACACACGCACGCACACATGCACACACGCACGGCACATGGCGCACGGCACATAGCACACGGCACACGCACACACACACACATGGCACATGCACACACACACATGGCACACACACACACACACACACACACACACACACACACACACACACACACACACACACACACACACACACACACACACAAAACAGCCATTCTAATAGACTTCTCTCATTTTCTGATTACAGATGCAGAGAATATGTTTGTGAAGGATAGGAAGGATATGCCCTCCATAATTTTTCCAATTCCGGTGACAGTATACTTCATGCAACGTACTGTGCTGCCATGTATTGTTTCTGATCCATCATTTAATGTCACTCTGAAAAGAGGTTCTGCAGATGTGACCAATTATGAAAAAGTATCATTCAACCCTATAGAAGGCTTTATTTTGCTGGCTCCTGGTTATTTTTTTATTGGGGTGTTTACATGTATAGCTAGAAGTATTCATAATGAAACAGACCAAATGAACCTGTACCTAGATTACAGAGGTGAGTTCCAATTGGAAGAGTATGATTGATTCTTATTTACATTGTCATGTTTTCAACAAAATCAATTTTAGAACTGCATTTGGTATATAATGTCTGCATTTTTCCTTGAACAGTATATTTTAAGTGTGCACAATCATTTTTGATAGGTAATTTATGAGTGGATTTTGGACTGTATATTTTAAGTGTGCAGTCTTATTTGATAGGTAATTTATGAGTGGATTTTGGACTGAATATTTTAAGTGTGCACAATAAATGGCTATGAAAGATTCAAAAGAACGGGAAAGCATGCATTAAGGAAAGTAGAAATGATTAATGGCATTTCTGTAAAACTAGTGCTTATACTGAAAGCAGTCTGGTCACTAGAAACCTATTAAATTTACACTAATAATGTTTAACAGACAACGTACTGTGCTGCCATGTATTGTTTCTGATCCATCATTTAATGTCACTCTGAAAAGAGGTTCTGCAGATGTGACCAACTATGAAAAAGTATCATTCAACCCTATAGAAGGCTTTATTTTGCTGGCTCCTGGTTATTTTTTTATTGGGGTGTTTACATGTATAGCTAGAAGTATTCATAATGAAACAGACCAAATGAACCTGTACCTAGATTACAGAGGTGAGTTCCAATTGGAAGAGTATGATTGATTCTTATTTACATTGTCATGTTTTCAACAAAATCAATTTTAGAACTGCATTTGGTATATAATGTCTGCATTTTTCCTTGAACAGTATATTTTAAGTGTGCACAATCATTTTTGATAGGTAATTTATGAGTGGATTTTGGACTGTATATTTTAAGTGTGCAGTCTTATTTGATAGGTAATTTATGAGTGGATTTTGGACTGAATATTTTAAGTGTGCACAATCTTATTTGCAGCCATTTGTATTTATACCTTTACAGTAAAACTCTCCATGATTTCTTTCATTGTTTGGTACATTATTTGTCTTCTCTTAAATTTCTTTAATGATATCATCTACTTGTTCTGTTCGTATGAACATATACTAGTAGTATTTAGCTATCTTGTTCATATAGATACTAAGATAGATGCTGCTTTGTTGCAAGTTAACTTATGGTTTTTTTTTTGAACAGACATTAGATGTGTCTTACATCTTGTTGATGTGAACAGACATGTTCGCACTGGTTTTACCTTTAAGTACAAATATTGTAATGAGATAAACCTTGATTTCTTTACCATAGGCTGTAGTTGGTTGTGTGTTAATTCTTGGGTTTTTTTATTTGAACAAAAGAAATTAGTTGTGTTCTAACTCTTGTATTGTTTATGTGAACAACAGACAAGGAGATGGTGCCTCAGCCAGTGTGGTTCAAATCTCCATATTTTGCCGTTATTGGGGAGACATTAAACCTCACCTGTCGCATTTATGTCAAACCTGGAGAAATATTTTATCTTCACATGGTCTACAAGCAAATAAATGATGTAAGGTTAAAATTCAATCACTTAAGATGTTCATTAGTACAATAAGGCCTTTTTCTCTGTTTATAGTAACTTCCAATAAATAAACCTTTAGTTTTATTAACCTCAAGTAATTAATCTCTGTGCTTACAGTAACATTCAGTAAATAGTTGCTATTGTTTAGAGCAACCTTTAGTAAACAAGTTAGTAAACAAGTTTGTTTCTTTAGATACCTCCAGTAAATGATCTCTTTGTTAAGAACAACTGAGAAAAACTGTCACTGAATAGCCATCATGACAAAAATACTGGTAAATAATTCTTACTGTGAAGAGGTATTAAGCAAGTGGGCTGAGATCAAAAGTTTACCTATGTAGAAAATTCTGTTGTCTAATCACTTTGAATTTGGTGTGGCAAGAAGTTCAGTCATGAAAGGCGACCATTAGCTTAATGGTGAGTTAACTGACTAATTGAGAGAGAATGGATTTAGAAATATTTCATGCATTTTTGCTATTGTTGTTATACTAGCATTTTATGTAGAGATGCTATTATTTCTACAAGTTGTGAACTATGATGCTTATATGTGGTATGCTAAACACTTGACATTGTTTCTAGTGAACCTGCTGTATGTGTTTTATTGAGCTAATAAATACTGTTGCAGGGAACTGAAGTTGAGACTTTAATGTAAGAAAGAATGGAGTTAAAAAAGGAATAAACTGGAAATTTAGTGTTGTTCCCTGATTATATTTTTACAGGAGCAGAGCAGCCTTTTCTTGTGTTGCTTGAATCTCCTGGTTTACAGATTGTAAACCGCTATGACCTTGGCGGATGTGGAAGTCATCTACTGCAATGAGTAAGTGTAAGGAATACACTACACTCCTTTGTTGTATGTTGGCAAAGTGTGCTAACCAAATCAAGCAATTTCTGGTACAAGGAAATTACTAGAAATTACTACATTTGTTTTGTTCTTGAGTGAACTGTAAGAGCAAATGAGCACCTAGGTTAGCTCAGGAGATTAGCAACAAATCAGTGTTTTTACAATGTGAGGAGAAAACATGTAGAATTGGCATAGACAATAAACTTGTGACTTTGATATGAAAAGCATGCGAAAAAGACAATTGCGGTGGAGAAAATGTTGCAAGCTTCTCCTATCATGCTGCATAATGATTGAGCATCAGCATCTAGTAGTTCTGGATTTATGATGATGTCATAGTTACAGTGTCTTTTAAGCCTTATTTGGAATTGGGTACAGAGGTGGCATCATCCTCTATAATAATGGTAGCAATCATGTTATCAGGGTATTCCTTTTATACTCTCATCAGATTAGCAGGAAAAATTTTCACCTTGGATTCAATCTGAATTCTGAAATTACACCCATTCAATTTTTCATTGACATTGTAGGGTCCTTGCCACAATACTTCTAACTTGTTTCAATGAAGTGGTAATAGCAACAATACACATGCACCAACTTTGATGTTAGACACTTTCATGCTTGTCTGGCTTTACTTTTGTGTACATTTTCAGCTGCTATTTCACATAATTGTCAGTATGGTTAGCAAGTTCAAACACATGTTGGTATGTACTTTTCACAGATTCTGTTAGCCCTCTCTCTATCCAATATTCTCTATCCAAAATTGGTCTCCTAATGGTTCCATCATAAATGAGTTCGAAAGGCGAGAAAAGTATTGACTCATGTGGTACTTTACACAATGCAAACAAAAGTGCTTGCAAATACACATCCCAATCATGTGGTCATTCTATGCACAATTTCTTCATTGACTTGGTAAGCATGACATTTAGTTTCTCTACTAAACCATTACACATAGGATAGTAAGGAGTGGTTCTTTGAATTGCTTTACTCTCAGGTTAATCTCTTTCATTAACTTGCTAGTGAATTGTGTCCCCTTTTTGTACAAGATTTCTGGAGGAAATCTTACATGTGAGAAAATGGTAAACAGTACATTTGCTATCAACACAGTACTAATAGAATCAAGAGCAACTGCCTCAGGGTAACATGTAGCATAATCAATGATGGTGAGAATCCATCCGTGGCCTTGACCTGATGAGTGCATAAATTGAGATCAATGGCTAAATGCCTAAAAGGAATGTCAATCATTGGGGTTTCCCCTAATGCAGGGGTCTCCAAACTACAGCCCGCGAGGCCCTCTCATGCGGCCTGTTTGTCTATGGAAAAAAATTACGGAAATTTACGTGTATCTGGCCAAGATCAGCTGCTGCTTATGTGGATGTTATGTTTTTACCGAATTTTACCGGCTGATCTCAATTAATTAATTTTAATATATCTAATTAAGCAAATGATCTCCTTAGGGACAAGTTCAAAGAAGGACTGGTGGGTTTTTACCAGTTTTTGCCCAAGGAAGACTTTCCTAATGTCAAAACCTTTGCATCAAGGTACTTTTCTATCTTTGGAACAACATACCTGTGTGAACAAACATTTTCAAGAATGAAATACGTGAAGAACAATTTGAGAACAAACTTGTCCGATGAAAATCTCAGGTCACTGTTGATGTTAGGGACATCAAATCTAAAGCCAGAAATGTCTGCTATTTTGGCATCCAGGAAACAATTTCATCATTCCCACTAATACAGGTGTTCATGTGTAGTGTATCAATTTGTTATTAAATAATAACTGAATAAAATAATATTAAATAAATAATTTTTAAAAATCCATGTTTTGATTCTTTTTTATTTGGACCAAAAGTGTGTAGTTGGACCTCGAACTGCTGTTTGATAGTTAATGCAGTCCTCAGGCTGAAAAGTTTGGAGACCCCTGCCCTAATGGAACGGGATGTTCCATTTTCCTGTTCACTTGCTGACTGATACTGCATGACTGACTGTAACAAGTGACATACCCCATCATACCTGGCCAATAAAACAACTTCCACATGCGCTAACATTTTGCTTGGTCCGAGGTGAACAGTGGTGGATGGGTCAAGAGCTAAGTGCAGCATGCATGCTCGATAACTCAGAGGTACCACTAATTGATTCCTCTTAGCCCCCATCCTGCATCCAGATGAAGAGGCCATCTTCCAGTGAAACTCAACAGCTTTCCTGGAAGATTTATTCAAGATAAATTCAACTTTGAGAGTTTAGACTTCTCATGACATTTCTCAAGAGAACCATCTGACAACTGGATCTATTCTGAGTAGGGCTCTTTTCCCCCTCAGAGTCAGTTACTGTCTGGCAGTCAGGAATAATTACCTGCTCTTCCATAACTGAATCTGCTGAAACCTTTTAATGACACACCTCATTAATGATGGGTTTGGTTGGGGTTGTCGCCATGTCATTTCTGCATGTATTACTAATTGCTTCTGGTTTGTCTTGCACGTCTTTTAATGCAGCTGCTTGTTTACACATAAATACACAAACATTATCAAGAGAGTCAGGAGCATTCTCACCAATGAGAACATATTTGCAACAAATGATCATACTCTCAACACAATTTTTGAGACACAGCCTGAATGCATCTGCATACATATTTGCTATGTCTACCATCACAATGAATACATTATTTTTTGCAAATTTGGCCTGAGTGATTATTTGCGGAAACCCCCCCCCCCCAGTATAATCAACTAGGTTTGGGTGTACTACCATTTCTACTCCACAACCAGAGTCACAGAGGACTGGAACACAATGTCCGTTAATACTTGCATCTAAATGAGGTGCACCACTAGGTTCTATCACATTAATGTTACCTGGACAGTAATGTCTGATATTGCCTGGTTTGCCACTGGTTCATTCTTAACACCTTTGTCTGGTTGGCCACTTGTGTTCATTTTTTTACATGGGGGTGAGCAGTGGGTACCCTGTCTTTCATCTTACTAAATGGAGGAGGTGTGAGAGAGGATCACATGTTAGGTTTATAATCTGACTTGTCGTTTAGGCATCACTTGTTTTTTTAACCTGTATGCATGGTTCAAAGTTATACCTAGTTGTCAGATCAACACATATCCCCTATATTTCTTCATATCTGTCATCTGCTTCTAACCATCCCATCAGATTCTTTGGTCTTTTGTCCTTAATGTAAGCTAAAAGTGCTGATGGACATGATGTCTGCAATTTGTCAGTCACAAAGTGTTCCTTAACATCTTTCCAACTGTCAATTTTCATATCGTCAAGCTCTAATGAATGCCTTATCAAGATATGTTGTAGTTTACTAGCTGACTGTAAAAATATGTTAGTTGGCTGACATTTTTACTGGTGAAACCTGCATCTGTACATCTTTCTAGTCACTCTGAAATAAACTAACAGTTCAGCCTTATAAGCCCCATATACCATTTCTTTCTCTGGTAGTCTATCAAAGACCATATTTTCTTGTTCTTTCAAACTGGTTACTAAATGGGAGAGCCATATATTGTCTGGTAGGCCTTATGGCATATTGCTCAAAAACTCAACACATCATCCATCATCAATACTTTTTCTCCTTTCTATTGAAGGAATGAAAATGAAATTTGTGTTCACTTCCTGGACTTTAACTGCCGTCTTACTTGATATCTTTCTATGTCTTCAGTTGATTTAAACCAAACTCTCTTTTATCATCAGCTTCTAATTGGGCAAATGCTACTCTCATTTAACGTCACTTTCAATCTTTAATCTTTTCTCACTTTCATTCCTTTTTATTTCAAGTTCTACTTGGTCCTTTACATAGGCTGTAAAATATTTTCTGAAACATTATCTGCTGGGGTGCCTACTACTTCAGCCATTGTCTTAACTTCCTGCACCCATCTCATTCTTTCTTTGAGCATAATTTCCATTTTTATATCTCAAAATAACTCTACCATGGTGAGCTATCTGACTAATTCACAAAAATATATTCACACACACATTCAAGCAGCTGATAAACTAAATCTAGTTACTTAAAATGCACAATTATTATAAACAATAGATTTTTTACACATCAGTAATATAAATTATGGTAATACATGTATCAGTACAATATGCAATCAAAGATATAAGTCAAAAAGGTTAATCAAAAAATTTCAAAAGAATCAAAAGACAGACAAAGCAAAACAAATTCTAGATAATCTTATAAAAAAATAATGAGTGAGTTAAGAATAAGACTGCTTTCTAAATGTCTATTTTGCTAGTTAACTGTTATTTTCTCTAGCTTTGTTTTTAGTCTAGGACTCTTCTGTTTTGAGTTTCTTAAGCTCAACAAATTTTTAAAAAATCATTTTCTACATTTACTAATTTCAATACTATGACAATTAGGTAACAATTTTGTACAGATTTGTGCTCATTACCGGACAGAGCTTCCACTTTAATTGACACCTCTGAGCATTCTTCACTCATTATGGTTATTATTTATTAAGTAATAACACATAACTAATTACAAGTGATCAAGAATCGTAATTTATAGTTATTAATAATTCTCCCACAAGACCAACATGTCTCTCACTTGGCGGATTATATAAGGGTATTGTAAAACTCTACCTTTTATGCAATAAATAGAATAGACATTTTACTGTCACAATGTTTCTGCTGGTGGAAACTTCTTACTAAAGGAATAATAAAAATCTTTCTTTTATTTATATTTAAGGAGCCCCCATCCACCCATCCTATTACTATATATGTGCAAGAAGGTCAATAAACTTAACAACAAATTTATTAAATCAACTATATTAAATCAACTATCAAATATACAACATTTGAATAAAATCAAAAGAGTGTTGACATTTACATCACTTCACAACAATGTTTGCTTAAACTCATTCATTTTATGCAAGTATAGACATCAGCAATCAAATTCTCATATATATATATATATAATCAAATTCATAGATATAGATTCATTATAGAAATGAGAGGGGAATTTTAGATAATTATAGTTGATGTACGTAACCTTTTGAATATGACAGCTGTCGCTGATGTGTTCACAATCACATGGTTTGCAACATATCGCTTTCTTTCTTATGAGATATACCCCTTCTAGCATATTACAACACAAATGTTACAGAATCTTCGATGCGCTCACAAGCACACAGTGGAGGATCATCCAGAACTTAATGTGAGCTATCAAAGCACATCATGAGGAATGTTCCAGAACTTTCATGTGCACTACTCAAGCACACCATGAGGAATGTTAAAAAAACATCTTCATGAATTCTCTAGATCAAACTTCAATTTCTGTCATATTGGCTCTCGAATGGAATTCACAGGAATCAACTTACAGCAACATGCTTATTGATAAGTTTGATGGCATTGCTAGATACACACCAGCATGATCAAGTAGAGTATGGTAGTCACTGCAGTCATAAGCTAATGATCGCCTTTATGACCGAACTTATGTCAAAATCAAAGTGATTAGAATATAGAACTTACTTCAGCAGTTAAGTTTCAGTCTGTCCCCATTGGATGAAATTGTTATGAGCAGGTATGAGACTATTAGTCAGAAAAAAACTACTCATCTGCTTGGAAGTGGTTTGGATTACATCAGCAAGTTCTAGCATATTCTTTAACTGATTAGTTATTTTAACTCTGGTACTTAAAAAAATATCTTGTGCAGTCCCTGAACACATTCACATTTAATAAATTATATAACAATTAATTTTAGAAATAGGAAATGGTGATCTTTAAGCATGATTATTCCTGTGCTGCTTAGAAATTATTCTATTCAACACGCTCACTTTGTTTGATTGACAGACTGAACGAGTACAAGTAGATATACCCACAAGGAGAAGGATACTCAATGATAGCTACGAGTATGATGAAATTACACTGTTTATGAGTGTTAAAAATGCAGAGTTGACTGACTCCGGAGTGTACGCCTGCAAAGCAGAGGGTACAGATATAGGATGCGCAGAGAATGTTAAGATCACAGAGGTCCTCGTTAACATCGTAGGTATGTTTGCTCTCACTCTTTCTCACTTTCTCCTCCCCTCCCCTTCCTCCTGCAAAAATCTGTTTTAAGATTTCACAAATATCTTGGCTTATGTGGTGCGCACAGTATGTGCAACTTAGAAGAAAACTTTTAAATATGATTGATTCTTTAATTTCAGAAAAAAGGGAAAAAAGAAACTGTTCTGCTTAAAAATATTACTGTGAAATCAGCCAGGCTGGAAGCACTAACCTAATTTTAAAATCATCTAAATATAAATTCTTTATTTAAATATTTAAGGGTAAAAATTAAGTGTGTTTAGAAAAAAAAAGTTTTCTTGTAGTTGATTTATGTTTATAAACCTATGTTATAAATAGTAAAAAAAATAATTAATATGTTTAAATTAAAAATTTGCTTAACTGTTTCACTAACAGGCTATGAGTGATTTTATTTTTAAAATACTATTAGCTGCCCAAAGCCCCCCTCCCCCCAAAAAAAGAAAATGAATGCTATTCTTTTAGGAAAACTTAGAGATTGATCATTGGTTTGTTGGTTTCTTTTTAGGAAAGCAAACGGATAGCTATGTGATCAAACCCAGAATTTAGTGTTAGAAATAATTGAGCAAAATATTAGTCAGGAAATTTGACAGTTATATCCTCACAAAAATCCCAGTTATATGCTCACAAAATAATTAAGTAGATAGAAATAAACATTAATAAATGTTTATGAATAAATTTTTCTGATAAGTGGTTTCAACCAATCGTATAGGGCAGAATAATCAGCATTAACGTCAGTACAGTCAGTGTGTCTCAGAAATATAAGCCATGACCATGACATGAACTGAGAGCGATGCTATGGAGTTTTCAGTTTAGCAAGAACTGCATGGACTAATAAGTCTATTGTGTCATGTTTTTGGAAAGATATTGAACTGCTGAATAAATTGATATTTTTTCCATGATTTTGTGGACAATATTTTCACCCAAAAAGAATATCTCAAACTTTTTATGGTGTTATTCTTAAAATACAAATATGAAAAAATATGAGTGTATAGAGTTATCTCTCCTCTTTTTAATGGGCCAATCAGAATTTAGGTTATTTGTCCATGCAGATTTTGCAAAATTTTAAAAAATGGTGTCTGAAAACACAAATTTAACTTTTTTGGCTCCTGATGAGAAATTTTTGACATACCTCTAAGGTACTTTCATCAAAGTTTATGGATACAGTAATAAAGTTCAAAAGATGAGCAAAAATATCTGTTAAAAGATGAAACTTAGCTCTTTATTTTTATATAAAAATCATTAGTTCAGCTCAGTGTGAAGAAAACTTCTGTGAGATAAAGTTTCGTAAATTTGCCTGCAAAAGTACCTTTGTCCCCTGTAAAACAGTGAATGTTGGGAATACCAGCATTCATAGTCTCTGTCCATTTGCCTTTGTTCTTGCAAACTTTATTTCAGAAATCTTTGTGTTCATAGCCCTTGTTCCTTATGCTTTGTAGGGGGGAGGGGGCGTGTTCCAAACATATTTTTGTTCACATGTCTTTTGAGAAATATTTTTTGTTAACTGAATTGGTTTCAAACACCACTATGTTTACAGGCCATGATTATGAACTTAATATGCAGTCCTTTTACTTCACAGTCTATGAAACCCTTAACCAATGATTTTTCTTTTTTTACAGTTCTTGTTCAGTGATTCTTTATGTTCATACTATCATAGCCCTTGTTCCAACTAAGTTAATGTTCAGAGAGATTACCAGTGTGTTGATGATAACAGCTTTTGTTACCAATGTCTTAATGTTTCTCATCATTTGTTACCAATGTCTTAATGTTTCTCATCATTTGTTACCAATGTCTTAATGTTTCTCATCATTTGTTACAAATGTCTTAATGTTTCTCATCATTTGTTACCAATGTCTTAATGTTTCTCATCATTTGTTACAAATGTCTTAATGTTTCTCATCATTTGTTACCAATGTCTTAATGTTTCTCATCATTTGTTACAAATGTCTTAATGTTTCTCATCATTTGTTACAAATGTCTTAATGTTTCTCATCATTTGTTACAAATGTGCTGATGTTGACAGCCCTTGTTTTCTAATGTTTTTTCACAGGCCTTGTAACAAATGCGTTGATGTTTACAAGCCTTGTTTTAGGTGTTTTAATGGTGGCAACCCTTGTTACAAATGTTTTTATTCATATCACTTATTAGCATCAATATTTTGAGAGGATTTGTTTCAGTGTGTTTTCTTTTAATGCCTTTGTTCCAATTTTAAATATTCACTTGTTTTGTTTCAAATGCTGTTTATTATGTTTGTCCTTAGCCTCCTCTTTATAGTTCTTGCATACAATTTGTATTATTTAAAAATAAATTATCTTTACATATTTTACTTCTTTTATCCGTTGTGGCTCTATCTTTGCTTCCAGCATATGGTGATTTTGCAGCCAATGTTTTTGTGTGCAGAAAAATCGATTGTGACGTTGCAACCCAAGTTTAGAGAGATAAGGATCAATGACACTATGGAAATAGTAACATTACATTTGACATTGATTGCCTACCCATTTCCTACTCTGGTATGGTACTACAATGATGTGCAGCTGGTGGACAGCATACAATACCAGATGAGGTACATACTTTTCTGGTGGCATGCTTTAAAGTAATCTCAAGTTTGTGTTTGTTCTTCATTTAAAGATTTATCAGAACTGATGTTGTCTGAAATCAATCCTTGTCTCAAATTCATTGACCTTTGGATTAAGTCCAGTTCCGACATTCTTTTCCAAGATCATCTGGGATTCAGCCATGACAGACAAGCTCTCTTAAGTACAAATACAACTGTAAAAATTATGGGAACATAAAAAAATTACTCTCTTATCTCCTGTTGGACAGAAAATTGTAAAGGCGCAAACATTTCTTTCACTGATTAAAAGTAACTTACATTAGTGAAAAAAAAATCCAGACCCTTTACCACTAAATCAGTGGTGGTACTGGTCAAAACTAGACTGATTTAACCACCATTTCCATCATTAAAAAAGAAATCTGATGACTACTTAGTCGCAAAGAAAGATGGATGTGCTTGCAGAAGAAGAACATGATTTTCATCTGTGTTTAATTTTTTTCTATTTCCAAAAATGGTACATGTATCTTTAGGAACAAGTGTGAATTTAGTCAAAAGTATGTCATGTTTACATTCTTTGCAAACTTTTACTTGTATTTATTTTTGCATTTGCTTGTTTGTTTCTGTTCACCTGTGGTTGCTTGCATTCCTTGAGTTTGTCTTATTATATTTTAATGCTTATTTGTATTCAGTTTTATTTAATTTCAATTGCATTTGTTTACATTCCTTTATAATAATTGTTGATTTGTATTTGCTTTTGTTCAGCTATTGCATTTGCTTGCATATCTCATGTTAATTTAATTTAAATTTGCTTTTGTGTAGTTATGCTGACAGAACAGTAAGCTTGTCCATTCTTGGGCCTAAATCAACTCACTCTGGAACTTACAGACTGAATGCTTACAATAAGGATGGAAATGAATCAGCAGAAATTAAATTGTACATTTATGGTGGGTACACTGTTTCCAGATACTGCAAATTAGTTTAGACTATAAGTTAATTTCATATTAAGAATACCAGTCGGAAATCTATAAAATGCTCATACACCTATTGGGATATAACTTTTCATTTAATTTTTGCTTTGACTGTAAAGGTTATACAATTAAATTTATTTAAGAAAAATAGTAAAAGCCATTAAATACAAACTGTAGATCAGTCTAGAAAAGGTTCTAGCATAATAAAGTCTTCATCATTGGTAAAGGATTTAAAGTAGGGCTTTATGGTATCAGTGGAATTTAGAAGACGGCATTAGATTCATAAAAGTTGCCTGTTCAGTTTAGAATAGAGTATTATTATTCACAAAGGGGCATTAGCATTCATAAAGCTTTATGTAAACTTAAGATTTGTAATTAATCTTTGTAACCAAAGATTTGTCTGCCCCTTTCTTCATAAATGGTAAAGATGAATAAAATGATGAAAGATAAATTGCAGGCCAGGAGAACATCTAGCCCAAATATATGGCATTTGAAAATTACCTGTTAACTAACTTTATAATATCCTGGCCAAATATCTAGATAACTAACTTTATAATATCCTGGCCAAATATAACACCTTTAAAAAATACCTGTTCTAGATAACTAACTTTATAATATCCAGGCCCAAGTATAGCACCTTTAAAGTGATCTGTTGTTAATAACTATCCCAAAAATGATTTGGTCCAAGAATAGCACCTTTAAAAATTACCTGACATAGTTAAATAATCCTATAGCGACCTGGCCCAAATATGAAATCATCTCATAGATAAATAACTATGAGGTAGCCCAAGAGTAGTGGGTTGGGTCATAAGATAGATGATGAGTAACAGTGATTTGATGAGATGACTAACAGTGATGATGAACAACAACAATACAGATGGCACCATGTTCAGTTGTTGTTACATTGTCTTTATTTCAGTTCATCTAGACACCATAGAGGGCAGGGTTCAAGCAGACATACGTGGCTCATACAGATGCAGGCATAGCGATCCCCACACGCTGGTCATGCCCATTATATTTTGAAAGTGAAGCCATCAAAGTATACTCCTAACAACAGGAGGGACAATCCATACCAAAACGACTGCTTAAAATAGTTTAATGTGTTCCTTAATAGCAGAAAAATGCCTAAGAACTCAATCAAATCATGTACATAACAAAACTACCATGATGATTACTGTGTCTCCTAACAATACAGAGTGCACATTTGGAGACACCTGCACATAGGCAGACAAGAGTACAAGCAAGCAAAAACATTAAGATCACAACAAGGGCTTACAAATATAATGACTGGACAAAATTTATGACCTTTCAATGCTGCCTGTCCTAAATAAATTATGATCTGATCTAAGCCAGTTTTACTTACTATCCTAGATGATACCTATAATTATTGGGCTAGAATATCAGAACATTTAAAATCTTTGACTACAGATAACACTTTAAATCATTGAAGAAATGTTTTTTTTTAGTTCTGTGAATCAGTTTTGGCTTTTATGTCATGGTGACCTTTACACATTTTGTTCATTTTTCTATCAAACTGACAAAAATAAATCTCTTTAAGTCTCTTTAAGTATTTTAGACATTCAGGTGTGCATAGTGGAACCATCTCACAGGTATACCTCTTTAATAATATTTATACCTTAAATGCAAAGAGTATACTATCAGAATGGTCGTCAAAATTTCTTTTTCCAAGTAAATATATTTCAATAGTCACTGTGTTTTTGCAGAATACATATATTTTTATCAGTGTGTTATTTGACTTGATTTTGGTATTTCCTAGAAATGGTATCAATAGAACCAGAATACTGTTGGATGCTGGCCTCCTTATGTTTCTCATAGACCCACCATTTGAATTGCTTTTTTCAGGAAAACCATCAGCTTTGATATTGCCAGTTGGTGGGATGGAGAAGGGAAGGGTTGTGGTACATGCTGGCCGGCAGCAGCAACTCTATTGTCAATTTGGGGGACTACCCAACCCCAATGTCACCTGGCTATATCAGGAGGTGGTGCCAGGAAACTTTTCTCAAAATGCCAGTGGCTGGGAGGTAGTGAGATCTCGCACGTTTGATTGGTCAGATCATATTGGAGTTTCCAGAGATGATGTTCTCACAACTAGTGAGACTCGACCTGGCTGGTTCCGCTGCCTGGCCAGTAATCAGCGTGGTGAAGATCACAGTGACATTAAATATATTGTTTCAGGTAAGTTGGATTTTAGCAATATTTTTTTAAAATGTACTTTTATTTTATTATCAGCTCTTGATAATGTTTGTTTACTAATGAATCTTCCTTTCAGTGTACTGCATATCATATTTGCATTTATTATTCATTCTATAATATTTATAATATATACTTTACTTGTAAGCATAATTTAGTTTCCTTCATTAGCAGTAGATTTCATTATTTTCACATTATAATTTTCCTAATCTCTATTCATAATATATATATTTTTTCCAGCTAGTAAGTTGTACAAAATGGTTTCAGGTATTCTTTGTATTTTACAATTTAAAAAGAAACAAGTAAACTTTTCTTACTGTTTTGCATTTACAATTTTTTTCAAAATTAAAATAAAATACATCTGACCACCCATCCATCCACCCACATGCACACATGCATGCATATATTCACACTAGCTGTTACAACATAATTATAAGATATTCTGTTAATTTCAGTAGTTTGTTTTTTAAGACTAAGAAGTTTAGTAACTCATATTAAATATGAGGATGATAATGTAAATCACTAAATGGTGATTTGGTCTAATCCAAGTTAAGTCAGTATCTCTTGTTGGAACTTATTTTTAATTATTTCCTTTCTGAAAAATTTTTCCTAGTTCATATAAAAAGCAAAACAAAATAAAACAAGATTAGTGTTTGTGCTGAATAACAAACATGCATATTTGAGTTTTTTCTTTTCTTTTCAGATCATGAACAGCCTCTCGTAATTGAAGACCTTGTACAAAGGCAGGTAGTGAAGGGCGACTCCTTACGAGTAGTATGTCGGGCCAATTTATGGCTGTATCAAGCTGTTTCAATTTTTCCTTCTGTACTCAACCACTCTGCTTTTCATTGTCTGGGCTACAACTCTGTTGATATTAATTCCAATACCAAATCTTCTGCCAAGACCCAAGAGGCTAATTATAAAGTTATATCTACTATCACATCTGCAGCAACAGAATCCCCTTATAATATTTCATGTTCCAGGTAAGGCCATATCTATTTCTGTTGCTCATTGTTGTTATATCTTGAATGCTGGGACTGTGAATATATTAATTATGAGCATATTTATCTAAGTAAACATGAGCTGTGCCATGTTTGTTTGACAGCAAATGTTTTGGTATGCAGAAAAACCTGTAATACTACCAATTTATTATTGGTAGTATTACAGGTTTTTCTGCATACCAAAACGTTTTACTGCCATACAGCAAAAGAATGCTATCAGTTCATTATTCTACTTCCATTATCAGTTCATTATTCTACTTCCATATGGTAACAGTATGTTATTAGTTCAACAGTCTACTTCCACACAGCAAAAGTTTGCTATCAGTTCAATATTCTATTTCCATACATCAAAAGTATGCTTTCAGTTCAGTATTCTACTTTCATATGACACAAATTTGTTATTAATTTCTCTTCATACCACAGTTTTTGAATAAGCATGACTTGACCAACATTCAAAATTACTTCAGAAAAAGCTTTCAAATCACATTTTAGGTTTTTAAAATTGATTGGAAGAACATTCACTTTTTGTTCTTGTGAAAAACTTGATAATATTTAGAGGATAAAAATGTATACTTAACTGTAGCTGATTTTTATATGCTTGGAATTAGTTTTAAATATAGACACACGAGATAATGTATAATACTTATGTCTTGGTTTTTTGCTTAAAGTACACTTAAAATAGTAGGGTTATGTATGTTTATCATTAAACTTTGGTCCAAACTCTTTTGCTACTCTAGAACTCAGTACTCCCTTGAGGTGATGGCTTATTTCCATAAATTACGGGAAGAAGATATTGGTCTGTACTACTGCAAGGCTATGGACTTTAGCGGAGCTAACCACACTAAAGAGTATGATCTCAGGTTGGAGGGTACGTATTCGTCTCAGGCTTGAATCCTGACTGATGTGAGTGAGATAAGGATTTTTTTGTGATGTCTAGAGAGAAAAACCTTGAAATTTATATTTTTCTCCCTGATTGAAGTGATTGAGAGAGAACTAGGACTTTTGAATGATCTCTGGTAAATTGGCTAAGATAAAACAAGGTTTGTGTATTTCTGAGTGAAGTGATTGAGATAGAACTAAGACTTTTGAATGATCTCTGGTAAATTGGCTAAGATAAAACAATTTGCGTATTTCTGAATGAAGTGATTGAGAGAGAACTAAGACTTTTGAATGATCTCTGGTAAATTGGCTAAGATAAAACAAGGTTTGTGTATTTCTGAGTGAAGAGGGTGAATAAAACCAAGATTTTTTTATGATTTCTGATGAAATAGATAAGCTAATAGTGGGATTTTGAATGGTCTGTGAATAAATGAATAGGGGTTTAAAAGGATTTTTATGAAATTTATAACTGAAATTGATGAGTTAAAACATTTTTTTTGTATGATCTCTGACAAAATGGCCAAGATAAAAAATTTAATTATTGTAAATTATATTTGAAATGATGAGATAAAAGAGAATTTTGTTGTATCTCTGCTAATTTAGTTAAGGTAAAATTGACTTCTAGTTGAACTGAAGAAGATAAATTTTAAAAATAATTTCTGGCTGATTTAGAGCGAGAAAACAGGTTTGCAAAATTTTTGCTGATTGATATAAAATTAGTTTACAATATTTTGGTTGAGTGAGATCAAATAACTTTGGTTGATTTAATGAGATAAAGCTAGTTGATAACTGACTGGAGTGTTATAAAACTGAAGTTTGTATTATTTCTGGTAATATAGTAGACGTAAAATTAACCATTAGTAGGAGTGAGGAAGGTAAACTCACTCGTATAGCCTCTTGCTGATTGGGAGAGATGGAAAGATAAGACTAATTTATAAGACTATCTCTGGCTCATTGGATAATATAAAACTAGCATGTAAAATATCTGACTTATTACTAGTTTATATCTAGCTGATTGGTTGAGATACAATTTATGATCTCTGGTTGATTGGGTAAGATACACTTGTACTTGTAATTTGTGCTAAATGCATCATCTTCCCTTCTCTTTATGATCATTTATATATGCTGCACATGTGCACACCACATACACACATATTTCAGAAGATTTCTTTTCAATTTTTTAGATTCTTTCTTGGGAGGATATTTTCTGAGCATATTAAATTATTATGCACAGGAAATTTTAATGGCATAAGTGTTTAGGCATTTGACCATCAAATATTTAACATTTGCTGCTTTTGACACATCTTCTTTAAGATCATGTGAAAGTCTACTCCTTTGATCCAGGGAGCTGTGACCTCCAAAAGTTATTTTGACCCAACCCAAACCAAACATTTTGTATGAGAGGCTAGTACAAAATCTCATTGTCTCCAATTTCCTTAAGTCTTCTGCTCCTGCCTTAGTGCTATCAGATTTCTTCTCTGAATGTAGTACTATTAAGTTTCCACTCCAATGTGCCACAAAATTCCCTTCTGCTTCAATGCCACCAAGTTTCATTCATTTCTCATTGTCAAGTTTCATTCATTTCTCATTGTCACCAAGTTTCATTCATACCTCATTGTCACTAGATTTCATTCAAACCTCATTGTCAGCAAGTTTGCATTCATTTCTCATTGTCAAGTTTCATTCATACCTCATTGTCAAATTTCATTAATACCTCATTGTCACCACGTTTCATTCATACCTCATTGCCACCAGGTTTCATTCAAACCTCATTGTCAGCAAGTTTGCATTCATACCTCAGTGTCACCAAATTTCATTCATACCTCATTGTCACTAAGTTTGCATTCAGACCCTCAGTGCCTTCAAGTTTGCACTCAAACTGTAGTGCTACCAAATTTGCATTCACATATATATTATGTGTGCACTTCAGTGCCACTAAATTTCCATTTATTTATCAGTGCCACCAAGTCTCCACTCATACCTCAGTTCCACCAAGTTTCTGTTCATACCTCAGTGCCATCAAGTGTGCACACACACCTCAGTGCTATCTAATTTCCACTCAGTGACTTAGTGCCACCAAATTTTCACTCATACTTACACATTACCTCAGTACATCAAGTTTCCATTCACAACTCATTGTCACCAATTCTCCACTCTTGACTCAGTGTCACCAAGTCTCTGCTCATACCTCAGTACCACAGAGTTTCCATTCATTCCTCAGTGTCATCAAGCTTCCATACATGCCTTGATGCCATCACATTTGCATGCATACCTCTGTTCCCAAGTGTGGACTCATTCCTGTGCCACCAAGCTTCCATTCATACTTCATTCATTCATTCAGTGCTATCAAGTTTTCATATATTCTCAATACCATCAAGATTACCTTCATTCTTTAGTAACACCAAATTTTCACTCACACTTCAGTACTACAAAGTTTTCACTCACACTTCAGTACCACCAAGTTTTCACTCACACTTCAGTACCACCAAGTTTTCACTCACACTTCAGCACCACCAAGTTTTCACTCACACTTCAGTACCACCAAGTTTTCACTCACACTTCAGTACCACCAAGTTTTCACTCACACTTCAGTACCACCAAGTTTTCACTCACACTTCAGTACCACCAAGTTTTCACTCACACTTCAGTACCACCAAGTTTTCACTCACACTTCAGTAACAACAAGTTTTCACTCACTTCAGTACCACCAAGTTTTCACTCACACTTCAGTACCACCAAGTTTTCACTCACACTTCAGTACCACCAAGTTTTCACTCACACTTCAGTACCACCAGGTTTTCACTCACACTTCAGTAACAACAAGTTTCCACTCACACTTCAGTAACAAGTTTCCACTCACACTTCAGTAACAAGTTTCCACTAATGAATACAAATGCACATACTATATAAATATTTTGTTAGTTTGAGGATTTACATTTGTTGATGGTAAATTTTGACAGTTCTTTTGATGTTTGAATTAAATAGCAGCTGACTGTAATATCCCCAAATTTTTTTAAATGTTCACTATTTTTTTAGAATATATAATTTTTCACAATTGTCTTAGTGAGTGCTTTTATGAATGTGTGTGTGTGTGTGTGTGTGTGTGAGCGTGTAATCTCGTTACACTGGGTTCATCAACTTGATACACTCAGTAAGCAATGGGTTCCTAAAAAAAAATGGGTTGTCAAAGTATGAACCCATTTTTTTAACGATTGGAATTAGTATAAAATGGGTCCACGAGGCACCAGAATTAATTTCAGACAAGTCACCCAAAATCCCATTTTTTTTAGTCGTGTGTGAAATGTCGCATACACACTTTGGTGTGTGTCGAATCAGTTTTTGCAAGGTTGTGTGTGAAGAACAATTCGGAGCATGCGCAGTACCCATTTGACGTACGTCATAAAACCACGTGACGCGATGCAATATGGCGCCTCAGTTTGTGCTTCTTATAATCACTTTTTTATGTTTCTCACTTGGACTTTGTACGCAATTTAAGAAAAAATATTTTGAAATATTCATAAGTTTTAATAGAAGAAATTTATTATTTGATTTGATCTAATCATAAGTTTAGGGGGTTATTTTAAAGTTTATTAATAATAATTAATTTTAGTAAATAAGAATGTATAATTTCATGTATTGTTTTGCCAATTTTATGTATTGTTTTGCAGGTAAACATTTATAACCATACATATATAAAATTGCTATTGCTTTCTTTCTTTCTTTTTTTACTGTCAGTATATATTGGTGACAAGGTATGATTAATATCAGTCTCAATAATTATAAACTATGGCAGTTAAGAGCTTCAAACTGAATATCTTATGTTGTGATGTTTTAAGCCCTTCAATACAAAACTGGTGATCTCAGGACTACAAAGTCATAATATACTAGTAGTAGTACCGGACCAGCCATCTAGAACTTTTAAGATTATACCATTCGCCAGTGTAAAACTGTACCCTTATGCTGCCATTTATATATTTTCTTAATCAGAGTAGCTTTACTTTTTTACTTATGAGCGCATGCTGAATTTGTACCTTGATTTTTGTATTTATGTTTATTTTTTTGTTTTATTTTTACTTGAAAAAGAGCACAGTTTGTACTGTTATTAAATTAATAGTGTATATCCTGAAAGTTTATTTTGATGTTGTTTCTTGCATTGTTTTATTTTTCAGTAAATAAATAATTAATTCAAAACCTAAATTGTTACATTAATTTTGTGAAGAATAAATTTGTTCTCATTGTTGATCTTAACTGGATTTGTGAATGAGAAAAACATCTCGAGTAATAGTTTAAAAGAACAAGGGAATGTATGATTCATTTTTAGACTGAATGTATACTACAATAATAAAGATAGAAATAATTTCTAATAGCTGGATCTAAAATACTGCCAGTTTCTTACTTAAAAATATTGGATTTAAATGATAACTAACTACACAAAATGTTAGGGCCACTCCCACATACCAATAATCCAATACCAAGGTTACTTTTTTACATGTACATGTTTATTTTTTTTTCAACCCCCAAACCACAGATAAACATTTTCTGTTCAGAGGGTAGAAGACACTAAAATACTAAAATAAAAATAATGTATTAAAATATGTCTTAAATAGTGTTGAAACAAAGTATTGAGAGATAAAAGTTCACAACTCATATTACTATCAATATAATATAAAATAAAATAATAATATCAAATAATAATGGTAAGTGGCCATTATACTTAATAATTAAAAAATAAAAACTATAAAAATATATTATTTTAATTGAAAATATAATTACTTATACAATAAATCAAATGATAAAGAAATAAACCCATTTATTTTTTACACACCTGTGTGTGTGTAAAAATGGGTGCTACTAAATTTAGATGAACCCACAGTCTGCAAATAAACCCATTGTTTCGATCTTGTCTACCACACACATTTTCTTAGTTATCATGAGGCATATGTGCGCAAAATGATCGTCTAGTACCAGTAGCTAGCGGGAAACCAATTTGCTGTTGAAAAAAGCGCGGCAAATAGGGGTTCCCATTTTGCTATGTGCAGACCATGAACCCATAGAGACCAGAATACACGTTTGTGTGTGTGTGTGTGTGTGTGTATGTGTGTGTGTGTGTACACTTAAGAGTGGGATGTAGTAGGGGTAGAACATAGACTTAGTACTTTATGTAGTTTATGATTACTGCACTTTTCTTTTGTGTAAACCTTTGTTCTGAGTAATGTGCTTAGATCCAAATACAGATTTGTCAAAAAGAGTATGAAATGAGTGAATACTAACAACTGTGTGTACCACCACTTCTTTTAATAGTACAGAGTATATCAGTATATTTTATCTAAAGTCTTTTTTTTGCTCTGTATAGGATGCTGGGAAGGATAAAACATATTTTAAAGAATTTTTGTCTTTAAACATGTTAATGCAGTGATTAGACCCCCAGTGATACGAGAGTACAGCAGCGGTTCAAGACGAGTGAGTGAATTCTCCTCATTATCTTTGAAATGTCAGACAGGTGGCTACCCACCTCCAACAATCACCTGGTACAAGGATAACGTCTTAATTACTAGCAACAGCAGCCTTAATGTCACAATTCTTGAAGATGGCAGGTGAGTCTGTTGAATAATCAAATACAGTTGTTTTTGTTGTCATACACTAAAAATACATCTGTATTGTCACAACTGTTTACTGTTGTTTTTGTTGTCATACACTAAATATACATTTATATTGTCAACAACTGTTTACTGTTGTTTTTGTTGTCATACACTAAATATACATTTGTATTGTCAACAACTGTTTACTGTTGTTTTTGTTGTCATACACTAAAACTACATCTGTATTGTCACACAACTGTTTACTGTTGTTATACATCCAAACAATTGCACTCCAAACAATTATATTTCAAACATTTTACTGCTCTTGCACATGAGACGCTTATTTTCATTGTTGTAGAATGATTTTTTTTTGCTTAAGATTTTAAAGTGTCTTTATGCAACTTCTTAATTTTATGGGTATCTGTTTTAGTTTGTATGGTTTAGCATATATTTAAAAGATAATAAAAATGTACAATTTTACTTTGCTTCAAAAGTATTATTTCACTTTAACTCATTTGAAGTTTTGAGATTAAAGAACATACTGTACCATGTAAAATAAAACACTTATACTTTAAAAAAATTAGTGTCTAATAAATTGTTTGACTAATTGTTTGTGTTAAGCAGTGAATGAAATGTGTTTCTCACTTTTTTTTTTGCGCCTCAGGGCATTTATTATTTTCAGGTGTAAATTTAAAACAGTTTTTACAATATGAGTATTTGTGGGCATTTTGGCATGTTTGTGAGCTCTTTTGCAGCTTATCCTTGGACAATGTGACCTTGGTGCATGCTGGGAACTATCGTTGTGGAGCCAGCAACTATGGTGGTTATGTTATGAGCATGAACATGACACTTTATGTTGGAGGTAGTTGATTGTTGTTATTTTATTTGATGATAAGCTCTTGCTTTTTAAATCTGTGAATACCCAGAGTCTCTACATTTGATTCCATATCTAGAAGTATTTTTTTAAAGTTTGATTTTATGCCAGTATACTGTTCACTTAAAACCTGATTAGAATGACTGTTTTAAAGTAGCTAAAGAAAGTGATAAAAGGTTTGAGCAGAGTTATCTGTCATTCTTGCATCATTAACTCTTTTAATTTCTTAATTTAATTAATTTAAGTCAATAAAGGGGTTAATAATGTTTATCTGATAAATCTTTTGATCTATATGATTTCTTTTAAGAGCTGTATGAGAGACTGAATGAACAATAATTAATTATTTGTGTTTCTTTTTTTCCATTGAATATATTTGTTCAGTAATAATTAAATCAGTTTGCTTGTATAGTTATTTAATTTAGTTGCTACTTGTGTTATCTGCTGTATAATTGTAAAAATTGTTTAATATTTCCCTTTAAAAGAAACATTTAATTTATTTTTAATATTCTTTCTGTAATATTTCTTAACAAATTTAATTTGAGATTGTGAGATTGGTCTGATTAATTGCATTTATCGTACCATTCGAGAGGTATTTGTTTAACATTTTATACTAGTTGCATTCCTTTGCCTTACCCATAATTTTATTAGTGTAAATAATAGACAGAAATATTACACTAACTTAAAGGTGCAATGCTTATCAAAATTGTAGACCTATTTAAGAATATATCAAATAAATTGCTTGCCAAACAATTCCAGTTTCTCTTTGGAAAAAAGTCCTTTAGCCATCATTAACAAGCATATATGGTGATAAACTTTGGAATCATATTTTCAAGACATCTTCATATTTTGAACTGATTACAGATTTTAATTGAGAGTTCTTTACCTTTAGGAAACTCCATTCAGGAAGAGTTCCTCTCATGCTCACCATAAACTAGATCAAAATAAACATAATACTGAAGAGATATTACTACAAATAGTGCAATCAAACTGTATTTGCAGAGATTATTCAACCTATAAAATTCAAGATATAATATGGAACTCTTTCACTTTGTGAATATGTGAATACTCTGGAAAATATGTTTACATGAATTATTTTTGCAACATTTATATAAGTCACAATTCATAAGTAAAATATCTCCAGCGTTGAAGTTTTTGTCTTATATACAATATAAGAGCACATTGGTCTTCTTGTATAACATTAAAAATATACTCACAGAGGGTTAAAACTAAGGTAAGAAATGGGCTTATTATTAGAATTATGATTAGGGGTAATTAAATTTTGTATCTTTACTAGTTAAAAAGCAAATGTAATTTTTGCACATAGCAACGATGAGTGGACTACTGAATGTAGTGCCCAACTGCACTCCACAGACAAGGAAAAATGTGTCAACCATGTCTCGTGATACATCAACTTGAGGATAAATGTATTACTGTGTCTCTCTGATATGCCAGATTCTGATATGTCACACTGTCTCATGTGGTACATCAGTGTAGAGGATAAATGTGTCACTGTATCTTGTCTGGTACATCAGTGTAGAGGATAAATATGTCACTGTATCTTGTCTGGTACATCAGCATTGAGAGTAAATGTGTCCCTGTGTTTCACCTGGTTTGGCAGCATTAAGGGTACACTTGCTTCTGGTCTCATCTGGAACATTAGCATCGAAAGTAAAATATTATACTACTTTGAACCTCGACAGACTGGTTAAAGAGTCATAAAATTAAAACATAATAAGGCAGTAATTACCAAAAGTGAATACTCTTTTTTCAGTTCATTTGTTATTTTAATGTTCATTTAGTGGAAACTACTTTTAAAGACTAGATACACTTGAACTTTGATTGCAATATATATTTACCCCCTTTAAGTGCTGACTTTTAAAACATATAATTTTCAGTTTGATGTGATGTATATAAATTTTGTTGTTTCAAACCTAAGGTTGATCATAAAATATATTTACATTTGTAGATTTTACTTGTGAATTTGATAAATGGAGTTATTAAATTTTAATGCCCTCTTGTTTCAGAGGAAACTGCTCAGGCAGGATTTTCATCTGTATACATTGGAGTGATTGCAGGCATTGTTGTTTTTCTAATTGCTGTGGCAGCCATCATATTTGTTTTTGCACATAGAAAATCAGGATTTGTGAGTACTTATTATGATAAAATAATTTACTTAGAATGGACGTTTTGCGTATAGAAAATCAGGATTTGTGAATGCTTATTATGATAAAATCATTTATTTAGAATGGATTTTTTGCACATAGAAAATCAGGATTTGTGAGTGTGCTTATTAGGATAAAAAATGTTTACTTAGAAAGGTTTTTTTTTTGTGCATATATATAATCAGGCTTAATTAGTAATTTTTAGGATAAAAATGTATACTTAAAAAGGTTTTACTAACAAATATTTAAACTTGAATTAAAGAGTTTGTTTCTAAAGAAAAATAAAATTTGCAGCTGTCCAATTTTCTTTTTTTAAGAAAATTACAATTAATAATTAGAATTTAAATGAAAATTAAGATATATAATTTCATAGTACCACAACTTTGTGTATTAACATTGTAAATGCAAAGGCTGGATTGTTTTATTATGATTAACAGCACAAAGACTTAGAGAAATATTTGATACAACCACAAGGAGACTACAACCCAGATCTGCCTATTGATGAACAGACTGGCTGCTTACCTTACGACCCCAAGTGGGAATTTCCAAAAGAAAGACTTCGCATGGGTAAGTATGGCTTATAGATGAATCAACAAAAACAAACACCAGCTGAATTAGAGTACTGTAGTGGAGTCATTAGTTTTTAATACAATTAGAAATAAATAAGTAATTTGGAATCATGTCTGATAGATAGATAGTAATGAAGAAAAAGAAATTTATTAACCTTGACATAAAATTTTTCTTCTGCATCTTGTCTCTGCCAATCAGAAAGAGCGTTGCAGAATATTTTGGCCTTGTTTACATAGTTCACTGTTTCCCTTGTGAATAGAGCTGCTCATAATTAGCATACCTTAAATAATTAACAAAAGCATATTGACTTATGATTCACTGAACTCCAACAGTTTACTTGAGTTCCTAGACATAAATTAGTTTGGTAACTTTTCATTAACCTTTAGATTGTCATTTTTAATTTGCTAAAACATGAAAATGATATTCAAAAATGTGCAGTTGTGTTTGTCTGTATGTAGAACTGTTTGACACATCCTGAAATCAACATTTAGCATGTTAGGTAATGCAAATGACATTATTTTAATGGACTGTATTTATGACCACAGAGTATTGAAGTGTAATTTGTTTTTGGATTGCAGGCATGATCCTTGGGCAGGGAGCATTTGGTCGAGTGATGAAAGCTGAGGCTATTGGCATTCGGGACTCACAGGATGTCATCACAGTGGCAGTTAAAATGGTTAAAGGTCTGCAACTGTTTGATATTTTAAATAATCTAATTGCAAAGCTTCTAATAAATCTTGTAATGTGTACTCTCTTAGTGAGTAAATGAACAATTTTTTATGCATTACTATATAACGTTTACTTAGGCTAAATAATTCTATGAACCCTGGTATTGAAAGTGTACCTTTTTACTTTTTTCTTTTTTGATTTTTGGGACCTCAAACGTTTTACTAAAGATATATATGTTTCAATTATTATTAAATATCATTAATATCATAGTGAATGAAAATGTTGCATTTTATGACTCCATCAATCTTCTTCATCATTGTCTTGAATGACACTTGAATGAAATAAACAAATAATAATAATTGGTTGGACAATGCCATTATTATTACAGTATCTTCAGTTTAGGTGCTGTATAAAAAATTCTCATGATTTAGTTTTCACTCAGTGCAGAAAGATGAAGGCTGAATATTTTTATGTGTAACTCCTGATCCATTAATGTTACAATGAAAAATATTTCATTGTATAATAATAGTAACAATAATAATATTTTTTTTTTGTAATTTTTTCCTGCAAATGAGTTTTTATGTTGGTAAGAATGTAAAACATTTTGTCATAAATAGAAAAAAATCACAAGCAAAAAAAAATATTTTTTTTTAACCAAACCAAACCAAACCATTTTGTTACCTGAAAGAATAATTTACTGTAATTTAGTTTGTACAAATTTGTATTGTAGTTTGCCTCTTCAGTGCACATTACAAACTCACAAGAAATTTCTGTGCATAAACTGTTTTAGTGAAACTCTTCACCAAAACTACTATTGATATAAACAGGACAATGATTTCAGTCTTTTCTACCTGTCTGAATCTTGATGTCCAGCTGTCCCAAAAAATTCTGCTAAGGAAACTATTAATCAAAAAGTCATAAAATTGTTTAATTCAATGAACAGTTCTTTTCTTAATTGGAGTAAGTTCATTCTACTGGTCAGTAGCATGATGGCATCTTTGTACATGTATTAATTTGTGTCATATGTTGGCTTAATATCATAATAGCCATCTTTGTATATACAGGCATGCAAAGATTTATTCCATATGTGCAATTTATTCCATATGTTTCAATTTAGATGAAACTTCAGGTGCTTGTATGCTAGAGTATTATAGATACCTTCAGAAAGAATATAGTTGTAAGAAATTACCCTCTGAATGGACATATAATGAATCCATAGAGATGGTTTGAAAATAATAATAAATATGTCATAAGAGATTGAATTTTGTTTTGCTTCCTCCTTGTCCTGTTTTTTTGCCCACTCACGGCTTTCCGTTAATTATTACAAGATGTAATAAGTCCCTCAGTGACCATCACAGACTTTGATGTAATGATTTGGAGTAGTACAACAAGCAGTGAAATGTGAATAACAGCAGATCATATAATGATTACATTTAATTTGTCTAGCCTTTCTACCATAAAATGTCTTTTACAACTTGTGTTTGTGCTATTTTGACACTGAGTAAAGTAAATATCCTGAAAATATAAAAATAAAAATAAAAATATAAAAATAAAACTTTGGACTTAGTAACAATTCAGCAATTAAGTATCACTTGTATTTTACTGCTTCTCATGCATTCATTGTTTGAAAGCTTCATGGCAATATTATAATAAAAATTTTCTCACAGTAATTCATGCAGTATATTATATGTGTATTACTGTCACTCCTATAAATAAATATAAATGAATACATATAATTTTGGCAAATGTGTGTCACTGCGTGAAAACAAGGCTAAATCGCTATAATTAATTTTGCGCTACAACCATTTTGTCTGATTACTCCCCTTTAATAGTCCAGGGGGGCATGTACTTAAAAAAGGTAAAGTGAAAAAAACTGACATAAATTAATTTTTTTTAAATAAACACAAGTTTCTGAATTTTAGTAAATTAGAAAAAAACCTTTTGATTTTTTTCACTTTATTCTAATGGTAAAACTACACATGATGACAAATTTTCCCAGCTTCAGTCACTGACTAGAATGTTACAGAGAAATCAAGTGCTTTGCAGTGTCCCCTGGCTGTCATTTCTAAAGAAAAGTTTAATTGCTTAATATATATATATATATATTTTTGTCAATGAAGGATATAAATTGAATGCATTGATGATATCATTCAGCTTCATAATATTAAAAAAATGTTAATTAATTTTATCTCTTGTCTCATGTAGTCTTGTTGTCAACAATGTTTTTATGTGTACATACAAAAATATACTTTGAAAAATTACTGTGGCATATATTTTGTTATTTTTACTCCTAAAATTAGTTCATCTTTTAAACAGAGAGAAATGGTTTTATATATATATATATATAAAGTATTGTCTTGATTGGAACATGAAACAAAGCCACATCCTTTGAAGAGGTAAAATAAAAGGGCTAGTATTCTCTAAACAAACATAACCAAATTATTACACATTTAGAATTTTGTCAGAAGGAAGTATCACATATTAAATATAATATCAAAACAAAATTGATCTTATTTTATGTAAATGTTATATATATATATATATTATTATACAAAATTTTCAAGGTTTATAAAAATAATTATAACCAAAATAGCTATATTAAATAGAATTTCATAATGAAAATTATCAAGGTTAATTTATAATTTAGCTCTAACCTAAATCATAAATATTGCATTGTTTGCCATAACCAGAAATCAAATGAAGGCAACCACAATTATCAAACATAAATAGAATGCCAGAATTATAGTGCCTATTTCTAGCACATCACTATTTTTCAGTGATATCATATTTGTTTTTGTGTGGCATCTTTATGTATGCAGAATTATCAAACAACAACAAAAAAGAATAATGCCTAACAAAAATTATTACATAGTATGTATTCCATACATCTTGGCTGTTTCTGAGTTACAAGTAGCTGCATCATTAAATCTTATATATATTTTTTGTATATCTTTGGTAGATTTCTTTAAATCTTTTCTAATAAGTACAAATTGAATGTTCTTCATAAAAAAAATGAATTATTAGAAATCCTTGAACAATTAAATTATTTTTGATAAATTCTGGGAAAATAAAATTAATTAAATTACTTTTATCTATAGAGGAAGAATCAGACAGTCTCTTATGCTATAAGTATCTTTTAATAGTACAATATTAAGATGTCTAACAGTAACACTATTTTCATTTATAATTAAATATGTATTTGATAATTTTCTATAAAATTACTGTGAACTTCCAGCACACCCATCATTTTACATGCCATTTAAGAGATTTTTAAAAACTGTATTGATAAAAATTTATTAAAATAAAATTGTAAAATGATTTAAAAGTTAAAACACACATATAACAAAGTACAGTGACTCCTTTATATAGTTATCTTGAAACAAGTGGTGTACAGTTTTATAGAATTAAATAAAAAGAGTTCATATTGAACACCCTAACCAGATTCATTTCATGTGATGTTAATGATCTTACAGACTGCACTGACAAAGAGCAGATGATGGCACTGCTGTCTGAACTCAAGATCCTCATCCATATTGGTCAACATCTCAATATTGTCAACCTGCTGGGTGCTGTCACTAAGGATATTCGTTTTGGTATTTTAACTAATATATTTGATTTTTGTATTATTTTCATTTCATTGGCACCACAAGTGCATGGTGTTGTTCCCTTTTGTGTCAGTATCACTGTCATAATTTGTGTGTGTGTGTGGGTGAGTGAACTTCTTAACCTAGTTACTCATCTTTTCCAGTTATTTTATTTTAGATTTTCATCATTAATTGCTTGGCATTTATGGTATTGTACACTTGTACACTGAGTTATGCATCTGTTTGATAGTCACCTATGAAATGCATCCCTTGGATTTTGTTTTGGGTAATGTTAGTTATGCTTCCATGGAGATTGGTTTTACATACTTTTAAACAATTTTTTCCCCTCCAGATTTTAAAAGAATTTGGAATGTTCATTGTAGGAAATTAATTTTGCTAGGCTTAATTATAATATATATATATGTGTGTATATATATATATATATATATATATATATATATACACACACACACTAGCCATATGATATTGAGAGGAGAACAAAATTCAAATTTCACTTCATGATTTGCAGTTTTGAAAAGTTAGAATGTGAGCTGTAGGGAAAAAAAAGGAAGAGAAAGAAATTTAAACAACAAACATTTTTTTTAATGCAGAGCAAATTTAAAACTAATTATAATTAAAAGATAAAGTTTTGTATATTTATTTTTTTTTTTTAAAGAAAAAAATGGAATGACT
Organism: Sinotaia quadrata; assembly: GCA_028829895.1. NCBI lineage: Eukaryota > Metazoa > Mollusca > Gastropoda > Architaenioglossa > Viviparidae > Sinotaia > Sinotaia quadrata. The sequence goes on along the minus strand of CM054183.1, from coordinate 30,085,870 downwards.
ATCAAAAATTGCCCTTTTAAAAGAAAATTTGTAAGTTTTGCCTCTGTGTTGAAAGAAATATTCTTAACTTTTCTGTCTTGATCAGGTGAACTATATGTGATTGTGGAGTACTGTCACTTTGGCAACCTTCGTAATTACTTGTTGAAAAACAAAGATAGTTTCCGAGACACCATGGAAGATTGTCAAACTGCAATAAGTGAAAAAGAGGCAATGGCAAAAGAAAATGGGTTTGCCCAACGTGATGTGTCCAAGCCATACTATGTCAACAAGGCAGGTGGCCCAGGTGGAAGTGCCGATGCAGTGGGTCCCCCTCTGACCACCAAGAACTTGATTTGCTGGGCCTTTCAAGTGGCACGAGGCATGGAGTACCTGTCATCCAAGAAGGTAAGCTTCACATTCACGTAACTGTTTACATAAGGCTGCATATTTTCTTGCCTAATTAGCAGGAGGCATGGGGTATTGTCTACATTTCATCTGAAAGATTAGATTTGAATCCATGTTATTGCTCATGTAAGCCCACATTTCTTTGCATGCCTACTTTTTTTTTGTTTGTTAAAAGGTGAGAATTGAACCCACACATTTAACCATGTAAGTGTACATTTTTCCCACCTGACAAGCTTTGAGATCTGTTCCAGTGCTAATTTTTCTACTAAATAGTTTTTCTAGTATTAATTTTTCTCCTAAATAATTTGTTCTAGTATTATTCTGGTACTGAACATTTTATTCTAATATGATTTCTTCTTGAGATATATTCTAGCATTAGTTCTTTTAATAAACAATTTATTCTATTATGAATCTATTGAGAATATTTTTTGTTAGGGAAAATAAATTCTTTATTATTTTTCTTTTATGCTTGAGAGTCAACTATTGGTCCTTCTTTTTCTTCTACTATTTCTTACAAATCTTGAGAGTGTAATGCATATCCGAACGTAATGCATATCCAAACATAATGCATATCCAAACATAATGAAAACCCAGATTTAATGCATACTTGAAAATAATTGCATACCTGTCTTTTGAAATTGAATCAAATGGAAAAATAATTAGTCATATTTATATCTGTTAGTAGGTGTATCCTTCTTTCTGCCTGTATGGGGTCTGAGAATCCTTGGATGGTATTAAAGCATTTGATTTGATTATTTCTGTAAAGTACATTGCTGTAGATTGCATCAATAAAATTGCTTTGGGTGACAAATGGTTTTGATCTTATTGCATATGCTGTTGCTACTAATAAGAGAATTTCTGTGTAATGATCGCTCTGATTGTATGCAGGATGTTTTGGCATTTTTCTGTTTTGTTTTGCAGTACATACATCGAGATCTGGCAGGCCGCAATGTGTTACTGGCTGAAGACAATGTTGTGAAGATTTGTGACTTTGGTTTGGCAAAAGACTGCTACAAGGACTCTGAATACCACAAGAAAGGCGATGTAAGTAACATTCTTTTAATAGTCTTAAATCATTTGTCAACAAAGCCAATATTAGTAACATTATATTACTAGTTTTCAAACATTTGTCAACAAAGCCAATATTAGTAACATTATATTACTAGTTTTCAAACATTTGTCAACAATGCCAATATTAGTAACATTATGTTACTAGTTTTCAAACATTTGTCAACAAAGCCAATATTAGTAACATTATGTTACTAGTTTTCAAACATTTGTCAACAAAGCCAACATTAGTAACATTATATTACTAGTTTTCAAACATTTGTCAACAAAGCCAATATTAGTAACATTATATTACTAGTTTTCAAACATTTGTCAACAAAGCCAATATTAGTAACATTATATTACTAGTTTTCAAACATTTGTCAACAAATTTGATGTTCATTCTTCAAATTAAATGAGGGATGCTTCCGGCCTTCCCTGATTTCTCTCCAGGGTTTGGGTGAGGGTGCTGCGAAATGGGTGGTGGGCTATTACCTGATAATGGTTTATTTGATTTTTTTTATTTATGGGTTTATTTATTTTAATTTTGGGTGAGTTGAAAATATTACTTGAGGTGAAAATGCTATTATTAGTCTTCCATTTGGTAAAGAAAGTCAGTATTAGTAACATTTTATTAATAGCCTCCTAACATTAGTAAAGAAAGGTTTTGTTAGTAACATATTATTATTAATACTCCAACATTTATAAAATAAGGTGATGTTAGTAACATTCCATAATTGGGCCTCCAACATTTGCTTAACCTTGATGTGTTATGCTTGTACAGCAGTATGAGAGATTTAAATTCATTAATTGAAAATTAGGATCCTTTTATAGGCATTCTGTAGTTTGGATTGTAACATATTACTTTAAAAAATGTTTTCTGACTGTGTTTGTTTTTTTAAAAATAAATGCACAACTCTTTTGTTTAGAAGGTGTCATGAATGCTTAATAATGTCATTTGTGTTGGGTTATCTGCTCTGTTTTTTTTGTGATTAGATTAGATAGATAGGTAGGTAGGTAGGTAGACAGACTGGTTCTGTTTATAAATCTACAGGGTTAATCTGTGTGTGTGTGTGTGTGTGTGTGTGTGTGTGTGTGTGTGTGTGTGTGTGTGATGCATGCGCATGAGTGTGCTTTCTTCCTTTTTATGTAAATGTGCAGGGTTAATTTTGTGTATGTATATGTGTGTTTTATTTGCATTCATGTTAATGTACTGTATGCTTTCTCTTTCTGAGACTGTACAGGCTACAAGTCATGTGTGTACTCTCTCTATTCATGTAAATGTACATGGTACAAGTCATGTGTGTACTCTTTCTATTCATCTAACTGTACATGTTACAAGTCATGTGTGTACTCTTTCTATTCATCTAACTGTACATGTTACAAGTCATGTGTGTACTCTTTCTATTCATCTAACTGTACATGTTACAAGTCATGTGTGTACTCTTTCTATTCATCTAACTGTACATATTACAAGTCATGTGTGTACTCTTTCTATTCATCTAACTGTACAGGCTACAAGACCTGTGTGTACTCTTTCTATTCATCTAACTGTACAGGCTACAAAACCTGTGTGTGCTCTTTCTATTCATCTAACTGTACAGGTTACAAGACCTGTGTGTGCTCTTTCTGTTCATCTGACTGTACAGGTTACAAGTCACAAGTGTGTTTTCTACTCATGTAAATATTCGGATTACAAGTCTTATGTGTATGTGTACAGAATACAAAATTAAAGGCACAGGGACTCCCACGAAGCATCAAGTTTTAAGAAAAAAACAGTATTAACATGAAACAATACACAAAATTACTTTAACCTCTACCCAAACCCTCAAATATAATTGCTGGTAATTTATCAAAGTTGTTTATTGGCATTTGTGATCAGTATTAGTATTTATTGAATGCTGACTCAGACTTCTGTGACAATTGGGTCAAAGGTTGCTTCTGCCACACACACACAGCTTGTGGAAAGTTTACATTTTTCTCTAGTAGAATCATGGAAAGATGCTGGCATTGTTCTCCTTGAATAAAACAAAATTTCAGAACACTTTTCTTGTAAACATAATTTGTAAAATGTGATCTGACTTCCCCACACTCAAGATAAACAATATATTTACTAACAATGTATTTTTTTTATTCTTTCAATTGTGCATGTTGCTCATAGGTAGTATAGCATACTGTATGCATGTTACCTCCCTTGTTAGAATATATGCAGTATTATGTAATTTCAGATCAACCGGAATATGGATCATAATGTGCAGTGTCATTAAGCTGCATATATATTTCTACTGCAAATATAACTGGGATTGTTAAGCATTTTAAAATGGCATTTTTCATTGACACTATTGTTATCTATAGTTTAAAAATTTATTTATAACTCATTGCTTTTTTATTTGTTCTTATAATAATAATTTGACCCACATTTGTTGATTGTGTTATAAATAACTGCAGCCTCTTTTTTAGTTTGTGATGTCACATTTATGGAAATTAATGTCGTCTATGCATATCATTTATGGTGGCAAATGTGTGATTTATTTCTGTGCATTTTATTTCCCATCTCAGAAAATGGTAATTACTTTATGGGTGAAAAAGTGTAGTATATTGTTTCTATCAAACTGTCAATTAATCCATGTTACAGCATCATATAAACAAAATGGGAGAGACATTGTCCTTTAATATTCCTGTACATGTGCAGGATACAAAAAATCATAATGTTAATATATGTGTGCATAATTCAAATCTTAATATTCATATTCATGTACAAGATGCATATCATAATATTAATATACGTGTGCATAATTCAAAACTTAATATTCATATTCATGTACAGGTTACAAATCTTTCTGCTCAGCTATGTATACAGAGTTCAGATTTATTTTCCATATGTATACAGAGTTCAGATTTATTTTCCATATGTATACAGAGTTCAGATTTATTTTCCATATGTATACAGAGTTCAGATTTATTTTCCATATACATGTATATGCAGAGTTCATATTTATTTTCCATATGTATTCAGAGTTCAGATTTATTTTCCATATATATGCAGAGCCTAAATCTTTCTATGCACTGCAGGGTACAACTCTTAACATTTATGTGTAGGGACCTGTTCCAGTGAAATGGATGGCTCTGGAGTCTCTCTCACATCGCCTGTACACCAGCAAAAGTGATGTGTGAGTATCACAGGATTTGAGTGAATGTTGTGCACATCTTGATTTGAATGTATGTATGTAATAGGTATCATGTGATGTAATTGAATGTATAATGTATGTGTTGTGATATGTCTTATGTGATATAAGATTAAATTAATGATGTATGTGTTGTGACAGGTATTATGTGATATATGATTAAATTAATGATGTATGTATTGTGATATATCTATCTATCTATATCTATATATAGTGTTATGGTTAAATACGTGATGTGATTGAATGCATGTTTGTTTTGATATGTTAGTATTATTACTATTTGTGTATGTTGATATACATTATACTCTTAATGGGTGAATTATATAAGTGGTTTGATATATGAATATTATATGATGTTATTGAGTAAATAATTTATATAATATTTATATAATATGAGTAGCATAATGTGATATTAGAGTGAATAATGTGTTTTTAAATGTGAGTATCATGTAATGCAATTCAGTGAATGAATTGTTTTGATGCTTGTCATGTGACTGAATGAATATGTGTTTTAGAAGTATTGGCATCCTAAGTCTGATGTGATGCATGTATGATTTGTGTGATGTCTGAGTGAATGCTGTACTGGAGAAAATGTGTATGAGTGAATGCTGTATGGAATTCACTTTTAAGCAGGAGAAAATGTGTTTGAGTGAATGCTGTATTGAAGGCTTGTTGAGCTGGAGAAAACATTTATGAGTGAATGCTGAACTGGAGAAAATATTTATGAGTGAATGCTGTATGAAATGCTTATTAAGTTGGAGAGAACATGTATGAGTGCTTGAATGTACTTATTTTTTATCAGTAGCTGAGGTTTATCAGATTCTGGTAAATATATAAATGAATCTGTATGTCAGATTATTATTTGAATATCACCAGTTTTTATAAGAGAGAAAATATTATTATTTTACAAGTTTTTCTTCTTAGACAGTTATGAAGGCATTGGTCAAATTTATTTTATGGTTCATTGAAACTTTAACTGTAATGAGTTAGTAAAAGCTGTTTAAGGACTTGTTGACACTTTAGCTCTAATGTTTTAGTAAAAGCTGTTTAAGGACTTGTTGACACTTTAGCTCTAATGTTTTAGTAAAAGCTGTTTAAGGACTTGTTGACAGTTTAGCTCTAATGTTTTAGTAAAATTCCATTTAAGGACTTGTTGACACTTTAGCTCTAATGTTTTAGTAAAAGCTGTTTAAGGACTTGTTGACAGTTTAGCTCTAATGTTTTAGTAAAAGCTGTCAGCATTTTTTTTATTTTGCAAAAATATTTCATTTTCCATAGAGAACAGGGATGCTATTCTGCTCTTGACACAGATTGAAGTTCCACTTTGCTGCTACAATAGCTTTCCATGGCTGTGTGTCCATGTCACTAGAAACCCTTAGACCACTGTCCAGGCAGTTTATTTTTATGGGCTACAAATAATTCTGGATTAAGTCATTAGTATTTCTTTTTGAAAATCTACAGATTTATTTCATAAAATATTTTTTCTTGATATATATTCTGTGTATAATAGGTCGGGCAATTTGAGAAAGTTTTCAAATATTCTTTTATTAGGAGACTACTGATGTATGTCTTTTACTTGGAGATTACTGATGTATGTCAGTTCTTTGGAGACTACTGATAATGAGAGTTACATGTTGAACAATTTTCCGTTTTCTTGACTTTCAGATGGTCCTATGGAATTCTTCTTTGGGAACTGTTTTCTCTGGGTAAGTTTGTGTGTATGACACTTATTCTTATTTTCTCTGTGTCCAGTCAAATTGCAAGAACTAATTTTTTTGTTAAAATGGGAGGTGGGGGAACTGCATTTTTTAATCTCACACTAGCCATGTAAATTTGAAAGCTAGCTGCAAGCACCAAAATGAAAATATTCTGAAATGAAATGACAAAGCATTTTATACAGTTTTAGCAAGTTGGTACAAGCTGCAACTGCATTGTACTTAATAAATAATGCAGGAACAATTATAGAGGAACAATTCAGCTTTGGTAATGGCATGCCTGTGAGATAGAAATCTCTGTAACTTTAACCCAAACATTTAGTTTGAATAATCTTTAGGAGTGAACAAATATTTACAATTAAAGAAACAATTATTTATCTACTGAAAATAGAACAGTGCAGTGAGCATGAAGAGCTTCAGTGGCCAATTCTGGAAACCTTGAGCATTATACCATGGCAAATGCCTTAACAAAAGATTTGGGTACAGAGTATCCAAATAACTACATTCAACAGATGTGATATTAAGTACAGGGGGGAGTTTTATTAAATACAGAGATCACATTGACTACAGAGAATTCACATTCAGTATGGGGAGGTCTTACCCTAATAACAGAGAAGTCACAATAACTACATTGAGATCACACTGACTACAGAGAATTAACATTCAGCATGAAGAGATCTCACATTAATTACAGAGAAGTCACACTAACTACATTGAGATCACACTGACTACAGAGAATTCACATTCAGCATGAAGAGATCTCACATTAATTACAGAGAAGTCACACTAACTACATTGAGATCACATTGACTACAGAGAATTCACATTCAGTATGAAGAGATCTTACATTAATTACAGAGAAGTCACACTAAACACAGAGAATTCACATTCAATATGAAGAGATCTTACTTTAATTACAGAGAAATCTCACTAACTACACTGAGATCACACTGACTACAGAGAGTCCACACAGATTACAGAGATTGTATTCAATTCGGGGAGATCTGGCACTAAATGCAGAGAGATCTTGCATTAAATACAATGAGATTCAGAGTAGAGAGATCACATTAAAACATGGAGAGATCTAGCATTGACTACAAGAGATCACACTGACTACTTTGAGATCATATTAGATACAGTGAGATTTCACATAGAGGTCATGCTGACTATAAAGAAATAGCACAAAATACAGTAAGATTTCACATAGAGGTCATGCTGACTATAAAGAAATAGCACAAAATACAGTAAGATTTCACATAGAGGTCATGCTGACTATAAAGAAATAGCACAAAATACAGTAAGATTTCACATAGAGGTCACGCTGACTATAAAGAAATAGCACAAAATACAGTAAGATTTCACATAGAGGTCACGCTGACTATAAAGAAATAGCACAAAATACAGTAAGATTTCACATAGAGGTCATGCTGACTATAAAGAAATAGCACAAAATACAGTAAGATTTCACATAGAGGTCATGCTGACTATAAAGAAATAGCACAAAATACAGTAAGATTTCACATAGAGGTCATGCTGACTATAAAGAAATAGCACAAAATACAGTAAGATTTCACATAGAGGTCACGCTGACTATAAAGAAATAGCACAAAATACAGTAAGATTTCACATAGAGGTCACGCTGACTATAAAGAAATAGCACAAAATACAGTAAGATTTCACATAGAGGTCACGCTGACTATAAAGAAATAGCACAAAATACAGTGAGATTTCACATAGAGGTCATGCTGACTATAAAGAAATAGCACAAAATACAGTAAGATTTCACATAGAGGTCATGCTGACTATAAAGAAATAGCACAAAATACAGTAAGATTTCACATAGAGGTCATGCTGACTATAAAGAAATAGCACAAAATACAGTAAGATTTCACATAGAGGTCACGCTGACTATAAAGAAATAGCACAAAATACAGTAAGATTTCACATAGAGGTCATGCTGACTATCACAAAATACAGTAAGATTTCACATAGAGGTCATGCTGACTATAAAGAAATAGCACAAAATACAGTAAGATTTCACATAGAGGTCATGCTATCACAAAATACAGTAAGATTTCACATAGAGGTCATGCTGACTATCACAAAATACAGTGAGATTTCACATAGAGGTCATGCTGACTATCACAAAATACAGTGAGATTTCACATAGAGGTCATGCTGACTATCACAAAATACAGTAAGATCTTGCATTAAATACAGAGAAATTGCACTTTGAATACATAGGTCACGCATTAAAATACAAAGAAGTTTAATATACCTATGCATAACTTATTATTATAACATTGTTACAAAAGATTTAAACACTACAACTTTTTAGCTAGAGTTTCACTACCATTATAATGTTAGTAACACTTTATCTATGGTCACTACTGTTATAATGCTTGTAACACATTATCATTTGTCACTACTGATATAATATAACACATTATCTGTTATCATTACAACTGTAATAATAGTAACACATTATTAAATTAATATATAGTCATTAAGAATGTGATGAGACATATAGGACTAATTATTTGAGTTTACAGAAATACCATTAAGACTGACTCTTCTTCATCCATTTAAAAATGCAACTGCTCTCTTTCCAGGTGGCAACCCATACCCTGGGGTTGAGATAAATGAAAAGTTTATTGGCCTCATAAAATCTGGATACCGCATGGACAAACCAAAGTTTGCTTCTGATGATATGTAAGCATGGGGTTCAGATCTATTTTCAGTTAATATCCACAGAATATCATGTTTCTTTCTCATTTAGGCATAAACTATCAGACATTAATATTGCTGTTTAATATTTATTACATTGTAAATGCAAGATGATGTGCACTAAATCCTGCTATAGATCTATTGTATCAGATACAAGATTGTGAAATGTAAGAGATATTTACTAAATCCTGCTATAGAGCTATTGTATCAGATACAAGATTGTGAAATGTAAGGGATATTTACTAAATCCTGCTCTAGATCTATTGTATCAGATACAAGATTGTGAAATGTAAGGGATATTTACTAAATCCTGCTATAGATCTATTGTATCAGATACAAGATTGTGAAATGTAAGGGGTATTTACTAAATTCTGCTATAGATCTATTGTATCAGATACAAGATTGTGAAATGTAAGGGATATTTACTAAATCCTGCTATAGATCTATTGTATCAGACACAAGATTGTGATATAGAAATATTAAAATATTAAATCCTACTAAACGTCTATTTTATCTAATACAAGATTGTGAAAAAAATATATATATGTATACTAAATCCTACTAAATCTCTATTTTATCTAATACAAGATCGTAATATGCACTAAATCCTGCAATACATTTGTAACATTGTACATACAAGATGATGATACAGTAGTGTCACATCTTATGAGCATTTAACTTATGAGTTCACCTATTACACTACTGGAGAAGTGGGAGTGGGGAAATGGAATGAGATGTGACTCTGCTATTCTTTCAGTTGGTCTTAGCTTTTGTATGTCTGTCATCTTGCCATGTTGGTGTAATTCTAGTACATTGTATTTATTCTTCATAAACATGGCCCCAGAATGCAAGTCAGCTATCTGTTCTTCGTATGATGCTCAAGCTCAAGAAGTAGAAACACTTGAATATTTGAACAGTGCCTCAAAATCAGGTGAAATATTATAGACAATTTGAGACTATACAAAGAAGAGTTTAAGCAGCTCAGGAGATTGTGGTGACACTTGTCAATCACCACGTCTTTTAAGAAAAACAATCAATAGCAGAATGGAGACCTATTCAATCAGTTTCTCTATTCAGTTTCTCTATTCCTTCAATTTCTGTATTCAGAGTTTTCTCTATTCAGTCAGTTTCTCTGTTCTGTGAATTTCTCTCTTCAGTTAGTTTCTCTGTTCTGTGAGTTTCTCTATTCAATCACCTTCTCTATTATGTCAGTTTCTCTCTTCTGTAAATTTCTCTCTTCAGTTAGTTTCTCTGTTTAGCCAGTTTCTCTGTTTGGTCAATTTCTCTATTCAGCCAGTTTCTCTAACAGTCAGTTTTCTCTATTCATTCAGATTCTCTGTTCTGTCAGTTTCTCTAATTGATCATTTTCTTGAATCAATCAATTTCTCTGATCTGTCAGTTTCTCAAGCTGAACCAGAACCATTCTCTTCTACTACTCAGTCTCCATCACATGAAACTGGCCATCGTCTCCTAGTTCAACATCAAACACTGTTGATGCTGTAGTAGTGTTGTCAAGGGAAGAGATACTCATTATCATAATATAGAGATGTTCAGTGCCAGTATTTATCTCATAGTTCACCATAGAAGCCCTATACTAATGATCCTTGTAATTTTGACTATATGCGATTTTCACTTTACACGTGAAGTCAGAACATAACATTTTTGAAGATGTGGCATCATTGCACATACTAAATCCTGTTACACATCTTTTATGTTGTACATACAAGGTAATGTTATGTTACTAAATCCTGTTACACATCTTTTATGTTGCACATATAAGGTAATATTGTGTTACTAAATCCTGTTACACATCTTTTATGTTGCACATACAGGATAATATTGTGTTACTAAATCCTGTTATACATCTTTTATGTTGCACGTATAAGGTAATATTGTGTTACTAAATCCTGTTACACATCTTTTATGTTGCACATACAGGATAATATTGTGTTACTAAATCCTGTTATACATCTTTTATGTTGCACATACAAGGTAATGTTATGTTACTAAATCCTATAACACATCTTTTATGTTGCACATACAAGGTAATGTTATGTTACTAAATCCTGTTATACATCTTTTATGTTGCACATACAAGGTGATGTTATGTTACTAAATCCTGTAACACATCTTTTATGTTGCACATACATGGTGATGTTATGTTACTAAATCCTGTTATACAACCTTAACATTGCATATACAAGGTGATGTTATGTTACTAAATTCTGTTATACAACCTTTACATTGCAACTTTCATGTTGCAGATACAAGGTGATGTTACGCACCTGGGATGCTGATGCAGAAAAGCGACCTTCTTTCAGTGAGCTCGTGTCCACCATGGGTGATTTCCTTGAAGCAAATGTCAAACAGGTTGGTTCATTATACATCAACTGTATTTTAGGACAACCACATTTAACAAGGACAGTTACATTTCAGTGTGATCGCTACTGATTATTAAACAACTTCCATTTATTAGAATACTAGTTTATTAGGACAGTTACATAATAGTGTAATAGTTACTGATTATTAAACAACTTCCATTTATTAGAATACTAGTTTATTAGGACAGTTACTTATTAGTGTAATAGTTACTGATTGTTAAACAACTACAGTTTATTAGGACAGTTACACTTTATTATAAATTCTGATTATTAAATAACTAATCTTTATTATGATAACGATTGTTTATTAATCAACTGCAGCTTTTTATGATAACTGCTAATTATTATTAAACAACTTGTTTCTTATGATAACTACTGATAATTAAACAACTGCTATCTCTAGCACAACTTTTGTTTTATTAGAATAAGTAATATTTATTAGCCCTACTGTATCATGGTAACTACTTTTTACAAGGACAGCTTAAGGATAACTTTAGTTTATTAGTAGAGCAGTGGGTCATTAGTATGGTGAATGGTTAATTGAATGGGTATGGTGACATTGAGAATTGGTAGCTAGTTACATCTTTAGGTGGGGTGTATATTAAATCATGGATAGATGTTTTCACATAAAACATTTGCTAGATTTTTTTTTTTTAAATGAAACAATGACTGAATAGGTGTTTTCTTCATAAAATATTTGCTGGGTAGGTGTTTTCCACCAGTGAAATACAAGCATGAGAAGTTAAAAATATTTTTTACAGAAGCAGTGCCTGGCTCAGTAGTATTGAATTGAATAGGAAATTATGAAACTTCACACAACTGTCTGGTCTAATTGGAGCTAAAAATGCATTCTGTGAATTCCATGGAATTCTTGATTTTCACTCTGAATTCTTTAATTCCACTATGGAATTCTTGATTTACATCATGGAATTCTCATATTCCACCATGGAATGTTTTACTTCCACTATGGAATTCTTGATTTCTGCTACAGAATTTTTTATTTTCACTATGGGGTGTTTTATTTCCACTATACAATACTTTATTTCCACAATGGAATTCTGTACTCCCACCATTTACTAAAGGCAGGGAATATTTCCATAAAATTATCTCCATGACACTTTCATGCCTTTCTCCACTCTCTTCATTCTTATTGTTGTTACAACTCCACCCAGAGAAATTATTTACCTTGGATTTTCTTCCCTCATATCTAAATTTGACAATGGAAATAATTTATTTGCAATTTTGCCTGTTATGTAGGTTAAACTGAGAAGTATTAAAACCTCAACATTTTGTCGGTTTCAAGGACAGAAGCCGTGTTTGAATCCTGTTTGCATCTTATTAGTTTATAGACACTTTTGTTTCCTATTGACAGTTATAAACTTTTGTAATTATTATGAAATAAATTCATCTTAAAGGCTTTTGTAATTATTAAGAAATAAACTCATCTTAAAGACTTTTTGCTTATAGCATTATTTTCACCAGCTTATGTAACAAGTAACATGCTTTATAGTTCCTTTTGTTATATGATGAATGTTACAGTACTACTTGGACCTTTCTTCACCTTACATCAAGATGTCAACTGAAAATGCACTGTGTGAGGATGGCTACCTACGCATGTCCAGTTGTCCAGACTACACACCCATGACACCCAAATCGGTCACTCCTTTATTAATGTCTCTTAAGGAGGATGAGATAGACACCACTGGCCGTCCACACTACATGAACCAACGTTCCTTCCCAATGGAAAAAGGTTCAGATGTTGAGATGCAGCCTCTTATAGGGGCTACCAAATCTCAACGACGTAGTTCAGTTCCGGATGAACTGGCTCCTGGCTTTGTCAAAGTGGATTCTCCCATGCAAGTACATACCATGGCAGAAGTTCACCAGCCAGATGACAGCGATAGTGGGCACTCCAGCAGCTATGCTCCAGGCACCTCACCAGCAGACAATGGTGGTTATCTTTTGCCCAAAGCGTATGAAGTGGCAGGCGGTTCCATTGGCACCAAGGAAGGAGCAACCATGCGCGATGGAGCTAGCAAAGACCGTGAACTTGTTGATTCTGCATTCATTCCCACTAGTCCCACAGACTCTGTGTTCATGCCTGACTATCACCTCAATATATGTCCTCCACCTGACTATCGATTAGTCGTGGAGGAGAGTGAACAGGAAATGTCAGTGTGATGTGCTGTTCAGAATTTCTAATGGCATAATAACGACTTTAAAAAAATGACAGCATTACTGGGAGCACTAATTTGTGACTCGACACCTGTGCTAGTCTTGTCCAACAGGATGCCGACAGCACTTGAATGGTTTTCTTTAAACCAACAATATTTTAACTCAGGGAATTACGTGAATGATGTGCAGGATCTTGGTTATAAAATAACTGTTTGTAAAAAACAAACATAAGAAAACACACACAACCTTTGTCCTGATACAGAATTGACAGTGCAAGTGCAAGAGTACTAAAACAATGTTTAAACTAAAACAACGTTTCACAAGATTGTTGTTTTGTTTGCGGGCAGAGAGTATGTATCTGATTGGATTATGACTAAGGAGCTTTGGATAATAACTAGTTAGTTGTCCCTGTCATTTTTTGTATAAATATGGCACTGCTTTAGCAGTTACATAATCCTTATATATCCAACTCAAACAAATTTTGAACGTTTCTGGAGTACCCCACCACCATCACCCATATTCATCGAAGGTACAATTAGAATTAAAATTTCTGTTTTGGAATGCATTGTAATTTCATATTGCTCATTGTCACATGCTTGAAGAATGATCATTTATTTTCAAACATTGCATTAGAATGAGTTGAAGATGTCATAAACTGGGTTGAAAAGGTAACAAACTATACATTAGAGGTTGAAAAGGTCACAAACTATGCATTAGAGGTTGAAAGGTAACAAACTATACATTAGAGGTTGAAAGGTAACAAACTATACATTAGAGGTTGAAAGGTAACAAACTATACATTAAAGGTTGAAAGGTAACAAACTATACATTAGAGGTTGAAAGGTAACAAACTATACATTAGAGGTTGAAAGGTAACAAACTATACATTAGAGGTTGAAAAGGTAACAAACTATACATTAGAGGTTGAAAAAAGGTCACAAACTATACATTAGAGGTTGAAAGGTAACAAACTATACATTAGAGGTTGAAAAGGTCACAAACTATACATTAGAGGTTGAAAGGTAACAAACTATACATTAGAGGTTGAAAAGGTAACAAACTATACATAGAGGTTGAAAGGTAACAAACTATACATTAGGGAGGTTGAAAAAGTTATGGACTATACATTAGAGGTTGAAAATCTTAAAAACAAACTGGATAAAAGACAGTGTATTTGGCTGGAATGCATAGAAGATGACAAAAAACACTTCAGTGGTCTAGACCATCACAAACAGAATGAGTCACAAACAACGCATTAGACTGGGTTGAAGCAGAGAAGACTACATACAAACACTTCAGTGGTCTAGCCATCACATACAGCGCATTAGACTGGATTGAAGCATAGCTGACTAGATCAGAAACACTGTATTTGACCTAGATTAACACATTAGGCCAGATTCTTCACGTTTGCAGACAGATGTTATGAATAGTGCATTGACTGAATTGAAACAAAGAACACTGGGTTGCAATGCATTAGGCTGAATTGAAACACAGAACATTGGGTTGCAATGCATTAAACTGAATTGAAACATAGAACATTGGGTTGCAATGCATTAGGCTGAATTGAAACACAGAACATTGGGTTGCAATGCATTAAACTGAATTGAAACATAGAACATTGGGTTGCAATGCATTAGGCTGAATTGAAACACAGAACACTGGGTTGCAATGCATTAGGCTGAATTGAAACACAGAACATTGGGTTGCAATGCATTAAACTGAATTGAAACATAGAACATTGGGTTGCAATGCATTAGGCTGAATTGAAACACAGAACACTGGGTTGCAATGCATTATACAGAATTGAAACACGGACACTGGGTTGCAATGCATAAGGCTGAATTGAAACAGAACATTGGGTTGCAATGCATTAGACTGAATTGAAACAGAACATTGAGTTGCAATGCATTAGCAGCTAAAGTTGCAAACACTGTATTAGATTGGGTTGGAAATGTCATAGCACAAGGTTACAAACTGTACTCTAGAATGGACTAAAGCACAATAGCAGACTGGATCACCCATTAGTCTGGGTTACAAAATACTTGATCTAGGTATTCTAGTCTTTGTGACTTAGCTGTGATGTATTTGCATGTAACACAACAGTGACAAAGGCATTCTGTGGAGATAACCTTTTCATTTTTTTCATGCATATCTAGTTTACTGAGTTTAACAGACAAAACACAGAACACAGATTGCGCAAGAGAACAGGAATGTTCAATTGTTAGTTTTATGAACTTTTATATTCTTATCTTGGATACACTTTTAAAAGTAAAGTATATCTAGCTAGAAAAAAGTACCATTAACAGTAAACACTAAATTATATGTAGCTAGAACAAAGAAATCATTATAGAATCTGTGAGGATTGCTTTTTTTAATCTTGAACAGGCATAAGCTATTAAAGATTTAAACCAAGCATAGTATTTTGAATAATTACTTAACCTGGCATATTTTTCAAGTTGTACACCTCAGCAGTAAGATAGAAGCTTTCAAATTTAAATTTGTACAAATGGAGAACTTGGAAATTTTAAGCATCACCAATGTGTTGCTTAGTCTGCTTGAATATACATTTTTCATTTATTTTTCATTAGAATACACTCTTAAACTAAAGATATTCATCAGAAGCAATTACCCACTTCCTGTGTTTTCAGTCATTTCAGTTTTTTGGCAGATAGGTGTGACTAGGGAGGCTCTGCATTCTCTAAATATATGCTGATCACCAAAGTGAGGAGACATGTTTCACACCTTTATACTTAAAGACTATAAGTATAACCAGTTCTTGCCAACCCACTAAGTGTCTTGCCAGGTGTTGAACTATCAAAAATAGCCAGAGTGATTAAATTGGGGTTGGGGTTGATTAACTAGTTTATAGAAATGTGAGGTGCCTGTTAATTTGTTTTAAGTTTTTGACATTAATTGTAGGATGAGGTGACTTTTGCGTTTAGTATATTTTCATGCTTGGGTAATTCAAAAGTTTAAGGTTTCATTGACTATAAATATAATACAAAGGTTTACATGTGAATTTTATGCACCTTAGAGCATATTTTTCTATCTGTGATTTCACCTGATTTTAAGGTAAGTATGTTACCACCATTTGATCATGTCATCTGTTTGGCTGTCAGATAAGTTAATAAATTATTAATTAACAAAGATTATTAAATAAACTTAATAAATTATTTAATAAAATAATTAGGTTATGTTGATCCCAAAGTGACCCTTTTTTTATGCATATCTTTGTAACTAAATGACAGTAGAACATTAAATTGAATTGCTGCTTTGAAAAGAATAATTTTGCAGCACAAAAGACTTGCTATCAGGTTACATTCAGTAGCCTTTTCAAAGGCCGTTTATTATCCGTCATGATCACACTGCCATCTTTTTAAGACAATTCTGTATCATCTACTTGTTAAAAGTTCTCAAGAGGGACTAACAAAGACTTGTATATTATTGTTATTGATGAAATGTTTTGCATGTCATACTTGTGCTGTGTACACTACCCGTTGCCTTATGCTATGTCTATACTTGCTCGTAGATTATATGATCTATCAATGCTGTCTACACTTGCTAGTAGATTATATGATCTATCAAATGAGGTGCTGTCTGAAATCAGATGTTTCTCCAGTGACTCTTGCTAGCGCAGACTATGCATTATACTCACTGTTGCTGCCAGACAGAACTAAGTGTGCCCAGTGTGTTCTAGTCATTGTATTACTGTATATCTACTTTTGTACTTACTTCATTGACATATCCACTTCACTGACAGGGACACACTGAAGGACTTGACATAATTCACAGTAGAGTATACATTCTTGTTAAAATCACATCATTTAATGTTTTCACCAATATGATTAGCTTATGTAGCCGATTTCTTGTGAGTAGACTGATTTTTCCAGTGGGTCCATTTAAAATATATACTTGGATGTATGTAAAAGATCCATTGAATTTTATCGACTTTTCATGGTACATATTTTTTATCTGTGGATTTTAGAAATAATTTTATCTCTTGTGACAGCAATGTGATTGTTTTGACCAGTTAATGTATTATTATGTTCCAAACTCAACAGATCAAAATCATATTCAAAAACAAATTTTAAATTTATTAGTCTTGCAGAATCCATTGATACTGAATGATACTTCAAGAATTTTGTTAACATGTTCTATTCTTAGTCAAACAGGTTTTTATATATAACTTACAACTGTTGCACTTGTTACTAAAATGCAAAATGCCAATGTATTCATGTCCAGAATGCCTGGATTCTCTCCTTCAACAAGGAATGATCCATCATCTAATGTATTTTCTTGGTTTAACATATTTTCATCCTTTGCACTAACATTGAAAGAGAGTGGGGAAGATGGACTGAAATAATCACATTTTTGAATTAACTAGTAACATTCTTGAGCACAGTGGCTTAGCTTTTGTTTTTCTGAGCTATTTTACATAATTTTTTGTTTAGACTAATTTAAAAACTAGTTTTATACTTAAAATTTGTGCCAAAGATATTTTGTTACCATCTGCAATTCTTCATTGAAGATTGTGATTGGTTGCACAATGGCTCTTTATGTAACACTATTTATGCATCAGTATTGTCAGCAGATTGCATTTATGTTTTCTCCATAAGACAGGAAATCAGTACAGCTGGTTACTTTTCTTTCCAGGATTTGCTTGAAAGGATGTTTTTCTCTTGTTGTACTGTTTTCATGCAAAGTTCTTATTGAATTTTCAAACAGAATGCGTAATTGTTAATGTTTCCTATTACAGAAAACCATGTGGTTAAAAAGTGGGTGGATTCATTTGCTTGATAATACATGGAAGGAAAAATGATCTGCATAATCATTATTTTTTAAGGGAAAGTTTCTCATGTTCACAGTTATAATGCTAATGTTTCTGTTTTGACATACATATATACACACTTTTATTTATACCGAAACATTCGATATTATTTGTAATTTGTTTAAAAAAATTTTTTTTTTCAACAACTGTACACTTACTGTTGTGACTTGTATATTGTTCAGTTGTTAACATTTAGCATTTTGTTCATTCATCAACATTAACCAGTCAATGGCGGTCTACAGAAGTAGGTGATTTTGGAAATACTCTATATTAACTGATAAGATAAAATTTTACTGGAACATGTATTCTGAAATATTTTCTATTTGGATGGTAACCATGTTTCATATTTTCTTAAATTTATGCAAATCCAGACATCTATGTAAAATTATTTTCTAGTAAAGAGACAGGACTGTTGCAGAAAATTTGTGGTCATCCTTCGCAGGTTGATATATATCATCACATGACCATTTGTTATCCATGAAATTTGTATGCAAAAGACTTATAGAAAATGAGTCCTACAGGACTTGCTTTTTCTTCATAGTCAGTCCAATCATATTGTCCAAGTCTATTTATAAATCAACATATGTATAAATAAAATCATTAAGATATATTTTGAAAAAGACCATTCAACATTATATATTTTGTATTTATTCATTGTCATGGTCCATCGCTCAAGAATTTTCTCCAAAGAATCTCAACCACAAACCTAAACTGCCAGCTTTTTTTTGGTGTGACATTTTTATATCAGACATTGGGTTTGCTATTTTTGCTTTGAAAGAAATCATTAGTGACCATGATAGTAAATTAAATCTTGAGCTTTATAAGCAAAAAAGATATTAGCATAATTAAAAGCATATTGCAATCTCTGTGTTTGTGAAAATCCAGTTTGCATACTTATTATTTACAGACATATTTCTATTGGATATAAGTAAAATAACGGGCACAGTGGTAGTAAATACTTATAAGTGATATGTTGGTAAGAGGATTTTCAAAATTTCACACATTTATTTATTAAATGCCTAGCTACAGTTTTAACAGTGTCTGTTGGATTCAGTGAGATGATGAAGTAGACAGATAATATTATGTTTTAATTCTATAACATATTATCAGTATTATTATTACTTTATGAATCAATTCATGTGTATCCTTTTTTCTTTGGTTGATTTTCTTGGTTAAAGCACTCATTCAGCAAAAGCATGTCAAACGCACCCATTCAGCACATAACAAAACTCAAGATAGCATTGTAATTTTTTAATGTTTGGATATTCATTCAATCACACCTATAACCATGAAAACAGGATGTTAGAATAATACATCTTATTTTGATGCCCTATGTGAGCAAAATAAACAGGAAGAAAAAAAATGGAATGAGTGTTTTTACTCAATGTATTGTTGCATGATAAAGAGCCAAAAATACTTCTAAATATTTGTCTTTGGCCTTTAAGCAGTGGAAATAAGTTGACAGTAATGCTTATAACTTTACAAGTGTTGCTTTACATCAACTTCACTGTTGGTGGTTGGGGGCAACATCTCGCTCATATGCTTCTTTGAGGCATTTACTGGTTAACAACTTGTCTTACTCACAGATTAATGGGCCACCATTCTGATTTGATACTAAACAATTATTGCATGTTTGTGAAATAAATCATAGGTATAATAAAGGAAACATTAAAAGGCTATGTTTTAAAGTTTAATGCTTTGTATATTAAGACTAGACACACTGAACATTGAAATCGTAACTTAAACTCTTGCAGCTGATAAAAGACTTTGCTCAAATCTCTTGCTAAACAGGAATGACACAGTTTTTACTCAAATCTCTTTGTAATCATGGTGGTGAGGACTGTCAGTGCAATGGTGAACCATAATAGTCGCTATGGTAATCATATTGATTCAAGATACTTGAATTGTGGCTCTGTCATTTTGGCAGTCACATTAGCAACATGTTAAGTGCCAATCACTGTTACTCATAACTTACTGCACCAACGAATGTTACCCACTCTGCTGCAAGAAAAATACTACACGTTCTACCACAACCAAAATTAGCCAATAGATAATTGAGCACCCTACCACATTGCTATCAACAACTGCAAACAATTTCTCATCTTACTAAACTACTACAACTACAAGCATTTGCCAACAGTTGCTCACTTCCTACTGCCAGCAAAATTCACCAGCACCACATAGGTAACAATGTTCACCAGCAAATCTGCACATCACCGTATTTAGTAACATTCTGGTTGATGTAGTAGTAATTTCTTAAATAAACATAATTTTCTTTGCCATTTTTTTGTGTGTAAATTGCAACAACAAAATAATATATAATTAATGAACAAACCCAAATTTTTATTTTTCCATTTCAAATTATGTGCCAACAGTCTGGTTGAAAATGAAAACTTATCATGTTATACTAGTATAGCAGATGATAAGCTTGTTCCCTAACTTTAGGCATAAAGAGGGGTGGCTTCAAGTGTCACGCAGGTACAAATCTTGCAATACCAGTGCACACATTAACTTGCGGGACTTGAGCACTGCTATACTTAGTTATTTACTCGCAAGATATGAGTAAAATTATTATATTAGTGCTAATAAGAATTGCACAATTTTAATTCTGAATCCCTGATTTATAAAAGAAAAGTAATTTCTAATTACTTTCAAAATAGAATACTCTTTGCAATATAACCTTCAAAAAGCCTTCAACAAATTAATTGGTAATAAAAATATATGCACCAAAACATAGGGGTCATTTGTTCACAACAAAGGGTGAAAAACAATTAATTTATGGTTAAGACTTGACTCCATTTACTTGTGTGATTAAACGTACAGTTCATTGCAAAATTTAAGAATCAGACCTCATACCACGTTACCATATACCAAACATGACTGCAATGTGTTTTTTTAATTTTAAACATACAATGAAATGACATATCTAAACACTAGCCAACACAGTATATATCTATTGCAGAGGGATAACTATCCATAGCAGACTATGTAAAGATTTTATGTAAGTATAATCCTGCTACAACTATAAGGATATTTATTCTGAGGGACAAAAACTGTACTGTTAGCGTAACAGGTTATTATCTCATTCCTTACTGTCATATCTCCCCACCCCCCACCCCACACATTGCAAATACCCTACACAGTGTCATATCTCTAGTCTACCCTAAATTAATATTTGCCTTTTTACTCTACATACCTGTAACTAATTAAATCTTGATGTTAAAAAGGCTTTGCTTAATATCAAAAAGTAATTTTAAAAAGTAAAAATTAGTCTAAAACTGACCAAAGAATTATGCAAGAACTGATTCTTTGAAAAATAAATAAGCTTGTATTTAACTCGCTGGCTCTACATATTATGAAGAGTGCTCACTATAATGTGACCCTGTGCAATGGGGCACCAGCTTTAGGTTGAGCACTACACTGAGGTATATAGGCATTACAATGAGGTACACAAGCATTACAATGAGGTATGTTTGCATAATTATGAAATACACAAAGCGCTAATAAGAGGTACAGCTTAGGCTGTATAGCTGAGTACACATTTACAAATATTGCCATCCTTCCCACACAC
This sequence comes from Sinotaia quadrata, assembly GCA_028829895.1. NCBI lineage: Eukaryota > Metazoa > Mollusca > Gastropoda > Architaenioglossa > Viviparidae > Sinotaia > Sinotaia quadrata. The sequence goes on along the minus strand of CM054183.1, from coordinate 30,063,857 downwards.
GGTAACAAATTCTGCACAAGCTCTCAGTCTCGGATAACAATCTATAAACCTTCAAGGTCACTGATTCCCTGAAAACCTAGACCAATGTACAAGCTGTCACCTTTTCACCCCAGCAGTCAGCAACAACATATATGGCACCATGAACATGTAAGGTTCAAACCTCAAGCAATTATAGGATTAATCAGGTAACAACATGACAAAATTAAAACAACAAACTCCAGCAAACTCACATTATTACACTATGTCATCAGTGACAGAACGTATGCAAGTGGCTTAAGAGAAAGCAAAAAACAAAGTCAGCATAGGAAAAATAAATATTATGTGATGAGTCAGCTAGTTGTTATCACATTTATACATCATTAATTATTGGATGATAATTACTGGGCCTATTATAGCTAACCACAACCACAAAATGTGCAGCCTGTGGGGAATTTTAAGCATTTCTACAATATATTATTAGTGATGATTTATTGCAGATAAATATTTCTTTAGGTAATTTATGAATATAACTTTAAGAACTGACATCTGAATATTGCTTGGGTCCACAAACAGACACCTTTCTGAATGAGTACTGGTTTTGTCAGCTGTTCTGTCCACCACCTAAAGTATCATTGTCACTTATGGTTATACATAAATTCATATTTCAAGCTAGATATAATAAAATCAATGAGAGGTGAAACATAAAGAAAAACAATGAGGTTAGTAGGTCAACTCATCATACTGAGTAGAAGAGAGTAATAATAAATGCAGTTAAAAATGGCATTCCATTGACCAACTCCAGAGTTATCTGCCCAGCATTCAGAATGAGTGCCGCATTCATTACAGCTCATTACATATGGGCATTAGGAACTAAAACTTTTGAGATTTCACTCTCTATTATTATGAACATAATAATTATAGTAAAGTGAATATATATATATATAAATTCAAACACACATAACTCAATGAAACATTCTATAACATTCTATGTGCAACCTGAATAATTTTATCATAATGAAAAATCTTATAATCCAAAGTATAATTTGCACCCACCAAACTTTGCTCATCTTCTTAAATGTATACTGGCACCTGTCTTATATTAATTAATCTGTTAAATTGGTGCGTATCAGTGTTTACGTTATAGAACTATTTTCTGGCACATTGTATTTCATTTCTTCTTCTGAAGTATTTATCCATTTCAAACACATTTAAAAGGGAACAGGTTCTCCAAACAGTTTACCAGTAAAAATTACTCATAGTATGGATCAAACATAGTCCAATGCTTTTCCTCAGAAACACCAAATCTTCACTAAAATTTAGCTCTACATGATTTCAGCATGAAACACAAGTGTATTTTAATGCATTTTCCTCTAAAGTTCTGTAGCTTTAAGTATTGTAATTGAACAAACATGAATCACAAAATATCTAATCTATTCAATGATCTTATACAACAGCTAGAAAAACTAACAGTAGTTTGCAATGTAAAAGTCATATGAAGTCTTCAGTTGTCATCTTCTCACAAAGAAATGCCAAAATAAAACTTGAAAAGATGTTCTTTGTCACAGGAAATGAGGGACAGAAATTATATTTTATTTCATTTTAAAAAAAACCGCTAACAAAACTAGTTGAAGTAACCCGAGTTTTGTTATTTTACATATGTAGCATGTAACTTCCAGTAACGGTCACCTAAGATCTCTTTAGTAGACAGACGTTCGTGACGCAGTGTGTGTTAATTATCATATTGAATATATATATTAGTTTATGAAGAATATGTATATTAAATAAATTGGGACAACTGCGCAATACCGTCACATGTTGTTGACGAGTGAAATGGCCAGTGCGCATTAGAATTGACCACAGAAAAGCGTGCATCTCGATTACCACTATATATCCAAGGCAAAAATCATGTCACAGGACATAGCTTCTGGAAGTTTTGGAAACCTTCAGTGAAAGCTATATAAGGGACAAAATGAAGATTTTACTCTCAATGTTGAAAACGTCGATTCGTCTGAAGCCAGTCTAACTTCACGTATGAATTATCTCATGTACAGAGATTTCATAAAGGAAAGCTGCAAAGATCTCTTTCCATCCGTTTTCCATCCGTCTGATGCCATATATTGAGTAACGAGGCAAAATTACTCAGTATAACTTTTGGCAAAGTGGAAAGTTCACTGTCCAAGAAAAACCCGATGCATGCGACGCTGGTTGTATGCAGTTAACGACACGAGGGACCAACTTGTTCTCCCCCCTGTCTGAGAGTTCGGTTGGACAGATCTATCCCGCTAATTGAGAGGCTAGCACCGCGATCGTCTCACAGACAATCCGGATTTCTACACTCAGTGTAATGCGACGACACATCCCACTGGACGACTCCATCCGATAATGCTAAACGTCGTTGAGGTGTCCGTTTCCACGACAAACAACGATAATTATCGAGGCTGACAGCAGTCAGCTAAATTTCAGATTTCTCCCCCGTGATAATCTGAAAGTGGTGCCTAGATTCTGCAGAATCTTCACCTGTAATGCGACGCCTCCATTGCGTCGATCTTCACTTTGAAGTGCCGCTTATAAGTGACGTGTGAGATTACGTCATCTCCTTGGAACTCTGACATTAATAGTGAGTAATCATTCGCACGGCTAACGCGCACATACTTAAGTCTAGGACTCTTAAGAAAATGAACACTATTATATCGTTTGCAAAATAAGAACTCTAATGTTAAAAGTAATGCTTATTTTACATGTCAACTATTGTTAAAGCGGCCACATTTGCCGCATAAGAATTGTGTAATTAATCTTTATTTTATATTTTGAATTTCATCATTTTCATCTCCCCTTATTTCCCAAAGAGTGTATGACATTGGAAAGTTGAATGAATGAATTAATCACTGTGCGAAAGAGTAGTGCCCCTTTTAAATCGGGAAATAAATAACCTGATTTAAACATCTTTCAACTCTCTTGTTATTCATAGTTTTTGAGAGGGACGAAAGAATTTGTACTATTGTTTTGCACCGTTCGTCTGTTCGTCCATTTATTCACATTTATGATACACACTCACAACACACACCGCCAATAAAACGTTCCTTGGCATGACATTAATAAAGTGGGCCCCACCCAAACATCAATGGAGTATGTCATGTGTGTCTATGTAACAACTTGACACGACGTAGTACTGGCATACGTCACATGAGTTTATCTTGGAGGTGCACCGGAGCAGGCCAAAATTAGACTTCACCCTTTGCATCTCTAACTTCAGCTCGGGGTCGGCTTGTAACGAGCCCTCCCGTTTTGTAAACATCTGGTGACCACTGACCGTGATCTGACAAGGTAAATTGTGTTGTTGTAAGAAAGTGTCATCTCTTTCCTGCTTTTCTATCTCATCACCATTATGCATTGTTTATTGCATGTTAGGGCTTTGCTATTGAGACTTAGGTGAACTGGATTTTGATAAGACTTATTATTATTGTGTTGAAATAAGTTTTATAATCTTTACGCTATTATCGTTAACGCGTACCGACTCGTGTTTAGACGTACATAGATCGATATTTTGTACGCTACATTAGCAACTGTTGTTTTGCTAATTTTGCTAACTTTGCAAATTTCCGATTAGGATTTCTTTTACTCGTGTTTGTAATAATCCTAATCACGTGGTGGCTGGTGTTCATACGCACACCATTGCACCACTTGTGACCTACAGAGGTCAAAATCCCGCGAATATTCTAAGTCACTTTATCCATACTCGTGATAACTAGCAATTTTAAAAATGGCCGAGCTAGTAAACATAAAGAAAGAACTCATGGCTATGGGCAGAGAATTCGGGTATGAGAAAGCCGAGTTAAAGAAATACGTGGATGAGGAGATAGCTAAATGGTATGTTGCGAAAGAAAATGAGGCGAAAGAGGCGAGAGAGTTAGAGGATAAGAAAAATGAGCTAGAAGAAAAGAGACAGGTAGCTAAGGATTTAGAGATGCAAACTTTGAGAGAGTTAGAGGAAAAAAGATCGAAAGAGGCGAGAGAGTTAGAGGAAAAAAGATCGAAAGAGGCGAGAGAGTTAGAGGAAAAAAGATCGAAAGAGGCTATAGAGCTAGAAGATAAGAGACAGTTAGCTAAACAGCTAGAGATGCAAAACCTGAGAGAGCTAGAGGAAAAAAGAGCGAAAGAGGCGAGAGATTTTAAAGAGAAAGAAATCCAAGATATGAGAGAAATAGAGTTATTAAAGATTCAGTCAGCTAGGGATTTAGAAGATAAAAGGCAGGAAGTAGAAGAGAAAAAGCTTAAGTTAAAAGCTAGAGCACATCAGGAACAGCTTGAATTAGCTAGGCAAGAGGTAACAGCTAGAGAGAAGTTGTTAGAGGGGACTGCTAAGCAACAGGCCGAGTTAAATAAACCCCGTACACGGCTAGCTTTCTTCAACCCTGAAGTCGAGACGATTGACGAGTTTTTGACACGCTTTGACAGTTTCATTGCCAACTTTAATTACACTGACATTGAAAAGAAACAACAACTCGGTCAAATACTTCAAGGTGAAAGCTCGCGCGCATTTACTGATCTAACGCGCGATCCCGCTATTACTTATGCAGATCTCAAAACGGGTTTGATGCGTACTTTTCAATGTACAGCAGAAGGCTTTCGAAAAATGTTTAGGAGAGCCATACCTAAAGCAAATGACACCATGCAAGCTTTCGGTACCCGGTTACGCCATTATCTTGATAGATGGATTGATTTGACAGACATCCGGAAGACATATGAGGGCCTATTTGATTTGATATTAAGAGATCAATTTCTCCATATTGCTCCGCCTGCAATGACGACATATTTGCAGCGAAATCCCCCGACTAACTTCAGTGATATGTTGAAGTTAGCAGACACGTATAATGATTACCCTGATCCGGTAATTACGAGGAGTGCACCACGCCCTCCTCTTACAAATCGGCAGAAGTATACACCGAAACCGAACCGACCAATGACGAAATCGGAAAAACCCGAACCGGTACAGCGGACATATACTAAGTCACAAGACGTACGACGTCACACCCGTGACTCCCCGCCTATGACATGTTACACTTGCAAAGGGAAGGGGCATAGTTCTCAGAACTGTCCCAGTCCACGTGATGTAAAGGTATGCACTGAAACAGGTGCAACTCTAAAGACCCAACAGGCTACAGTAAACGGAAAAAGAGTCAAAATACTGGTCGATACAGGCGCGTCCATAAGCTGCATAAATGCTAAACTTGTACGCCCTGAACAGTATCTAAGAGGTAGTGTCCGCATTCGATGTGTTATGGGACACCTTAGTACATGTCCAAGAGCCACTGTACATGTTACGTCATCCGTATTTTCCGGTACAGTCACCGCCGCAGTAATAAGAGACATGCAGTTCGGATTCATACTATCGCCCGGGCAGTGTGACACACACACTGAGGGCATCTATCCTGTTCTCCCCGTAACCACTAGAGCACAACGGGAACGTAGTAAACAAGGACCCCCAGCTCTAAAGATAGTCGAGAATACATTTCCGCAGTTGACCCCAAGTCAACTCAGTCACCTGCAGCAGGAGGACAAAAGTTTGTCCTCAATGCTACAGCTGGCACGGAAAAACACTATTACGTCCAGCAAGTACGCAACCATGACGTATTTCCTGAAGGACGGACTAGCGTTTCGGCGCACCGACTTTAAGGAAAATGATACTAGAAGCACCACGTGTCTATTTACCCCTAAACCACTCAGACCGCTGATTCTAAGCTTTGCACACGACTCAATCATGTCTGGACATCAGGGCGCACGTCGCACTGAGCAGCGAGTTCGCGAGGACTTTGTTTGGCCAGGCCTGAGTAGGGATGTTCGCTCGTACGTTCGTACATGTACGCAGTGTCAACAACATATTGACCGAGGGCGTGTCAGTCGAGTTCCCCTCGAGATAGTACCAACAGTAGAGGAACCATTCCTAAAAGTCGCAGTAGACATTATTGGCCCAATCATTCCCGCGGCCGAAGGAGGATATCGCTATATCCTAACAGTCGTGGATTTTGCAACACGATATCCAGAAGCAGTCGCATTAAAGGGCATCACAGCAATCGAAGTCGCAGACGCTTTAATAGACGTATTTTCTCGCACGGGCGTACCTCGAGAAATATTGAGTGACCAGGGCACTCAATTCACCTCAGCAATGATGGCTGAAACAATGCGTCTACTGGCGTGTAAACAGTTGTTCTCATCACCATATCACGCTCAGTCTAATGGTGCCGTTGAACGTTTCAACGGTACGATAAAGAAAATGTTAATTAAAATGGCCTCGGAACAACCCGACCAGTGGCCGCGTTTTCTAGCACCATTACTCTTCGCGTATCGCGAACTCCCACAAGAGAGTACGGGCTACTCACCGTTCCAACTACTATACGGCAGGCAACCTCGTGGTCCCCTTAAACTAATAAAAGAAACATGGGTCAAGGGAGACACTGTGACCGATGGTAAAGATGTTCACACGTACGTAGCCGAACTACGTCAACGTCTGACCGAGACATGTCACTTAGCACAGGAAAACATTCGCGAAAAACAACCCCGATACAAGCGAAATTTTGACCGTACTGCTGTGGAACGTGACCTCGAACCAGGTCAGCTCGTGTTACTCTTGCGGCCCACGCATAACAACCGCATGCAAATGCACTGGCGTGGACCCTACCGCGTTATTAAGCGTGTGAAGCAGAACGATTATAGCATACAGATAGGAAATAAGCAGAAAATCTATCACATAAATATGCTAAAGCGTTACTATGAACGCAGCGACGAACAGATACAAAACGTGAATGTCGCACTGATACAATTGGAAGACTCCAATTTCAGAACAGACATGATGTCCGCCGAAACCACGCCTAACCCCGCAGTTACAGTCGATCAAGTCGAGATTGACTCGAACTTAACTGTCGAACAGCGCGACGCAATGTCAAAACTCTTACACAGACACGCGCGCATATTCACCGACCAACCGGGCCACTCAGATTTGGTTGAACACCGCATCAAACTTTTAAGTGACAAACCGATACGCTTAAAACAGTACCCACAGAAATATGAGAGCACAAAGTACATAGCAGAACAGGTGCGTGAAATGCAAGAACAGGGCGTGATTGAACAGTCAATCTCCCCATATTCATCACCGGTCGTCTTAGTTAAAAAGAAAGACGGTACGCTTCGTTTTTGTGTGGACTACAGACAGTTAAATGAGATAACTGAATTCGATGCGGAACCTATTCCAAATCAGGACGAATTATTCGCAAAACTAACCAAGGCACATTACTTTTCGAAGTTTGACATGTGCAAAGGGTACTGGCAACTGTCAGTTGCTATTGACGACAGACCAAAAACAGCCTTTCCAACCCCGCTAGGCTTATTTCAGTTTTGCCGACTACCGTTCGGACTAGCGAACGCACCCGCAACATTCGCGCGCTTCATGCGAAAATTACCGTTAGAGAGCGTTAACGCATTGAATTTCTTTGATGACATACTGGTAGCAACAGGAACATGGGACCAACATTTATCCTCAGTGGATGGTCTACTTGACATTCTCGAGCGCCATAGATTGACCGTGAAACCCTCCAAAGTTCGCGCGGGCTTTCGGGAGATTGAGTTTCTTGGCCATATCATAAGTGACGGACAAATAGGCCCAAATCTAGACTTGACTGCAGCCATTCGTGACATGACCTTACCGACTACAAAGAAACAGGTCAGGGCAGTTTTGGGGCTAGTGGGGTACTACCGAAAATTTGTCCCAAACTTCAGTACGCTTCTTAAACCACTGACGGACTTAACTGGAAACAAACAACCCACGAAAATACGATGGACGGCAGAGTGTAGCACCGCCCTCGAAAAAGTGAAGGACATCTTGACCAGTAAACCCGTCCTACAGTTACCAGACTTTGACAAGAGATTTATTGTCAGGACCGACGCATCAGACGAAGGCCTCGGTGCCATACTTCTCCAAGAGACAGATGACGAATACCTACCGGTAGCATACGCGTCTAAGAAACTGTTAGATCGTGAGACACGGTACTCTACGATTGAAAAAGAGTGCTTAGCAATCGTATGGGCACTCAAGAAATTTAGTGCATATCTGTACTCTAAACCGTTCATCCTGCAGTGCGATCATAAGCCGCTGACATATCTGCGCACTAGCATGTATGATAACGCTAGGCTAACTAGATGGACACTCCTGCTACAGGAGTATAGCTTCGTTGTCGAACACATCGCGGGCAGAGAAAATTCGGGTGCCGATGCATTATCCCGGCATGCCATAACCGCGATATAAACAAGAGAGAGGATAGTCTCTCCACAGATGCGCATATAATTCCTGTGGAGACTATCGTGTGAAATAAAATTTTTTTTTTGTTCCTATTTGATTTCCACTCTGTGAGCTCCAATCAATTTTAAGAAGGGGGTTGTCACAGGAAATGAGGGACAGAAATTATATTTTATTTCATTTTAAAAAAAACCGCTAACAAAACTAGTTGAAGTAACCCGAGTTTTGTTATTTTACATATGTAGCATGTAACTTCCAGTAACGGTCACCTAAGATCTCTTTAGTAGACAGACGTTCGTGACGCAGTGTGTGTTAATTATCATATTGAATATATATATTAGTTTATGAAGAATATGTATATTAAATAAATTGGGACAACTGCGCAATACCGTCACATGTTGTTGACGAGTGAAATGGCCAGTGCGCATTAGAATTGACCACAGAAAAGCGTGCATCTCGATTACCACTATATATCCAAGGCAAAAATCATGTCACAGGACATAGCTTCTGGAAGTTTTGGAAACCTTCAGTGAAAGCTATATAAGGGACAAAATGAAGATTTTACTCTCAATGTTGAAAACGTCGATTCGTCTGAAGCCAGTCTAACTTCACGTATGAATTATCTCATGTACAGAGATTTCATAAAGGAAAGCTGCAAAGATCTCTTTCCATCCGTTTTCCATCCGTCTGATGCCATATATTGAGTAACGAGGCAAAATTACTCAGTATAACTTTTGGCAAAGTGGAAAGTTCACTGTCCAAGAAAAACCCGATGCATGCGACGCTGGTTGTATGCAGTTAACGACACGAGGGACCAACTTGTTCTCCCCCCTGTCTGAGAGTTCGGTTGGACAGATCTATCCCGCTAATTGAGAGGCTAGCACCGCGATCGTCTCACAGACAATCCGGATTTCTACACTCAGTGTAATGCGACGACACATCCCACTGGACGACTCCATCCGATAATGCTAAACGTCGTTGAGGTGTCCGTTTCCACGACAAACAACGATAATTATCGAGGCTGACAGCAGTCAGCTAAATTTCAGATTTCTCCCCCGTGATAATCTGAAAGTGGTGCCTAGATTCTGCAGAATCTTCACCTGTAATGCGACGCCTCCATTGCGTCGATCTTCACTTTGAAGTGCCGCTTATAAGTGACGTGTGAGATTACGTCATCTCCTTGGAACTCTGACATTAATAGTGAGTAATCATTCGCACGGCTAACGCGCACATACTTAAGTCTAGGACTCTTAAGAAAATGAACACTATTATATCGTTTGCAAAATAAGAACTCTAATGTTAAAAGTAATGCTTATTTTACATGTCAACTATTGTTAAAGCGGCCACATTTGCCGCATAAGAATTGTGTAATTAATCTTTATTTTATATTTTGAATTTCATCATTTTCATCTCCCCTTATTTCCCAAAGAGTGTATGACATTGGAAAGTTGAATGAATGAATTAATCACTGTGCGAAAGAGTAGTGCCCCTTTTAAATCGGGAAATAAATAACCTGATTTAAACATCTTTCAACTCTCTTGTTATTCATAGTTTTTGAGAGGGACGAAAGAATTTGTACTATTGTTTTGCACCGTTCGTCTGTTCGTCCATTTATTCACATTTATGATACACACTCACAACACACACCGCCAATAAAACGTTCCTTGGCATGACATTAATAAAGTGGGCCCCACCCAAACATCAATGGAGTATGTCATGTGTGTCTATGTAACAACTTGACACGACGTAGTACTGGCATACGTCACATGAGTTTATCTTGGAGGTGCACCGGAGCAGGCCAAAATTAGACTTCACCCTTTGCATCTCTAACTTCAGCTCGGGGTCGGCTTGTAACGAGCCCTCCCGTTTCGTGACATTCTTAAACACCAAGAATTTAACTAACAAATTAAAAATATAATATATAGAGTGCAATATACTTGAGATTTCTGCATAATGTTTAAATGATTCAACAAAAACGAGCAAGAAGTTATATAATTGAGAAACAATAAGGAGCACTGCTGTGTCAAATACCAAAATATTCTGATAACTGCCAAATTTGAAATGCCTGCCATTTATACTTAATGGAAAAACATTCCATCAATATTTATGCAGAATATCCAGTCACACAAACCCTTTGCATTTTTTTTCTTTTGCAGAGCATGAATTTATGAAATCAAGGGAAAGAGTTTTTCATATATTCTGGAACATTTCCGTTTTATCTTTAAAATAAATGTTATAAGCAAAGTAGTTTGGATTTTAAACAGAAATTTGTGCAAAAATAATATAATAAAGATTTCCTGCAAATCTCATTTTTAGAAAAGGCAACAACAGCTCACCCTTTGCTTTTTATCAAAAAAATTATCATTGTCAGCACAATAACAATAGATCTTTCACAATCAGTGACCAAATATATGGCACTTTTTACATCAGGAATCCTGAATGTAGTATTAAAGACAAAGATGTTTTCTTGTTTTTTTTTTTTTATCTACATATTGATATAGATTTGCTCACACTCTGTATGTGTGTGTGTGTTTGTGTGTGTGTGTGTTCCTAAGATGCCAGAGCTTGTTTAGCTCACCTGTATTATGTCTAGAACATACCACCATATATCTGATCTACTATAGCAAATATTTGCCAGGGCCACTTGAGTTTTACACTTATTGCACATATTCTAAAAAACTACTTAGTTGTCTCCCCTAAACGATAGTAGTTCACATCTCCTGATGTGAACTGGACAAATATTTCAAATCAAACTCCGATTTGGAGAACAACAAATTTTGTACAGCATTAATACAGTGAATAACACAGAGGACTTCTGGAATCATTTATGAGCTTCCTTATGAATGTGGCTTTCTAGACAACAGAATATCCCAACAGAATATTGTCCAGTACTCGCCTGAATCAATCATTTTTATAATGTTGCAATTTGCAGGCAATTCACAATCAGGAGCAAATGGACAGGTCAATGAAAGTTCAAATTTTCTTCATCAAGAGCTAAACAACTTTGCAGTGCTTACAACAACAACAAAATCTGAAAGTATGGCAGTCGGTACCACCTCCAAACTAACAAAACTCAACAATGCGATTGAGAATGCAGACTACAGAAACACAAAGTGCATCAGTCACTAAACAAAATTCTTGATCAATTTCCTGCAAATGAGAAACTGAGCGTGGAACAATTTTTTCCCTCTCCTACACATTTTATTAACTTAAACAATGGGAAATCTTTTCTGCAATCAATGTTTGCATATTATGAGGTACAGACATAACTTGTGTCATAATGCTGCAGAATTCATGAAGCATTGCAATCTGTACTTGGTCTTGAAGATAGTCGAAAGAAATGGAATTGTTGCTATACTGCTGCAGAAGTTAAAATGTGGCCTCCACTTGACACAGAAGACAGTCAACATAAACATACAACACTGCAGAATTCATTAAGCATGCAATGCATACTTGGTCTGGAAAATAGTCAAAAGAAATGGAAATGGTGCTATACTGCTGCACTTGGCACAGAAGACAGTCAACACAGACATAATATGCTGCAGAATTCATTATGCATGCAGCTTGACAGTCGACAAATCACACTATAGCTGCACTGTTGCAAATGTTGTGATGCAAACTGTATATGATATGGTCTGTACTTGGCCTTGAAAACAGTCAACATACAGATATCTAGTACTGACTAGTCATGATGCATTTAGCCTTCAAGCCCTCAGTCACAGGCACCCATAAGTGTGCTATGCTGATGTAGACATAAGTGAAAATGTGACCTGTGCTTAGTCGTGAAATTAGTTTATACAGAATGGTGCTATTTAGCTCCAGAAGTCATAAACCACTTTTCTTATGTATATATATCATTAGAATTGCTGTTTCTTAAAATCTAACATGCTATATGCATCTCCAAAAGATGACCTCTTTTGGTCTTTTTGCTTCATGAAATCAAAGAATAAGATTTCTAGCTTATTATCTTTTCTCTGCAGTTTCGTGTTTGTTCAGGTATTAATAGTTCAAGCAATAAATATTGCTGATGGCAAATGGACTAGTTTCATTCTCTTCATTAAGAATCACATTCTTAATAATTGCATTAATTTTCAGTCAAATTTGTCATCTCCCACAAAATGACATCCTTCAGTATTGCACTTTCAAAGTTCTATACCACAGTATAGTGACCTCACCATTTTAAAGACTCACATATAACTCACTTCCTCTGATACAGCATCAGTAATTGAAGGCACGCTAGTGGTTCTTGCAAAGCCATATTTAGCTTAACTCTTTAGCATCGTCTTTGTTTTTATCACTCAAGAAACTAATGGTTTACAAAAGACTAGCTGATAAACTATAGCAGTCAAGGTGACAAACTGTGTTTACTGAGTCCAGATGATAAACCATTAACTTGCATCAGTTCAGATGATAAACTGTTAGCTTGTATTAGTCCAGAAGATAAACTGTAAACTTCTAATCAGTCCAGATGATAAAATGCAAACTTAAATTAGCCCAGGTGATAAATTATTAACTCTATAAGTCCAGGTTATAAACTGTTAATTTGTATCAGTTCTGGTGATAAACATTATCTTGTATCATCAGTTCAGATGATACAATGTTAACTTGTATCAATCCAGGTGATAAACTGTTAATCTGTACCAGTTCAGGTGATAAACTGTTAACTTGTATCAGTCCAGGTGATAAACATTAACTTGTATGAGTCCAGATGATAAAATGTTAACATGTATCAGTCCAGGTGATAAATTGTTAACCGGTATCAGTCCAGGTGATAAACTGTTAGTCCAGGTGTACAGGCTGACACATTTTCATGACTTCCAGTTCAACCAGTGATGTTCTAAAATTAGTGACAGAGAAAAACATGATGATATATAGATTTATAGATATATAAATCTGAATATGCATCTAACTGTAGGCACCATAGCTTTGCAGCCCGAGCTTTAACTTCAGACTTTGGTTTCTGGGCCATCTGCCTCTTGTGTGAATGAAACACGTAGTCTGTCCAGCAAGTTAGCACATAAATGGCCATATACTCTGTTGTACCATTCTGGACATCGCCCTCTGAAAGAATAACAACAGGCAAATTATAGTATATGGTTATAAAGACATTAAAATACAAATAAAAAACCCAAATAATGTCCTGAGAACAGCAAAACTTTAACTTTGAATTAAAACTGTCTCATAATGCCAAAACTACAAGCATTATCTCTAACTTAAAACTGTCCCACTCTGCCACCACTAAAGCATATGTGATAAATGTTTATAAAGATATGTGATCATAATAACTATTAATGACTATACAAATGCAAATTTAGTTCTAGGGTTATATTACCAAATTTATTTTTAGGAAAATTGTTAAGGAATTAAAACAAATGTGAATTACAGGTACATGTAAACATTGACTAACTTATTTTTCTATAGGTACCAAAGATCTCAGATTGATAGCCTCCAAGATTTCAGATTGTCATCAGTATCAAAGATCTCAGATTTCAAAACTGAAGATCTCACACTGTCATCAGTACTGTTAGGTGTCTGTCATTAGTATCAAAGATCTCAAATAACAGCAGTCTCAAAGATCTCAGACTGACATTAATCATTATTTACAATATCAGATTAGCATCAGAATAAAAATCTCAGATATCTGCACAGAAGATCTCAGAATAAGATACTGAAGTAAAAAGAGGGTTCTAACTTAAAACATCTGTAATCTGAAACTATAGAGAGTGCTTTTGGCAGACTGACATTAATCATTATTTACAATATCAGATTAGCATCAGAATAAAAATCTCAGATATCTGCACAAAAGATCTCAGAATAAGGTACTGAAGTAAAAGAGGGTATCTAACTTAAAACATCTGTAATCTGAAACTATAGAGAGTGCTTTTGGCTGCACAGATGTGGTCAAAACCCTACTAGACACACCTCATTTCATTCCTGATCAAAGGATTACCTGAGGTCAGTACGGGTGATATAAGTCAGACGAGAACGCCCAGAACCACATGGCTCCATTAAGAAGTATGTGCCAAGTTCCACAGCATGCACGCCCTGATCATCACGTCCTGCAATCTGTGTGCCAGGATGCTCAACAGACCGTGACACCAATGCACAAGCTCCTTTCACAAGATCAGGGCGCCAGTACCTAGTCAGACATAACAGACAAGATCTGAGGTTTACATTTCCCCCAAAACAACTCTTGCAAAATTTCATACACAAAAGATCCCAAATTCAAATGAGGGTAATATTTCGAATATTTCTTTGTAACTCACATGTTCAGTTTAGAACTTGATTTCTCACTGAGACTGTTTACTGGAAGAGAAAGTAGCAACAATGACACTTCAAGTTTTGTTTCTGTGGCTATACATTGTGTTCTTGACTTGTCTTGATATTGGTCCTGATATTCAAATAGATTTTTGCCCTCTTTTTGACACTAGTGTCAAAACACAAAGGCATAAAGGTATGTTGGGAACCAAATGTGTTGGTATACAGTTTGTAAATTAAGGTTGTTTATTAATTGCTGGTGCCTTCCTGAGGTATCTGTTATAGGCATTCCAAAACTCATTTAATAGTGTTCATGGATTATCGTTAGTGGTTTTACATTTAGAAACTATGTATATTTCTTGTAAAGACAATCAATGTTTGTTTCTTGTAAGACAACTATGTATATTTCTTGTTAAGACAATCAATGTTTATTTCTTGTAAGACAACTATGTATCTTTTTATAAGGTATCTGAATGAGGATTTTCATTTTAATAATGTCTTTTTCACTCATTTAAAAAAAAAATCTGCATTCCTTTTGCTATTTCAGCAGAGCTTGTACCCATGAAACAACTTAGTGGATATTAAACAGTATGCCTGATCATTACAGAATCATTTATGAATGTCAACTTACACTAAAATTATTATTATGGTAATATAGTCCTTTTATATTTTATGCAGTAATCTGTAAATATATGAAATACATAATTATTATTATCAAGATCTGCTCCGTAATGAAAAGCCTGCACAGGCTCTAGAATATTATAGCATACATTCTGCACCAACCTGCCTCCTGTATCTACTTTGGTTATAATTATTTTAATTTTTAAATTCAAGTGTAAGAGTAAGGAATAGTTATGGGATGGATATCTTTGTCTCATTGTCTTGTTTTTGATTTAAAGGCATGTTGTCTTTTTGGGGAATTTTATTAAATGTTTTATTTTAACTTTCCCAAACTTTCAATTTAAACATTCCCAATTAACTAGGTAAGAATGACTGTCAGGAGACAGTTCATCACATGAAGGCAGTAAAATGGCAGGGAAAATATAATTACGAGCAGTCTCATCTAAATATTGTGATGTGACATTGCAAATCTGATTAGGATGTATTAGTAGTCAATTAAACATCTTATCTCTATACCATGAAGCAGCTTAGTAGTCAATTAAACAACTTATCTCTATACCATGAAGCAGCTTAGTAGTCAATTAAACATCTTATCTCTATACCATGAAGCAGTTTAGTAGTCAATTAAATGTCTTATCTCTATACCATGAAGCAGCTTAGTAGTCAATTAAACATCTTATCTCTATACCATGAAGCAGTTTAGTAGTCAATTAAATGTCACCTGAGCACAGTGAAGTGGCGAGGCAAATGTGGTGCCATGGAGTTCAGAACATAGTTAAAAACATCTGCATGTCGATCCAGTCGCTCCAGAACAGACCAACTTAACAAGTCATCATCCCACATATGCCTGCCAGATAAAACAAAAGAAATCATATTAACATTTACAATTTTGATCTAATATCAACCAACATATACTAAAGTCTATAAATAACATTCTGATCTTCACTCTTAACATGATGGTTACACTAATTATAACCAATATTCACTTATATCTACAAAGTTGCTAAAAGTGTGTGCAAATGTTGAAATATGCATACAAGATTTGATAATAATCAGTGAATTACCCCCCCTAAAAAAAATGAATAAATAAATCAAAATATAAAGTGGTATGCCTTTGCTCAAACTTCAAAATGAAAGCACAAATGGAAAAGTTATTACATAATAAAATGATTGAAACTTGTTATTTTCTGAGTTATTTGTAGTATATATTATCTTATTATACTGTACACTATGAACTAAAAGACTACTGTCAATAAATAAACAAGTCTTACATGAAAGCCTAAAAAGAAAATTAGGTTTAAATTGTATTTTGATTATGATGAACATATTTACTTGTACTAAATATGTAAAAAGAATAAAAGCAACAAGTTATTTTCACATTTTGAAAAAATGGGCTAAAGAAAATTATACTAGCTCATAACAAAATATTAATGAGGAAGGATAATTAAGTTGCTAGCTTAAAAAAAAAAAAAACCATGAAAGGGGGAGTAACAGCTAAGTAGTTCGCTCAAAAGAATAGGGAAGAGTTCACCTTTCATGAAGGATTCGATTGAGGACCTCAATTGGTGGTGCCTCAATTTCAATGCTGCATTTCCATTGGCGTAGTGGGTGGCCATCCTGTGGTTTTCGATGCATCAATTCAATTCCAGCAACAGAAGTACCAGTTAACATCCATCCACGATTTTTGTCATGTACTTCCTAAACAGAAATTCACATACTACATTTGAATATGTATGTCCCTACAATCACAAAAAATAAAACTTCACTTAATACGTATGTCCCTACAATCACAAAAAATAAAACTACACTTGAATAAGTATGTCCCTACAATCACAAACAATATGTGCAAAGGTCTTTTAAAAACAATAATAAAACAAACTGTTGGGTTAGTTTTACCATTCAATAAATTTCTTCTTTCTTGTTAAAGTATCACTAATAGTACTCTCTATTTTACTGCAAGTAAACTGTAAGAGAACATTAATTACCTAAAGAATATAAAATGTGATAATTATATTAACATTAAATGTAGAACAGGGGTGCACAAATCGTGGCCAGAGACGGCTCTATGCAGCCCCAGGAGGACTTTTGGATGTTACCATTATTGCGAATGTAGAACACATTATTTCATTATTTGTGTTGTTTTTTCTACTAATCCATCCATGTGGCGGCTTTCCATGCACTATCAATTGGAAATTTGGCCTTTGGCCATAAAAGTTTGTGCACTCCGATGTAGAACAATGGCACACACAGCAATGAGTAAATTAATATTGGACATATGTTAATGTTCAATATATATTAAAGGTAGCCAAACCTATAAAACAAATGTGAAATACAAGTAGAAATTAAAATCTTAACACTTAGCATTATTATTATTTCAATCCTACTTATAGCACTGAATGTATTTCTGCTTAATTATATGCTGCACATTTTAATTTTAAAAAAAAAAATTGTATAATGCAAATATTTCAGTTTATTTTCACTGTTCTCCATATTTCATTTTTCTATACATTTCAGTTTAATTTACATAATGCACATATTTCAGTTTGACTTCAGTTTTCAATATATTTCATTTTAATTAACAGTGTACATATTTTATCTTCAGCTATTTATCTATTTCAGTTCAACTTCGAACATTTGCACCTTGTTTGATTAATACTTTCTGTATTAGGCTATAAAACTCCTTTATTATTCCATCATAATTGTTCAGATCTTATACCATTTGCTGACTTGTTAAAACCCAGATAAACTCACTATAACAGAAATAGCAGACAAAAAAAAGAAAAAAAAGACATACATCAAGCTCAAATGTTGTCTCCCCTTGAACACGACCACCATACATTTTAATTGATAGATTTACAGCAATGAAGGGCATAAACATTGAAGATGCCTGTGATTACTTAACTGTCACCTGAAGTTACACTTCTACAATGAACTGAACATGGACCAAGAGTAAATTATCAATGTTTACAGAACTGTAATGAAATAAAAATTGTTAATTAACATTAGAAAATCATTGCTAACCAAGAAATGATGGTTGGGGAGGATGAGGGAGTGCAAAGCAAATGGCATATATACTTTAATTGTATTTTTAATGAGTTTTAAATGCAGTTGTCCTATCTTTAACAGTGTAATGAATTTAAAATACAGTTATCCCACCTTTAAGAGTGTAATGAATTTTAAATAGTTATCCCACCTTTAACAGAATCTGAATGTGTTCTTCCCCGAAAGCACGGAAATCAGGACCTGGTTGATGTGGCTTGGTGTAAAACTCATCCAGGTGTACTGGTTCCATATTGCTCAGAGTGGATAGGTGCAAACAGCTGTACATGAAGGGTGGGACCTACCACATATTTTTTTTTAAAACAGCACCATTACAGATGTACATATAAGACAAGAACTAGCAGCACACAAACTTGCACAATCTACCAAACATAAACAAAACACCATCAACTAAACAGTATAACCATAGCTTTTTACCAAACAGTACAACATAACACTTTTTACCAAACAGTACAAACATAGCACTTTTTACCAAACAGTACAAACATAGCACTTTTTACCAAACAGTATAAACATAGCATTTTTTACCAAACAGTATAAACATAGCACTTTTTACTAACATAATCATAGCACACCAAACAGCATAATCAGAGCACACCAAACAGCATAAACAGCACTTTCCACCAAACATCATAAACAGCATTTTCCTCCAAAATGTTTAAACATAGCACTTTCCAGCAAAGATGGGAGATATCCCATAAATACAGCATCATCACAGATATACATATAAAGTATATATATATATGTTGCAAACTAACACAACCAGAGGTATGCATGCATTGTGTGGGGTGCTGTACATGCTATGAAGTCCCTGCCTTGAAATTATCAAATAAGTTGTAATTACGAATTTTCTTTTAATCCATCACAGGTATGCACAATAATCCTATCTACATGTAAACTGACTGTACAAACAATGCAAGGCTGCACCACACACACTTGCACAGACACAAACATTTGTTTCTTTCCACCACTAGTGAGAAAAGATTTTTTCACTGCTTATATAAACATGAAGGTGAAGTCATGGACTTAACAATTTTGTCAGATTTATTTCCTGGCCTAACAAAGTTGGGTGCTCCTGACTTACTTTTTTAAAAGTTCATTTATTTATAAACTGTAGAAAGACATTCAATAGAAGTCTAAAGAATCCATTACCATAAAAAGTTTCTTGCACTCAATAATCATGAAAGTGAAGCACTCATGAACTGCCTTTTGTTCCAACAGCTCTCGCTGGTCAGGAATTCCAGCATTTTTACGCTGCCGCCGAGGACTACCAGTAAATGTGCTAGGCAGGTTAAAGAGTGAGGGTGCAAAGCAGACGGCAAGGTTACTAGCATTCATCTGATGCTTGTCCGCAAGCTTGGCAATGTCTCCCAGGAAGAGCAGGAGGCAGTGGAGGACCTCTCGATTCTCTTCAGGCAAAAGAATTATTGCTTTTTGCAGCGCCTCCAAATGCTGATCACTTGGTACATCTGAATCAAAACCAAAACATGATATATGTGAGCCAAGATCAAAATATGCTGTGCGAGTCAAAATAAAAAAATGTTGTTGAGTCAAAATTAAAAAATGTGTAGAGTCAAAATCAAATACAGCAGTTTAATGAGAACTAAAATCAAATGTTGTATATCAAGAGACAAAAATCAAATACAGCAGTTCAATGAGAACTAAAATAAAATGTTGTATATCAATAGACAAAAATCAAATACAGCAGTTTAATAAGAACTAAAATCAAATGTTGTGTATCAAGAGACAAAAATCAAAATGCTATTAAATCAAATTGGAAATCAGTAAACTGATGTAACTATAACTGGCCAAGTTAAATGCATCAGCAGTACACCAAAAGAAAATGTTTCATATAAGTATACAAACACAACAACAACTAGAATTAAATGAAGTCAAGATATGAATGAATCAATGCTGATTTCATCAGGGTAAACCTACTTACATGTTAACTGGTTATGATACATCTAAATCACAATAAATAAAAATGACAAATTTGCAGAAGTAAAAGAAAAATACAACATAAATAAAAAATGAAAACAACTCACAGATAAAAATGCTTCGAAAAGTATCTGATAATTTACTAGTGAGCAGACATTCTGGTAGCTCACGAAAATATTGCTTCAACAGGTCTGCTACATCATATGGTTGCAGCTCATCAAAATTGATGGCATCTGCAAAAATAGGAAAATTGAAAACTTAATAGACCTTTTAAAAATTTATAATTTTTATGTATATTTCTGACTCATTAAATAGATTTAATAATTTGTATGCAGTGTGTTTCAAAACACTAAAATGGGTGGTCTGAACAAGCAATTAAAATAACAATTTGTGTGCAGGAAGTTGAACAATGGTATAAAAAAAAAGTGACCCAATAACTTATTATTTAAAACAGGAGGGGTCAATCAACTACTGCAGGAGACTTTAAACTCTGGGCAGCAGTGACATACTCAAGAACATTTTCTTCTGCCTTTATCAAGAGTTCCTGTCAATGATGTGACAAGCTGTTGAGATATAGAATTCAAATGTAAAATTAAACTTTTAACCTTAAACATTTACCTACAAATTCTTAAACTCAAAACAAAAATAAAAGAACAGCCAACAAACTGATAGAAATTAAATCTACTGCCATTTTGTATATAAATAATAAAAATGATGATGATGATGATGATCATGATTGAAAGAGTGTTTAATACTGAAGCTTGGAAGTTTGAACGATAGAGATAATATGTGTTTAATTTATTAAAATTTAGTTGCAAAACTACTTTTCTTGCAGTTTGGAAAAGTTTATAAAAAAGCTCAAGAGAGCAAAAAGCAAACAAAGGAAACCTCACTCCAACAGGCAACACAAGTGCAACAGAAACATGTAACATGGCATTTTAAGTGCTTGCAACAGGTGACACATACACTTCAAAAAGAAATGACAAACACATTAAAGGTCACTGTAAACAGGCCCTTTTTGGACTGAAACTAAAAAATATTTTTTTAACTCAAACAAGAAGAGAACAAGTGTTCTTATTCAAATTATAATTTTAATGGCTTCCAAACCATTTTATTTATAAAAAGCAATAGTTTCTTGTTCATTATTCCAGCAGATTTTTTTTTCTTTAAGCAAAAAGAATATGGGCTAGGTTTCTACAGTGAAATATTTTCAAAAATAAATTAATTTAGGTGTGCTTTCTTTAATGAGTGAATAAAACTGTTTTTCTTTAGTAAGTGAATAAAGAACGGATTTTCTTTAGCAAGTGAATATAAACTGTTTTTCTTTAGTAAGTGAATAAAAACTGTTTTTCTTTAGTAAGTGAACATAGACCTTGCTTCCTGTAGTAGTGAGTATAGAGCTGTTCTTTTTCTAGGAGACAAAAACTGTTTTTTTCAAGTAATTCTTAGATAAAACTGTTTTTTTTCAAGTAATTCTTAGGTAGATTTGCAATCTTCAGCAATTCCAAGACAAAACCGTTTTCTAAATCTGATAATTCTAAAATATAGCTATTTTCTTCCAAGATTCTCACACCTGTTGTCACCACTAATTCTGTGGATAAGATAGAGATGCTATCTTCAGTAATTTCTAGGTAAATCTGTTGTCATCATTAATTCTAAGAATATGATGCCTTAAGTAATTCCTAGGTGAAGTAGAACTGTTTTTTGTCAGATTGTCTTCAGTAATTCCTGGGTAAAACTGTTGTCATCAATAATTCTATGGATAAGATAGTGATGCTGTTTTAGTAATGCATCTCTTCAGTAATTCCTAGGTAGAACTTTTGTCATCAGTAATTCCTAGGTAGAACTTTTGTCATCATACTTCCTAAATAGAGATGATTTCTTCACTAATGAAAATAAAGCAGTTGTCTTCAGGAATGAGAATATATAGAGTTGATTTAGTGAAAAATGAGTTTAAAGTTAATTCCTTTGGAAAGTGAACAAGAAACAAATTTTTTAAAAATAAGTTAAATTAAATCGTTTTTCTCCTGAGCTTATTTCCACTATACAGTATAGAGTTGCTTTTTCAGAAAGTGAATGTAGAGTTATTTTCTTCAGAATTTAAATTAAAACTGTTTTGTTGAAATTGTTTTGCATAGTTTAGTAAGAATATATACATGTTTTCTTCAGTAAGTGAATAAAAGATGCTTTATTCAGTAGGTGCATATAAAATGTTTACTTTGGCAAGTAAATATAAAATGTTTTCTTTGGTAAGTGAAAGCAAAGATGTTGCTTTCTTCAGTTAAGTGAATGCAGAATTGTTGGTTTCTTCAAATTCAATAAATGAAAATGGAGCTGTTGCTTTCTTTAGTAAGTGAATACAGAGCTGTTGCTTTCTTTAGTAAGTGAATACAGAGCTGTTGCTTTCATTAGTACGTGAATACAGAGCTGCTGCTTTCTTTAGTAAGTGAATACAGAGCTGTTGCTTTCTTTAGTAAGTGAATACAGAGCTGTTGCTTTCTTTAGTAAGTGAATACAGAGCTGTTGCTTTCTTTAGTAAGTGAATACAGAGCTATTGTGTTCTTCAGTAAGTGAAAAGAGATGTTTCTTTTTTCAGTAGGTGAATTCTGAGACGTTACTTTCTTCAGTAAATGAATACAAAGATGTTGCTTTCTTGAGTAAGTGAATACACAGATGCTCTTTTTTTTTTTTTTTTGTAAATGAAAACAGAAATTTTCCTTACTGACACTTGAAAAATATTCAAGGAAGGTGAGACAGGTTTTAATAAGCCCTGGAGTAATGTATTCAACTCACATTACAATGAGCATCAAACATGTAGTGGCCTGAACATGGACAAATATTCACAAAGAATGAAGTAAAGAGAACTATTCACACAGAATGGACTAAAGAGAACAGTTCACACAGAATGGGGTAAAGAGAACTATTCACACAGAATGGAGTAAAGAGAACTATTCACACAGATTCACACAGAATGGAGTAAAGAGAACTATTCACACAGAATGGAGTAAAGAGAAACAAACACAGATATAGTATATGACACACCTTTAAAACAGACCAAACTGGAATGCACAAACAGCAACATTTCTATAGGTATCTAGGTATAGGTACAGTATAGTATAGGCAAATTAAATGTCATTTCTAACTACATTTATGCAATAGTAAATGTCATTTCAATATCTTGTATTCACAGTAACTATCAATTGTACATTCATTTATGTTTAGTAGATGTATTTCTATATCCATCTATGCATAATAAAGGTCACTACTACATGTATATCCATTTATGGCATAAATTTCATTGCAATATCCATCTATACACAGTATTAGTAAACAAACCGTTTCAGTTTTGATAGCTTATCTTCAGGTTAGATTGTTCCTATCAAAACTAAATTCTCTTTATTCATTAACTGAATGTATTTTCTTCACTGAGTGAGTCACATTTCCAAATATTCTATACTTAAGATTAGACCCCCCCAAAAAAAAATCCCCCCCCCCCAATAATTCACCTAATAAGAAACATTTTGTAAAACATACTAAGTTTTAAACTTGGAACTATTTCAAACAAATAATAACAAGAACTTCTAGACTACCATTTATTTACCCTTGTTTTGCCAAGAAATTTGACATATAATATTTCCAGCTATGACAGGAATGTGGTGAATTTTTGCTGTTATCCACAAAATGTGAGTGTATGCCATTAGCAGCTGTAACAACATTATTTCCTCCAAAGGAAATTCCTCACCAGTCTTTGAATCATGCCAGGAAAGGAAGTCATTAAAAAACAAGAAAAAAAAATCCAACCGAAACTACACATAACCACTCCAGACTGGAATGTAAGTCAGTCTGAACAAATGTTTAACAATTTTTTTTTTTAGAAAGCTGTTAAATCTGAACTAAATTAACTGGATTAAACCTTAGTTTGAAGGATTCAAGCAAACAAGGATTTAGCAGACAGAAGAATTATTACATCGCAATAAAATTAAATTCAAAGTAATTTAAAAGACATCTTACATTTACATCTTAATAAATTTAAACTCAGAGATAGTTAGAGGACAGAAAATTTACAGCTAATATTAATAAATTTAAACTTATTACTGTGGACAGAAATTATTACATTTAAAGCTCAGTAAATTTAAACTAATAACTAACATACAAGCATCCTAATCTTTATATAACTTTAATTATAGCATCCTAAATCTTGCTTAAAACTAGTAATTGATTCTAATCATCATAATGAATATTCTAACAATAACATTTATCACAAAAACTGAAAATCCAAATGATGTACAGAACATCAATGGCTAAATTTGAAAAATTCAATATTAAAGGCCAAATGCTAAACATAACAAGACATAAACATAAGATAGAACTCTTGTCCAAGTTAGAAAAGTGCAAAAGATAAAACACCTATAAAAATAAGATGTTCAAACACATACCTACACATGCACACACACAAATTACTGTAAAGAATACTAAAGGAAAAGCACAAACAAAACAAAGTGATAAAATATTTCTGTAACTGAAATAATTTAGTATAAAAATAAAAGTGTGTGTATAAAGTGTCACTTACATGACAAACACTGTATTGTAATTTGACCATAACTTAAAAATTATTTTACTAAAAATTAGCAAAATCCACTGTTTTTATACAGGTCATATTTTTTTAAATTAAAA
This sequence comes from Sinotaia quadrata, assembly GCA_028829895.1. Taxonomy (NCBI): domain Eukaryota; kingdom Metazoa; phylum Mollusca; class Gastropoda; order Architaenioglossa; family Viviparidae; genus Sinotaia; species Sinotaia quadrata. The sequence goes on along the minus strand of CM054183.1, from coordinate 30,039,040 downwards.
AATAAACAGGTCATATTTTTTTTTAAATTAAAAAATAAATGAAATACTTTTCATTATCAGAAATAATTTTGTTGTATACTGGAAGTAACTGTGTGTTTTGTATTAATCATTTCATGTTTGTCATATTATATAATTGATATTATTATTAATGTTGTTGAATTATTATTAATGAGCTGCTGATGAAGTGTTGTGGTCTTTGCACAATAGTTATGTAGCTAAAGAAGTGATATTCTGGTAACATTTGAAGTATGCTTTATGTCTAAGTATGTGTCAAATAGAGGGATTACATTTTTATAACATTTGAAGTATGCTTTATGTCTAAGTATGTATCAAATAGAGGGATTACATTTTTATAACATTTGAAGTATGCTTTATGTCTAAGTATGTATCAAATAGAGGGATTACATTTTTATAACATTTGTAGTATCCTTGAAGTCTTAATGAGTGCAGCAAATTGATTAAATTTTAAGTGGTGTGTGTATTGGTTAGTTTCAGTTATAGCAGTGTCAAACTAGTGGAAACCTGGAAAACAATGTACTATAAAAGACAATACAACTTTGACATTTTTTCCTCACCTGGACACGCCTCTACAATGTCTCGTAACTTCTGGATGCGGGACCGCACACCTGATTTTCGGAAAATGCCAACTGCATCCTGGGCGGTTCGGCGCAGATACCGCATGGCATAGAGGACGCACTGAGGGAGAGGCTGTCCTGTACGCTGTAGCATGACCGTCAGCGGGACACCAAACACGTTCCGGTCACTTAACTGTGGGGACTTGTTCCGCTTCATGAAGCGTGGTACGCTCCAAGACCATTGTGTGCGAGAAGCTGGTGAGCATTTTTCCATGATGGCTGTTAGTTTCAGCAGGGACAATTGGCGCAAGGGCAGCAACTGACACACAGACAAAACTTCCAACTGCAATTCACGACTTCCAATGCTTGGACGATGAGACTTTTGGAAACTGTGCCATCGTATTTTTTTCCTCTTTTGCTGACTAAACAAAAACACAGCACATTTTCATGTTGCATGCTTTAAAATTTAGATCTATTATAGTATATGACAATTTTGATAACAATGGAACAATAAGTTTAAATTTAGAAACTCAAAATGATGAATTATATTAAATTATTGCTTACCCGAGCAATGCAGAAAAAATTCCCAGTGAATATTCAATTTGATTTATACTGATTAAATGGCAAAATTTTCTGTTTCTTTACAAAGGATAGTTTATTATGAGTTCATGCCATTGTTTGGGAATTAATTTTTATTCAATTTCTGTGTTTGGGGAAAGTTCTTATTCATCTGAAATCGAAATCGTGTATATTATAATTTCCTGCATGTAAAAGTCAAACAGTTATTCCCTATTAAGTGCAAACGTTAGGTAACCAAGGAAATATTTTGGCTAACCAAAAAACATATCAACAGTAGATATGCACCATAAAATGATTTAACTAAAACTAGAGACAAATAATTTTACACACACACACACACACACACATACAAAGAACATTATTTTAGCAGGTAACTAGGCAGAAAAGGTAAACCAAACAATTGTCCACCAGCCAATTTTTTTTATTTTTTACTTTGAATAAGTTAGTTATTTTGAATACTAGCTTGTAAGACATTTGTGTGCTGCACTTCTGTTTTGTGAGAACATTTGAAAAATGCTGCATTTCTTTCTTCATTAAATGATAAAAAGAGAAATCTATAGAAACGTAAGAGCTAAAAATAGAAACTCTTGAGCTATCTAGATTCTTACCTTGATGTGCGAGTAAGTGAGGAACCAACACCAGAGTCACGACGCTCACGAACGTGCTCCAAAGAGTCATCTGGAGAAGCATCTGTCACTCCATCTCGTTCATCTCCATCACTGGAGTCGTGGAAAGATGTAGTTTGGCTGCACGCATCTCCATTGTCCAGAAGTGCCTCCAAAGAATCAACCATCTTTTCCCCCGACGAGGACATTGCTGAGTTGCAGCGTGTGGAAAAGGAGTGTGATCGACTTTCTGTTCCATTTTCTGGAAACAAAAGACGAGCTGCCCTGAGCCATACTGATGTAGGGGCTTAATGATATCACTCTTACATACAAGTCTTTAAATTATCTGAAATGTATTTACATCTGTAACATCTCTAAATGACCTGATGTAGAGGCTTAATGACATCACTCTTACATACAAGTCTTTAAATTATCTTAAATGTATTTACATAAGTGATCTAATTGTTTTAATAATAACATCTCTAAATGACCGCGATGATTACGTCCATTGTTTTTCAGGTGAATACTCACCAGTTATAAATAAATTTAGTAAGTTTCGGTTTAAATTTATAATTTTATTTTAGATCTGAACAGCTGAAGACACGTTTTTAAAAAGTTAAATGAAATCATTACCGTTTAATAAACAGGTCATTTTAAATATAGTCAAAATTTCCTTTCAGAAAATTTCATACACAGTAAAACAAACAACAAAACTGATAATGATATTTTATTAAATTAAAAATGATTTATATACAATTAAAACAGTCCTTAACAGAATTTTAAAACTTTTGATAGCAGATAATTTACTGAGTTAATCTGTGCTAAAATAGGCAAGAGAGAGAATAACGGGCTAAAATAGGCAATAAAGTTTGTTATAGTCTTGCTAAGCACAAGAGGCTTTTGAAGTATTAAGTAAAATCATCAAAGTATTTATGAGGAATGCTTGTTTTTGTGTGCGTCTCTTTTAGATCTATATACAAGTCCCTTTAAGAGGCCAAAATTTCACAGACCCTTATATTGCTGACCTTCGTGAAGTGAGGGCATCCATTGGAAGGGTCATTTCTGCTTTTATTTCTATTCCGTGCTTCTCGACATTCTGAGCTAGGAAGAAAGTTTAATTGATGGAAAAACTCCAAACCACTACACATCACGCAGGGACTCGAACTCCTACTCTTCTGCATGTAGTGGAGTACCGAGTCACGCTGTCTTCACCCTGCCTCCTGTTTTATTCATTTTTTCTTTCTCGAAATAACTTTGCTAGTAAGATCTACCGATCTGCCTCCTATTTTATTCATTTTTCTTTCTCGAAATAACTTTGTTTGTAAGATCTACCGATCTGCCTCCTGTTTTATTCATTTTTCTTTCTCGAAATAACTTTGCTTGTAAAGATCTACCGATCTAACGGTGCAAATTGAAAGACAGATCATTATAACTAACTTTATTTTTGAATTATAATTATGTGTACTAATATAACTAACCTTATTTTTGAATTATAATTAATGTGTACTAATTAGTTTGACATTCAGATTTAGTAAAAATGAATTTCTTGATTTTGCTCTACAGCGCACTATACATTCTCATGTGCTCGAGAGTGGCTGCCACTAAATCGGAGAGTCACTCTTAGCAACAGGAAGTTTGAAAACAAGTTTCTCCAAACATTAGTGTCAATTAACTTTGACCTACTGACATGAATCTGCAGGGCGTCTGTAAACATTACACTCGTACATCATATCAGAAGGCTGAATTTAAAAACTGATTTTATAAAAATCCCAGAAAAATGTATACAAGCAACTTCTTTTTTTTTTTTAAAACACTTTTCAAGAAGAAATCTTGCTTTAATCGCATCAATAAATGATAAACAATACTAAGTGTGTACTGACACTACTAGCATTATAAAATTATACTAATGATTAAAATATTATAATACTGAAATAAACATTTCTTTAACTGCCAATCCATTACTAAACATATATATATTTAAGGATAGCATATATAATAATGGTAAAATGCTAATTATTTCTTATTGACTGCTGGGATGTATAGTTAATTTTACTCCCTTATTAAAGAGAGGTATATTTGCATGTGGACTATCAATCATCAGGAAACCAGTTTCTAAAGAAAAGGGTCAATTTGTTTCTTTAAAAAAAAAATCATATATAGATCCATTCTTTATTGGCTTTAAGATTCTAGTTTTAGTAATCATAGTAATCTGGCTTTGCCAGTTCATTACTGTATTCTAAGAATTTAAAAAAAAAAACAACTGTCACAACATTTACAATTTAAAGGAGATATTCAACATTATCATTAAATATTTTTTCTTCTTTTTGCTAACAATGTTTTGCATACATCATAAATATTGATAAGATGCCCATGAAATTACTTGATTGCTGCAAAGAAAGTAGGACAATACTCTCATGATTGGTTGACTAACAAAACAGATTACAAACAAAATATGTAACATATTTGCAAACAACTACAAGCATTAATACACACCCACTCACAAACTCTTGCACCCAAATGTAACAAACTAGTTTGCAATGCAATAAACTTTTAAAAGAAAATATTTGATTCTCAGAATAAAATTTACTAGTGTCACATTAAATTCATGCAACTTTGCAAGTCAGAACAAAATTTACTAGTATCAGAAGAGAAAGTTAGTGATAATAAAACTATATAGGTAATGACTTGGTGCATAGAGAGACTATATGTTAATAGACGATGATTTATCAGAGAATAGAATGGAATGGAGGAAGCTGGTTGTCAGGTCAAAGGTCGGCAAGACTAAGGGATAGATAAATAGATTTGGTACATAGAGAGACTCTATGTTATTAGACAATGATTTGGTGCATAGAGAGACCTCTATATTAGTTGATATTCTGACATATATATATATATAAATGAGAGAGAGAGAGAGAATGTCACTGTACCAATAAATAATTTGACATCATGCAGAGAGAGAATATAGCTCTGTACCTGTAGATTAATTTGATATGATGCAGACAAAAAGAGAGGGACAGAGAGAGAATGTAACTGTTTGCCAGTGGATAATATAATATGATGCAGGGGGAGAGAGAATATAACTCTTTGCTAATAGATAATTTGATCTGATGCTCTGTCAGAGAGGGAGAGAGAAAGAAAATATAACTCTATGTCAGTGGATAATCCGATATGATGCAAAGAGAGAAAATATAAATCTTTGCCAATGGGTAATGTTTGACTGATTGTCTAGTTTCAGTTACACTTGGGTATAGCAGGTATGAATGGGATACTGACCTATCCCGAGTTAGAGCAGCTACAAAAGATCCAATACAGATGTATAATTATACTGAAAGAGCCAATACAGATAGTAGTTATCTTACAAAGAAATTCAGAACAAAAAAACCTCCAACTGTGTTAATCACTAAGAACAAAGCAGCTATCTTCCTGAGAGGAATTTCTTAGAATAAAGGAGACATCTTACAGAGAGAAAGCACTTAGAACAAAGGAGACATCTTACGGAGAGAAAGCACTGAGGACAAAGGAGACATCTTACGGAGAGAAAGCACTTAGAACAAAGGAGACATCTTTCAGAGAGAAAGCACTTAGAACAAAGGAGACATCTTACGGAGAGAAAGCACTGCAGAACAGTGTAAAGGTGAAATATCTTGGGATGATTATAAATATGGGATAGTTGCATACTCAGCCCTACTGGCAGAGACAGTGTAGCAACAGGGTGAATATTACTTGATATAATTAGTATTGCAGTTTTGCACAGACAGCCCTGATTTTTAAATGATGGCATCACTTGAAAGGCAGTTTAGAATGGCACTGAGTTAAGGTAAGTGTTCGAATGAGACTAACCCAGAACTCATTCCTTATAAGTTGCAGGAATTAGGGAAGAATGGGAAACATGTGCCACTGTTCACATCCCACAAATCTGTGTATGAACTGGTCTGTGCAGGAAGGTCAGACACCTCACTCTATTGAAACAACAGTATTAACACCAGAAACAGCATATACATATTTTCTTTTTTAAAAGTGATCCTAAAGAAATGACAAAAACTGAAAAATAAGAAGACCCTACATGTTAGGGATACACAAATCTGATTCTAAACTTTTTCTTAAAAGGGCTTTTCCATAAAACAGAGGTGCTAGATCAAAGTACTTTGTTAAGGAAACAAAATTATTTGTAAAGTATTCTTGCAATGTTGCATTTGCTTGTGTATAGCTTGTGTTCTCATATTTGTGAATATAAATATTATTGAATATTTATGTATCCAGCAGTCTTATTTACGCGAAATAAGGAAAGTTTAGATATCTAGGGGAGATTATTCTGTTACGAATATGTATATAACATACCCTCCCACAAAACCAATAAAGACTATTTTTTCATCATTGTGTTGTTCTTTTTAATTAATTAATGCAAATTTGTCAAGAAAGCAGTGCTAAAGTAGGAAATAATGCCACTTTTAAATTAAAATAACACAAGGCAGCATTACAAGAATAATTTTGAGTAAAAAAAAAAAAAAAGAATAATAAAGAAATATAAGTGCAAGATGCGAGATGCAAGTGCATGACTCCATAACTTCTAAAGTTAATGCACAGATTTTCACAATATTTGTGAACCCTTATCTTAAACTACATAATGAAGACACAAACATCACCAATCGTTGCCCACCTTGCTCTGTGAACAACAAATTTTCCTGCTGTTCCACTTTGGTAACTGTTAAATCGTTGTGGTTAGAACTGCTGACTGTATATTTTGTGTGAAGAGGCTGGTTAACCACATGCTCCTTATGAAGGGAACCGGTAACAGTATGTTGATGTGAATGGTTCATAATTTTTTCCTGAAGAGAAGAACCATTGATCATACTGTCTTTGTGTAGAGAATGGTTAACTACATGTTTATTATTATGGGAATGATTAACCACATGTTTGTTATGATGGGAATGGTTAACCGCATGCTTGTTATGAGGGGAACTGTTAACCACATGCTCATTCTGAAGGCAATGGTTAGCCACATTATGCTCATTATGATGGGAACGGTTTACCACATGTTCACTGTGACAAGAATGGTTAGCAACATTTTCATTATGATGAAGATGGTTAACCACATGCTTATTATGATGGGAACCATTAACCACACTGCTTTTGTGACGAGTATCAACGACTGCATAGTCATCGCAAGCAGGATTGGCAGGTGGATTCTCACCAGAAAGACTGGAACTATCCTGCTGCTGCAAGCTGCCATCACAAGAGGTAATGGCTTGATTCAATCTGCTGATGTCTTGGTACAAGTGTTGCAGGATGGCATCAAACTCACTCAAAGTGCTGGAGAAGGTATTGGCGTTCTTGACATCGACAGAACTAAAAGAAGCAGAAACATCCGATTCCAAAATGTTTGCAGTGCCAGCAGTGGTGGTGAACAGTCCCTCTGTCTGAACACCGTCCTCATTACGTCTCGCTCTTTCACTCTTTGCTCGACTGTCATGAGAGCCAAGACTTTGACTGCGCATTAAATTTCTCTTTCTAGGAGTACTATCAGCGCACTCACTGCCCTCTGCATAATGAGCTGTTCTAAGGGACAAAGCTGGTCCTGGCATGTTATCATAAACACTAACACGGTTACCTGGCCAGGTCCCGCCAATTCTTCCCTGACTTTGCCCTATAGGTGAGGTGCATCCAGGAGCACCTGGGCCCAGTGGTATGCATAACGTTTGAGGAGTACTGTGTTGTACTGCAAGCGTGTCTATGTACCCATTGTGCAGGTGACGTGGGAATTTTCCAGGTGTATGGTCCTGCGGCAAAAGAAAAATCTCCATCAGATTTGTATCACTGTGGTTCTTGCGTACAGAATCTAAGGAATTGGCACACGCTCTGAAGCTGTCTAGAAGTTGCGAGTGAGCCAGATAGTACTCACTGAGGGAGGATTCTGTCTGCATGGATCCAAAAGAACTGTCTGCTGAAAGATATGCTGGGGTAAACTCTGAGCTGAGGGGAGATTCCAACTCAGCAGCAACAGAAGAAGTGACATTTTTAGCTGCGGGTAACACTGTCGTGTCTGATAATGAGGTGGTTTGCTGGGTTGGGATGAAATTTCCTGAAGGGACAAACAAAGGCTTGGCGGATGGTGAGACGGGCGAAGATGTAGAATTAGGAGGACTTAAATCCACGCAGTTCAACAGCTGCAGTTTGGCACGCATAGTCTCTTGGTCCATCACCACTGGCCCACTAATATCTGTAGCATTTAGCAAAGGGGTTTTCTTTGACTTCTTTTTAAAGCTTTCCATCTTCTTTAAGGCACTTTTGAGGCGTTCACTTGCAGCCCGACGCAGTTTGGGACTAAACGAGAAAGTCGGGACTTGATGTCCCTGAACGGAATGGCCGTCAGATGTTGGTAAAATGTCTTTTGCAGGTGTGGAGTATGCCTGCTGATCAAGTACAGGTGCATGAGGCATTTTGGCATTCAGGACAGGGCTCTTATCAGGAGGAGAGCCAGTGTCCTCATCGGCCAGTAAACTGTCGTGGGACGTTGACAGCTTCAAGCTGTGCACATAATCGTCCACGTCTTTGCGTGACCAGCGCCGAACAGTCTTCTGATACTCCCACCGATCACTCAACGCACAGAGATCTTCATCGTCTGAGTCTTCATTAGAATGCTGCACACATACAGAGGTCAAGGGCATTATTTTTATTCTTAGCATGCGGCACACATGGTGGTTAGGGTTTTAATTTCGTTATTCGTCATTAACATGTTCACACACATAAGTCAAGGTTATTATTATAACTAAAGCAAGAAAAGAATCTGAGCATTATGTAATTAAAAGTGAACTTGTGCATTAATGAATGTTATTTCGCTGTAGTAATCTAACAGTGTTTAAAACAGACACCGCTTGTGATGAATACTTTGAAGCAGACAACTCGCTGTAATACAGAGTGAGATTTCAAGAATGGTCAAAATGATTAAAAGTTACAGGAAAGGATTATATGTTAATGACATGAATAGAGAGATGACAGCATATTAAAGACATGAATAGGGATGACAGTATATTAATGACAAAATCAGAGATGATAGTATATTGATGTTATGAACAGAGATGACAGCATATAAAAGAAATGAATAGAGATGACAGTATTTATGACAGGAATAGAGATGATATCATATTAATGACATGAATAGAGATGACAGTATATTGATGACATGAACAGTGATGATAGTTTATTAATGATATTAATGGAGATGACAGTATATTAGTGACATTAATAGAGGTGGCAGTATATTAATGACATGAACAGAGATTACAGTATATTTATGACATGAATAAAGATGATAGTATATTAATGACATGAAGAGAGATGACAGTATAATAATGACATGAATAGTGATGACAGTATATTAATGGAAGACAGCATATTAAAGTTCAATATAGGATTGTGTTACAGAATACAGTTCAAAGTTAATTGAAAATATGATTATGGCACCGAACAGGGTTTAGTACAAAAGGTTTTAGTACAAAATATTGAGGAAAGGATATAGTAGTAGATTATTGTCTGCAGTATAGGATTATAGATTTCAGAATAGGATTTTAGGTTTTAGTACAACATTATAGGTTACAGTACAAATTGGTGACCCGTCAAAACCGCGAACGACAAATGCGCGCCGACAAAACCGCGATGGACAAAAGCGCGCCGACAAAATCGCGCTCCTTGAAATCGACAAAATCGCGCCGACAAATGCGCGCCGACAAAATCGCGATAAACATCACCAAGTAAAGAATGCCAGGAAGTGTTATGTATGTTCGCTCTATTACGTAACTTCTTTTCATTACCTTTGTGTAAGGATTATTTGCACTCAGTATCTCTTAATATTGCTCTTTAAACAAAATTATTAAGATTAGATATATGCTTCATTCTTTTCATTACCTTTGTGTAAGGATTATTTGCACGTAGTATCTCTTAATATTGATCTTTATGGTAAAATTATTCAGATTTGATGTATGCTTCATTCTTTTCATTGCCTTATTTTGAGGATTATTTGCACTCTGTATCTCTTAACATTGCTTTGTGTATCGTAATATTGATATCTACGTAGGTTATTATTACATTCTTGTACGATTTAACATGTATCATCGCGATTTTGTCGATCGCGATTTTGTCGGCGCGATTTTGTCGGCGCGATTTTGTCGGCGCGATTTTGTCGGCGCGATTTTGTCGTCGCGATTTTGTCCATCGCGGTTTTGTCGGCGCGCATTTGTCGTTCGCGGTTTTGTCGGTGAACCGTACAAATTGACAGCATCCTGGACAATCTGAAGTCAAAAACAAAGGTTTATATTAAAAGAGACACACATCTTAAACTGCTATTTACACAGGTAACGTCAAGAAACAATAACCTAAAATGAGTATGGTTATTTCCAATTGATTTTAGAATTGGTTATCTTAATTCTACTTTTAAATGATCTGTCGAAAAAAAACCCACCTATTTAAATCTTAAGTTCTGCAAAATATTTACTCTACTCAAGTGAGTCAAAGAATCAAATTCTCCAATGCTGACGTACGATTACAATTTAGTGAATTAAAATCTTCCCGCCTGGATATACACATTTAGTGCTGATTGAGTCAATGACCACACTGCTTGAATTACAGTGTTAGTGCTGATTGAGTCAATGACCACACTGCTTGAATTACAGTGTTAGTGCTGATTGAGTCAATGACTACAGCGCTTGAAATACAGTGTTAGTGCTGATTTCGTCAATGACCACAGCGCTATCCATTTAGAGCTGATTGCGCCAATGACCATACTGCTTGAAATACAGTATTAGGGCTGATTGCGTCAATGACTACACCAAAGTACAGATGACAAATGAGAAATCCAGTCAGTGAAATAAGTTAGCAAGCTGTGACCACGGGGAATTAAATAGCGCTCCTCGTTTTCCGCACACAGTGACTGACAATGTACTGCAAAACTGGAAAACAGCCATACACCAGATGGTAAAAGACAGCAGCAATGCACCATAGGGTAAAAGACAGCAGTACTGCATCATAGGGTAAAAGATAGCAGTACTGCATCACAGGGTAAAAGACAGCAGTACTGCATCATAGGGTAAAAGACAACAGTACTGCATCATATTCATAGGGTAAAAGATAGCAGTACTGCATCATAGGGTAAAAGATAGCAGTACTGCACCATAGGGTAAAAGATAGCAGTACTGCATCATAGGGTAAAATATAACTGTACTGCATCATAGGGTAAAAGATAGCAGTACTGCACAGCACGGAAATAATTAGAGCCCTCCACCATATTTTTAAGTAAAACAAAACAAGACAGCAGTACACCATAAAAAAAAATACGATGAAGTTGATTAAAGCTGACACAGCCTAAGTAAGGGTAAGGGTACATTCGTCCTGTTACGAAACTATTCACAACATCATCCATTATAAGTATCAGTCCTACTGCACAGGAAAGTTACTGGAAAGTCATATATAAGTATATTCGCTAGCTGTTCAATACTATCAGCTGCATACTGTAACACATAGAATGAACGAAGGCCGACACTAAACTGAACAGGTGAGGTGTGTCTTGGTTCATAAATCCAGAGCAACCCAATACACCGCTAGCCACTGAGTTCTATATTTCGTTATACCAAAGTTGCTAGCTGGTTAATTTTAGCATAATAATTATACGACATCTAATATGCAATGCTCGAGACCATGCTAGATAAAACCATCACCGAACTACCACTACCACCACACCCCACATACGATCAGACCCAGGGGTACTTAGGTGACAGCACCGGATGCGATCTGAATACAACAAAGATAAGGTCCCTTCATCCTCAACTGTTATCAGCATAGTTATCACCCGGACAAGACTATTTTGGTGCGCGTTCTGCTAAAGGCTAGCCCAACTTATCCAAGCCGCTGCCCGCCCGCCGGCGCATCTCGACTTGACACGAGACTAATTGCAGGTGGAACCCAGTTCATTTTTTGTGATTAATGAGTACAGGAAACACAAACAGGACTGAAATATTATGTCAGTTCTGTATCTATGGCAACGACTGACTTGCAAAATGAATCCCTGTAATGCTGAAGCATCTCGTTGAGTCCTGCCGTGGTTATGACAACGCGTCAAATCTTCGGGTGCGTGCCTGTGCAGTTATCATTCGCTGCCCTTGTAGCCGTGTCGAAAACGGCAGAGAATTCTAGGATACGCCAGTCTGTCTCTCTTGGCACCAGCTGAGTCGCCTAGTCTTGACTGCTTGCTCTCTTGTAACAAGCGACGGAGTTCTCGGGTTACCGTCCCAGCATCCCTTGGTTGCGAGTTCAGTTGACTTTTGGCAAGACATTTTCAATCCCTTGCCTGCGATAGCGACGAGTTTGTTTTGTCTTAGGAGTGCGCCGGTGGTGTCCCCTTTGTTGACGTTCTGACAGCTAGTCAAGTTAACGCCGTCTCGAAGCCAGAGAGTGTTAATTGTAACCGAGATTTTTCGTTTGATTCATGCCCTCTGGCATCCTCTACAAAATGACGATAAATAACAGCTCACCTTGCCTGAGTTAACCCACTAAATCAGAGGGCAAATAGTGAAACATCGGTTTGAAGAGATTATAATGCTTTTTGTTTCTAAAATCTCGGCCCCACGATACAATTCATCCGAGAGGAAGAGGTGGGGTCAGAGGAAGGGGGAAGTCGGGGTGGGAAGTATATTTAAAAAACTAGATTTGTAGTTAGTTTCCGAAACTTTCACTCACAGCTTCACCCCTTCTCTAACGGCTAAGTGCGAATATTTGCGGCACTAGAACAAAATAATGTGTTAATGGGTTCGGCTAGGGAAATTAAAAAAATAATAATAAATAGATCTAGTTTTATTTATTATTTTTTTTTTTTACAAATATTATGTTTTCCACAAACCGGTAAAGTTAACAAGTTTAACCTATCTTCCGATTGCCCCTCTTTTAAAGTGGGGGGGGGGGAGGGGAGTAGTTTCTCTTTCTTGAGTGGTTTATGATTAAATTAGATACACTCCAATTTTAGTCTGTCTGTAAACTAGACAATTCAAAAACTGGGTTTCCGCAAATCTGGGTGTGACCGCAGAACGCGTTGACATGAGTAGTCAAGGGCGTATAACCGAAAACAACTTGTTCTTGTAATTAAATATCCAGACCTAACGTGTTCGCCCGACGAAGAGAACTAGATATTTGAGAACAAGAGAAGCAATGTTACTCGCCTGTGTGTGTGTGTGTGTGTGTGTGTGTGTGTGTGTGTGTGTGTGTGTGTGTGTGTGTGTGTGTGTGTGTGTGTGCCTAATGTGACCTACATGTAATTCTAGTTTCAGAATTAAAAAAAATACAGCCAACACTGAAGGCGTAAAGTATACTTTTGAAATTAAAAACCCCCATCAGATTACAAACAGGCGATCTAGCCATACCGCAACAAAATAAATGTCCGAAGATATGGATTAAAAAAAATAATAATAATACTACAAATGTTAAATAACCAACGTACCGTACGGTACATTCGTGAACAGCATTCCATGAATGAAACTAATTGTTTGGAATGCAGCAACGTTGCTGGTCCCATTGGAGTCCCAGGTGTTGCAGTCACTTCTGACAGTTGCTGACAAGTCGGACAGGCAAAGAGTGAATTGTGTCACCTAGGGATGACCCAAACCTGGCCTCAGCAAAACCGATCGTCTTCTCAGCACTTTCGCCATTGCCGCGTGCGTGCTTATACTACTTACGTTGCCATCTCGTGACCATGACCAAAAACAGGGCTGTCGAGATGCGCGGCCTTAGTCCGTACTAGAGCAGCCGTCTGCCTCAAAACTCGTCGCGATCACTGACGACACTCAAAGCGAGACAGTCTGCGACTTGGGACTTGTCGTGCCGTTTCTCCTTGATCTTGCGGCTATCACCAGAAATCCCCCCCGCATGCGCTTTCTTTTCTTGGAGGTCTTTGCATTGCTGGCATTTTCCTTACCTGTCACGCGCTCTCTGCCTCTGCACCCATTGCTGTATGCGGCGGTCGTCGGCACAAAATACTTTCGGCCGTGACACGCGTTGACGTACTGTTTTACAAGCGCCAATCAGGCGATGGATCGGGCCTTCGCTTGTCGAACGAGATTTTGTTGCGTGTTTGCACCAGTGATTTCATATGCGCTCGCACACACACACATACACCACTATTACGCATACGTAGGCACAAATCATGCGTTTTCCACTTTCCCCCACCCCCGCCCAACAGTTCAACGTTGCCCGTTAGTCACTGGCGCACCGATGAGAGTCCGCATAAACTGACTGAGAATAAGCTTGTGTACATGCATTATACATGCACGTGCTGTTGTTTAGCGAATAGTTCGCCAATACTGCCCTCTGAACTCTGCACGCCCACGATGGATATTGCTGTTGTTCGCGTGACGTGTACATTTTAAGTTCGCAGGGTCGTACAGCTATAACATGTGCTCTGTGGCCCGGCCCCGCCCCTCCCCGCGTAAACAAACTTAAGTGTCGTTCCTTCCCTCCTCGATCCACCACCCAGCCTTGACCACCCTCCATCTTTGACGCTTCTTCTAGTCACTGATGCAAGCCTGGCGTAGCAACAGATGGCCACTTTAGTCTCAAGATGGCCCCGCCCCTGCATACCATGCTCCCGCTCTGCATTCACAGTCGTACGCACGCTGTCACCAGAGACACGCTTCGCCTCTACTACAAAGCACGTGACATCCATATCTTCCAAATAAGGCCACTTTCGACAGCGTGTAAAGCTGGTCATCTACACTGGCAGTGATTGGCCGGAACGGATGTATGCAGCACAAGATGAGTGGGTCATGGCTCGCAAAGTGACCTCCCTTGGCAGTCACGCTCGGATGGTGTTACAGTTTCGATGCGGACTGATTTGGACCAGGTTGGCGGTAACTGTTTTACTGTTAGCGTCGGGGAGCTAAAATTTACATGTCAATCCTGCCACTCCATTCCCAATATGGCCTGCTGTGGTCAGCAGTCCACTAGAAAGAATGACGTCACTGCTTATTTAGAAAGTGAAATTTTTGTATAACACTTTGAAGGGCAAAGCCAAAGTGTAATAACGAATCCAATGCAAAACTAATATTGATGTCATAGTTGCTAAGCAACAAAGAACTTCTTAACTGTTCATTTGTCGAAAAGAATTTCAGTTTCATTTCAACCATAACAAAATAAAAGCCTGCTTTTAGGATACTTAATTTTGCCGACTGTTTTCCATGTGTATTCAGCAAAGAACGCCGTTCATGCTTTAATTTTTTCGGTGGTACTCTCCAAAGGATGCAGGAAGCCTTTTATCTGGGATATTATCAGCTTTGGTGGTCCTCTGGAGAGTCTTCCTCTCCTCACTTGTTTCTGGAGAGGGGTGAGGGTGGCTGCTTGGAGCGTGGTGGTGATAGACTCATGGAGCGGTTGTCGTGTGGAGCAGTGGCTCGCTGAAGGGCGCTGGAGGAAATATTTATTTTTTTTTATTATTTATATTTCTCTCTTTCTCCTTTTTAAAGGAAAAGTGTGCCTCTTATTGGGGGAAGGGGTGTTGGTTGCGGGTGAGTGTGGATTGTAATCAGATGCTTTATGCGGAGGTGTCTATAAATAGTTTACCTACGAGGCACTTAGAAAAAATTGCAACTACACTGAGTATATCAACAGGCTGACTTACTTCTACTGCATTAAGAGACTGATTACATCACTGACAACATCAATTGACCGATTATATAATACACAGAGTACATCAGCAGATTGACTATATCATCCACTGACTACATCAACAGATTGGTTATATCATCCACAGAGTACATCAGTAGATTGACTATATCATCCACTGACTACAACAGCCTGTCTACACCCATAAGCGATGGTACCAATACGCAAGCACATATCCTGGCCAAATGATCTGTAAAGCGATTGAAGCTGCTTCAGCGACAATGATCAGTGGACCAAGAACTAACAACAAATCCGAAAGTAAAATGCCTCTGAACACCCACTTTGCAATTTGACCTTGTTTGCTGCAGTGAGATTTTTCTATTCTTCAAAGAACCCTGTGTCTGAACCATGGACCTTCCTCTGTGTTCTATATTTGTACACTGGGCCCTCTATGTTCTATATTTGTACACTGGGCCCTCTGTGTTCTATATTTGTACACTGGGCCTTCTGTGTTCTATATTTGTACACTGGACCCTCTGTGTTCCATATTTGTACACTGGACAGTCTGTGTTCTATATTATACACTGGACCCTCTGTTCCATATTTGTACACTGGGCCCTCTGTGTTCTATATTTGTACACTGGACCCTCTGTGTTCTATATTTGTACACAGGACCCTCTGTATTCTATATTTGTACACTGGGCCCTCTCTTGTGCACTTGGATCTGCTAATCTGTTTCGGGACACTAAATTCTAAATGAACCAGAAGATCCTGTGTTACTTTTATTCTTATTTAGTTTCTCTCTGTTTGTTTTGTCTAGTTTCCATTTCGTTTTGGATAGTTAAATGACCATAGAATATAAATGTGAGAGTTGTCTGGTTTCCATTTCGTTTTGGATAGTTAAACGTGAGTGGACAGAGACCAATGACCGAGACTGAGTTGTGGACCACTGACAGAATATATCTGAACCACAATCAGCCAGCTAACTCCAGACAGTCACCTAATAAATAGGCAAAACTCCATTCAATCAGCTAACAGGCAAAACTCCAGTCAATCATCCAACAGGCTAAACTACAGGTTACTTTCCCCTGAACACAGTCCGTGAAGAGTTAACATTTTTCTCCTCGTAGAACTATAGATATCGATATGTACTGGTATCGTACTATAAATAGAACTCACTTAAGAAACGTTTTACATGAAAATGTAAAATGCCCTTCCCACCACCACCAACAAAAACAAAACAATAAAAAACTAGCTATCTAGTGCTTTTTAAAATAATTATATCGGTTGCGAGCTTGGCTAATAAATTACGCATTAGTCGTTAAGTGTAACTGCAGCCATCTGGACAATATACAGAGTTATGTATAGTTTGAGAGCACCTGAACTGAGATATAATTTATTCCTCTACAATGTCGGTTAAGTTGCATATGTATTAATACTACAAATATAAATCGGATTGTTAAGTATTTTTAAACGGCATTTTGCATTATTAGCTATTTATTTATTTATAATTCAGTACTTATGACCCACATCGCCTATTTATTTATTTATAATTCAGCACTTATGACCCACACCGCCTATTTATTTATTTATTTATTTATAATTCAGCACTTATGACCCACGCCGCCTATTTATTTATTTATTTATTTATAATTCAGCACTTATGACCCATACCGCCTTTCCATTTTTTTCTTGCTCATTAATAATTAATCGACTAATGAGAAAATTCTTCTGTTGAGCAACTTTTCTGTTTCTCGTCGACAATGCGAAAGTGTACATTAAATAATTTTAGACCCTTTCTGATATTTTATGTAGGAAAATTTGTATTCTTCTGTGCAAGTTATTTATGATGACAACCATGCGATTTATTTCTCTGCATTTTGCTGTGCCTCTCAGAAGATAGTGATTATGTTATGGACAGTTGTGTCCCCTTGTATATAGGCCTTATAATAATAATAGTTCCCATTATCAAACTATCAACTTTCTCTGTTACAACGAGATGGGACATGCATTTGAGCGTTTTTTTAAAAAGCTGGACTAGGAGAAAGATTATAATTTCTTGAAGGAGTACACCAAGAAATGTTATTTAAAATGGAAAGAAAGATTATAATTTCTTAAAGGAGTACATCAAGAAATGTTATTTAAAGCGGCAAGAAAGCATTACTGGTAGTTAAGAGGAATAACTCTTACAATGTCCAGGTTGGCTAGGCTAATAGTCTCGACACTCCTTCGCATTGTAGGACAAAATGAAACCTATACATTATTATTATTGGAATCCGATGGACTTCAACGGATTAAGCAAATTGCAATCAAATGTAAAACAGTCATTAAGAAGAAAAATTATACTGGTGATAAAAACAAAATGGCAGCCTCTTGCGTCACGCTACTCTTTGCAAACATCCCACCAAATAAAAACAACAAAATTCATCCAAACTTACACTCACGCACTCTTTCTCTCTCTCTCTCTCATACACATACACACTCACCGTTTTTCGTGGTTGAGCGTCAATCTTCATCACAGCGCATGTATTTAAGATGTTTAAACGCCTGGAAAAAACACACAAACACGCTGGTCACGTAACGACTAGGCAAGTGAACACCACACACACACACACATGCCTGTATAAAGTAATAGTAATGACACGTGCTATGACGTGGCTAATCAAGTCTATACCATTACTAATGAAAATCAGACACACGTAATCTTGGCAAACCGGTTCTATTTATTCATTCATTTTAGAAGCAAATAATATATGTTGCTATTACTGGTCAATTGTGTATACATGAGAGAGAGAACATACACACATGTAGTGTGACGTAGTACAATGCAGAACTCGATAGGCTACCGAACACGTCCTCGCAACCGGGACACACCTGACACGGCTGTAAACCTGAACGAATTACCTGATACCTCCCTGTGTAAATATGGCAGGTTGCTCTGTGGTCCTGACACTGCCGCATCGGTTAGTACACACAGCCGTGCAGGGAGGTAGCCACGTCACACAGTCTTTCGGTGCACACTACCGTCGTTAGTCCGCATCAGTCAACACATAAGCTGTGCATGCTGGTGAGCACGTGACACAGGGAAAAACAACATCCACATTGTGCCAAACAAGAATGTTGGCGGACTAGTACACATCGTGCGACCCACAAATGCGACAGTACCGTGTTCTGTGGGATAAGATTCCAAACCCTCTCCTCATCTTGTAAATCGCAAATTAACGTGTCCTGCTATCACCTGTTTCAGGTTCTCAACCGTAACTTGGACTAAAAAAAAAATGTTTCTCTTGAGTTTGGTGTTCGAAGGCTTCTAGTTCACACTCCTTATTTGGACTGAATCGGAAGAATGTCTTTTATTACAGCCTTACTAATTTTGAAGATTTGTCGATGAAGAATCGGAAGAATGTCTTTTCAAATTACAGCCTTACTAATTTTGAAGATTTGTCGATGAAGAATCGGAAGAATGTCTTTTCAAATTACAGCCTTACTAATTTTGAAGATTTGTCGATGAAGAATCGGAAGAATGTCTTTTCAAATTACAGCCTTACTAATTTTGAAGAGGGTGATGTCGATGATTTGTCCAATGCACAAATGTCTTTAATATGCTGCTAACAATCTGAGAGAAAAACCGGAAGTTTGTCTTACAACTGATGCTAGCGAGATATAATTTTGCTGCCTGGAATACGTATTCATTTTACTTCTAGCTGGCAGTATTAATTAATTTTTTCCTGAAATACGTATTCATTTTACTTCTAGCTGGCAGTATTAATTAATTTTTTCCTGGAATACGTATTCATTTTACTTCTAGCTGGCAGTATTAATTTTTTTTTTAAAGCAAGATCTTACGACCTTTCCCCGACAACTTAACTCACCTCGAGATCAGTGTGCCTGCAGCTAAATTACACGTGTCCACTCACCCGCAACCACCCAGCAACCCACTCACCCATCTCGACCAAAACCGACATTTATAAGAGCAAATATTAACGTCCCGTGTCATTAATTGCTGATTTTCATCCGCAGCCAGAAACATTCTAACCTCGATAAGGTATTAACATCACATTAGCCCCACAGTCAAACGAGTCCGGGGAACTTGTGGGGGCAATAACTAGGAGACCGAATTTGACACGCAGTGACGTAGACGATGACTGTAGGTGGGAAGCGTCGGAGCAGCACCATTGGTTGTCTCCCTTTAACGCAACTTCAACTCAGACTTCGAGAGACAGTTCTGCCAGGGGTTGGGGTGGGGCGTTATTTGGTGAAGCTGAAAAGGAAGGCGTAGAGCGAAAGTATCCGGAATGAAATAATCTACGCTCGTGACATGGGTGTATTGAAATAATATATCCATGGTCACGTGGGCTTGATTTGTGAAGTGAGACATGGCCGTTGGGGCTATTTCTTTCCGAGTTAAGCAGTGATATATCTAGAGTTCTAGACAAAGTACTCGTGTGGTTTTAACGCTGCTCTGGTACTCACGCGCTGTACCGACCTGGCACAGCTATAGTAGGCATATATATCTACTCTGATAAGTATGTCTGAAGTATAGTAACTTCTAGACGAGTTTCCCTGTGGTCAAATTACAAGCACCCCTTTAAATACATTAGTGCCATACCATAGTCTGGTACGTGTGGATAATACCCGAACTAGTCTTGTACGTCCCTGACGTCACAGATGCGAAATAAATCGAAGCAAGCATACACTTTAATCTACTGATAATACACTGCCATTTTGTTTGAACTTCAAGGTGTTTTTAAAGAACTGCTATTTTGTTTGAACTTCAAGGTGTTTTTAAAGAACTGTTACTAATTTTGCCCTTTCTGATTACGTTAAAGATATTTATTATTTATTTATTACTGAATTTTAGTAATTATTTATTTATTATGAATTTGCAACAAACACAGCAAAAACAAAACACATATATTCGATGTTAGATTATGAAAGTTGCGCAATTATTTTTTTAAACAAGTCACTCCATTACGTCAACTTGACTTAGCCCACGATCTGGCCACACACACACTGCTTTATGTATGGCGTATCGTCAGTTGACCTGAGTACATTCTTTAGATACCTAAGTTGTGTGCAGTGGGTAAATCGATATAATCTAAACCCAGAGAAGTAAGTCGCTATAATCTGAAGATCTACGCTCAAAAAGTGCGAAAGCAAGGGAGATTACTACCATATACCGATCCTGAAGTCGAGTGAGAAAGGATAAGGGAGAGAGTGTGTGTGTGTGTGTGTGTGGACGGGGGCACTGACCAAGGGTTGTACAGGGCAACAGGAATAATAGGACTCGTTGTTCAGAACTTTGGGAGGATTCCACGTCTGCTTTTAACTTTCAGTGATTTTTGCAGACGGGGCCGAAATTTATATCCTGGAACGGAAAGAGTGCAAAGGGAGGAGAGAGGTAAAGTCCGAGTGTTTGTGGTTTGTCTTATTCCCGGACAATTTCCCCCTATTGCCAGGAGATCTTTAACGTGCGCGGCCTACAGCACACGGAACCTAGTTTATAGTGCCACCCGAAGGACTGGAAATCAGGTCAGTCACCTCACTCGGGTTGAAAGGGTTGGGGATGATTAAGGATCACCCATATTTTTTTCACCCCGAACTGAGATTGAATCCCGGTCAATTGAACGTTACCATCTGCGCCACCGCCATGTCCCTGAGTCACAGTTTTCACAAGATGTCCTTTCAAATTTTGTGACAGCTTGTGCAAGTAGAGAGGGCGCCCAGCTCCCTAACGGTCCAGCAAAGAGTGAAGTTGCGAGTCCCATTTTGTAAAATGAAGTTACGTGTCCCATTTCGTAAAGTGAAGTACGTGTCCCATTTCGTAAAATGAAGTTGCGTGTCCCATTTCGTAAAGTGAAGTTTCGCATACTTGTAATCATGCAACAGGGAACATGTTCAAGCCTACATGTTTGTGCAACATGATGATAACCATGACTAACCTTGCGCCAAGAAATGAAGTAGTCACAATGTAAATCAATAACTCACTCTGAAGTGAAAAATAAACTCAATACATTAACATAATATGAAATAAAATTACGAGACATTAAAACACCGTGAAGTCAAACAATCACAATACGAGACGGGAGATGAATTAGAAAGTTGAACAACCCTAGTACGAGATATAAAACGAATTTTGATAAAGCCAAACTGCCATAAAACGATAGAAGAAACGAATTATAATGTCGAGTGGCCACAATGAGAGACATTAATACACAGTGAAGTCAAACATTTACAAAACGAGACATTAAAACAGTGTGAAGTCAAACAGTAACAACATGAGATATTAATACACTGTGAAGTCAAACAAACAATCACTATGCAAGATATGAATACACTGTGAAGTCAAACAGTCACAATAAGAGACATTAAAACACTGTGAAGTCAAACAGTCTTTGTGCGAGGTATAAATCAATTGAGAAGTCTGTCACAATACTAGACATTACTACACTGAAGTCTTGAAATGAATTTTTAAATCGAACAGCCACAACGGGAGACATGGAATGGTAAAATCGAAAAGCTACAATTCGAGGCGTGAAATGATTTTAAAATGAATAATTGAAATAAAGACAAATTATCATGATGTGCAAACACCTAAAGTCCCTGCAAATGATCCTATTACAAACACTTCTATGTGATCTTTGTGGTCAAATAATTCTCGTTCTACTATTCTATGGATTCTAATGCAGTTTCTGTGTCCAAGTCAGAATGCTCTTAGACGATTTTGTACTGTTGTTACCATTTGACGATTGTCAAAGGAAGTGGGGTGTTTTTATTTTTATTTTACAATGGTGAGTCTTTCATTCAGGAAACAATTAACGACTCCATATAAAAATAATGAAGACTGGAGTCCAAAGATCATCATTAAGTTAGGTAACTCACGATCGCAATGTGAGCGTTTTGCTGACCCACTTTCAAAGAATGAATTTTGTTATTAATTTGATGAAAGAACTTTTCGCCAGTAAATTTTTAATTTCAAGTGAAACGTATTATCGCTAGTAAAATTTCAATTTCAAGTCAAATATCTTATAGCCAGTAAAATTTCAATTTCCAGTGAAATGTGTTATCAACAGAATAATTTCAGTTTCCAGAGAAATGCTTAATCGACAGTAAAATGTTTAATTAACAGTATAATTTCAATTTCAAAGTGAAATGTTTTATGAACAGTATAATTTCATTTTCCAGTGAAATGTTTTATGAACAGTATAATTTCATTTTCCAGTGAAATGTTTTATGAACAGTATAATTTCATTTTCCAGTGAAATGTTTTATGAACAGTATATACCACATTTAATCATTAGTAGTGATGAACAGACCTCGCGACGTGCTAATTACCCCCATCCATCCCCCCCCCCACACACACACACCTCAGACCCGTTATGAATTAAGTTATCAGAAGAGGTGACGGGTGGCGAGGATGAAAAAAAAAAGCGAACTCAAGTAACCTTTCTGCTTTCAACGTTCTAAGTTCGAGTCTGGCCAAGAACGACATTCGTAATTAACAACTTCGGTTGTCAGTGAGTAAAGTTTGTGCGCGCGTGTGTCTGATTCGCAGATTAAATCTAGTCAACAGCTGTTGGTGCTTGATGATGTCACTGACTAATTAAGTGTGACTTACCACTTACCCTCCCCACCTCTTCAACCCACATTCACGCTTCCATCTCAAACAATTCGTGACGGTTTTTGCAAGTTTGCTGGAAATATTACTTGCAACAATCTAATGTTCTTAAAATTTTAGTGTGAAGGCATCTTTACTTGAATTTCAAGTTCGGTTACAGGCAGCACTACTTGAATTTAAAGGACTTCAACTCTCGGTTTTGGATAGCAACACTTTAATAATTAGTTCTTAAACTTTCGGTTACAGGCAGCACTACTTGAATTTAAAGGACTTCAACTCTCGGTTTTGGATAGCAACACTTTAATAATTAGTTCTTAAACTTTTCATATTAAAGGTATCATTACTTTATAGTGAAGGTCTTAAAACGTTCGTGTTAATACATGCTGTTCTTTAGTGCTAACGCCTTTTGTATTAAAGTAACTAAATAATATCAAGTTTTAAACTTGTGGTGCTGACATTGACTACTTTACAGTAGACATCTTCTGCGTTAAAGGCTATTGTACTTTCCCTTAAACTGTGGTACTTACACTTTTCATCTTAAAGGTAACAGTATTTCAATCTAAAGGCCCATCCTTTCATCTTTCGCGTTAAAAGTAGCCACACGATACTGTGAACTTCTTACGTCTTTCGTATTAAATGTAGTGGGGCTGTGCTTTGACAGTTCTTACGTCTTTCGTATTAAATGTAGTGGGGCTGTGCTTTGACAGTTCTTACGTCTTTCGTATTAAATGTAGTGGGGCTGTGCTTTGACAGTTCTTACGTCTTTCGTATTAAATGTAGTGGGGCTGTGCTTTGACACTTCTTACGTCTTTCGTATTAAATGTAGTGGGGCTGTACTTTGACAATTCTTACGTCTTTCGTATTAAATGTAGCGGGACTGTGCTTTGACAATTCTCTCATCCTTCGTATTAAATGTAGCGGGACTGTGCTTTGACAATTCTTACAGTTTCAAAGACATGTGGCACTTGAGCTGTCTTTAATTCGTCATTTATTCAAATTAGTGATAAGTTCTGATGCGAGAATGCAACTAACCATATGACACTCTAAATGTCTTTAATCAGTGCTTGAGTTTTACTGGGGGGAAAAAACTAGTTTGAAGTGAGACAGTGGGGTTATTTTTAAATGATCTAAACATTGGACCTGATAGCGTTATGAGCTGATGATGGTTGGACCTAATACCATTAACTGACTTTATGAGCTTATAGTCATATAGTGGGACAGCGTTATTCATGTACTGACAACAAAGTGCTACCCTGCATGGGTCTTAAATACTGGTGGCGTTTACTGTTCTGTAAAAAATACTTTACACTGTTAAGTGTTTCGAAAACTAATTATGTTTATTGTTGGACAATATATGTGGCATTTTTCAACTTTATTAACTACTTTAAACTACGCAACTTTCTAAGTACAGTATGTGCAACGTTAAAACGATTGGAACTTGAAAAAAAACGAGCACAACTTTTGTCTTAACTATAGTGTTTTCTTGAACTTTGTACAGCACTCATGAAACTTACTTAATGACCCCATCAGTGTACGTTTACTTCTTTTGCGTCTGTAATTTTCAACTGCCAGTTAAGATATCTGACTCGGGAAAACATCCCATCTGTCTTTCGCATGATCGCAAAGTCGCTCTCGGCAACTCTCGGTTTTAATGATCTAGTTTCATTACAGAGACGTCTTTAGTCACGTACTTCACAGGGGAAAAAAACGAGAAAAAAAATTCTTAACAGAAAAATATAATAATAAATTATATATTTTAAAAAATATTTAAAACAAATACGATAATTGGTTTATTATATAGCCTTATTATAATAATTGGTTGTGGATCCTTGCCATTAAAGGTTAGACACCTCTGTCTTAAAGTGATAAATTTATTCTGAAATATTAACGAGATAAACCAAGACTGAAACTTTATTAAGATAAGCCAAGATGATAAACTTAACGTAATAAACAAAGATATTAATCATACCCAGCATTTACTAAAACTGATTTGTGTTAATACATTTAAAAAAAAACAACGAAACAAGTTACCATAGCAACGTACTTTAACATGCTGCTTAACTAATTATAATATCTGACCTCTTAAATATTTTTAATTACTAATATGTTACTGGACGTGTTGTGTGCGCACATGCGTAAAACTGACAACAAACCAAAACACACTGACAACAAATCAACACACAGTAACAACAAACCAAAACACAGTGACAACAAATCAAAACACACCGACAACAAACCAAAACACACTGACAACAACCCACAGCACACTGACAACCCACAGCACACTGACAAGGACAGTCAGAAACATGGATAAAAGAAAAGGGAAGTGAACAATACGTATTTATAAATCAATAATACTTCCTAATCAATACGCACTTAATAATCAATATCCTTCAAAGCAATGGGTAATGAGATTCACTAGTTGAAAGTAAAATATTTTACATCGCATTATGCAGGCTTGTTAATCAGACGAGAGCACACTAGCTGACAAATATTCGCACAGACAATTAACAGAGACAGACAGACGAGATGTATGTTCTTCCCTATGCAAACAGTTTTATGTTTGTTGTGTCTAATTAATATGGATTCCTAATCAATATGCAGGCTTCTGACATGTGGATAATAAGCCGCATTAGACGTGAGTCCAAGATTTTTCTAATTTTCGTCATACGTGGTAGGCTTGATAGTCAAGTACAACAACAACAACCAAAAAATCCAAACCATTAACAGATATTACCACACAAAAAGAGAAAAGTGAGGCATGCAGATAGATAGATAGATAGATTAATAGATGTCCCTACCCAAGTGGACAACACTGCCTTAGTTTGTTGTCTCCGTAAGACAACTGCACGGCAAGCAATCGTCCAGTGTTGTACAAAAACTGTCCAGTCACCAGCGAACCCAGTCACCAGCGAACCCAATCGCAGCATACCAGATATATGCACCACATCGCACTGCACATATACTCCACTTTCCTACCAAATCCGGGACGGTTGCGTTCCCCATATTCGATAGTCGGTGCACCGTTTTACAAATGTATCTCTAAATGTCGTCCTTGGCCTTGCTTAACAGACCAGAATCCGTAAACCTAATCACTTCCCAGAAACGAAATCGGAATCAGTAAATTCATAGTGTTGAAATAACACGAGTCAACAGTAACCCTCCTATGTAAGTCTGTCACGATGGATCGGTTGCTATGCAACTGCACTCGGTAATAATTATTCAGCTGTCGAGGTCACGTGGTCGACAGGCGACGCCGTGCTTCAGTGGGGCGTGATTCACCAAAGGGCCCAGTGAGTCAAGCGTTCGACGCCTCAACAAACAATGTACTAACTCCGGATGGTCTCCACAACCTGTTTTTGTGGGGGGCGGCGGGTGGGGGCGGGGTGGGGTGGGGAGCTCACGTCAATTAACACGCACCACGCGATAATGAAAGCAGCTTTTCTCTTCCTTTTTCTCCTCCCCCCGACCTCCACCCGGTACCGACCCACCTCCCAGTTCTCAGATCTGCCTGGCACTGACTGCGCGCAACATGGTTTTCAGAAGCGAACGCTGGCGTGAGTCATGCATCATGACAAGTGTCTGTTGCGCGCACCCGATCAAAGACTTCTGAAACGAGCCGGGTGCTCCTTTTGTTGTCTTATTTCGCAGGCAATTGACAACTCTTCAAGCAGTGTTGTATTCTGCCCAAAATTTGTAGAACAATGCATATACGGCCCTGTAACTTGTAGAAATGAACCAATTACTTTTGTCTATGAAATGTATCTTTACAACGACTAGAGTTACTAGATGGTGACTGTTCTTTACAACGACTAGATTCACCAGCTCGTGACTGTTCTTAACAACCAGATCACTAGATGGTGACTGTTCTTTATAACCAGAGCACTAGATGGTGACTGTTCTTTATAACCAGATCACTAGATGGTGACTGTTCTTTATAACCAGATCACTAGATGGTGACTGTTCTTTACAACGACTAGTCATTATATGATGACTGTTCTTTACAACGACTAGTCATTATATGATGACTGTTCTTTACAGCGACTAGATAGATGATGACTTTTTGTTTTTTACTCTGACTACAGTTACTAGACGCTGGCTTTTTCATAAAAATGGCGATATAAAGTATAAACTCTGGACTGTATTTCTTTTATTCGAAGAAAGGGAGTGCCTCCGTATACGATTCGTGTTTTATTTTAGAGAAAGGATGGGGTTAGGCCCGGTTAGGGTGTTTTAGATTTAGGTTAGGGTCAGTCTCCCTTCAAAGAACAAACTTTTCTCCTGTCAAATAAAGTGACATTAACTACAAACGGAAAGTTGTTTTTTCTTGATGAAATGTCACCGAACTGAGCTCCCTTACAGAAGCATTTGCTATTTTGACAGAAGAAACATTTCTTTTATCCGATTATCCGACATTATTACAACACAACAATTTACAAGTTTCAACAACTTACCTTTACAACAAACATAGTAGTTGAATTTACAAAGAAATGACATTATCAACAAATAGTTTCCTTGTACAATGAATAAACATTAACAACACTTGGGCAGTTGTTCCTATTTACTATGAACTGACCAGTTCCAATGACCAGTAATTTCTTTAAAGATAAAAGTATAGGTAAAAATGAACAATCGCCTTCAAAATAAAATTATATGTATTAACAAAGGGTTCACTAATACTTTATCAGCTAAAATTACGTAAGCAACGAATAGACAGACAGTTCTCCTAGCCATTGAAATACTATTAACAGTAAACAGTTGTTCTCCTAACCAATTAAAATTACACCAACACTACGAACACCCGTACATTTCTCTTATCAGATAAACCAATTTAACAATAAACCAGAACGTTCAACCAATTACAATGACATTACATAAAAGAAATAAACATTCTATCTCATGAAATGGTATTAACAACAAACAGATCATTCTTTTAATAAGCTAATTCTCATGGAACAAAATCGTTTCCCTTATCCCGGAACTTCAATTTATTTCGTTCCCGGGTACATTCTTCATTCTTTTAATAAGGATAAACTTTGGGGGAGGGGTATGCATAGCGCATGCGCACAAACCTGATTTAATGATTGGTTAGGATGTGGCAAGCCAAAGACTATATCAACGTACTCAGGATGCCGAGAGTCTGTTTGCCGCTAATTGTCTAAAGTCGTAATGGCTTGGAAACTAAGTTAATATGTTGAACAGTGCAATCATGACCAAAGCCAAAAGTGAATAATTAATTTGAGTTAATTTATAAGTGGAAAGAGTAAGTCATTAAGTTCAGAAAAATTCACAGTGGTGGTCGAATTCTCTGCCTCTAAAGGTTGAGATTATTCAAATTAATTCATTTCATTTTTCATTTCGCTTGCAAGACATGATAAAAGTGGTGCTTTAAGCCTGTCATGCTAACGAGAAGGCTTCTTGCCATAACAGGGGTAAAGCCATTTTAATTTTTAAATTATTATTTTATATAATGTTTAAAATGTGACCTGTTCTCGCAGATCTGTACTCAGAGGCAGCGCGTGGTATTTAGCCGCTAAAGGTGATTATCTTGAGAAAATGACTGAAAATAAGTATTGTATTTAGTAATGGTTGCTGTCAGAACAACCCTGGGTTATTATTTCTGGAACCATTTCTATTGTCAAGGGCAATTAACTAAAATGATGTGGACAGTTGATTGAGTCTACTCTTGCACACGTGATTCTTTTAACCAGTGAGAGCACATGCAGGACGTGTGAACTGTGCAAGGCAGCGGGATTGTGCGAAGCAGTGCGGGACTGTAAAGGGCAGTGTGGAACTGTGCAAAGCAGTGTGGGACTGTGTCAGGAGTGTTGGACTGTGCCTATTAGTGTGGGATTATGAAGGGTAGAGTTGGACTGTGCCAGTAGTGTGGGACTGTGCCAGTAGTGTGGGACTGCGCCAGTTAGTATGGGACTATGCAGGGTAGTGTGGAACTGTGCAGGACAATGTGGGACTGTGCCGGTTAGTGGGGTGGTGGTGGGGCTGTACTAGGTAGTTTGAGCAAGCGTGATCAAATTGCGGATCACTACATTTCCTGAAAATATAAAAGTTAAACAATTAATTAATGACAACTGTATAAATGTATTCTTGGCCAAAATGACAGTAACTTTTAGTCTAAGAAAGGGCCGGATTTGTCTACATGTTGTGTAGCACTTAGAGCACAATTATACTTGTCTGGATGAGTCAACTTCTAGTGAACCTGTGTTAAATAAATCTTAGATTAAACGAATAATTGCTTGCTTTATGATATTCAGTATTTAAGTATGATATTCAGTATTTAAGTAAATATCTACATGGTGGGAGGGGATGTCTGTCTGGAGGAAAGGGGAGTTAATCAAACTACAAAATATGTTTTACTCAGTGAAAACAGTCTACATAAACAAATACAATAAACTTACGCTAGTCAAAACGTAAACAGTTGCAGTAGATTAACTCCAGTCAATTCAGTCTAGATAGTGTTATAATGAACTGGCTCCAGTCAAATCAGCATACCCAGTGTTATAATAAACTGGTTCTAGTAGAAAAGTCTACCTAAAGATTTACAAAACTGGCTCCAGTTAAAAAGATCAATCTAAAAAGCTACATTAAACTGGCTTCAGTCAAAACTAGTTAAAAACAATCTCTCCAGTGTATAGATCTCTATAAAAAGATATGTATTGTGTGTTCAGTCAAAGACAAGCAATTAATATCTAATGTACAATATACGGCATCCCACAATAAATTCAAACAACTGCTGATAAATTTATTGTCTAAGACACTTTTCCACCACTTGAGGTTAACAATAATGACGGTTTTACAGTAAGAAAGGACACTTTGCCACCATTTGAGGTTAACAATAATGACGGTTTTACAGTAAGAAAGGACACTTATAAGCAATAAAAGAATGTGTGTACTTGATATTGCGTGAGTGCGTACCTCTGGACTAATGTCCTAGACAAGCCAGTCCTTATACAGTGAGTGCGTACTCTGGACTAATGTCCTAGACAAGCCAGTCCTTATACAGTGAGTGCGTACTCTGGACTAATGTCCTAGACAAGCCAGTCCTTATACAGTGAGTGCGTACTCTGGACTAATGTCCTAGACAAGCCAGTCCTTATACAGTGAGTGCGTACTCTGGACTAATGTCCTAGACAAGCCAGTCCTTATACAGTGAGTGCGTACTCTGGACTAATGTCCTAGACAAGCCAGTCCTTATACAGTGAGTGCGTACTCTGGACTAATGTCCTAGACAAGTCAGTCCTTATACCGTGAGTGCGTACCTCTGGACTAATGTCCTAGACAAGCCAGTCCTTATACAGTGAGTGCGTACTCTGGACTAATGTCCTAGACAAGCCAGTCCTTATACAGTGAGTGCGTACTCTGGACTAATGTCCTAGACAAGCCAGTCCTTATACCGTGAGTGCGTACCTCTGGACTAATGTCCTAGACAAGCCAGTCCTTATACAGTGAGTGCGTACTCTGGACTAATGTCCTAGACAAGCCAGTCTCTATACCGTGTATTGTTCAAGTAGGCTGCCCGCCAACCACTACACATCAACAACAATGGCCGTCAAAATCAGTCAACAAAGCAACTGTTCAGTAGATTTAGACAATCGATACAGAGTTATGGGACCTGGAATTGTAGACACTCCTTGAAAACTCTTTAAGTTACAGAAATCTATACTCTCTTCTGAAACACAAAACATAGAGCGGTAAAATAATACATTCCTGTGACAGAATCTCGATCGAAATCAAATATCTTTTTGATATATATACATATTGTGACTCCCACACCAAGCATTAGTGTGCGTGTGTTACTGATGACGAATTGCTGCGTTGTGTTTTAAATCAAAATGTGTGCACTTCTGTCTCGTGTAGTGTACAATATTGAAAAGTTGTTTTAAATCAAAAGGTGTGCACGTGTCTCACTCGTGTAATGTACAATGTTAAAAAGGTGCAGGTGAATATTGAATGAATGACGTCATGGTACTCATCAACAGTCGCCATTTTGTTTACTTCATGAATCGAAATCAATTTACCCACCCACCACCACCACCACCACCACCATACAACGTGATTTGCAATTACTAATAGTTTTTCTTAGTTTCTTAGCCAGGAAAGTGCCTGCTATATCGTCGTAGAATTATCTAAGCCTATGTTTTTTTATTTTCGAAAAAGTGGAAGACCAATTGACCTTGGAAATAGTAGGCTCCGACTTAATTAGTGCGAATTTGAACACAAAACTAAGTGAGAGGCTGTGGGGGTCCCACAGGGGCACTCCAGATCAGAAAACGACTGATGATGAAATGGTCACCCCGGTGGTGACGTAAAACTGCCCTCGATCCCCCCCCCCCACGATAGAAGGAGGGACCCCTCTCTATTTCACTTGCTACTGCTCTGTAGTCAAACACTTGATCTTAACAGACTTGACTGCTCTGCCAGATCTGGAAACCGTTGTGTTCATTTGAAGAGAGTTTTGACTGGAATACTGCATGCAGATGTTGTGATTTAGGGGTAATGTGAAAGAATGTGTCTGTATGAAGTTGTGATATAGGGGTAATGTCGTAAAAGAATGTGTCTGTATGAAGTTGACAGACTGCACACGCTCAGCCACAGCGTTAAATTGGCAGACTAAAAACTGAGACTCAACACATAATTGTTGCCGGTAATAACTAAAATCATGACAAAAATATATTGTGCAAAAGCCAAGTGTGTGTGTGTGTGTTCCAGAATAGTGAGCCCGACAGTTATAAAACATATGTGAACAATCAAGAGGATATGATCAATTATTGTCGACAGTGAGCATCACAGTTAAATAAAACAATGGCCTTCCAGCAAACAGCGACCGAAACGTGTTCCCCAGTCGAGGACAGTAGTAACAACAATATGCGATCAACAGCGAATAAATAATAGCCATCAGGTTCTGTAAAGTCAATGAGAGTCATTCTACACTGTAAAGTCATGGACATTTAATCCACACTAATTTTATAAACATCCACTCCACACTGTAAAGTTATGGAATGTCAGTCTAAACTGTAATTTTATAGATATTATCCGCTCCACACTGTAAAAGTTATGATCGGTCAATCTAAAACTGTAATTTTATAGATATTATTCACTCCACACTGTAAAATTATGGTCGGTCAATCTAAACTGTAATTTTATAGATATTATCCACTCCACACTGTAAAATTATGGTCGGTCAATCTAAAATGTAATTTTATAGATATTATTCACTCCACACTGTAAAATTATGGTCGGTCAATCTAAACTGTAATTTTATAGATATTATCCACTCCACACTGTAAAATTATGGTCGGTCAATCTAAACTGTAATTTTATGGATATTCACTCCACAACTGTAAAAGTTATGGTCGGTCAATCTAGCATGTAAAGTAAAACAAAAAATAATTTACACTGTAAAATTATTTACAATCAAAACACCTTATATTTAGAGGAGTCAATTCACATTGTAAACCTATTTACAGTCTAAACACTTTACAGT
Organism: Sinotaia quadrata; assembly: GCA_028829895.1. Lineage (NCBI taxonomy): Eukaryota > Metazoa > Mollusca > Gastropoda > Architaenioglossa > Viviparidae > Sinotaia > Sinotaia quadrata. The sequence goes on along the minus strand of CM054183.1, from coordinate 30,006,526 downwards.
TACAGGAGTCAATTCACACTGTAACTATTTAGTCTAAACACCTTATAGTTTACAGAAGTCAATTTACACTGTAAAATTATTTACAATCAATACACATTACTGTACAGGAGTCAATTCACACTTAAATAGGAAATAGACAATTGATAACGTCAGTCACTTGCAGGCACTTGGCAGTCATTGAATTATCAAGCCGGAAAATCAATAAACACTTTAAACTAACTGATTAATCAATACAAGTTATTCTTAAGCATTATAGTCATTGAAGCTTCAACTATTTTTTTTTTAATCATTCCGAGAAACGGTCACTATATTGTCTCCCTTATCAGGAAAAGTGACGTCAAAACATTGCGGTCCGACGTTGCTACAAACAGGAAGGAGAAGGTTCATTGTCGCTAGAAATATATAAAAAAATACTGACTGCCAGAAGCCGCTCGTCTACTGAATGCAGAAGAAGGAAATGAACACAAGTAGAAATGAAAGCAAATATACAATTCATGACGTAACCAATATGTAATTAGATTTAGACGTTGCGACAAAATCAGTTGGACAGAGAGGGAAAGGGAAGTTACCCCAAAGGGTAGGCTACCCGATTAACGAGGAAAAAGTATGAAGTCTTACCAAATACATTCAGATCGCCCTTGACCACACAACAATCTATTTTTCCGAGGCCCAGAAGCAGCCTATTAACAGATGTAAATGCTAGGTTGTGGACTCGCTGAAGTTTCGATTAGGGACACCGTTCATCGATCATCATTTCGGCAAAATACGCAGGAAATTGCCAGCCCACCACGTCAGCTGAATACCGGTGGCAAATAAGCGACATTAACGGAATAGAAATTGGACACAGCGCAACAAATGAAAAAACAATATTGAGAAATGCAGCACGCCATTACCCTTCTTGTCACCCAACCCAACGACGTACAGGTTGCAGCCAGAAGACTACAAGAAGGAAGGACGGGAGGGGTGCTGGATTGATAGATAGATAGATTGAAATGAATACGTTGTGAAAGAGAATTAAGTATCCTGGTTGGCAGGCCGAAAAACAGTCGGTAAATGTCTAAATATATCTTAATTTGAGTTTGGTAAGCAATCACTATCCTTATCGACGATACCTTAACAGCAGTTATGGGGGACACGTCTTTAACGAATATTATTATGTCACCTGTCACTTAGAGTAAAACAGAACTGGTTATTGAGACCACGGGTACTACCGCTTGCAAATTCCAGGCAGTGCCGTTTTTAAAGTCGAGGAAATATCACTTTCGAAGACCATGAAAATATGTTTTCAAAGATCGTAAAGCGCCGCTGTCCAAGACCAGCCAATGTTAGTTTCAAAGTCGAGTTACGGTTCTTGCCGAGAAACACAACAGGTGAGAGAGACTGTTGGCTTTCTTAGATGGTCGTCTGAAGATCCATTAACCTTTTGAACCTGTTGTGCTGACCAGCTTTTCTAGAGGTCAACCCAGACTGTCATCAAACCTGGAATACTGGCATGTTCAGTCGACTGTTGACCCACGGATGCTGGCCTAAAGTTGTAGTCCGTTACATATCTTTCCCACATTTCACGTGTCTTCCACTCTCCTCCTATTGGATTTCGCTCGTCCATCCATTCTCCATCCACTGGTCATCGCACACCTACTGTTCTGTCAATGCTCTCCTACTGTCCGATTATTCTGCCTCTAAAAGTCTCCTTTCATTTTCCATTAATTTACCTCCTACCTTCCTTTAGTCTGTCTCCCCGTTGTCGACCGCTTCCCTTCCCTCCTTCCACTAGTCCCCCCTCCCGACTACTAACATCCTTCCTTCCAATGACCTCTCTGATAATTATTAACCTCCCACCCTCCTTCACCTAGTTTTCTTCCCTTAGTCTCCGTTTCGACTATTACTTTTCCTGTCTAATTACACTTTTACTCTTCCAGCCGGACCCCGCCCCCCCCCCTCCCCCAACTCAATTTATCGGTCTCCATTATTCTTATTTCTTTACCCTCTTCCCCTAGTTTCCCTCCCTCCGTCCACATGCCATTAATCTTCTAGCAACCTCCGTCACATATTCCTACTAGGTGCGACTTACAATAAGCACACAAACCCTTCTATGAGATCCCAAGAAAGGAGTTGTATAATTTGATCATGAGCTTTCATTTTGTGGTAGAGACAAAGGGTTGTCAACGATAAAACAACGCACAATTAAGGGCAACTCGACCTTGCAAACCAAACTAGAACACTGGGCGTTGTTTACACGTACACATGAGGCCGGAAATGTCGAAAAGTAGCAGCCATAAGGACAAAACCGAGAAACAAACGTAAAACAGGGAGTTGACATCCCCACCTCACCCACCGCGCAGATAAGCTAGACAAATTTTCACGTTTGCCATACCCAAATCCAATCATTTCAACCCAGTCCTTGCAATCCAAATCCAATCATTTCAACCCAGTCCTTTCAATCCAAATCCAGTCATTTGAAATCAAATCCGTCATGGAAACCAGATCAGTCGCTTCAAATTCGCATCTCAAAACATCTAAAGTCAACTAGATTAAGTATTGAGTTTTAAAGTAAGTCTATATTCATTCTGTTGGGACGTTTTAATTGTGCAATCTCCTTACACAGTACTTGCCAGGTGTCAAATAAAACAGTTTTAAGAAACTAAAGGGAGTATATAGTACATCATTAGTCAATTCCTAGAGAAAAGATCGTTAAAATTATCGTCTTTGTCTTTTATAGTTTAATAGTTTTCTTACAAATTTCAGTGACAAAGCTAGAATAATTTATAAAATTTAATTTTTTCCCGTCATTTTACTTTGAGTGTTCTCCATGGATGTCTCCCTTAAATGATGAAAGCCGTGAGTTTGATATAATAAACAATTCTGATGGTGGCTGTAGGTGTTGCGTGCCAATTTTAGAAGTGTGAGTTTGACATAATAAACGCTTCTGATGGTGGCTGTATTGTGTGTTGCGTGCCAATTCTACTGTCCTTGATGCAACCGCAAAATAGGTGTGTATGTTTGTATGTATATCTGTAAAATTATTGTATACTTTAACCTTGAATAATTTAGGTTGTTTACGAGATAGGAGCAACTTCCAAAATACATTGAAAAGGTATTTTATTTTAGGTTTTATGGATACGTTCAGTTTGCTCTCATTTTGTTCTCCTTTTTCTTATAAGTTACTCTGCAACGAACGGCTCCACACCAGAAGGGAGACTGTGTGATCTGGCTAGCAGAACTGAAATTCATAACAGCGGTTACACAAAATATTTTGAACATTTAACAAAAAGGAGACCGCACAGAAATCCAATTACTAACTCGATAAATGAATTTTCGGAGACCAGTTCCATTAATGTTAAGCTTGAAACACTACTGGAGACCCATACTTGTGGAGCTCCAAAATCACAATACTTTTGGGTCCACCATATCTTGGGTCTTAACAAACATAAGATTGAATGCGCTCTTACTTGAGTTAATTATCATTTTACAGGCTGCTTTCTTTTAACGTAGAACCTACGGCAGTAATGTGCATTATGATTTTACGGACTCCCACTACACACATTCACACACAACACGAGAAAACCCTAGCGTGACGTGTTCGCACAACGTCATTTCGCATGTCTTCTATAGACGCCTCTGTCTTTACATAACGTAAGAATACGCGCATGACGTTTTGGTATGTTGACGCCAAAATGGGAACACCAAGCTTCGCGAACGAGCACAAAATGTAGTTGCAGGATGTTTAGGTCAGTTTTATTTACTTAGTTGAATGAGCTTCTCAAGTGAAACTCCCGGTAATTCTCTCATATTTACTTTTAATATTTAATGGCTTTTAAAGTAAGTGTAAATGCAAGGGTGAATTTTTAGTCTACCTTCATAAACAGATTTTCATAAGGTAAGATAAGAATTATATTCATTCTTTAATCCACAAAATCATTTCATTCCTGAGATTACATTTATTTACTCTAATTTCCATACTCGATTAACGTATATTCACATAACGTAAGTTGTGGAATTAATGACATAATGGGTCCACTTTATGTTATAGTGATTGTGGACCGTTGTTAATGCCACAGTCTCGCTAGATGTCCGCATTTGTATTAATAGAATGCAAACACAAACTCTAACTAGAACAATTTATAGTTCCACAATGTAAGAGATGTGATAGATGATAGAAAATGTTCTTTTTTTTCTTATTCTAGTATCAAAACATGTAGTATATTAATTTTATTTCGTTTAAAGAACTACAAAGACTGTCGGCCTTTGTACAGAGCCTTTTTCAAAATTAATTTTGCTGACAGGTAAATATTATTCAAGCTGATTTCACAGGAGATTATTTTGGCAGAAATCAATGACTTAGAAGTACGTCTGCTTAAATTTAACATTTGCTGTGATATTGCCAATTCTATCAGTGTCTCATATTTACTGCATCGTGACAGTTCAGACTTCAAACAAGCTCACAGACCTTACACGATGTACTAACGGTTGTGGATCCCGTTTCGTTGTCTTTTGTTTATAGTGTGAGTAATGTGACACTTATTAATTGTAAGATTTCTTAAGATGTGAAAGAATCGTATACAGATTCTTCTAAAGCCAAGCATGTAAATGAGTCTGCGCGAGAGTGTGCACTAAAAACAGTTCTTATGGTTAGATTCCAAAGGTTGTTTGTTGACTTAGTCTTGTTGACCTTTGCACTCAGGTGGCGCTGCTTCCTCGTCCTTAAGTTAGCGCATGCGTAATTAATCGATTTTCCCGTGCACGCCAATCGAAAGTAAAATAATTATAATTAATTATGGAGCATTAATCCGCTAATTCAGAGGTATGTGCGTAATGATGATAATCTTTGAACAACTCGACACAAACAAATTAATGACATCGTTTCTCATTTGCCATATGCTGAATTTCCCCCCACGATCGTCCAGTGACTTGACTGGTATTATAACGGCTCAGTCGAAATGAAGGGGATTTACTTTCGACATGGTTCCATAACTTTACCCATTATATCTAGAACTCCAAATCACAAGAAATGACACGTGTTACAAAAGGTCACCGACTTTTCGTTATTCGCAGCAATGGGTTCTTTCATTTCCACCCCAGTTGAAATCTCGGATCTGTGACGAGATATAGCAGGCTTAGACATTTGTAAACATGCTGCGTAGTGGACTGCTCTTTAGTACACTCTACTTTGACTTCCTAAGGGCGACAACGCAGTACAAAGAGCTCAGCGTGTCCGGAGTGTTCTTGGCGTTTAAGTTTTAACGAAAGCTAATACTTGTACTACTTATCACTGTTGCTTACATCTGCGGCCTGTCCTGGCGACAGCGTTAAAGGAATTTATCTGGCTAGCGACTGCTCTGGAATGTCACCTTAAACGCACAGATCAGCTGACTACACTACACACACTACACACACATACACACACAGTCCAAATGCGCGCAGGAAATTGACTGCGCTCAACAAGGAACAGCACTTTACGATGAAACCTTGTGACCGACACGAGTCTTGCTCTAGAAAGACAGAAAGTGCGCTATAGCAATTTACTACGTCACTAGGAGGGAACTCTTACTCTACAGACTTGCCTTCACTAACACTAGTAAACTCGTACCCGACTTCACTGTATGACTAAAAAAATTACAAAAGCACTTTGGTAGGGTGGTGGTTTGTGAATTAATTTCCCAGTGAATGGAGTAGCTACACTGTCACATGTACGAACACAATGGCCCCTCCTTTCTACCAAGAGACTGTTTATTATACAAGTTAATGATTTAAAGGCCAGTAAAAATGTATTTTTTTAAAAAAGAGTGGTAGGTATAAAACTATTTTAATTAATGCAGTTTGATGGATGATGCAAGCAATGCTATGACATTAATAGCAATCTCTCAAAGCAATTTTGCCCACCACCACCACCACCAACACCCCTCCTCAACCCGGACTTTTTAAATGACAGTAACGATCGAATTAACGATGGTTGGGGTCCTGACCTGACAAATGTCGCATCGACTCTAGAAAATTTAAAAATGCTCTCAAGTAAGAAACAGTACATCAGTACATGTAGTTAAATAGCCAAACCTCACTGCTCATTTGTGTGGAAAAGTCACCCCTACAGTTATAAAGCTCTCACTGTTCAGTTGTGTGGAAAAGTCACCCCTACAGTTATAAAGCCAACTCTTACTGTTCACTTGTGTGGAAAAGTCACTCCTACAGTTATAAAACCAACTCTCACTGTTCACTTGTGTGGAAAAGTCACTCGTATAGTTATAAAGCAAAGTCTCACTGCTCATTTTTATGGAAAGTGACTCCTACAGTTATAAAGCTGGAGCTGAAATCAGTCTGTCGGGCCCCAAACCATATTTTCGTCGTTACGTTTTAATTCAGACTGCGACAGGCTCATCGTGACAAACAGGAGATTTCTGTCGGCTTCATTTGCCACGCCCAGAATACGAGAATAGGTCTAGGAGATTTCTGTCGGCTTCATTTGCCACGCCCAGAATACGAGAATAGGTCTAGGAGACTTCTGTCGGTTTCATTTGCCACGCCCAAAGTACGAGAGAATAGATTTGGAATTTGCAAGCTGAAAAAAAAAAGAACAAATGAGATTCCGGCTTGTGAGCTTCTGATGTGTATCTTGAATACTTATGTGGGTACCTTTAATATTAGATGTAAACCTTAACGACAGTTGGGTGCCTTTAAGATCAGACGTGCACCTTTAATGCCATGTGGGTGCCTTTAATATCAGATGTGCCCTTTTAATGCCAGGTGGTGACCACAGGTGGCTGCCTTTAATATCATAGCTTTAACATCAGGGTGTGGGGTTGGATGGGGTAGGAGCGAATATCAAATATAGCGGCTACCAGTTTTAAAACTAACCATAAACTCTAGTTCCTTTTAACAATTAATGTCATCACACAGTTTTAAAACCAACCATAAACTCTAGTTCCTTTTAACAATTAATGTCATAGATGAATAAATACCAAAAGATATGCTTTTAGGTAGGTAACTGAATAATAATAAATATGTCATTAGAAAGGTAAATATATTCCCTGAAATCAGTGAATGAAGAACAGGACAAGATCCTTATTAATTTCTCAGTTCCAAGTACAGTTATACCTCACGTGAAAAGTACAGCCATACATCACGTGAACAAATACAGTTATACCTCACGTGAACAAGTACAGTTATACCTTACGTGAACAAGTACAGCTATACCTCACCTGAACAAGTACAGTTATACCTTACGTGAACAAGTACAGCTATACCTCACCTGAACAAGTACAGTTATACCTTACGTGAACAAAGTACAGCTAAGCCTCAACCTGAACAAGTACAGTTATACCTCACTACACTTTACAGGAACATGAAGAAGAACTGTTATACCGCAAATGAACAGGAATTACTATTATACATGAATTTTTATACTCCACCTTAACAGCAATTGTTATGCACTACCTGAACAAGGACTCCATGGAGTCTGCATCCAAAAAGTCATGGTCGCGCTTGACGTCAGAAATGTCCACAGGAAACAAGCTGTCTGCAAAATAACCAGAGAATTAAGAATGTGTCACTCGTGACTTGCCTTCCACTTTTATTCACCTTAATGTCGATACAGTCACTATAGTACAATTCACATTCACAATCGTACAAATCAAAATTTTCATAGTAACAAATCGCACTAGTGGTTGTGAAGAATCACTATCATCGTACTAACAAATCTTGCATAAACAAATCAAACTGACGCGTTAAGCGTAAATAAATCAAACTGACGCGTTAAGTAAAAACAAATCAAACTGACGCGTTAAGCGTAAACAAATCAAACTGACGCGTTAAGTAAAAACAAATCAAACTGACGCGTTAAGTAAAAACAAATCAAACTGACGCGTTAAGTAAAAACAAATCAAACTGACGCGTTAAGCGTAAACAAATCAAACTGACGCGTTAAGTAAAAACAAATCAAACTGACGCGTTAAGTAAAAACAAATCAAACTGACGCGTTAAATAAAAGCAAATCAAACTGACGCGTTAAGTAAAAACAAATCAAACTTAAAATTGCTCAATTAGAAAATCAAATCATATAATTAGTCATTCCAACGTTTCAAACATGTCATAAAGAAAGCATTTAAGGTGGGAATATTTTGCATTTACAACAGCTTATATCTGAAAGAAATGTTAATTTTGTTATTAGCCTGTATAGAACAATATGTACTAAACTCAACTAATATACAGATGAGCACAGCTCGTGTTTAGAAAGGCTCACTAAGTATGTTGTAGTTAGGGCAGTTCGTTTGGAACAAATCTTTCAGAACAACTCATAATGAAAACATCTCACAGTTTAACATCTTTTTTAAAATAACATTTAATAGTTAGGGCATATTTGTATTTGGAACACCTCGTGGTAGTTAGCACAGATCGAGATTAGAACATCTCGGGGTTAGAACATTTGGAGGTTAGCACAGATCGAGATTAGAACATCTCTGGGTTAGAACATTTGGAGGTTAGCACAGATCGAGATTAGAACATCTCGGGGTTAGAACAACTTACCTTCAAACATTTGGGCGTACTGAGGAAAGCCTGCTGCCCTCAACCATTTACACGCATCCTCGGCCTCGAGCTCTGAAAGGAAAAAGCAATGAGTGCAGGGTTTGTTGATGTAGAGTAAGAAAACGTAATGAGCTCTGAAAGGAAAAAGCAATGAATGAAGGGTTTGTTGATGTAGAGTAAGAAAACGTAATGAGCTCTGAAAGGAAAAAGCAATGAATGAAGGGTTTCTGTTGATGTAGAGTAAGAAAACGTAATGAGCTCAGAAAGGAAAAAGCAATGAATGAAGGGTTTCTGTTGATGCAGAGTAAGAAAACGTAATGACACAAAGATCATCAGGCACGACCTGTTCTGTTCACTCCTACACACACGTTCTATATACCCCGTTCTTTAAATTCTTTTCTACACAACCGGCTCTCCTCTAACCGTTCTATATACCCCGTTCTTTAAATTCTTTTCTACACAACTTTTTCTTCTAACTATTCCACTCCCCGTTGTACACACTATTCTACAAATGTTGTCCAACATTTCTTTCTCAAATACTTTCATACAGCCTGTTATGCACACTCTATTTCACACACCCTGTTCTGTTCTCTATTTCACACACCCTGGTCTGCACTCTACTTTTTTTTCTGTTCTGAACACTTTGTTCTACACTCTTTATGAAATACCCTGTTCTATCCGTACACTCTGCTTTGCATATCATTTCCTAAAATAATCTCTACAACCCTATTCTGTATTCATTGTTCAACACATCTTTTCCTATGCACTTTATGTCATACGCCCCAATGATTGCCCTCTATTCTACACACTTTCCAAAACCATCTTTAGTAAAGCTCATACGCACGTACACATACTATTCTACACACTCTTCTACTCACAGCGCGCGCACGTACATACATGCATTACTCAACACTCTTTACTCATGCGCGCGCACACACACAGATATACACACTGTTCTTCACGCTCTTCTGCTCGCACTGTTCTGTACTCTGCTAATCACACGAACAGAGTTTTACACATTCTTCAACTCACGCACATATGCACACATACTGCTCTACACACTCTTCTGCCTTCACTCCCGTCCACACGTACGTACACATATACACACTTTTCTACAAATTGCTCTACTTACACGCCCGCCCATATTCAGGTACATATGTACACATACGCACTCTTGTATTCACACGTAATGTACATACAAGCATGTACAGTACTACACACTCATCTACTCATACAAATACACACTGAGCTATACACTCTTTTACACACACATGCAGTTACGCACATTGTCTTACTCATACGCCCACAACTTATACACACAGTTTTAAACAATCTTTTCACACACAAGTACACACACAGTTCTAAACAATCTTCTCACACGCAAGTACACAGTTCGACACGCTCTTCCACTCACATTCAAGTACACACACACTGTTTTACACTCTTCTACTCACACCCAAGAACACACAAATCTGACACAAGTATACACTGCTCTACATCCTTGTACTCACAGGCAAGCACACTCGCTGTTCTATACTCTTCTTCTCATAATCGTGTACACAGTTACATACACTTTTTAGTCTTCTATTCACACTCACGTGCATACACTGTTTTTCACTCTTCTACGCACACGGAAGTACACTCAGTTCTGCACACTAGTGGCATTAATTATAGCTCTCCTTTAAAAGTCAACCCTAGACGCTTGCGCTCGGTTGAGAAAACAGCGAAACTAAAAAACGAACGTTGAGACCTTTATAAATGTTTTTTAAGCAAAAACGACAGAACGCAGCAGGCCCCTAGAGGACCGCTACGCCACCAGTCCCGTGCGCAGAGGGCCATAACTCGGCCTAAACAAACATCTAACTTTGACCAAAGATTTGAGCGCGACATCACTCGTCCTACGAGAGCGATTTGTCCACGACTGTCGGGGGTGGGCTGCGGGAACCGAGCGCATGGTAGCGAACTAAAGCCGTTATTACGTGTCGGAAATGACCGATTGATTTGTCAACTAATCGGCGTCCAATTTAAAAAGATGACGAAGAGAGCCAATATATCTGGGAATACGGACTGCTAATAATTTGGATAATGTATTGTTATTATTATCATCACAATCATTTACTGACATGATAAACGTGCTTATATTCATGAAAAAATAGAGAGAGAGACAGAAAAAGGAAGGCGAGAAGGGGAAGACCGAGGGAAGAAGACGAAGAATCATTACTACCTGTAGAAAAAAGTGAAATGGAAAGACGAGCAACAGCAGGGAGAAAGAAAATAATCGGACATACAAAGGTTCGCATTAAAAAAAAAAATAGACAAGAAGCCCCCCAAGTCCTGAAGGGATGTACAGTACATCAATTCTCTTTTTTCGAAGCGCATTTAATAATCTCCAAGTGTGTGGTCGTGCATTCAAAGAAATGTAAACAGATTTTCTCTAGTCAGTTCTGAAGAATCCTTGCGTATTATTTGAAGTCACTGACCGAGATATTTGCACGCGTCAGCAGTCATATTTATGTGTTTGTCTGTATGAGGATTTGTTAAATCGCATTAAAAAAAATATTGCAATACGGTGCGCGTGCATTATTTATTTCCTTTATTTATTTCAATATTACATTCACATTTTTTTTAAATATTCTTTAACAGATGGTATAAAAGCACTGACGAAAAGTGTATGTATGAGGAGACAGCTGGTCAATACAAAAAAGTCGGAATAAAAGAAAATTATGATGACGTCACTGAAACGCAATACTTTCGTTCGCTTTCATTCGAGAACAGTCTCAATACAATGGTTTTCGTTCGTTGTCATTCAAGAACAGTCTCAAATCAATGGTTTTCGTTCGTTGTCATTCGAAAAGAGTCTCAATACAATGGTTTTCGTTCGCTTTCATTCGAGAACAGTCTCAATACAATGGTTTTCGTTCGCTTTCATTCGAGAACAGTCTCAATACAATGGTTTTCGTTCGCTTTCATTCGAGAACAGTCTCAATACAATGGTTTTCGTTCGCTGTCATTCGAGAACAGTCTCAATACAATGGTTTTCGTTCGTTGTCATTCGAGAACAGTCTCAATACAATGGTTTTCGTTCGTTGTCATTCGAGAACAGTCTCAATACAATGGTTTTCGTTCGTTGTCATTCGAGAACAGTCTCAATACAACAGGGTCATTCCGGAACAGTCTCAATACAACGGGTTTCGTTCGTTGTCATTCGGGAACATGCTCTCATCCAGGGCTTTCGTTCGTTGTCATTCGGGAACATGCTCTCAACCAGGGCTTTCGTTCGTTGTCATTTGGGAACATGCTCACAACCAGGGCTTTCGTTCGTTGTCATTTAGGAACATAAAATGCACATGGGCTCTCGTTCACTTTCGTTTAAATGATGTTGAGAGAGAGAGAGAGAGAGAGAGAGAGAGAGAGAGAGAGAGAGAGAGAGAGAGGAGAGAGAGAGAGTTGGCGGGCCAATGCGGCTGTTCTGGAAGAGCAGTGCTCTACATGAGCCGAATAAAAAATTATAAAAAGCTGCTAGAAGTGTTCCTGCGTTTCTGTCACTGTTGCTGCCCATTGGTGTGCAAGATTTGAACCTATCCCATCACAAACATAACAGAGTAAATATTCTATATAAGATAGCAATGTTAATATTCTATATGAGATAATTTTAATATTTCATGCTAGATAACAATTTTAGCATTCCATTTAAGATAACAATGTTAATATTATATATAAAATAACAATGTTAATATTCCACTTCGGTAAATATTTAACAACTAAATTAGTTTGTATTTGAATTACATATATTTACTTTCAGTCTTCTTCAGTAATATGTTCATTCAAGATTATACATCATTTTGTTAAAATAAACAATATTTATCAAACGGGTATTTTCTAACCTCTGCTTACTTAATGAAGAGAAATTGTAAATAAATTTACATGTGCCTAGTTCCGGCGGCCATGAAGGATAATTATCTTGACTACATTTTTGGTTGCAAATAAATGTTGACAATAGTGAAATACCGATTTTCCCTAAACATTCGACAAAGTTTTTAGGTTTTTTTTAACTGCTTGTTTAATTTATAGCAAAAGAGAAGTCTGTGAGAAAGTTATTTTAAACACTAACAATATTCCTTTATGCATAAATTATCTTAAACATTAATAATAATCCTCTGTGCATGTTATGTTTAATTCTAATGTCTTCCAGCGCCAAACCAATACTCCCGCACATTATACATGTATTACTATATCGCCATTTGGCTTGCTTATCACAGACATTATACATGTATTACTATATCGCCATTTGGCTTGCTTATCACAGACATTATACATGTATTACTATATCGCCATTTGGCTTGCTTATCACAGACATTATACATGTATTACTATATCACTCTTTGGCTTGCTTATCACAGACATTATACATGTATTACTATATCGCTCTTTGGCTTACTCATCACAGTATAGAATATGTGGGAGTTGAAGAGATTCAGAGAAAGTTAATTTTCGCGCTTTTAATCATGAAACTGCACGCACTTAAGTACACAAGTACGCGCGCGCGCGCACACACACACAGAGCTATAAAGCACGATTACACCACGTAATACTTAATTTTAATATTAAAATATTAATTTTAATTTTAAATTTAATATAGACTCAGGAAGTGCATATTTATCGACATGCTCATTCATTATCTGCACGGGCATTCATCATGCTTATACATTTGGATGAACAACTAAACCCGTCAACAGACAGAAGACAAACCGATCAATGCAAACCACAGATTTAGTACCAATTTTGGTTAATTTTATATATTAATTTTTAAAATAAGAAAAGTAATTTCTTTTTATTTGCTAAGTTTAAAAAAAAAAACTTTTAATCCAGTTCAGTACGAAGCTGTGTCAAGCTAGAGGTAACTGCCAATAATGAGTACGCAATAAAAAGTTTAAGCAATGTACACGGTATGATCGTGCCAATAAAACGGCTTTGGCTTGAATGAAACGCACTGATTGACCATGTCAGTAACGAAACGCACTGATTGACAATGTCACCTTATTCCAGCCACAAGTTAACGCTGCGACCCCAATTCCTTTTATTCATGCGACCAGTATTATTAAAGCAACTTGCAGACCTGTAGTGAACGCCTTGTACCCACACAACTTACTTCTAGTCACCTTCAACCACCGGATACCTTAAGACACGCGCGCTCTCACATTTTGTATGCATATTTCTAGTCAAAATTTGTTCAGAAGTCATGACACACTATGAGAGACTATTTAGCGATGACTGTGACAAGACATCTCGTGACATCACACACACACACACACACACACACACACACACACACACACACACACACACACAAGCGCGCGCGATTTTCACAGAACTGTGCTATGGGAGTTCTACCTTTGCCTCTGATTATAAAGTGAAATCTACTCACTAACAAACATAATAAAGACTAGGAAACTCACTGTAGCATAAATCTGCTCACTAACTCACTACACTAATCGTGACGTAATTCATCGCTCACCGTCTAAAACGAGGTTGCCCTCCATTGCAGCGTGGTTGGTATCCACGGACGCCAACACGGCCCTGGCAGAAGACGATAATGGCGAGCAACGGCGAATGCGAGGGACGTTTTCCTTTTCACTTTCTGAAGCAATTGACACGACCGAAGCAACTGTTTTGCCTACTTCCTTTGTCATTGTGTTTCACACGTAAGTCCTAGCTAAGCCGAGCCCAAATCAGGAACGTGGTCTGGACACATTTAATGACACAATCGCAGTAGATAAAAGTGACATTGCCGAAAAAAAACGCGAGCCTTGACAGTAAACACAACATGCGTGTCAATCGGGCGATTCCCTTTTTGACCTTAGTATTTTAAATGATGACAAACTTAAAGGTCATACCTTTCGGCATGTGTTTGTACGTTTTGGCTGAATATACATATCGACATGAGACTGATAAATTTAGATCACTACTTTGTTTCACTAGGCTTCGGTATCAGCTGAGGCGTTTCCCGCCAATCCCTGTGACTTCGAGTGACTTCTAATCCAAACGCTACGTGGTCTGGACGGCGTAGCACAGTCCACAGTTGTGCCCCTTGTCTTAACGCCGAAACAAATATTTGCACGACTGCTGTTTTTTCTCACTATATTCTGATTCCGGTTAAAATAAAATCAGGATTCCCGACTTTTAATGATTCTCTTTAATCCCATTAAGACATTCCCAGTCAAGTGTTCAAAATTTGAACGTTATTATTGACCTAGTTCACAATATCGACTGCGAAGTCTTTCTTTGTTTTTAAAGTAAAATAAAATTAGAATCCCATCTGTTGAAATATAATCACCGAGGCACGAAGTATGTCACTGTTCGTTGGACTGAAATATCGATATGTGCCCGAAATACTGGTAAAAATCTACCCCGAAGTACTTGTAAAACATCTACTCGAAACGCTGGCAAAAAATTGTAACACGTTACTGGTAACATCTAACGAAAATCATTTAGGCTCATTTCCATTTCAAACGGGCTCAAATAAATCCAGAAATCTTGAAGTAATCTCACTTTTGCAGTAGATGAGCGAAACAGGTGTCTACAATAGAAGTGACTGTTATTTCATCTGCTCACGTGCGAGTCCGGACTTGTGATGTGTTCGACTTTGGTAGTGATTCCATTCTCAAGCACAAGTTTCACGACTTTCGACTCTTAACTTCGCAAGGAAAATAAACTATTCGGTTCTCTGTCAAGTTGACACTGAATGCATTGTCGGTCACGGATGGTGGGCTGCAGGAATGTCAGTAATTCAGCGTGTACGTTTACTTTTGAAAACCTAATCTAAAACCTACCTTGTGTGAAGGCAGCGTACGACCCCCAGCGTCATTGAAGAAAAAGCACTAATCCGGGTGATATCAATTACTCTTACATGACAAGGAAATACTGAAGAGGTCAATTATCAGTCACTGGCTGAGTTATCTGTAGGTGGGCGATGTGCAAGGTGGGTTGCACCCCTTTTACATTTCACGTCTGTCTTAGTCTTGGCGTGCAAGTTGACAGGCAGTCGTCATCTTACCACTGGTCTTCACTACACACAGCACACGTCACACGTCACTAGGTGTTATTGTTAGAGAGGCCATCTGGGCCCGCCCCCAAAGAACAATATCAGTTTCAACTTCTGAAATACCAAATTTGTCCTCAGTCTCAAATCAACAAAATGCACAACTTCCGCTGCAGCTAGTCTGTGGGCGACAAACCGGAAACTTGCATCACCCATAGATTTGATACCCAGCCGTAGAAGGTAGCTTAACATACTCGTGCGTGAATTTCACTGAATTTCCTCGAGCAACAAATCTGAAACATCAACGACAGGCAGTAAATGAGTAGTGGACGGATTTAACTGTTGAAATGTTGAAAGTCGGCATGTGGAAAGCTGCTTGAACTTGTACCGTAAACTGCTCACTGGTATGGAAGTCGAAGTGTGTGAAGTAACCTTTAATCTTCACATCTGTGATCTGGCTAATTGCGGATTTACCACTAAATGTTTGTTGATTTCGCAGAAGACTCATGACAGTCCAACAGGTTTGATTTTAGCACAAGTGACGTCATTTTACCCCGTTAGGATGGGGTGATGGGGTGATGGGGCAATGGAAGCTAACCAATTGCATTAGTTGAACAAAATCTGGCTGCCACTGTGCACTGATTGACCCTGTTAGTAGAAGACTGGCACTATTTCCTGTCTGCAGTCTTTTGTGTGGAGCGCCAGGTGCACGCTGCGAAAATATGCTGCACTGACTGCCCTGTCGTTATTCCGACCGAAAATCACAAAATCACGTGATTCATTCGCCTCACAGCCCAAAGAATTTGTTGGGGACCTGCTGTTGTCACACAGTGACGTAAAATAGTACAATGCAGTGGTTGTCCGCTCTGCGGTCCTGACTATTCAACAGAAAAAGCGGCTACGAATGAGGTTCGGCGCCGGAAAATTCTTTCTCCACACCCTTGCAGTACAATATGCCGCGTGACCCAATGACACTCGAGCTACGCGAAGTCCGGGGACTTTCGGCCATGACCCTGAGGTCAAGTGGTCTCAGCGCCTATGTTGGTGTTTGTCCGTCTGTTACCAATCTCTTTCTGGCTGTGATAGCAACGATAGTCCACCGCCATGTGAAATACACATTTATCATTCACAATACTGGGGTCCTGGGAAGGGGAGAACAGGCTGGTTACGAACCGCAGGAATCTCCGGAAAAAATACGGCGAAAAATACGCACTAGTAATGTGTTTTCCACCCTCCCCCGCACACCTGTTTGCTGTTGTACCACCGGACTTTCGGCACGCCGTTTGTGTGTCTCGCCCCCTATAACACGTGGGACTGTTTTACGCCATTTGATTGACCACTGCGCTGCAAAGACCGAAAACGCTGATACTGTCCGACTACCTTGGCTGCGAATGGGCCTTGTACTTAAAACAAAGCCCGTCGGGTCAACGAGAAAAGAAGGGGAGGTGTTTTGCCTCCATAATAACTCGCGAAATACTATCACACTAGCATAAGCAAGGAATGCACGGTAACTCTCCCAACCTCCACCCACCCATATAACAAATCTAGTCAACGGGCGGACTCCGCCAGCACTATTTCACGCATGGCTACACTGAGCTGGCTTCTGTCTAAAGTACTCAACAGATGTAATCAGACACTCGCACTTCTGGTTACCTCCCTTACCTTTTCCGAAAGGAAGAGATGTTAGTTTCAAAATTAAAATTCTTTTCAACTCGGGGAAATTATACTTTTTAATTCAGCTTAATCTGCTTCTACTTTTATAAACTGAAGACGTCAGAAGGGGAAAACATCACGTGTTTAATAAGAACGACACAGTGGTACAACAAATAAATCTATTGGCGGGACACAGATGGGTACATACTAAAATCCTTGTTAGTATAACATAGAATGCCACAAAAATAGCATCCCACTTGACACAAGATGGTACATACTAACCTCCCTAATGATACAGTAATCTTGGTAGTACACAGTGGTACACGTTAACCTCCCTAGTGGTACAAAGTAACCTCCTACATGGGATACACACTAACCATTCCTGCCTCAGCTAGTCCAGCAAGATATCAAAATCTGATAATTTTTATGGATATTTAAAATCTTAACTAGGGCTGGTAACGATTAATTGTTTTATTTAAAAATTGTTAACTTGTGTTTTAAAATAATGATTAATTAATAGTTAATTTTAGACAAGTAAGAAACTTCCAAATTATTTTTTTGAACATTGTAAGAATGTTAATAAATGAGACTTTTAAATAAAAAAATGATTAAAAAATAAAAGAATGAACAATTTTAAATCACGATTACTAGAGTAATTTACTGCTCTGCCCGAATAGTTTATACACGCAGTTTATCCGTTCTGTCCGTCATTGTAATAGGCGAACTTATCTTTAATGTTTATGAATTAGTTGAATGTGTCCTTCATTTTAATAGGCGAACTTATCTTTAATGTTTATGAATTAGTTGAATGTGTCCGTCATTGTAATAGGCGAACTTATCTTTAATGTTTATGAATTAGTTGAATGTGCTGTCATTGATTGACTGATGCGGTTCTGATGTCACACAGCAAATATCTTCTAGCTGTCCTTTCCAATGTCAGTTTACGGCACCTGGCGTAGACTTCGTAGGTCTCCAGTATTGAAGATATCAGGTTGGATTTCCTCTGGGTTCTACTTCTAGTTTTCGCAGGATTGTAGGTTACAGCTCCCTGACTTCAGACCCAAGACCGGCACTATGTGAAGTTATGCCCGATCAAAATGGTGGATGCGATCTTTCTACCCCTGGACAATGGGCACTGTATACGAATGTCTGAGCGTCTGACTAATTCGATTCATTCAGGCGTATATATGAATGACGACCTTTTACTCACCTCTGGCTTGCTCTACATTTCTCAAACACGTAAACAAGTTTGTTGCATCAGCTAAGCCTAATTGCTTAACGGAAGTCTCCCCATAAATTATACAGACGGGAGAAATGATTAATAAGTTGAACGATCAAGAATTATGGAAATATATGTTCTATAATTCTGCATAATTTGCTTAATATATCCCGACAGCCATCTTGAGTTTATTTTTTTTTATTGCAACAAAAAACATGACGTTAAGTATGTAAGTAAACAATGTTATATATTTTATGATTAATCGTTAAATAATTTTAAGAGTTAATTTTTTAACTATTAATCAATTAATTAATCGTTAAATTCCGCAGCCCTAATCTTAACAAATCGAGATTTAAAAAAAAAAATCAAGCCATTCATAATTCTATGAAATATGAATTGGACAGGCACAAATAGACTCCGTTTTAGCAACACCGGTCATGTGACTAGTGAAAAACCCCATTATTAATAATTAAGCTTGCCTCAGACATAAACTAGGCCACCAACTAATTAGCGTGCGTGCGTGCGTGCGTGTGTGTGTGTGTTTCTGCTTGCGTCTGTGCATTTCCATACTGCAGGATTAATCATAAAATGTCAGTATTTAGTCATAGAGTTACGTTTCTTGCTATTTACAGCACTGCAGGATTAATCATAACAGTATTTAGTCATAGAGTTACGTTTCTTGCTATTTACAGCACTGCAGGATTAATCATAATATGTCAGTATGTAGTTATAGAGTTACGTTTCTTGACATTTACAGCACTGCGATCGAGGGCAAAAAGTGTTGCTGTTCTTTGTGTAGTGTCAAAACATCTGTATGAGAAGAAAATCACAACAACCGAGATATCCGAGTACAATGTACAAATATTTGGTTACAGCAAATATTTTTTTTAAAAAGTGGATTCTATTTCAGTTAAATTTCGCAAAATTACAACATACATACACGCGCGCGCACACACAAGTGCGAAACACGCACATATTTAAAATACACGTATTTAGTCGCAAGACAGGTATAAATAAGTACTGTGTCACACGTATACATAGCACAAAATGTACACAACACGCACAGAAGACACGCGCAAGCAACATCACCTACGACTTCAGACACCCACTTTAAATACACGCAGCTCATACAAAAAAAACAGACACCCACTTTAAATACACGCAGCTCATACAAAAAACAAACAGACACCTACTTTAAATATACGCAGCTCATACAAAAAAACAGACACCCACTTTAAATACACGCAGCTCATACAAAAAAACAGACAACAACAAACGAACGCATAAGACATACGCAACACTAACATGACACTTAACAGCAAGCAATACACACATGCACAGCCTACATACAACCACATGCAAGACACACACACACACACACACACACACACACACACACACACAAGACTTTTAACACCGTCTTCAAAGACCCTGAACTCTAAAACAAAGATATATTCTTTCATGAAAACACTGTACATGTAAATGTGCAGTAAATATCGGACTTCAGGTCCAGCCTAGCTATTCAAGCAAACAATAAGTTTTTGTAAACCTTGGGCTTCTAGGTTATCAGGTGCACTAAAGATCCAATAATAAATCTTCATTCTGCAAGAGCATTAGCAAATTTCTGACTACAAATTTAAATACCCATTTGACGATAGCAGTGATCTACTTACTACTTCGTGATTAAGTCATTTTCTGAATGTGGCAGACAAGGCCACCATTTAATATCTTGGGTCGTGGTTGGTTTTTATTTTGTTCGTCCTTCATTTATTGATGTGTTTGTGTTATTTTTAGACAACTATTAGTTCATTTGGTACATACACAACGTTGAGTGCGAAATCGTGGACTTCTAAAAATGCTATTTCGTGTGCTCCTTAAATAATTTTGACTAAAAACGTATTTAAATTTTCATTGATCTACTTCAAGACCGCTTAGTGCACATCGTTGTGTTGCACACCTGTTGAACAGAACAATAACTCGCATACAGTGAAGACATTATTGTTTAACATCATCATATCCAACCCCCCCTCCCCAGTTTCCAGACCGTCTAGTCACACTAGTTACTAGTGATTTCTGCCGTTCGTCCACATTCTATCTTCGCTGATTTCGAGGCCAGGGCCTTCACTGTTACGCCAGATGCAATTAACATAACATTTGACCGTGTGCACTAGGAACACACACTCTTACTTAATTTAAGGGGAGCGCTTCCGGCTAATGCCGATTTCACGCTGGGGGATTGGGGGTGGGGACGGGTTATGAGAGGTGTTTGGGAGATTGGAAGAGGACTATGTCTATGATGTTTGTTTTATGTCATGTAGTTGTGTATAATGTCATTTGTTTGTTTTTCTTATTTTATTTTGTACATAGATACTGCTTTTAGATGTTGGATTTTGATGAGGTTCATATGGTTGTTGGATGGGTGATTTTGTTTATAAATTTGTCTGGTATTTTATTTAATTGGTTAAAATTTTGATACTTAGATGGTCTTCTCGATCGTTACTTTAGTGCCTAGGTTAGATTTTGTCAAGCCTAGGACAGTGGGGCGGTGATCCAATCAGTTAGCTACACATCACTAGTCATCTATGTCATGTAGGGGGAGGGAGGTCTTCGGATTATCCAGATATTTGCCAGTGGATGTATTAATTTGGAAACTTTATATTTATAAAAGTTGATGTAGTGGATGGCTCACTACCATCTTATTTCAACCTGTCCATGTCATCGTCGTGGTGAGGTTTTAGTAGTACTCCGGACATTGTTGTGGAGTGTTAGTAGTACTCCGGACATTGTTGTTGAGTGTTAGTAGTACTCCGGACATTGTTGTGGAGTGTTAGTATTGTCCCGCACATTGTTGTGGAGTATTAGTGGTACTCCAGACGTTCATGTGAAGTGTTAATAGTACTCCGGACATTCTTGTAAAGTTTTAGTAATACTCCTGACATTGTTGTGGAGTTTTAGTAATAAGTACTACTGACATTGTTGTCGGTTTGTCATTTTCAATTAAACATTCTGTCAGTGAACTTCATTCTATTACTGTTAAGCTGCAGTTGCAGTCTTTTATAACGTGTTCCATGGTTAGTTGCTCGCCACAACTGCACTTAAATTATCTTATAGCTTGTTATTTCTCCTCGATGTCTGCGCACTTACCGCGCAGAACACATAAAAAAAACAACAATACACCATTACACATTATTGCGCGGAACACGTGAACAAACAACATACCATTAAACACATATTGTGCGGAACACGTGAACAAACAACACACCATTACACACTTAAAGTGATGGAATAAAATACACAGAAGCGAGAGAACGCAAGCAAAGAAACAAGCTGTTGATGTAGCAGACTCTTGACCCACAAAATCTACCACCACCACCCCACCTCTCTCTCTCTCTCTCTCTCTCTCTCTCTCCTAGCATAGTTAGAGACATGCTTAGGGATTTAAGAATGTCTGAGGAGAGATAACTCGGTATCACGTGTAAAAAACACAAACGCACGCACACACATACACCACTCTTTCCTTATAAAACTTTGCTGCTGTATCCCTAGTAGCACAGAATTTTAATTCTCTTCAGTGAATTTGCGCTTTCTGCAGAGTCAGCTCATGTTGGAAGCGGATGTAAAACAAATACAATTTAATAAAACAACTTCCAACCCAAAATAAATAAATAAATAAAAAGTAATATCAACACTTTGCGATCTTTCCCAGCAACTAGAATTAACTTTAAGCACATTTTAAATGAGAATATAAAATTACAAGTCCTTAACTCGGGCCCTCCGAGTATTGCTGAACATGTCACTGCTAGCGCACAATTATAATCTCTAAGTTACGACAGTAAGACTACAAATTAACTGTCGTCGAAGGCGGGCGCTCAACTGTCATCCAGATAAAACAGTTGTTTTAATGCCGACAATGAAACTGCTCAACGGTCACCAATTTATTATATTTAGATAAGACATTCCAACGATCTTAAATGCAGCCACTGGAAGAGATCAACGTCACTCAGTTACGACAACTGCAAAGTCACTGGCCAAACACTGAATGCACTTTAACATGAGTAATGCCTCTAAGAGACAGGACTGACCAAACACTGCAATTAACATAAGTAATGTCTCTGAGGGACAGGACTGACCAAACACTGCATTTAACATAAGTAATGCCTCTGAGAGACAGGACTGACCAAACACTGCAATTAACATAGGACTGACCAAACACTGCATTTAACATAAGTAATGCCTCTGAGAGACAGGACTGACCAAACACTGCATTTATAAGTAATGCCTCTGAGAGACAGGACTGACCAAACTCTGCATTTAACATAAGTAATGCCTCTGAGAGACAGGACTGACCAAACTCTGCATTTAACATAAGTAATGCCTCTGAGAGACAGGACTGACCAAACTCTGCATTTAACATAAGTAATGCCTCTGAGAGACAGGACTGACCAAACTCTGCACTTTAGTACAAGTAAATCGTTTACTGGACAAGCGGCAAAAACAAAGCCCCCCCCCCACCCCGAACAAGCAACTGGGATGTAATCCCTGCTCTGGTAAATAAGGTTGATCTTGAACTACCCCGAGCTCAAGATGACGGATTTATTTTCGATTGGCTCGATATATTAAGTCTGGAATTTTGCAGGCAATGCAAGTTTAAGATCCATTGGCAAGATTTATTGCCAAAAATAGGCTGTGGGGGAAAATCCATCAAAGCACCCATTCGAGCTGTCTTTCTCCCTATCTATTGTTATCTATAGAGTAGAATCTATGATCTAGACTTACTATGATTTTCATTTACAGTAAAAGGTTACGAACGAATTTCGTTCTTAAGGACGCACCTAAACCGATTTTCTACTCAGGTCGGAAGTTGTATGTAAATAGTCTGTATGTAGTGTATGTATTAATTATAGTGAACGAGAGCTTGGGGGGGGGGGGACTGTCAAGAGAAAGTTATGTTGTGAATGTAACTGTTCGCATTAGAACGACAGTAACTGTGGCGAGTGGGATTGTTTACTGCCAAAGATTAAGCAGGGAAAGGAGAGAGTGTGACTAACCTCGCTCCAGAACATTTGTGAGTGAGATCGCATTCGCCACTTTCCAAACCTTGCCAGCCATGTCAAGTGTACTGTTTGTACAGGGCTTCTGCTTTAAGCACTCTCTTTGTGGTTACTGTTTGGATGGTGTTGTTTGCATGCAGCATTTAAGACAAATGTCATTTTATAGGACAAAGTGGAAAATACTATGTATAAGATTTCTAAGTGTTTAAATGTCAGCACAAACCAAAATAAACACAAGATTACGGACACTGTTTTGTGCAATGAATTACGAAAGTTCTCACACAAAACTGCCATGGCTGCGCGCTGATTTGATTCGTGTGACAACCAGTTCCAAAAGGTCGTGACTAGATTCAGGGTAGTAGTGAATTGGATAGCTTGCTTTATTTTATGATGTCATATCAAAACAGTATAGAAATTGAATAGTTAGTTTATTTTATGATGTCATATCAAAACAGTATAGAAATTGAATAGTTAGATCATGTACAGTAGAGAAATCTTACTTTGACTGCTTAAGTCAAATAGGACCTTACAAATGTATAACACTCATTTTCTTGAGTTATTAAGGACAGTATAAATGTATTACCAGGAGAGAACACATGTATAACCTGACTGCTGAAGTCATTAAGGACAACAAAATGTACAACTCTGACTGCTTAAGTCATTAACGGCAGTAAAAATGTGTGACAGAGCAGAGATGTCTGTCTCTATTTTAAAATCAAATATTATATTAATGGTTTAATGTCAGCAAGACATGACCTTCAGGTACTGTGTGTTTTGTAAGTACCAGACTTAAAATAACAACTCAAAAAGAGAATGTGCTAGAAGACATCGCTGATATAATATAAATCAGTCTTATGTGGATAAGTAGTTTTTATTATCCAATGGTTAAGATTTACAAAGAACGAGACCAGCCAATGGGCCGAGATCAAAGTTTACCCACTGAAGTATTTATATTCTCTAATCACTTTAAATTTGGAGTGGCTGAAGTTAGGTCTGAAAGGTAGCTGTTAGATTGAAGGAAAGAAGCAGCCTTTCTAGAATTTCGAGTTTTTCTGGTTTTCCTGGTTTTTCTTCCTGGTTCCCAGTTTATTGATTTATAAACGGTTATGACTCTGGTACATTCAAGAGGTCTTTACCCCAGCATGCAAGTGTAAGGATGCACTGCACATCTCAAAGTAAGTCAGCAAGAGTGCTTTGACTACAACGTGGAATTTCTAGTATAAAGAAGTTACTGGAAATCACTACATTGCTGTTCTGGAACTAATATGGCGAGTGAGCACCTGGATTAGTCTTGAGAGAACAGTAGCTCAGTGAACATTCTACAGTATGCTAGATGAGCATGAAAAGAATTGACAATCCTTTTGTGAACAATAAACTTGTTATATTGTAATATTGCAGGATAGACTATTGTGGCATCGAAGATTATGTGTTAAGCTTTAAGCAATGCGTCATGAGATTAGGCCTACCAGAAAAAAATATGGCTTAATTACTCAATGGCAGGATTGAGAGGACTGGACAATATGGCTCCCAGAGGAAGCAGCAACAAATGAGATATATAAGATCGAACAGTTAACATACTTCAGAGTGACAAGTGAGAAATACAGATGTAGGTTTCTACATTTTAAGAGAGAGCAAGACTGATACATTTTTACAGGACCTAGTAAGCTACAGCACCAAATAATACAGAACGCCTGACTAGCGTATCGACTGTGTGGTCTGCCAAGTTAGAATATTAATTGCTAAGTTTTATTAATTAAGCGAAACATCTGTCTATCCATGCCATAGTCTTAGTACTGTAAATATGAGCTAAGTTCCAATATCTTATTATTGCAATATTTGAACTCAGTTAATGTTGTCTTGGTACTGCAACATCTTAACTCACTTAATGTTGTCTTGGTACTGTAATATTTGAGCACAGTTAATGTTGTCTTGATACTGTAATATTTGAGCACAGTTAATGTTGTCTTGATACTGTAATATTTGAGCTCACTTAATGTTGTCTTGGTACTGTAATATTTGAGCTCAGTTAATGTTGTCTTGGTACTGCAACATCTTAACTCAGTTAATGCTGTCTTGGTACTGTAATATCTGAACTCAGTTAATGTTGTCTTGGTACTGTAATATTTGAGCACAGTTAATGTTGTCTTGATACTGTAATATTTGAGCTCACTTAATGTTGTCTTGGTACTGTAATATTTGAGCTCAGTTAATGCTGTCTTGATACTGTAATATTTGAGCTCACTTAATGTTGCCTTGGTACTGTAATATTTGAACTCAGTTAATGCTGTCTTGGTACTTGGTAACATCTAAACTCAGTTAATGTTGCCTTGGGATGGTAATATTTGAACTCAGTTAATTGCTGTCTTTATGTTGTAAATATGAGCTAGTTTCTGACAATCAAGTAAGATGAATCAAACTGCCAAAGAAAACTGAACTTGGGAACCAGCACACCACTACACCCACTTCCCACTTACATTCTGCAAACGTGACTACATTCCGTGGTGATGGATCAATGAATAAATCTTGTTAACCCCTTTCAAGCTAATTCAAGGGAAAAAAAATAATTATAAGACAGAAACAGTTCGTATTTATTGAACGACCTACTTTTCATTAAACATTGACCTTACTTTGAGAACAGATAGATGGTACTAATTCAATCAAACAATTACTGACACACTTCGCTTGAAACCAAGCCACATCAACAATCTTTCTAGTTCATGTTGAAATAATCTAAGAGCTTCGCACACACTTTTGCAGGGTTATTTTTCTCGATATTCCCTAATGTGTGCTAAAAGAGGGGGCAGGGGAATAAAATTCCCTCATTCATCGATCGGTTGAAACCACACTATCTAGTTAATTACTTGTTAACCACAATACTATTTATTGTCTCGGTGAAATACATGACGTGCAGTATAGTCAAGGGCAGATCACTCTCAATTCATGCCCTTCGAAAAAAGCAGTCATCCACAGGTCAAAAGTGATTTATAGTTGCACTAAAAATAGCAGCTGCTCTGGTGCGCATGTGTGCTCAGTCCATCAAAGAATATGAGTGGGACCACAAACACATTAAAAAAAAAAAGAAATAAATAGATATAAATAGAACAGAATAAGTTGATGATACTGAACACGTATTCAACATCAAGTGCATCTCAAAGGTCTGTTGACAGTCGATCAATTTAGCGGTATGACATTTTTTTTTTTTATCTCGTGGCCGGCAACTCCATACACTGATACGATCGCTGACCGGATAATGAGGCGGTGATAATAATCGGTCAGCATTGTAACAAAGTTCACTACTCAACAAACAATCACCAAGTCACACTAAACGGACAGCAGTTGGGAGGTTTAGGTAAGGGAGGAAGAAGGCTAATTGCTGAAGTGACCACTCTTTAAGTCGGCACTTATCAAACCAGCACTATACAGTCACGTGGTTGTTCGTTGTTACTGACGTTTAAAAACAATAGATTACAAGTCGTAAATTATTGCTAATTACATCGCACATGTTATTTCTTTAAATATCTAGTATGCAATACAAAATAATATTATAGTTATTTTTAAAGGGGATTAATAGCGAACATATCACAGTAGCAAGACAGCATTAATTGAGTTCAAACATTGCAGTAATTAGCTATAGTAACTAAGCTCGTATTACAGTACCAAGACAACATTAACTGAGTTCAAATTTTACAGTACCAAGGCAACATTAACTGAGTTCAAATATTACAGTACCAAGACAACATTAACTAAGTTCAAATATTACAGTACCAAGACAACATTAACTGAGTTCAAATCTTACAGTATCAAGACAACATTAACTGAGTTCAAATATTACAGTATCAAGACAACATTAACTGAGTTCAAATATTACAGTACCAAGACAACATTAACTGAGTTCAAATCTTACAGTACCAAGACAACATTAACTGAGTTCAAATATTACAGTACCAAGACAACATTAACTGAGTTCAAATCTTACAGTATCAAGACAACATTAACTGAGTTCAAATATTACAGTATCAAGACAACATTAACTGAGTTCAAATATAACAGTACCAAGACAACATTAACTGAGTTCAAATCTTACAGTACCAAGACAACATTAACTGAGTTCAAATATTACAGTACCAAGACAACATTAACTGAGTTCAAATATTACAGTAGCAAGACAGCATTAACTGAGTTCAAACATTGCAGTAATTAGCTATAGTAACTGAGCTCATATTTACAGTACTATGGCATGGATGGGCAGTTGTTTCTTTTAAACCAAAATAAATATTTAAAAAATATTTCTTAATGACACTAAATTATGATCGTATCTTTGTATTCTAAATCAAAAGACCTTTTATGGAAACGACACCATATGAATGACACCCGCGAATCACAAGGGGAGAGAACTGGTTAAACACGTGTCAGGGGTGTTTAGCAACCAAAGAGAAGTACATGTATAAGATTAGTTGCACGAATTGTCAACGTCAGAGAAGGACCGCATTCCTCTCTTATCGGTTTACAGAGCGCTCTTTCTGTTCTAAGTTCTTTTTCTCGCTTTATTTAATTTCTTTTTCTTTTCGTTTATAGGAGAAAGAAAAGAAAGGTAACTCTTTCAAGAAATTTTGTCACGTTGAAGTTGCCTTTGATGCTGGTCGCTCTCTGATCGCGCACGTCTCTGACCCAAAACTGTAATGGACGCAATCAAGCGCTTCATTTGAAACGTTTCAAAGAGCCGTTAAAGCAACAGTAGCTGCCCGCCTGCCAGCTTACTTATCAAAAGTATATAATGCTTCTGGGAGTCGGAATGTAGAACGGGAAAAAGCTGCGGACAGGAATCCAACATCTCGATCCGACCACCAGGCTCGGCCGTAGGGGAAATTGAGCACGGCAGCCTCTTGGGTCCCCAGTCTTTGATGGACCCACACTCTGAGGACCCCACTGTAATAATTAAGTTGAAGCACTTGACTGCTCTCAGCGAACATGCCAGGGCACCGCTTAGACTAGAGCGTTCTGTCTTGGGCCCCGCAGACCCCTACAGCTGGACCTGAAAATGCATAGTGTTGCTGTGTGTTGCTGTTGTATGTTAAAAAGGAAATCAGTTGGTGGTAATCGTTTGTGCCAGTTTTGTTTTATTTTTTGTTTTATCGGGTTTGCGACTTTGAAGGTGGTAACATGTATTTATTATTTTTTTTATTTTTTTATTTAAAACTTGAAATGAATCTCGTACAACTCCAGTATGAAAAACAATTTCGCAACCCATCTCCTCATCTGTCCTTTGTTCCTTTTCTCAAAGCCACGTGATGTGTTCTCAAGTATTAAAGGCATTAGTTGTGTGGGCAAGTCATATTGATAGAGATCATTGTTCTTCATCGAGTTGTTTAACTGCATTTCCTTGCAAAACACTTCTCTTTGTATTTAATGCACAGACATACAAGGGAAATGACCATGTTACGATGACGATGTACTTATGGGAAGCACTTCCGACCGGGTCGATTTCGTGCTGGGGGGGGGGGGGTTGAGGATGGGAGTACGGACTGAGGGGTTGGGTGGGGGACGACCGTGATACATTTTAGGAATTGTATTTAAGAAGAAACACTTGGACAGCATTTAGCCGTCCGCCAGTATCCCAGACAGAGAAAGCTGTGACTGTACTGACAAGTGATTCGTGTTACACTGACCAATCAAACTGATTAATTTACACTGACCAATCAACCAGTGATTTGTTTTACAATGACCAATCAAAGATTGATTCATTTACATTACCGGTCAAGCAGTGATTTGTTTCACAATGACCAATCAATCAGTGATTCATTTGACACTGACCATTCAGTGGTTCACTTTACAATGATCAATCAACCAGTGGTTCATTTTACAATGACCGATCAACCAGTGGTTCATTTTACAAAGATCAATGAATCCGCAGTTCGTCTTAAACTGATTAAACAACCCATGATTAGTTTGTTTTAAATAAAAACAAGAGCTGTTTCGCAGTCAGTTCAATAGGTTTGAACAGACAAATACGTTTTGTGCCAATGTGAAAAAAAACACCACCCCATTTATATCAAAACGTGTCTGCGTCCAGAGAGTCCAGAGTGCGTTATCAGTTTTACTCACTGTCAGTCACGCAAGACTGACATAACTACTCACTGGTACTGAAGTCCGGTGAAACTAGCAGAGTGCTATTTTTGTATTTAACTAGCAGAGTGCTATTTTTGTATTTAACTAGCAGATTGCTATTTTTGTATTTAACAGTGCTATTTTTGTATTTAACAGTGCTATTTTTGTATTTAACAGTGCTATTTTTGTATTTAACAGTGCTATTTTTGTATTTAACTAGCAGATTGCTATTTTTGTATTTAACAGTGCTATTTTTGTATTTAACAGTGCTATTTTTGTATTTAACAGTGCTATTTTTGTATTTAAC
This sequence comes from Sinotaia quadrata, assembly GCA_028829895.1. NCBI lineage: Eukaryota > Metazoa > Mollusca > Gastropoda > Architaenioglossa > Viviparidae > Sinotaia > Sinotaia quadrata. Next base: position 29,976,635 of record CM054183.1, on the reverse strand, counting down.
AGTGCTATTTTTGTATTTAACTAGCAGATTGCTATTTTTGTATTTAACAGTGCTATTTTTGTATTTAACAGTGCTATTTTTGTATTTAACTAGCAGATTGCTATTTTTGTATTTAACTAGCAGATTGCTATTTTTGTATTTAACAGTGCTATTTTTGTATTTAACAGTGCTATTTTTGTATTTAACAGTGCTATTTTTGTATTTAACTAGCAGATTGCTATTTTTGTATTTAACAGTGCTATTTTTGTATTTAACAGTGCTATTTTTGTATTTAACAGTGCTATTTTTGTATTTAACAGTGAGACTTCCATGTTTGCCGTAAACCGCCGTGTAGTACGAAAGTAAACAGATTTTTTTGTCTGGTTCTTTTGCCTAACTTTAAGATAGGGTCTTTCTTATAGTACTATTGCCTAACTTTATATTAAGATATGGTCTTTCTTATAGTACTATTGCCTAACTTTATATTAAGATATGGTCTTTCTTATGGTACTACTGCCTAAATTTACATTAAGATATGGTCTTTCTTATGGTACTATTGCCTAACTTTATATTAAGATATGGTCTTTCTTATGGTACTATTGCCTAACTTTATATTGTAAGATAAGGTCGGGTCAAAATCAGCAATATTTTAATAATTCGTTATAAGTTAACGGATTGACTTCCCTTGAAAAGTGAGCTAATCTACTGAGATTGCGGTTTAATTCCTGAAGAAAATTGGAACCAGCTAAATAGCAATGTACTTATAATACCTATAATTTTATAATACCTAAATAGCAATGTACTTATAATACCTATAATTTTATAATACCTAAATAGCAATGTACTTATAATACCTATAATTTTAAAAGTTCTAAAAGAACCTAAAAGTTCTGTGTAGTATGAGTAAAGAAAACAAGAAAAGAAAAATGCGTGTAACCATAGAGCCAAGCATCACTGACGCCAATAAGACATTAGCCTGCAAAATATAATATTCAACCTGAAAAAAGAACCCAATATATTGATATTGCACAGCACGAAAGTGACTTTGCTGGGTGTAGTACTATTAGTATTGGCTGACTGCCGTAGTCTTAGTAGGGTGTCGTAGCCTTGGCTGACGTAGTCTTAACCGAATGACGTCGTAGTCTTGGCCGAGTGACGAATTGGCCGAAGTCTACCGAAATATTTTGGATCACTTCATTACACGTCTTCCCCAAAATAAATAAAATCAGTAAATTTAACTTAAAAAATATGAACAATTTACTGATTCTGAATGGTATTAAAAAAAATGCGAAATGATAATAAGCTCATGTAACAAAACTTGGAGAATGTCAATTTACCACAATCAATTCCACAGATTGCTGCCAGTGTAGCAGAGTTGTGCCTACGGACAACTGATTCGACTGGAATATGATCGAAGATCCTTTATTTAGTTGGAGAACATCAGGACCCGTAACTCCCAGCTTAAAGCATAACTACGAGGTAGAGAGAAATACTAAGACAAGCCTTAGATACAATTAAGTAATTAATTTCTCTACCTTTGTATACCTGAATGCTTACCGGGTGGTATCCTCCCTTCTCCAGAACTGCAAACGGATCTAAAGTCGGAAGTCGGACTTTATTTCCAACATAGATAAAATGTTATTTCTGACATAACATCTAATTAGAGACTGAAAGTCATGTTTTACACATCCAGAGTATATATTGCATTAAATGGGGTGTGAGCACAAAGCACCCACCACTGAGCTAATTATAACTTAACTCACTGGGATTCAGTCGAGTGTAAAAACTAGCTTACTCCAGGCAGTCTTTTCCTGCAGGTCATTCGTGAGTTCCAAAACTGGACAGCGGGCAGGCACCCGTCACGGCTCTGGTCACCCTGAGGATTGCTCGACTCCAGCACCCGGTCCGTCATATTTGACAGATTGCTGACGTCAGCGCTGAAGCTTGTGCACGCTGAAGTTTCAGCCTTGTCCCCTTCCTCCCCCACCCCCCCACACACAGTCACTGATCTTACGAGTCTCCAGGAGGAGGAGGCGGTTCAACGGTCTTCTCATCAGACTGAAGTGTTATAGTTCAAGGTACACGGGGAGACTAACGTGTTTTTAACTGGGTGACGTTTGTCACAGTGACGCAACAACAACAACAGCCCAGATTTATCAGGGATTACATAGGACCAGTCGGACTTGATGGCCAGGCCACAAATTATAATTATCTAACTAAGCCCTCGACAGAGTTGTAGATAACAGAAGGATGAAGAGGTTTAGTGTCAGAGGTTAGCGAAGACGTCGCACAACACCAAAGTCTGCGATACAAAGACAACGACTCTTGCACTGCTGAAGAACGGTTGGATGATTGTTTTGAGACTTTTGCTTTTCTTTTTTTTCTTTTTTTTTTTTGGTGGGTTCTTCCTCACAAACCCACCCTCACTACTACCACAACTACACATCAGCTTTTCAGATGCAGTTACGTCACCAGCTATTTATATGTTGTGCTGTTAAGTCCAAGGGAACATATTTATAGAAAGGGCTGAGTCAACTGTGTAATGTGAAGGCGGTTAACTGTGAAACAGAAAGTTCCCAGCGGACGTGTGAACGCGTTGTTCGATGTGAGACTACGCTCAGTGAACGTAAACGCCAATGGGTCCCACTCTACGCCAATGGGTCCCACTCTACGATATACACTCTGCGAATAGGGACGTGATACCCTTTTGTGGCACGTAATAAAAAAATAACTCTTACCATTATTTCTTCTTTTTATTTAATACTTTCAGAAAGCATGTCAAAACATCTGTAAGTCTAAAGCGTACAGCGGGCGTAAATTTAGTGCTGTTTTGTAACACGGGAACGAACAGACAGACATAATAGTAACGATGTGATGTAACATGGGTATGAATCAAATATGCCACTTGTGTGGAGAAGCATGAAACAGAGAGCTAATAACTAAATATGCCTCTTGTGCAGAAAGACGCCATGAAGCATAGACTTATGTAGAGGCAAGAAGCATAGACTTAATAGCTAAATATGCCTCTTGTGTACAGAGGCATAAAGCATAGAGCTAAATATGCATCTTTTGTAGAGAGAAAGGAAGCATAGACTTGGTAACTCAATATGCCTCTTATGTAGAGTCAAGAAGCATAGACTTAGTAACTAAATATGCCTCTTGTGTACAGAGGCATGAAGCATAGAGCTAGAAATAAATATGCATCTTTTGTAGAGAGGCAAGAAGAATTGACTTAGTAACTAAATATGCCTCTTGTATAGAGAGGCAAAATCGAATACCCGGTAACCAAATAAGTTTCTTCAGAAGAGAGACAAGAAACACAGAACTGGTAACTAAATATACAAAAAACAAAGAGTTGGTAAATCAATATGTTTGTAGGTCTGTTTCATAATCGCCCCCTCCCCAAAACATTTTTCTTTTTTTCTAAACTGATGACAAAGATAGGTCTAGCCGTGCGAAGTGCAATTTTATCACATGGAAATAAAAATAACAATAAAACTGTAATAAACATAACTCATTGTATACCCATGCCAGTCGTCAGGCTGCTGGCCTCAGGGCAATGCGACTGATTGACTGTTCACATGAGACGTGTGACGGATACAAAGTTGAAATCACGACACAATCATCTCATAAACACGTTCATTCAACTAGCGTCAGTTTCATTTGCTGATAAACTGTTGAAGATAATTTTTTAAAAAATCTTCTGATATCTGCTGCGTAGAGCACGATGTATATGCAGACAGACACGTACACACGACACTCATAAAGGTACACACGACACTCATAAAGGTACACACGACACTCATAAAGGTACACACGACACTCATAAAGGTACACACGTGGTCTTTAGGTTTGTTTGTTGTTATCAGTCGTATCTGAGGCCAAGTGGTGGACTTCTTGCTGTGTGTGGTCATTACTGTACTTCTCATGAACGATTTGAACCTAATGCTCGGAAAGTCGTTCGGTCCGACGGCAGTCAGAACTCTGACGGAAAAGTATTCAGTTAGGCGCGTCTGATAACAGCAACTGTTATTGAGAGGTTTGTAAAAATACATCTCCAGCACAGTGATTTAAGTCTGGTGAGCATCAAAAACTCACAATAGCTCACAAGATTTAAATCTGGTGTACACTATATATATATATTGATAACTCAATCAGGTACGTCTATTGTACACCAAGTACGCCACAATATATCATGATTTTTGACTGTACGAATGTGCGTTAAATACATCAGCAATAGATCATTGACTTAGGTCTAATGTACTGAATACGTAAAACAACTTATCTCTTGGGGCTAATGTAAACTAAACGTATCACAATAACTGATTGATCGAAGTCAAATATAGACAAAATAAATCCCAATAAACTCATTCTTGGATCTAATTTGCACTAAATTCGTCACAAGCCTCGCTGACCTAGGTTTCACTAACACTAAATACATCACAATTCTCACTGACCTTGATCTGATAACACTAACTAGATCAATATAACTTAATAGCATTGGTCTACTGTACCCTAAATACGTCTCAATGACACACATTCTAAAGTCAAATGTAATACTGCACAATAACTCATTTATCTAGATCTAATAAAATTACATATGTCACAATAACCCAGTGACCGATGTCTAATATTCACTACATCACAATAACTCACGACCTGTGTCTAATGTACATTAAGTACGTCACTGTAAGGTATGTCAAGGTATGATAGGTCAAAATAACAAATTAACCAAGATACAATGTACACTTAGTATGTTAGCCACAATATCTCATGGGTCTAGATCTCATTAGCACTAAATATGTCACATTACCATAAGTGACATCAGACTCATGCATAGTAAATATGCAAAATATTTAATTGACCCTAATATGTTGTACACAAATTACGCCTCAGCAATACATAGATTCAATGTTCACTAAATATGTTTCCATAACTCATTTGTTAGGTCTAATGTACATGAACAATGTTACAGTAATTCACTGACATCGAACTAATGTCTACACACGTAACCATTAACTCAGTTAGGTGTAAAGTACAGGAATACTGTTACAGTAATTCACTGACATCGAACTAATGTCTACACACGTAACCATTAACTCACTATTTTAGTCCAATACACACGAAATGTATCACAATAATTCAATGAACTACATTTCACGTGCTCAGTTTACACCATAATAATTCACAGATCAAAGTCTAAAATACATCACAACAGCTGATTGATCCAAGTATTACGCTCACTAAATTCGTCACAATAACTCAATGAACTAAGTCTAAATTAAAGCACATGAAAACATCAAAACAGTTCACTGAATAAGCCTAATGTATGCTATATTACGTTACAATAGCTCATTACTCTAAGTCTAATGTATACTGAATACGCTACAATAGCTGACTGAATTAGGTTTAATGAACACCATATATATCACACTAGCTGACAACTAGGACAAATGTACACAAAATACGTCACGATAGCGGACTGAACTAGAACAAATGTACACAAAATACGTCACAATAGCGGACTGAACTAGGACAAATGTACACTAAATATGTCACAATAACTGAATGAACTATATCTAAAGTATACTAAATACGGCACAACAGCTCAATAAACTAGGACAACTGCACACTAAATACGTCACAATAATCTACTGAACTAGGTATAATGTATACTAATGCGTCACAATATCCGAATGAACTATGCCTAAAGTATACTAAATACGAAACAACCGACTGAACTAGATCCAATGTACACTAAAACGTCACAATAGTCGACTGAACCAGGTCTATTCAATACTAAATACGTCACAACACCCACTGAACTAGGTCTAATGTATACTAGCCGACTAAACTAGGTATAATGTACACTAAATACGTCACAACACCGACTGAACTAGGTCGAATGTACACTAAATACGTCACAACACCGGCTCAACCAGGTCTAAAGTACACTAAATACGCCACAACAGCCGACTAGAGTAGGTCTAATATATACTAAATACGTCACAACGGCCGACTAGAGTAGCTTTAATATATACTAAATACGTCACAACGGCCGACTAGAGTAGCTTTAATATATACTAAATACGTCACAACGGCCGACTAGAGTAGGTCTAATATACACTAAATACGTCACAACGGCCGACTAGAGTAGGTCTAATATACACTAAATACGTCACAATGGTCGACTAGAGTAGGTCTAATATATACTAAATACGTCACAACGGCCGACTAGAGTAGCTTTAATATATACTAAATACGTCACAACGGCCGACTAGAGTAGCTTTAATATATACTAAATACGTCACAACGGCCGACTAGAGTATAGAGTAGCTCTAATATATACTAAATACGTCACAACGGCCGACTAGAGTACTCTAATATACACTAAATACGTCACAAAGCCGACTAGAGTAGGTCTAATATACATTAAATACGTCACAACGCCGACTAGAGTAGGTCTAATATACATTAAATACGTCACAACGGCCGGCTAGAGTAGGTCTAATATACATTAAATATCGGAGAAAATGTAGGGAAAATCAATTAACACCCCACCACACGCCCACGTTGCATGTTTAATAAAACTGTCCGTTATACTTACCTAGGGATTAAACAAGCTTGATTTTCAGCCTGAGTCTGGTTTTCAGAGACTTCTGTTCGATGGAATCTGTTTCAGTCTGGTTTTCTGTTTCCTGGTATAGTAAGAAATTGCTATCGTAGAACATCTGCTTCAGCCGATTTTCAAAGTAATTTCTGTCTTTAAAGGCTATATAACACGATTTTCAAAGTAATTTCTATCTATAAAATCTGTTATAGCCGATTTTCAAAGTAATTTCTATCTATAAAGTCTGTTAGGGTTTTCAAAGTAATTTCTATCTATTAAGTCTATTTTAGTTGGTTTTCAAAGCAATTTGTCCTAAAGTGTTACAACCTGATTTTCATATTTTTTGTTTCAGCCTGGCTTTGAAATAAATTTCTGTCAGGGTTAGGATAACTTCGACCTAGTTTTTGAAAAATCTGTATCGGCCTGGTTTAAAATAAATTTCTATCGCAATTAAGTCAGTTTGGTCCGGTTTTTGTAAAAAAAAAAAAGAGTGTATCAGCCTGGCTTTCAAAGAGATTTCCGTCCTAAAGATTCTATTTTGGCGTAGCTGGACTTATTACTCATCAAGGTGTCACGTCTGCTGCCAACAGATGCTGATTTTGCAGTCAGGCGTCATTTATTTGCATTACTCTTGTTTGTTGGCTCAGTACAAACGCCCCAAATGCTTCCCATAATATTCGCTGTGTTCTCATAGGCAGTTCTGAATGTATCTCTTAATGTTCGCTGTGTTCTCATAGGCAGTTCCGAATTATCTCTTAATGTTCGCTGTGTTCTCATAGGCAGTTCCGAATGTATCTCTTAACGTTCGCTGGGTTTCTCATTAAGGCAGAACACTATGTATCCCTTAAATTTCCTTGTGTTCTCATGAAGGCAGGGTACCTGAATGTATCTCTTAATGTTCGCTGGATTTCTCATGAAGGCGCAATGTAAGATATACATACGTATATTAGAGCTGTCGTTTTTACACCATATTGACTTTGATGCACAATAAGCAGCAGTAATTATTTGACAGAGTTCTAATCTGAAAACACTGCCTATAATACACCATTTAGCTAAACACCGACACTCATTGTGAAGAAGGAGTAGATGAATCAGTTGTACAAGAACAGCTACATTAATGGTTCTATTGCAAAGTTAAATAAATAAAGTCGAGCAGTGAAATTACTCTATGTAAATCAATATGCCAACGGCAAATTTGAATGTGCACCAGCAATAAAATTTTTAATGTCGCATTTATTATGTACTGCTGTTGATTATAGCAGAATGTATGTTACAGCTTTAGCCTAGAGAGAGCCTGTGGCCTACCCATTCGTCCATTAATTCATCCAATTTAGCTACTTATCTTTCCATTTATCTGTTTGTCTGCATCACTCTACCCTGATACTTTTCCACTTTCAGTGTGTGTGTTTGAGTGTGTGTGTGTGTGTATGTGTGTGTGTGTGTGTGTGTGAGAGAGAGAGAGAGAGAGAGAGAACCTTTGTATGTGTGAGAGAGAGCGTGTGTATGGGTGTGAGAAAAAAAGATGGAGAGAGAGAGAGAGAGAGAGAGAGAGAGAGAGAGAGAGAGAGAGAGAGAGAGAGAGAGAAAAGGAGAAACAGAAATAGAGAGAGGGGAGAGGGAGAAAGAGAGAGAAAAATCACATCGATCTAGGACCCGTGACATAACTAAATTTTGTTGAGTGCACCACGGAGATGAGGCCGTGTCATAATTCGTGTGACCATTAATTTTTAATTTTCTTCACGACCTGAGTGTCTGTCTGTAGATTGAATATCAGCAAAATGTCTAGCGGCTGTGCTCGGTCGATGCTTTATACTTGACACATAATGTTTCCGTATTTCTCTCTCCCTCACCCCCTCTTCAAATGTGTTGTAAATTCGAGAAAATGAAAATTACTAACAGAAGCACTTAATTCGAAAAGTTAGAGCCGATAGAGCAAAGGGAGAGAACGCAGTTATTTTTACTCAGTACTGTTGTTCAACACGAGTTACCTAGCTCTGATGCAGTAAAGTTTGACAGAAGTTATAAAACTAATTTAATTTTTTCTAATTTTCACATTATTCAAACGACTTTTAAAAATATTTTTTGTATACATTCCCACAATCTGGTAAAGTTACATGTAGCCCCATCCCAGCTACTCTCCCCCCTCCCCACACGTGTGCGTGATATCGTAAATGGCTTAAATTTGAGCTATGTCGTCACCGATTTAGTTAGTGGGCTGTGACAGGACTTTAAATGTTAGTCCACTTGAGGTTATCTTACATTACGTCAGTGACAGGACTTTAAATGTTAGTCCACTTGAGGTTATCTTACATTACGTCAGTGACAGGACTTTAAATGTTAGTCCACTTGAGGTTATCTTACATTACGTCAGTGACAGGACTTTAAATGTTAGTCCACTTGAGGTTATCTTACATTACGTCCAGCGTGAAGTAGTTGGTATGTGAGTGAGGATGATCAAGACAAACACAAAACTCACACACGCACGCAAGCATACAAACCGAGCACTAACCTACCCTCACCCGCACACTAACAACGCAAAACCAACACACACACACACACACACACACACACACACACACACACACACACACACACACACACACACACAAACACACACAAATACACACACATTTACACATACACACATACAAATACACAAAGTCATATATACACAAGCAAAAATAAAAGCCAATAACGAACCTAACCCTAACCTACTGAGATTACAAACCTACCAGACAAAAGTAAATTAATAAATAATTAATGATTTACTAAGTTGAAACGATCGGTGGCAGCAGAAATAATAATAATAATGAAAATGCATATAATTATATACAAAAATTCGTATAAATTCAGTTATAACCGCTGAATGTTTCCATTATTTTGATGACTACTACGAGTAATGCTAAAATAAAAAGTTGTCATCAGGAATGCAGAGAAATTGTATTGTCTTTGCAGAATTCCACAGAAGAAAATAAATCTGCGGAAACACCAATCCCTTCTTTCAAAGGCAGATCTGGTATTTCCTCGCCATTCTTGGAAATGACACCACGCGTCAAGAATTACCTCAGGAAAATGTCAGGCCTCGTTTCCTCTCACAGACTCAAGATGGCGCTTTCAATAAATGGCTGCTTGTGTCGTGCGGCTTCGCTTTCAGTTGAACTTTTGCTTGATTTGGAGACGATTTATGATAGATATTTTGTTTTGCTGTGGTGTGGTGTGGAGACGATTTATGATAGATATTTTGTTTTGGTGTGGTGTGGAGACGATTTAAGATAGATATTTTGTTTTGTTGTGGAGACGATTTATGATAGATATTTTGTTTTGGTGTGGTGTGGAGACGATTTAAGATAGATATTTTGTTTTGGTGTGGTGTGGAGACGATTTAAGATAGATATTTTGTTTTCTGTGGTGTGGAGACGATTTAAGATAGATATTTTGTTTTGTTGTGGAGACGATTTATGATAGATATTTTGTTTTGGTGTGGTGTGGAGACGATTTAAGATAGATATTTTGTTTTGGTGTGGTGTGGAGACGATTTATGATAGATATTTTGTTTTGGTGTGGAGACGATTTATGATAGATATTTTGTTTTGGTGTGGTGTGGAGACGATTTAAGATAGATATTTTGTTTTGTTGTGGAGACGATTTATGATAGATATTTTGTTTTGGTGTGGTGTGGAGACGATTTAAGATAGATATTTTGTTTTGGTGTGGAGACGATATATGATAGATATTTTGTTTTGGTGTGGTGTGGAAGATATTCTGTTTCAGGGGCGGAATATGGAAAGCAGCAAGCAAACTTCTACTTTATGTTCACAATGACACAAATGTCAGTCTTAAATTCAGGGAACAGCTGAGGACATTTCTGTGAGCACGGAAGTGATGTCGTGGAATAACAAGCATTCAGACTGAGGAGAAATGGTCACATGACTATAATGGGGTAAAACATGCTTACGTCTGTATTTGACGTACTTTAAGTACTGATGTATAGACAGGAGTTACTCTCTTGTTAGTTAATATTACATAGTTTTCTCTGAAGTCTCCAGAAATGCCAGAAATGAGGATGTCAACAGAATTAACGGAAAGTAAGAAAAGAAACAGCTATCTTCGGGGCCGGGAGTGAAAACCATGCAGGGTGAGGGTGGGTCTTACATATCCAGTCAGGTCGGAATATGACTTGCACTCAATATTTTGCCGAAATAGGGGCGGCTCGAACGTAGCATGTGTATGTCACGTGACATACGTCTCTCACTGATGTTGCTCCAAACCTTAACCTACATCATCAGGGTTAGAGAGGTTAGGATTTAGGCCTTGATTAGAAAGATTTACCGTTAGAGAAAGGATTAGAGGGAGTGTGTTAGGATTAGAAAGGAGCTGAGACTAGATCGTGTTAGATTCAAGACAAGATCGAGATTAGAGAGTTATATGATTGGAGACTGGGCAAGGAAGTGTGTGTGTGGGGGGGGACATGGTTAGGAGTGGAGAAATGGTTAGGATTGGAGACATGTTTAGGATTAGAGAAATGGTTAGGATTGGAGACATGTTTAGGATTAGAGAAATGGTTAGGATTGAAGACATGTTTAGGAATAGAGAAAATGTTAGGATTGAAGACATGTTTAGGATTAGAGAAATTGTTAGAATTGAAGACATCTTTAGGATTAGAGAAATTGTTAGGATTGGAGACGTTTAGGATTAGAGAGACAGACTTAAATTAGATACAGTGTTAGTATTAGACAGAGGGTTAGGTCTGCTGTTCACTTTTACACCGTGGGGTGTCTGTAAACATAGGGTGATGCATGTCTTAAAACGAATGTTGCATATCACAAGTGCAGTGTGAAAAATAATTGAACTCTCCTGAAATGTGTAACAAATCCATCCACGCTTACCGCGCCAATGAATTATAATAACGTAGCCCTGTCATCCATGTCATTAATATAACATTGCATTATTTCAACCACGTCATCCGTATCATACACATCATTATATAGGACAAGTCACCAGTAACATGATGTAATTATATCATTACTGTCATAAATACCACACATTCAATGTTTGCTCCATACCATTCATAAAACAATATCATTTAAGTCATGTTATCATACCTGTCAGCTTTATGATCAGATTTATCATGCCTTCACACAATCCACTCCCTCATTTCCTCAGTCACTGAAGTGAGCCATAGCGAGAAGTGGAAACTGACAAAAAAATAATGTCAGTTCGAGAAATGAAGTTTTCATGTCGTAAACATGAAAAGTTTAAGGGTAAACTTCAGGCGTTGCTAAAGTGTGCAATTTCCTTTTCCCTCTGTCTACAGGAGAGGAAAAACAAATAAAGTGAAAGCCGAGCGCTGAGTATGAAGACCACGTGAAGGCAATGCTGGCGTCTGGAAATATGATTCGCAACGATCCACCCAAAGTCCTGATACCTGACACTCGGTAGAAATCCGAATAGCACCGCGAGTCAAGAGAATTAAAAGCACTCCCTCGGTTGTCGTTCCTACCCTTCCTTTAATCCAGCGATTCTGAGCGGTCATAGGAGACACCTGTTGTCTAGGGGGGATAATTAAATGACATTCTTGAAAATCTATATCAGGTACTTGAATCTGTCCGAGAGCGGCTGTTTGAAGAGTATAAGTAGTAGTGATAGCTATTGAAATGTTAATGTTAGTAGTGGTATTCGTTAGTTGGTCAGTAGTATTGGTAGCTAATGAAGTAGTGATGTTAGTACTGGTGGTGGTCATGATGGCGCTGGTAAATTAGTAGTGGTGGTGGTCATGATGGCGCTGGTAAATTAGTAGTGGTGGTGGTTATGATGGCGTTGGTAAATTAGTAGTGGTGGTGGTATTGATGGCGCTGGTAAATTAATAGTGGTGGTAGTATGATAGAATAATACGAGCACAAAAGAACAGTTTGATTTGGGTTCCACATTTGCTTCCATCTTCAGCCTACTTCGCAGACGGCCGCAAGCATCAAGGGCGGGGGTGGGGGTGGGGAGAGGAGAATTATGTTCTGCATAGAGAGAGAATGTACAGCCAAGGATGGAAACAACGAATGCTTAGAGTCAGTGTCTGTGGACTTTGTAGTTACAAGAGTCAGTGTCTGTTTCTGTGGACTTTGTAGTTACGAGAGTCAGTGTATGTAGTCTGTGGACTTTGTAGTTACGAGAGTCAGTGTATGTAGTCTGTGGACTTTGTAATTGCAAGAGTCAGTGTATGTAGTCTGTGGACTTTGTAGTTACGAGAGTCAGTGTATGTAGTCTGTGGACTTTGTAATTGCAAGAGTCAGTGTTTGTGTGTATGTACAAAGAGTCGTTGTCTGTGGAAATCCAGGAAGTTTGTACTCTTTCCGACTGTAAAGTGCAACAAGGATCTTAAATGTGCACTGCCTGCAGCTCACAGGGACTAGATTTATCGTCCTGTCCTACTACACTAAGTACTTCCTTAGGGAGCGATTCAGAATCACCTGAAAGTTTTTCACCACCCGGGGTTGAAGTGAATGATAGGAGTGAAACTAAAGAATGCACCAACGGAGATTTGTGAGGGCAGGAAAGGGCCAAGCGGAAAGTTTGGTAGAGATGAAATGTGGGCAGAGGTCCATGGAACGATTGCGTTTCAATGAGAGACTAGTGGCCTACCGCCTGCGCTACCGTGTGTCACGAGAAAGAGAGAGAGAAATTAATAGGAAATGTCAGTGCTCATTACACGGTTTTTTAAAAACAAAACGAAACTTGCAGCGTGTGATACTGGCTACATGAACTTCTTATTTTTACGCACCCACACATTCAAATTTTAGCAGCTGTTTTCAAATTAGTCAGTTTTAAAAAAAAAACAGAGCAACTTGACCTGTCAGCGGCTGTGGAGCATCCCGCGGAAGTGAGCTCTACTGCGCATGCAACTTGCCGGCGGAAGGGAATTTCAATCATTCGTTAGCACAACATATACAAGGACTCTTGACAATGATACATACAAACAGATGTTTACCGTATAACCGTTCAGTATTACTTTGGTCGAAGGCAATTCAGAAAAATTCATATTACAAAGTAATTACCCTACTTTAAAAATACACTAGTTGTAATTAGATTACATATTTTGACGGTGGCTGGCCCTAACTGTAGTTCCATTGTTTGAAAATAACCCACCAATGAAAAGTGTTGCACACACCTGGTCTAAAGTCTACGTGGTAACCAACAGAATCATTAGGACTTTCGTCTCACCTGCAACATACCGCATGAGTGTGGGTCACGCTGCTCTTGTCGCACAAAATCGTTGCATGCGACTTCATTCCGACTGATAAAATTATCTATCTATCTATCTGTCTATCTGTCTGTCTATCTGTCTGTCTGTCTGTCTATCTATCTATCTATCTATCAGATCATCAGAACAGTTTCACACGAAAAAGAACTTGTACATTAAGTACATGTATAAAATCAAGTACATGTACAATGCATAAAATCAGTAGGATGTACAACTTATTGCAAGCGAGCAAAAAAGGTCTAGAAATGTAACACTAGTATGTATCTACGTTATGTGTGTCGATACAATGTTATATAAGCGGTAAAAATGTAATGTGTGGCCAGTGAGCAGTTTTAGGGAAGTGAATTAAACCCTAGTGCATGAAGAAAAATTAAGCAGCCAAATAAATCTGTCACCACCGATTTTTAAAAGTCAGCCCATTAAGACATTTCCGTCTTTAAGAAATAAAAAATGTTGAGAGGCTGGGGTCAGAGTGTTAGTTCAGGTATTTCAGATTTACGGGTGACATAAAAAGTAAAAGAAGACTGGTTACAAAATATAAATATATATATATAGAGAGAGAGACAGTCGACTGGTTACAAAATATAAATAGGTAGATAAATATATATATAGAGAGAGACAGTCGGCACGGATAAAATGTACATTTTACTTTAAGAATTCTTGTTTGACTGTTCCTCAGAGAGTTTTTTTAAATCAAGTTTCCTTCTCTGCAAATCATCTGCGACTCAAGTTTCAATGTCATGAAACTGTAGCTAAAACTGTCAGACTATGTCGGATTTATCTTACATTTCACACACACACACACACACACACACACACACACACACACACACACACACACACACACACACACACACATACACACACACACACACACACACACATGCAATATATATATCTAACACAACCACAAAACATATATTCATAAAAAAATCACACATACACACGCACACACATACACTCACACACATACATACAACACAAGCGCACAGCCACACACATACACTACCACAACACAAAAGCACGCATACGCAACCATACACATACGCACGCACGCACACACACACACACACACACACACACATGCACCCAACATATACGTACATATGCAAAACATCTAAACTACACTCGCGTACATATTTTTATACCTTATATACATCTAACACGTAACATACACAGAGTCGAACACAAACCATACAAACGTCTAACTTACCTCTCATATACACACCAAATATATATAGCAGCTGTATTGTAGTATTTTTTACATACGCAAATACATAAAACATGCATTAACACGAACATACAGAGTTTATGGCGTCAGTTTATAGTTGTTAAGTTTACAAGTAAACATATACAGGTATTACCATAGTTGTTAAGAGTATAAGTAAACATATACAGGTATTACCATAGTTGTTAAGTTTACAAGTAAACATATACAGGTATTACCATAGTTGTTAAGAGTATAAGTAAACATATACATGTATTACCATAGTTGTTTAATATATTATCATAAAAAGTACATTTCGATGGTATTCATCGTGCATGTAAAAAAAACTGTAGTGTAAATGTGTTTGTCATGATGCTGAGATTTAATTATGAGTGTATATGTATATATGCATGCATTTGTATGTGGCTGTGTGTGTGTCTGTATGTGTATGTGTTTGTATGTATACGTGTATCTGTGTTGATATGGTGTATATGTATGCATGCGTGTTCGTGTTTTGTGTGTTTATGGAAAATTCTTAAGGTTAGGGTAAAGATATTTTGGTGTAATCATTTTTATATCTGTCCATAGACTGTTAATCATCTTTTCTCTGTACATACATTAATGTAATAACCATCTCTCTGTGTAATCACTTTGTCTCTGTGTAATCACTTTGTCTCTATATCAATGTGAACTTGAAGGTGAGTGAGCGATGAGGTGTGTCACTGAGCAAAACCCTTGTACGATAAATGCAGACAATAATTTGCTCAAATCACAACTCATAACACTCTATGCACTGCACATTTCACCCGTAAGAGCGTTTCACGTGAAACAAGATCCCGGGTTTTGTCGAGTCGTTCCTTTCAGTCAAACACCATTAGAGCTTACGAGGGGACACAGCACAGAGTTAGGTTAAATACAAGGGAGGGGAGAGAACTCTAAAACCATGTGCCAAACGCTCAAAATAGCGCGAGTACAAACGTTCGAGTAATCCCTGTCATTGAGACAAATTCAGAATTTTATGTAAAATGATGAACTTACATGGTTCCAGTGAAAAGCTGATCTAATCCATCTCTTCGAATCAAATTTTATTACATGCACTCTCACAATCACCCACCCAGTAAAAGACCTCACGAAAACCGTTAAGGGAAAGAAAAGAAAAAAAGGAAGTTATTTTAACATTTCAGAGTTATGAGTTGAGTTAGAATTGTACAACACGCCACCTTTAAAATAAAGATAGTAAAGATTTATGTTTTCTTAAAATCTCAGAATTATTAATCCTTACTTTAATCTTCAAATTTTCTCAATACACTAGACAAATATTATTGCCGAGGTGGGCGCCATAAACACATTTTCTCAAAAGACTAGATATAAACATTATTGCCGAGGTGGGCGCCATAAACAAATCCAAAAAGAAAAAGAAAACATGCGAAACAAACAAAGCAACCCAATCACACACGAAAACATAATGCAGTTTGTCTATCAACAAAATTACCGTCCGCATAAAATAATAAAAGTTAAATTTAAAAAACCGAACAAAAACAACAAGAAAGGGTAAAAACCGAACGCACTATATAGTAACAACCGAACAACGCACTATATGGTAACAACCAAATAACAACGCATTAAACCCACTGTGATCTCACTATAAAATACTCACAAAGATCTTTTAAACTGATTCACATGATTACTTTATTGTTGGATTAAGGGCTTCATGTCCGTTGTCACATCTGGCTGATATCACAAACAAAAAAGCTGGGAGAAGATTGCATTTCAGGAAGGGGAGATAATTTTTAGTAACATGGGCATCAAGAGTGATAGAGGGCAACGTGCTGATATTTTCCAGGAAATTTTGAGCTCGAATGCTTGTGAACAAAAACTCTGTGTTCACACTGCAGCGCATGAGACCCGACTCTTATTTCCGTCCAAGGTCTTCAACTGTTGTCTAAAAAACTACACGTGCGGTTCCGCACTGCTAGCAGAGCTTTTTGCCTGGGACCGTGAGCGCGTGCGTGCGTGTATAGATTGGTGAGTTTTCATGTGACTATTGTAGTTAAGAAAGCTCACTAAAAATTTCATGTGACTATTGTAGTTAAGATAGCTCACTAAAAATTGCATGTGACTATTGTAGTTAAGATAGCTCACTAAAAATTGCATGTGACTATTGTAGTTAAGATAGCTCACTAAAAATTTCATGTGACTATTGTAGTTACGATAGCTCACTAAAAATTTCATGTGACTATTGTAGTTAAGATAGCTCACTAAAAATTTCATCTTTGTGTTAGATAAGCACACAGGGAAAAAACAAATCCCCCAAATAATGCACAATCTTCCAAAATGGCAGGTGGAAAGTACATAAGGAATGTACTGAAATAGAAAAGGAGAAGTCAACACAAGAAATTGTACTAAAATAAAAAGGAAGTCAGTGCATAAAGAATGTATGTTGCCTCCATTTGCAGCTATCGTCAACTCATAACGTAGATAATTATGACCTTAGTGAAACGTAGCAGTTCAGAGGTCAAAAGAACAATTGGAGACAAACACAATATTGCCTTCCCCGCAAACCCCCTGTGCTCCCCTCGTCGGAACTAAGCCCTTCAATATAAAGTTTTGAAAGAGAGGCTGGGTAGGCCAACCTTTGCGCATTACCGAAACAGTATAACCCACATTAGACAAAACTCCAACCTAATCACAGTTAAACTGATATGATCACAGTTAGTTGCTATGATGTGGTTACAATTAGTTGCTAATAGGTGGTTATGATGTGTTACAATTAGTTTGTAAATGGACATGGTAAGTAAAGGTCCACTTACTTTTTTCCCGCTGCTCGCCGCTTGACCAACAAGACTTCTGAAATGAAAACGACACGACAAAGCATTAACGTTTCTGCCTACGCATCGCATGGGATCGCTAGTAAGTCATACTTTTAGTGAGCTACTCTTTTGAAACAAAGTTGTGACCATAGACAAAAGCAGTTTGCATAAATGCACACACACACACACACACACACACACACACACACACACACACAAACACACACACACACACACACACACACACACACACCAACACACATGTACCTGCGCAATGCATTAGTTTTATTACTCCCGAGACCTAACTGGCGACAGTCTAGGCATGAACTGATACGTAAAATGCAATAATTCAATAAAACACTCTTTCTGTCTCACAAGCACACACACACACACACACACACACACACACACACACACACACATACACGCATTTACACGACGCACGTATACACCTGTCACTATCACTTGGGCCATTCACGGTTGCGCAGTTCAGTACGCTTACCCACCTATTAAAGCTAAGAGAGGGTGAGTGGGGGGTGGAGAGTGAGAGGTCTGTGTGAAATGAAAAGTGCATTATCATACCCGACAAACTGCCACACCCCACTCATAATACAATGTGCACACGACGGCATGCACGCAGGCATGTTTACACAAGGATGTGTGTGTGTGTGTGTGTGTGTGCGTGTTTGTGTGTGTTGGCCTAATATGCGATCATCTTTGATTGATAACAGCCATCTTGGTTAATAAAGTTATGTGAAATGAATTATTTCAATTAGACACAAACAAACTTACGCACACTCACACATTCACTACCTTTTAAGACCAACCATCTCAAATAGTTAAATGAAATCTTATTCAGCAAAGCACACACACAAACACATTACACCTGTTAGATTGAGGCGTCCTCTACTGGACACAATCACATGTCATGGGACGTCCTCTACTGACACAATCATATGTCATGGGACGTCCTCTACTGACACAATCATATGTCATGGGACGTCCTCTACTGACACAATCACATGTCATGGGACGTCCTCTACTGACACAATCACATGTCATGGGACGTCTTCTACTGACACAATCACATGTCATGGGACGTCCTCTACTGACACAATCACATGTCATGGGACGTCCTCTACTGACACAATCACATGTCATGGGACGTCCTCTACTGACACAATCACATATCATCTAATGCGCACGTTTGAATACTTCAATATATTTCAATTTAAATATAAGACAAAGTGAAATAAACGTTTTGCCGCAATCACACGTATTCACTCTCACACGCAGATACATAAGCATACTTGATATAATACTCACCTGATATAAATACACATTACAATACTCACTGAGACAAATACACATTACAATATTCACCTGAGACAATTACACATTGCAATACGAATCCTGAGACAAATGCACATTATAATACGAATCCTGAGACAAATGCACATTATAATACGAATCCTGAGACAAATGCACATTAAAATACGAATCCTGAGACAAATGCACATTATAATACGAATCCTGAGACAAATGCACATTAAAATACGAATCCCGAGACAAATGCACATTAAAATACGAATCCTGAGACAAATGCACATTATAATACGAATCCTGAGACAAATGCACCTTATAATACGAATCCTGAGACAAATACACATTACAATACAAATTCTGAGAAAAAATACACATTACAATACGAATCACGAGAACAAATACACATTACAATACGAATCACGAGAACAAATACACATTACAATACGAATCACGAGAACAAATACACATTATAATACGAATCCGGAGATTACCGCTTCGACGCCACCTATCCAACTTAGATTTTTATTAACTGTAACATGAACTATTATTAACTGCAACATGAACTATTATTAACTGTAACGTGAACTATTATTAACTGCAACGTGAACTATTATTAACTGCAACATGAACTATTATTAACTGCAACATGAACTATTATTAACTGCAACATGAACTATTATTAACTGCAACATGAACTATTATTAACTGCAACATGAACTATTATTAACTGCAACATGAACTATTATTAACTGTAACATGAACTATTATTAACTGTAACATGAACTATTATTAACTGTAACATGAACTATTATTAACTGTAACATGAACTATTATTAACTGTAACATGAATGCTGCACGAACTATCATTAACTCAAGTCACACCTATAAACAACTTGTCATTTTATTGCATTAAAACTGTTTTATTTGTGAGTGCTATTCATTCTTGAAATAAAAATAGTTAAAACTGTTTTGTTTGTGAGTGCTCTTCATTCTTGGAGTAAAGATAGTTAAAAGTGTTTTGTTTGTGAGTGCTCTTCATTCTTGAAATAAAAATAGTTAAATCTGTTTTGTTTGTGAGTGCTCTTCATTCTTGAAATAAAAATAGTTAAATCTGTTTTGTTTGTGAGTGCTCTTCATTCTTGGAGTAAAGATAGCTATGGAAGCATGCAGAGTGCATGCATACTTATGTAATTTTATCGTCCAACAGGCTGTAATAACAAGACACTCCAACTTAAAATCGCCATCTTTTTATTTCGTCTGTGCTCTACCAGTCATTGTATACTACATATGGTGAACTCAGTCCCCTGACTGATGTACGACTATTACGAATATATATATATTATCAATATATTATTACTGCCTTAGATTTCTACACTGACTCAAATTTTAATGCACAACTAATATGAATGAATATATTAGCATTACCTTTTATTTTATAGCCTTAGATTTGTACACTGCAGTCACTGGGAGATCTGAATTTAACGCAGCTGATTTACCATTAGGAATGAAAAAGAACTATTAATATTTAAACCTACGATACACTTAGAATAGTGACTAGTTGTTACTTCAAGTGTGGGAGTTACCGCCACCTACATATTTAATTAACTTCGATAACGTCAATTGTCCCATGCATCGAGACAGTTGTAGTTTAACCATAAAGTGAACAAGCGCAGGACCCGTACGAACTAATACAGGTCAGTGTGGGCGAATCACCAATACAAATCAAATCTCTACACCTCTTGACCACTTTTTAAGTTTATCACAAGCACTTCTGATCCCTGATAAGTAGATGACAACGTCAAGATTGTAGTCTGCATTTAGTAACTTGTACCTCAAGGATGGTCAGAGTTGTCCTATGCAGGTTTTGTGTGGTGAATGAGCCAGGTTTTACTTGTTTTGTGATGTGAATCAGCTATTTTTATACTTATGTGTGTGATGGCCGAACCACTTTTATACTTGCTTTGTGTAGTACATGAGCCACTTTTATACTTGCTTTGTGTAGTACATGAGCCACTTTTATACTTGTTTTGTGTGATGGATGAGCCGCCTTTATATTTGTTTTGTCTGATGGCCGAGCCTCTTTTATACTTGCTTTGTGGAATAGGTGAGCCACTTTTATACTTGCTTTGTGCAATAGGTGAGCCACTTTTACATTGTTTTGCGTGGTGGATAAGCCACTTTTATACTTGTTTTGTTGATTAACGCACAAGTATATATGTTAACTATGTTTAGATTAAATAAATAATTGTCTTTGATAAATCCTTTCTGGACATTGCCTTGTAAGTTTGACTAAACATATTTTTGACTGTATACATTTGTAAGTGTGACTGAACATATTTTTGACTGTATACATTTGTAAGTGTGACTGAATACCTTTTCAAGTTTGAATATCTTTTTGATTGAACACGTTTTTGACTGAACACCATTTGTAAGTTTGACTGAACACCTTTGCAAGTTTGAATACATTTTTGACAGAACATATTTTTGACTGAACACATTTATAAGTGTGATTGAACACCTTTGCAAGTTTGACTGAACACCTTTGTAAGTTTTACTGATATCCAATTGGGGGTGGTCTATTGAGAGGAATAAGAAAATGTATCAAACTACAAATCACTTGATACTTATATAAGTAAAAATATCTAAAAGTCTGGATTTCCTAACTATCGTCCACCTCCTTGTCAATTGTTAGAAGATCGTAATAAATCTGTTTACAGGTGATTACACACACACACACACACACACACACACACACACACACACACACACACACACACACACACACACACACACACACACACTAATATTCATTAGTTTAGTACCAACTGTATTCATATTAAATGTTAAAGACAAACATGCACATTATCTGAATCTCACACACACACACACACACACACACACACACACACACACACACACACACATACACACACACACACACACACACACACACACACATACACCACACGCTCACACGAGCAATACCAACTATTACTGTATTGTTTAGAGCTCACCTGTTTAGTTAGGGGTGATTTGTTCAGTGCTTCATCTCTGTCGGGTCTGATGTCGATCATGTCTCTGCCATGACTGGTACTGTTCATATCCTCACCGCGTCTTTCAACGTTCACATCTCTTCCATGACTGTGAGTGTTCACATGCCTGGCTCGGGGCGAACTCTGAATGCTCCCAGGAGCGGAAATTGTGGTAGTCGGCGTCCAGCTTGAACACAGTTCTCTCGGTTCCACATTTGCCAACGATGGTGTCGGACACAGCGTAGGGTGGTTGACCTGCAATTGTGAGCGCACTGGGACCTCAGAGGCCTGTAACGGCCAGATGTGTGTGTACTGGTAACCACAGTAACGTTTGTGCATCGCGTCAAGAAGCGTCCGCGAGATCGTGGGCAGTGTGTTCACGTGACTGATCCCGGGAAAGGTTCTAGGTCCGTAGCGCTGGCTTTGAGCACGACCTAACGTCGAATTTTCAGAGGTCACCATGGCCACACCCATCCTGGGGGCCACTCGGCCGCTGCCAACAAACACGGGTCCGTGCCAGGTTCGGGCAAATCTTGGATTGATGAAGAGGCTTTCTTCTGCCACTCTCTTTTCCATTTCTTTCTGGCTAAGGTCATGAGACTTCGGGTCATCTTTCTCACGCCAGCAGCTGCTCAACTCTGAAGACTGGTTTAGGTTGCCTTTGGTAACTCGGAATTCCGTGCCGACTGGTTTGCTCACGTGCTGGTCACATAGGGAGTCCCTGCTCGATGAATCTCTGCTGCTATAGGAGCCAGTGTGCGAGTTACTGCGACGGACTGACTGTCTCCGCTGCAGTACCGGAGTCAGAGCGTTGACCATGACCTGCATTTCCGGTTCCTCATCAGGAAGAAAGCTGAATTGATCGGCGTCCGCCGTATGCGTCCCGCTGCAGAGCTCTCGCTGAGAGGCGTGCGTGCAAGACTCAGACTGCAGTGGTAACTGCTCTTCACACCCACCGGAAAGCTGGGGTAACCGATCCTGGTCTATCCAAGATTGCAGTAATAGTTCCTGCCCGACCAAAGATTGTGGCAATTGTTTTGGATCACTCAAAGATTGTGGTAATTGTTCTTGCCTACCCCAAGGTTGTGATAACTGTTCTTGCCTACCCCAAGGTTGTGATAACTGTTCTTGCCTACCCCAAGGTTGTGATAACTGTTCTTGCTCATCCCACGGAGAGACGTTCATGTCTGCACGTGCTGAACCCCTGTTTGTCTCGCCGGTGACGTTTTCTGGCTTAACCACATCCGGTGACGACCGCTGTGGCGCACTGCACAGACATTTCGGTTGGCAAGTTTCTTTGATCTGCCACGCCTGTGGCCACCCAAGCATGAAACAACCCCTGTCTTGGACATGTCCATGATGTAGCGACTGCGAGTGGTGAGCCACCTTTTCGTAACTCATACCAGATCACGTGACTTCAGATCCGTGCACCGACCTCACTATCAACAATGTAGCTTGTATTGACCGGACGTTGTCTTGATACTACGCTCTGTCCTCACTGAACTACTGTCAAGTGCAAGGGAGGATCTAAATATGTGTGCGTAGCTGAGCTAATTTATGCGACGAACCCAGATTAAAAGCTGTCTCTATAATAGGCAGGAGGGTTTCTGAGCACTGTGGCTCCATAAAAAGCAGAGTTGCGTCTGGCCAAATTTGCATGACTCTGGTCAGATTGACACGAATAACACAGTGCTTGAATAAATGGGGCCAGCGTGTTAGGAATGACACAGTCCTTGTATGAGTGGAGCCAGATTGTCCCGAATGACGACCCTTGTCTGATTGGGGTCAATTTCAAATTAATGGCACGAACATACGGAACTGTCCGGGGTCAGTCTGAGATGATCGAAACACTCGTTTTTATATGACGTCATGTCTCAGTCGATTGCCCGGCCTTAGTAACAGATTAAATTGGATTATCCTTTCTTGTCTCATCCTCAGTGGCTATCTTGAAACGGCGCCAATCCTTAGCGCTGTAAAATCTACTCTCAAATGGCGCCATCTTATTAATCCAGCAAACTGCAGTTACCTGGCTGAATCCCGCTGAACAGGTTGATATCTGTAGCATTTCAAGAAAAGGGTGGGGGGAGAAAAAGAATATAAATCCAAAGTAACACTTATGTCTAAAGTAAAAATGTTGAGATTATTTTACACAGTTATTGTGTTAAACATTATGTTTTTTTAGTGATTATTTTGTTTGCTATTGTATCTGTAATAGGATACAACGTATTCATAACAAGTAAAATTAAGTCATATTTCTAATTTGTGCGTTAACAGTGGGCATAATTTTTAATTGACTAAAGCTAACACTAGAGATAAATCATGTCCGAGAGACAATACGAATGGATTAGGAAGAGAAGGTAGAATTTGAAGTATTGAGTGATGCAAAATGAAGTAAGTGGCTTGGGAAGCATTGAGTAATGCAAGATGAAGTAGGTGGCTTTGGAAGTATTGAGTGATACACAATGAAGTAGGTGGCTTTGGAAGTATTGAGTAATGCAAGATTAAGTAGGTGTCTTTGGAAGTATTGAGTGATGCATGATGAAGTAGGTGGCTTGGGATGTATTGAGTGATGCAAGATGAAGTAGGTGGCTTTGGAAGTATTGAGTGATGCACGATGAAGTAGGTGGCTTGGGATGTATTGAGTGATGCACGATGAAGTAGGTGGAGAATGAAAAACAATCATGAAAGTTGAAGAATGCTCTGACAGGGAAGAGTTTCAAACACTCACATCTACGCGTTAAGGCGGGAGTCAAAGCTACTCAGCAGTCGCAAGTCACACTAATGCTTAATTTCAGAATCCTAACTTTTGTGTTTTTCTTTTCAGTGAAATGCCGCCCTGTGCCGTGTCCACAGAGAGCAACTCTTGAGTCTCAGGTCGAATACATAATGAAAGAGATGATTAAAAGTAACGGGACACAACAAATTTTACAATTTGTTAAATAAAACTGCTCGTGAATGTTTGTATGTAAGTATGCAGAGGTTTTTTTTGGTGTGTGTGTGTGTGTTTTTATACATACATACAAGCGCCCCATGGCTACGAAAGAGCAACGGTATATCAAACAAGTGATGGTTAACCTCTCGATCAAGAGGTTCATGGGTCGATTCCAGCTCGGCATGACAAGTTTTATCGGTAGGACCTATTGTTATATAAGTGTTCTTTTGCTCTACTCCTGCGATTAAACGCTGTTGTGGCTTTAAAGTTATACATTATAAAGTTATACTGTACATTATATTACTATATAACCAGTGTGTGGACTACTGTATTAACTGAAGTGTTATTAATTTGACAGACAGCATCCAAACAGTTAAATATGATTGGCATATATAATACGTATACTGATAAATGTAACATCTTGATCATAACTGAAATGTAACAACTTGATAATGAACTACCAATACATAACAGCTTGATACAGACTGGATCTATAACAATATGACACATGTATTTTGATCAAAAACAACTTTATAACGATATTTGATGTATAAAAGCATAAAATCTTGATAAATGTTTGATATATAACAACCTGATACAAAAATTACCTTAGAGCAATATGGCTGACCTAAAACAACTCGATACATTGCTGATCTATTAGAACCTGATACAAAAACGGACCCATATCAACTTAATACACAGTTCATCTACAACATAATAAAGAATGAATTACCTAATAACAACTTGATATATGGTAGACCTATAATAACTAAATACATGGTTGATAGATAAGAACTTGTGATTCACTTAAAATAAATTGACAAATTGTTAATTGTAACGAGTTGATACGTGAATGATCAATAGCTATATGATAAACATATAATAACTTGATAAACAGTTGGCCAATAAGCAATTGAAAAGTGGTTGATCTTAACACACATAGTTCACTAATAACTTGTTTAATGGTTGGCCTACAATACGTTTGTTCACGGATGACCTATATAACGTGACTGCCCTTTAATAACCTCAGTTATGATTGGTCCTATACAACTTGATGCATGGCTGACTTATGAAAGATTATTTCATGATTTTATACAATAGAATCGTGATATAACAACTTGATACACAGTTGTACCACCGATTCACAATAATACATACACAGTGGTATTATATAATAATGATTTGCCGTACAACAATATGATATAGTGGTGTTACATAATAATGATTTGCCGTACAACAATATGATACAGTGGTGTTACATAATAATGATTTGCCGTACAACAATATGATACAGTGGTGTTACATAATAATGATTTGCCGTACAACAATATGATACAGTGGTGTTACATAATAATGATTTGCCGTACAACAACATGATACAGTGGTGTTACATAATAATGATTTGCCGTACAACAATATGATACAGTGGTGTTACATAATAATGATTTGCCGTACAACAATATATACAGTGGTGTTACATAATAATGATTTGCCGTACAACAATATGATACACAGTGCTGCTACATAATCAGAGTCATAAAATAACTCAATACGGCTTGCAAGTCTCTATTCTCAGTTACTATTGTAACCACAAGACCGTACTTTCCTCCCCCAGAAAACAAGAAGATAATGTCCACTACAGGCAACTAGTTCTATCCCTTGAAAACAAGAAGATAATGTCCACTACAGGTGACTATTTATATCCCTTGAAAACAAGAAGATAATGTCCACTCCATGCGACTATTTCTATCGCTAGAAAAGAAGAAGATAATGTCCACTACAGGTGACTATTTCTATCCCTTGAAAACAAGAAGATAATGTCCACTCCATGCGACTATTTCTATCGCTAGAAAAGAAGAAGATAATGTCCACTACAGGTGACTATTTCTATCCCTTGAAAACAAGAAGATAATGTCCACTACAGGTGATTATTTCTACCGCTAGAAAACAATGACACTGTGTACATTACCTGGTTATCTGTGTCTTAAGAACAGCCGAATCCATGAAGTTTTCAACCACTGTATGGTGTGAACTCGAGTTGACTAGGGTGTTTAAACCTCAGTTAGTCGGCTGTCGTGAGCCACTGTGCTGATGAGAAACCGCACCTGTGCACGCTACACGGAACCCGGCATCTGAATTATTTGCATTGTTGGGACTATTTACGACTCGAGGTACGGGTATTTTGTTTTGCTATCCTTCCTGCCGACGAGGTCTTTCCCTAGCGCCGTTGAACGTTTTTATTGTTGGCTGTGGTGTTGTGGGCCTTCCATAATGCACGCCTGAGACACGCAAGTTGGGAAAGTTTACACGAAACATTCCAAAGTGTTTATTTCTTTGTCTCAACTAAAATATCTCCTAAAGCAGAATTCTCTCTAGCCTGGTGAGCCCAGGTGAGAAAGTAAAATGGTTTGAAGGAAGAAATCTAATGATAGACAAAACTATATATATGTTCGTGCTTAGCTGTTCGCACGACTGTGGCAATCAATCTATCGTGTGTTAGTTGTGTCAGTCAATTAATTGTGTATTACCGGAATAAATAGGTTTCTCGTGTGCATTAACTTAATCTACCTATCGTGCACTCAGTTAAATGTACAAATAAGTCAATCTATATATTCTACTCACTATTTCAATTAATTCTCTATATAAATCGGTCTATCAATTGTATAAAAAAAATGTGTCCATATATTTTATTCACTGTATTAATAAATTAGTCCATATATTTTATTCACTGTATAAAATAAATCATCTAGAATTCTAGATATTAAAGCCATTGTATCAATAAATTTGTCCATGTATTTTATTTACTGTATTAATAAATTAGTCCATATATTTTATTCACTATATAAAATAAATCATCTAGATCTTAAAGCCATTGTATCAATAAATTTGTCCATATATTTTATTTACTGTATCAATATATGTGTCTCTATATTCTATTCACTGTATCAGTAAATCAGTATTGTGTTTTCACGTAAAAAAAGCACACTGTTCCAATCTTGCCAGTCAACCATTTTGACTTTTAATATTAAACAATAAGTATGTTAAGGCCATTCTGGAGCAGTTGTAATCTTACAAAAGATGTCTTCTCTGCTAAAAAATGGGCAATTGACAGCTTGATCTAGGATGAGAAAAGCAGTTACCAATATACAGCACAGGTCTGAAACAAACGCAAGAGGCTTAGAGTACAGTACTGGCCCAAACAACTAAAAGCTTCTGTTACACTTATGTTGAAAGTGTTCTAGCACAGAAGATTGGCTTTACGTATGGAGTGCCACACAGCTTCATAATAAGTTTGCTGATGAATTCACACAGTCTGCAACCGAGTCAGATCTAAATGTAGAAATCCTAAATACCAGAGGGATCCAACAATTCATCTTGTAGATATCTTCTAGTCTATTACATAATAATACCAGCCAGTCTAAGATCATCTAACAGTAAACATGCACTGATCATTCCCAGTAGTGGTCAGCTAAGCTTTGGCTATTATGTATTACCTTCCAGAGGGAGAAAAGTGAGAGGGAGAAAACAGGATGAACACGTTTTGTTTTTTCCTTCTAAGCAACAGTCTAACAGATGGATGTCAAAGGTACAAATGACAAGACCTCATTTTTTCCTACTGCACAGACAAACAATGCCCGTAGCAAATAAGGAGAAGGCATTAAATCACAAAGTTATATTGTTTACATCAAATTTTCCTATTTTGCATTTAGTAATGTGTCAATCTTGCTACTGACATTACACACATCTCTGTCAATGTCATGTCATTTGTTTCACTTTGTTCTGCATCAAACCACAATTAAAGCATTCATTCTGCTACTTCCTAAACACCCAAAATCTGCAATAAAATGTGAGAGATCACGCTCCATTTTATTCTTCAAAATGGACGCGTTATAATTGATCATTAACATTTATTATTTCTTTTTTCAAATATGAAGTTTAATGTGCATTTCCCTATAGCCTGAATTTACAGTCATATATTTATTCATCTCTCTATATCTCGACTGTAATATTTTATTATTGGTTCCTTTATATCTGGACTCTACATTAATAATTTTTATTCCATTAAATAATGGAATTTCTATATTTCTCAAATTTATAGTATCGTTGTGTTGTTTCATTCTTTATATTTCAACTGTACACCAACATTTACTTATTTATCCGTATAAAAGCTGTATTGACGCCAAGTTTCAATTAGTGTGACTAAAAAACTAATTTTGTACGAATCAGCCAAACGTACCATCTCAGTGTTTCATCATGTTGACGACAATTGTTAATACCACCTAGTCGTCTTCTTCTAAAAACAGCAATGATAATAAAATGTCTCATGTAAAGAAAGTTATAAACTCCACAACGCTTTGGAACATTTGGAAACTTTTAATTCCACCTCAACAACCTGAATGCAAAGACCCATTTTGACATAAACACACGTCATTTTACACTCTCAACACGTCAGCTGCACGACATAACACATAAGTGGTCCAACGAAAACAATACGAGGTACTGTTTAAATTTCAATTATGCTAAGTATGTGACAGTGTGCCGACTGACTCGCTGTACTTGAAAAGGGTCCATTAAAAAACAACAGAAAGAATTATGCATCACTTGCTGGCATGCTTACTCCGCCCCCGCCCCCGCTCCCCAAATAAAGAAAAAAAGAAGCCAGTTTTAAACGTGTCAGTCAAACAATTATAACCACAACTGACAGACTTAAAACATGATCATACGTTTTGTAGAAGGCTGAATCAAGCCAGCCGAGCCCTGTCGACGCTATTATAGTGAAATCCGATACTCATATTAATAGAAATGGTTCGGCTTCGGTTTAGCTTAGCATGTAAAGCCACGCTATTGGTAGTGTTGTCAGAGACCCGCCATAGATCATTAATACTCAGTACTGAACGGATTTGCAACTGATAACTGATTACAAACTGCTTCCGTGAAATCCGTCAACATAATTAAAGAACTTGACCTGAATGCTTGGCCATTAATCAAAATAATTAAAGTACAAGTTATGAAGTATATATTATCATTAATCTAAATGATTAAAGTACAAGCTATGGAGTATATATTACCATTAATCTAAATGATTAAAACAGTGTGTCATTCACTGATGCGATCAAAGTAGTTAAAATATTACGTTACACTTTGTGTCCCTTAAATAAATTATTTAATGTAAATCGTTAAACAGCATTGCAGTACACAGTATTATTCAGCACTAGAGGAACAATGCGAAATGGTTGAGCACACACATTTAGACAATGAACTCTTTTCAGAAATAATGACGAAAATCAAGACCCACTTAAAGAACATAATTAAGCACACAAAATGTACACGTAAATTAATAAAGTAAACAATAATAACAGCACGCCATAACAGTTCACTAAGGGATGACGTTACGTAATATACTCATATTACTGGGTCAATACATATTGTCAGTGAGTGCCAATATATTCATGATACTGGGTCAAGTCAAAAGTAAGGGCATATAATTCTTACTGGATTGTCTCCCTCCGTGAGCTCAAGCCTCGGGTCAGGTCCCACCCTTTACTAGCGGGCGTCATTCAGTCTAGAGCAATTCTATTCTCACTCTCCCAAGGCCACAGGTACCCGCTTTCTCGCACGTCCATCCACCTGTTCTCCCTGACCATACGGCTACCGTCATGACTAGTGGTTGGCGTAGCGAGTCGAGGATGCAATTTAAACTTTGCACGATATTATGATAAGTGCGATAACACTGTGATAATTATCTGTCGAAATGTTTTAGCAACTTAATTAAATCACTAGTTCGTCAGTACCACGTTTACTCACCTGTTTACTCACCACGTACTTGAGTGGAATTGGACTGTCTTGTACACTGATGCGCTGTCCAAAGTTGTCAGAGAGGGGTGGGGCGGGAGGGACGCTCGTTTAGGTGTCCATTGCCACTCAAGCCTCGCGAAACCTCAAGGACTACGCACACCCCTTCACACACAGGACAGACAGTCTTTACTCTCACCCAGCTTGTCTTCTCCAGAACATCCACAACAATAAGTCTTTGTGACAACAGGCTTTTCTTCCTCTAACAATGACGACACTCGCCGTCTGTATCATTAGTTTCTGCGTTTGCTGTGTCGCCGCTAGATTCATATTAATGACGACACAACCGTCTCGCTGCTGACACACCACATTATGTGCACCATAAGCAGAGAGATAGCACGCGAGGGCAAGGGGAACCCACTCCAGTAGTGAAAAGCATAAATCATCGCCAGGTTTTCAAGTGCCGACAGGGGACACTTGTGAGCACGCGTTGTTTACTGTCACCTACGCTAAATATGCAAAATTAGCATTCTCGGGGTAGCTCCGAGAGACACATTTGCAGACCAAATAGGTACGGCGAAACGGCCGACAGTAGTTCCAGAAGTCAACAGCAAGTGCGTCATATAACCACATGAGCGACTGGTTGTACAGTGGCGGAGAAAAGACGAGGATATAAATATACCTGTCAGTTTAACTGCTATATGTATTAATGAGTGGTGGTGGTATGATGACGACAAAAACGGGTCAGTGTCCTTATTCCTTATTGGTAGCGGCAAGAACGTAAATAGGTCACAGTGTACTCATCATTCATGCATTCCTGAGATTGCTGGAGTCACCCCTCCTCCCTTTTCTCCATAGGCCAGGCACTTCTCCTTCCCCACTGATAGGTCGCTTATTTTCCTGCGCGGAGCATTAGTGAAATGAGGCCTAAAGCTTTCTTATGAAAACATTAGTATCCAGAATAAACAACATGTTTGAACAGATAAGGCAAACTTGGAATTAGTAACTTTTGTGATAATCTCGCAAATTAGAGATTTCGCACAAAACTGGGCTTTCAGGGAAAGTGAACACATTCTCGCTATAATTGCTGGACCAAAAGATTGCAGGTGAAGACAGTTTCATGTTACAGACCATAGTATGTCAGTACCGATGCCGTTATTTTGTGTAAACATTATATTTTTTTCCTTTTGCTGAGTCACGTGCCTTGTCAGATGTCCTGAACTGTAAAATAAGCAACTGTTCACTTCAAATGGTGACACGTTTGACTGTTAATTATTCTTTGCAAGATTACAGAAAATAACTTTAAAACAATGGAACGTGTGGACAGACTTGAACTTTAGGATGTTTGTACTGAAGAAGTTACATTAATCTAGCCGTTTAGTCTACCAGGCCCTTTACACAAAACGAAGCTTAAAAAAATCAAAATCAAACTATGCATTCCTACAAGGCCTAAAAACCTATGTATCCCTTCCAAGGCAAATAAACCCTATGTATCTGTGAATAGTCAGAAACCATGTACCTCTAATTGGCAAGACAACCCGAAAACAATGTATCTCTACAAGGCCAAAAGATATATATCTCTTTCAGGTACAAGTCTATGTGTGTATCTACAAGATAAAAAAAATAAAAACAAAATCTTTATGTATCTCATTAACACACCAAATCTGCGTTATGTCCTCAAAGCCAAAAAAGTTATTTATCTCCCCGAGACAAAGCCAAGCCTAAAAGCTATTTATCTCCCCAAAACAAAACAAAATACTTTGTATCTTTACAAGATCAAGGTCAAACCAGACCTATATTTGCTCACCACCAAAACAAAACAAAAAGTTGAGCAAACAAGAAAGCAAATGCACAAACCCAAGAAAAAAATCCCAATACTGTGCAAGAGTGCACAATGTATTCTGTCTATGGACAAACGTTAACTTATCTTGCCCACAGAAACACTCTATAGCAGCAAGGACACAAGAAACCTGACTATAGGTAACACTGTTTACCAACATTACATCGCTAAAGCCAAATATTATTTGATATATCCTGACCATTGGACAATGCTTTGCGTCGATGGACACAAAATGTTTCCTGCTTAATAAAATGAACACTAGTAATCAACTGTACAAAGACGTTAAACTCCTTAAACACGAATGTCTTTTATTACTGGAGCGCTTCTAGCAGGTATGGATTTCACGTAATGTCCATGAAGTTGACCAAAACAATTAATGTATCCTGCCATGAACACACTGCTTTGTGACCACCAGAATGTATCCTGCCATGAACACACTGCCTTGTGACCACCAGAATGTATTCTGCTATGAACACACTGCTTTGTGACCACCAGAATGTATCCTGCCATGAACACACTGCCTTGTGACCACCAGAATGTATTCTGCTATGAACACACTGCCTTGTGACCACCAGAATGTATCCTGCCATGAACACACTGCCTTGTGACCACCAGAATGTATTCTGCTATGAACACACTGCCTTGTGACCACCAGAATGTATCCTGCCATGAACACACTGCTTTGTGACCACCAGAATGTATCCTGCCATGAACACACTGCCTTGTGACCACCAGAATGTATTCTGCTATGAACACACTGCCTTGTGACCACCAAAATGTAACCTGCCATGAACATACTGTCTTGCAACCACCATTTTATATCGTGTCATGAACACACTGTCCTGCGACCACCAAAATGTATCCTGCCATGAACACACTGTCTTGCAACCACTTCAATATATCGTGCCATGAACACACTGTCTTGCAACCACCACAATGTATTATGTCAAGAAAACACTGTCTTGCAACTACAACAATGTATTATGTCAAGAAAAACACTGTCTTGCAACCACAACAATGTATTATGTCAAGAAAACACTGTTTTGCAACCACACCAATGTATTATGTCAAGAAAACACTGTCTTGCAACCACTCGTGAGCACTTGCAACCACAATATATCCTGCCCACATATAAACCCCGTTTACCAACATGGATATACATTAAATTTTTATACGAAAAGCATTAAAATATATGTCTTAAGGAACTACTCTTTTTATTACATTAATATTATGTTCCTCTCTGTTCTTCATTCTTGCAATAAAAAAACATATATGGCAAAAGCTTATAGAATGCTTGTAGTGTGATTTTGTCACTTTACAGGAAGCAACACCCATCATGTCAGCGAATAAAAGACAACCATCTTGTTGTTTAAGTATTTTAAGTAGTTTTCAAGTGCTTGCATTATAATAGATCCGTCACACTTGAGAGGAAATTATTATTGCCTACTGACTGTTCAAATTATGATCAAAGCCAACAGTATATTATGCTTTTTAGTAAGTAGCAGAAAAAATAAGCTACGGGGTTTTAAAACAGCTTCGGATTGTTGATCTAATTTTTTGCCTCTAACGGTGGAGAATAATTAAAAATAAATTGTTTAATGATTTAAATTATATCTTGTGAGACATTTTTGCTAGTAGTGAAACGTGTTTTGTTGCATTTGTGCTAGTAGTGAAGAGTCTTTTGAAAGGACTGTGTTATATTCAATACTGTATAACATTGCTGCCAATTCACCTTCGTAGGCACTCTAAGAGATCTAGTTCCTCAGATGACTGTCTTCAGGAGAACTGACAAGTCAGATAGAATATGTTCTGAATGAGACCTTGTTTATTATTGCAGTGCTGGGCTCTCTTGCCAACTTCATCATTCTGGGTACGGACAGTACTGCACACTATTTGATGTAAAGTCTATATATGAGACAGATTTCTATACCTCTAACTGAGCAAGCAAGCAAGGATATCTTTGTGTAACTCCTCATTAGAAACAAAAGACTATCAAGGATCTAACTTTTTAAAAATTTTACTTTAAAACCGTTTTCTATCTGTGTATTCGCCATTCTTGTAATATATATTTTTTTTGTAAAAGCAATTACATGAATAGTTAGTACACAACATTTAACGGGCTATAATGATCAATGTCAAGAGTGAAAGACTTAGTCTCTAAGTGGAAAGAGTAAATCATGAACGTTAGTAAACTTAATTAAATTAAAATTAAATTAAATTAACTTGATTAAATTTGTTGGCTATAAAGGTGTAGATAAATTAACTTTAATTTGTTTCATGATTTAATTTTTGTCTTTTAGATATGTAAACGTTTTGCTTTGAACTTGTCGTGCTCTCAGGATAACATTTTGACAGGTCTCGCTGAGATACATTATACAATGCTTTATTTAGTCTTCTTCTTTCTTGTTAACTAATATTGTATATACTGTTTGATTATTAAAATGTATTATCACTTCTTTAGTTGGGCTTGTATCTTTACATTTACTTATCTTTAAGTGTGTTGTGGGCGTGGGTGAATGAAGGACAGCTATTACCACTTTAATAAATGAAAATCTGAGAAGTGAAGCTGGTTATTATATCTGAAGAAAGTCCTACCACCAAGTGCACGTTTGATTGGCTTGCATGTGGTGGACAGATTGCCAGCTGATTGTCTACCTTTGCCTCGAGATAGATTATTTTTTCAACCAATGAAAGCAAGTGTGAGGACGAGTTGAACAAGTGCAGGGCTGTATGGCCAAACACTGTCTCAGGCAGACCACTATATTTTCTTAAATCTATGACCTATGCTAATAATTCATGACACCTGAGTGGTTTTACTTACTTATAGTAGTGACGTTTAGTTTAGGAAAGTACTTAGTGGTTCTATGTTTCCTGTTGTGCTTGAATCCTATTTTATTTGTTTAGTTTAAGAAAGTACTTAGTCGTCTTAGTGGTTCTATAAGTTTCCTGTTGTGTTTGAATCCTATTTTATTTGTTTAGTTTAAGAAAGTACTTAGTAGTTCTATATGTTTCCTGTTGTGTTTGAATCCTATTTTATTTGTTTTGGTGATTGCACCACATGTATACCTGTTAAAATAATTGTTTTTTCAGTCTCTATTGACATTGTTTAGATTTAAACTGTAGTTAATGGTTATCTGACCAGAGGAAAAGGAAAATAGATTTAACCGCAAAAGATTTTACACTTATATTTCTAAATATTTCGATGTAGGAATATCCCAGCAACAACTATCTCCTTACCATCTGTTGAATATACTAATTTGACAAGTCTGTTGGCTGGTGGGAAAAGGACGTGTGTGTGTGTGTGTGTGTGTGCGCGTGCGCGCGTGCACACATATGTGTATGTATATATATATATACATACAGAACCTTAGCACTGCAGTCGATACACAGTTTTGCACTGTTACACACTGCGACAGGCTATTTGAAACAATGACGAGATGGTCTCTTAAGTTATGAGACTATTATAATCATATCTCCATACTGTGATAAGTGCACGCCTCTCACCTTGCAGACTTGGGAGAAGGAGCAACTTCTGTAAGCCTTCCAGTGCCAACCCTCGAGTTACAAGTAGACACAATAGGCCAGCACTGACCTGGCATGTTACAAGTAGACACAATAGGTCAGCACTGACCTGGCATGTTACAAGTAGACACAATAGACCAGCACTGACCTGGCATGTTACAAGTAGACACAATAGACCAGCACTGACCTGGCATGTTACAAGTAGACACAATAGGTCAGCACTGACCTGGCATGTTACAAGTAGACACAATAGGTCAGCACTGACCTGGCATGTTACAAGTAGACACAATAGGTCAGCACTGACCTGGCATGTTACAAGTAGACACAATAAGCCAGCACTGACCTGGCATGTTAAAAGTAGACACAATAGACCAGCACTGACCTGGCATGTCCCAATAACCAGCAACGGGACGCCCACGTTGATATTTGATGTTCAACTTATTAGTTCTATATGCCAGCCATTTCCGTTGCTGCAAATCTCCGTCTTAACTAGCTCACTAAGAGAGCGTGGGAGTTTAACAAGAAATAGTAAATGTTATTATCAATAAAAATTAACTACACACTACACAGTGATTCAACATTGATCAAATATACATAATGACATGCACAACAAATACATACAAAGATACACAGCAACAAAAATACATATATATCAATATAGATCAGACCTTAAAATGGCACTCTTAGTAATTGTAGTTATTTCTTGAAAGTATCTCCAGCCCTCCCTGGAAGCTCCTGAGTGAACAATATTCATTACCATTATTACTTCAATCAAATGTTGTATAGACAACACAAATAATTCGCATCACAGAGAGAAAGTTAGGGTAGTTCATGAAATGTCAACATGACCTGAATCGAAGTTTCGTCTCGATCTGTTTTCTCAATTAGCTGATGACGTCACGTGCCTTCACTGGCTTACGTGATGATCCCAGCCCCCCTGGCAGTCATGTTCAGAATTAGACCCAGAAGTCCAGTTTAAGGAAGATATTTCGGAAGATATTTTTGGGGAGTACTGACTCTGGAAAACAACAATGTTCCTTGTGTATCAATTTAGGCTGGACAGATTTAACTGTCTCTATCCTTATTAACTCTTTAGACTATATTATACAGTTACTATGTACAATTATTTAGTTCACCACAAGTGAACAGTGAATTCAGGCTATGTGTCCTCTTACAAGTTATGCATTTTTGCTAATAGAATCAGGCAGAATTAAAAGAAGTAATATTAACAGATCAAAAGTAAAATAGAGAAAATTTCTAAGTTATAAAGGATTATTTTACAGATTAAGGTTATGATAAAACATTGTCTGAATCATAAAACATATTTTACAGATATCTAAATTTATAATCTTCAGATTCGCTACTAGGTTCCCACAGTGGCTTACACATATTAGTTAAAAATAAATCAAACAACAATTGATCTCATGGCATTTGTACCGAATAGAATTATAAGATATAGAAGAAAGAAGAGTGATCTGTGAACACAGCAAGACGAAGAATATAATGAAAAGTGACCTGTAAACACAACAAGATGAAGGATATGAAGAAGAGTGACCTGTGAACACAGCAAGATGAGGGACATCACTAAAAGTGATCTGTGAACACATCAAGATGAAGGATATAAAGAAAATGACCTTTGAACACAGCAAGATGATGGATATAAATAAGAGTGACCTCTGAACTTCTATGCACGGGAAACCTGTCGAAATACACGCTTGATTATTAAGCGAGAATACAGTCGTGTTTTGTGCAAGCAGAGAATTGTACAGCTTGTTAAATAGCACATGGTATTCGTTACCAGTTTGTTAAATAGCACATGGTATTCGTTACCAGTTTGTTAAATAGTACATAGTATTCGTTACCAGTTTGTTAAATAGCACATGGTATTCGTTACCAGTTTGTTAATAGTACATGGTATTCGTTACCAGTTTGTTAAAAGCACATGGTATTCGTTACCAGTTTGTTAATAGTACATGGTATTCGTTACCAGTTTGTTAATAGTACATGGTATTCGTTACCAGTTTGTTAAACAGCACATGGTATTCGTTACCAGTTTGTTAAATAGCACATGG
This sequence comes from Sinotaia quadrata, assembly GCA_028829895.1. Classification (NCBI taxonomy): domain Eukaryota; kingdom Metazoa; phylum Mollusca; class Gastropoda; order Architaenioglossa; family Viviparidae; genus Sinotaia; species Sinotaia quadrata. The sequence continues at coordinate 29,938,260 of CM054183.1, read as the reverse complement.
TATTCGTTACCAGTTGCCATTATTGACCTCAGCATACACGAAGAGAAGACAAAGATATTTGCTTGCCTGTTGCTATACACAACATCATACTGGGATGTAATTTTAAACTTCAGTAATCAAATCTTGAGAAATGTTCTTTCATTACATGCACACACGCACGCCCACGCCCCCCTCCCCCCCCACACACACACACAAGTGTCTGAGGTACAACTTCGTTCCACTGACATCAGATCCACTAATTGTCGTCAGTGAAGGATAAAAAATTGTAAATTTATTGCCAGTTGAGATGAAAAAGTTTGCAGGAAAGATGATGCCACTTGCCATACCAAATGTTAATAAAAGGGAGAGCATTCACTTTAAATACAAGAATGACCTTGAATCGTTCAGGAAAGGATTTGCGGCTTGACAGTTAACGTTACTCTAACTTTGAGAGTAGGGTACATGCTTCTCCATCGTGTCTTCCGTTAAGGAAAAGCAAATGTTTTGGGGTAGAGGTGCAAACTTACAGTATTCAAGTTTTAGTATTGGTGTTTTAATATTCATTCTCATCAGCAAATAAGTTCCATTAGGATGTGGATTGCCTGTTATGTGTTATATGAATGGCTTATAAGGCCTAGAAGACAACAAAAACCTTAACCATTGGAGTATGAAGGCAAGGTCAGTTGTGTGGCAAAGGTTCACGGAAGTCTCACCAATAGGTCATAGATCACCTGCGGTGAATGAGAATTTGTGTCAGATTCTTCCCATTCCACCTTAGTTTGTACAGCGCCTAAGGATACTATTATATAAAGGCAAAATCTACATCCTTATTATTGCGACAAGAGAATGTCCACAAAACCATACGACCGACACCATATTTTGCTGCTGGTCCAAGGGACATAATTAAATATTTTGAATGCAGGTTATTGTATATTTTTAACATCTGATTATCGAACTTTCAGCAGAAATAATTCCAATTTTAGAATTGTCGCCGCCGATTGTTTAACAAAGGAAGCTGATGTTGTAAGTATTACAACATTTTTATTTACTAGGAGTCTGATGTAAGTATTATAACATTTTTATTTACTAGGAGTCTGATGTAAGTATTATAACATTTTTATTTACTAGGAGTCTGATGTAAGTATTATAACATTTTTATTTACTAGGAGTCTGATGTAAGTATTATAACATTTTTATTTACTAGGAGTCTGATGTAAGTATTATAACTTTTGTATATAATAGGAGGCTGATGTAAGTATTATAACTTTTGTATGTAATAGAAGGCTGATGTAAGTATTATAACTTTTGTATGTAATAGAAGGCTGATGTAAGTATTACAACTTTTTTATTTACTAGGAGTCTGATGTAAGTATTATAACTTTTGTGTGTAATAGAAGGCTGATGTAAATATTATAACTTTTGTATATAATAGGAGGCTGATGTTGTAAGTATTATAACTTTTGTATATAATTATATAGGAGGCTGATGTTGTAAGTATTATAACTTTTGTATATAATAGGAGGCTGATGTTGTAAGTATTATAACTTTTGTATATAATAGGATGAAACTGATGGATATAAGAACGAAAAGGCAATTTCTTAGTTAGTCGCCCAAAGTAAAAAAGATATTATTTTTTTTTATCAAATGCAAAAGTGGTTAAACTAGACATTTTATTATAGCATTCGTTTCTTCTTTCCCTGCTTCAAACTTCTTGGTGACGTCGATAACACTTTATGTGACGTAATCATTATGTCTAAACTGAGTAAGTTTCGTTAATTTCTGTGATTATTAAATAAATTAAACTGTGTAGCCTAAGCTTAAGAAGTTAAGAATAAATTAAGTCAATTTCACGAATTTTGAACGGTTTCCCAATGATGTATTGTGTGCTGTGCCAGGGCTATAAAGATGAGTTGCCAGTGATGTATTATGTGCTGTGCCAGAGCCATGAAGATGAATTGCAATTGACGTATTGTGTGCTGTGCCAGAGCTATAAAGATGAGTTGCCAGTGACGTTTTGTGTGCTGTGCCAGTTATAAAGATGAGTTGCCAGTGACGTTTTGTGTGCTGTGCCAGAGTTATAAAGATGAATTGCAATTGACGTTTTGTGTGCTGTGCCAGAGTTATAAAGATGAGTTGCCAGTGACGTTTTGTGTGCTGTGCCAGAGTTATAAAGATGAGTTGCCAGTGACGTTTTGTGTGCTGTGCCAGAGCTATAAAGATGAGTTGCCAGTGACGTTTTGTGTGCTGTGCCAGAGATATAAAGATGAGTTGCCAGTGACGTATTGTTTGCGGTGCCAGAGCCATGGAGATGAATTGCCAGCGACGTATTGTGTGTTGTTCCAGTATAAAGATGAGTTGCCAGTGACGTATTCTGTGTGTGCCAGAACCATGAAAATGAATTGCCAGTGAAATATGGAATGATTGACCAGTGACATATTAAGTACAATTTGTTAACCTTGATTGATTTGCCAGTGAACACTTGATTGACTTGCCACTGATGTGCTGACTAATTTGCCAGTGACGCATGTAATGATTAACCAGTGGCATGTTTGTTGCCTGATTATCATGTGACTTTCATTTAGTGCTAAAGGCGTTCAACTGTGTAGCATTGCACATTTTTGAAAATGTATCTATCACATATCACACGTATCAATGCTTTCAAAGAAAAGTCATAGAAAGTAAAATACCAGTGAAAAAAAAAGCATTTCATTAAGAAATGTTTGAAAGCAACGCAAAACACATTAATGCATCTCAAAAGTTTTTCTATCCTTAGATATCTACCAAATTAATCTAGTTTTCATTAATTAATGATCAATTGGTAATCTGTTTCGGTTTACCCATTCATTAATTAACCTTGTCTAATCACTCACCCATTAATCGACTTTTAGGAATAATTATTCATTCATTATTCGAATTGCTACTTATTACTTATTCATTCTTCCTTTCCCTTATCTTCACCTGTTAATTATTGACTGATATTTCATTGCTCAAACATAACTCGATTTCGTTCTCAATAATCATTACTTAAGTCTTACTCAATTTTCATTACTCATGACTCAATAATCATTACTCAAGCCTTACTCACTTTTTATTACCCATGACTCAATAATCATTACTCAAGTTACTCACTTTTCATTACCCATGACTGAATAATCATTACTCAAGCCTTACTCACTTTTCATTACTCATGACTCGATTCCTCTGTGGGAATATGTTCAATCCAAACCTCCAAGCAACCTGTTGTAACAAACTTTCGTCTTCAAACTAACGCTTAAGATGTTCTGTGAACACTTTTGTAGAACCCGGATTTGAGGAAGAGTACAGAACAGTGCTGTAAAACAGATCACAGCATTATATTTAATTTGCATGTATTAATAGACACAAGTCAATCTTTCAGACTCTGACACGTTTGTTTACTTCATATCTCAATAATTTTTTATTTATTTAAATGCGACAGTAAATAAAATAAAAATGTATAATTTCATTCCGGAAATATCTCAAAACTTTAATAAATTAGACTTTTATGTGTATACAGTGCGTGCCTGTGTGTGTGTGTGTGTGTGTGTGTGTGTGTGTGTGTGTGTGTGTGTGTTGTGGGCGAGGAGGATGTACGGTGGATGTGGAAGGTACGTTCTCTGATATGAATAAAATGTTCTATAAACAAACAAAAAAAAAACAAAACAAAACTGAATGACTGAGTGTTTTGTTTAGATTCTCGCCCGGCCGATGTAATCAGGAACTCACTTTTCACCTAACCAATAGATATACTGAGGTGAACACTTGCTCAGCAAATGAAGTTAATCGTAGCACGATCAGTCTCTCGGCCAGTATAGTTGATGCTTGTTTTAATGTTATCTGTCGGTCGACCAATGGAATTCAAGCTACTTGTAAGACAATCTCTCGTTCATTTACTGGAGCTAATGCCTATACTTCTAGCTGGGTGTGGTCTGTCGCTCAGCCAATGATTAAGATAATACCTTTGACTCTCGTTCAGTTAATGGAGTTGATGCTAATGTGATCTGTCCCTCATACAAAGGATTTGAACATTTTTAGTGATATAAACACTAATTCCGCCAGTAGTGTTGATGTTAAGTGATCAGACAAAGGATTTGAACATTTTTAGTGATATAAACTCTTATTCAGCCAGTAGTGTTGATGTTAAGTGATCATACAAAGGATTTGAACATTTTTAGAGATATATACACTAATTCCGCCATTAGTGTTGATGTTAAGTGATCAGACAAAGGATTTGAACATTTTTAGTGATATAAACTCTTTTTCAGCCAGTAGTGTTGAGGTTAAGTGATTTACCCCTCAGACAAAGGATTTGAACATTTTTAGTGATATAAACACTCATTCAGCCAGTAGGGTTGATGCTAAGAGGAACGGTGCCATATGACAATATGAACTAAGAAGACGATGACGCACGCAACACTTTCGTAAGTGAATGACGTAGTGCGCAATGATTCGTGTCGCAAGAGACATGCTTACATGACGTCTTTGTGCCACACCTGAAAGGCAACGAGTTTCGTGGGAAAACTCGAATAAGCAAAAGAACGTTGACAGTTTGACAAAATCTTTGAAAATGAACACTGACAGTTTGACAAAATCTTTGAAAATGAACACTGACAGTTTGACAAAATCTTTGAAAATGAACACTGACAGTTTGACAAAATCTTTGAAAATGAACACTGCCAGTTTGACAAAATCTTTGATAATGAACACTGCCAGTTTGACAAAATCTTTGAAAATGAACACTGACAGTTTGACAAAATCTTTGAAAATGAACACTGACAGTTTGACAAAATCTTTGAAAATGAACACTGACAGTTTGACAAAATCTTTGAAAATGAACACTGCCAGTTTGACAAAATCTTTGATAATGAACACTGCCAGTTTGACAAAATCTTTGATAATGAACACTGACAGTTTGACAAAATCTTTGATAATGAACACTGACAGTTTGACAAAATCTTTGAAAATGAACACTGACAGTTTGACAAAATCTTTGAAAATGAACACTGACAGTTTGACAAAATCTTTGAAAATGAACACTGACAGTTTGACAAAATCTTTGACACTTTGATGAATAGTTTGTTTGAGAATATTTACAAATGTCTGATGATAAGCGCAAGTTTCTAGCAGTAGAGTACACACGTATGAGATCAACATATAGTATAAGTGCAAAGTAAATTACACGACAACTTCTAGCATTGTGCAAGAAATCATAACCCGACCGGGGTACGCCAGGCAGTTATAAAAAGAGGCGACGCCCAATGGATTGGTTAGATGATCGGCACATGTTGCTCTGCGCAAAAGTCTCGCAGATGTTTGACGCAAAATTACCGACAAGTATGGATCGCTATATTACAAAGATTTTATGTGTAATAAACTAAGATGATAATCTAAACTAAGATTTTAGATGCGAAACTAATATAAGTTATAGCCATATCAGGTTTACTTTATATCTATTACAAACATGGCATACATACTCAAACTAGGTCGCTGTCAGTCCTGCTTTATATGCTTATTGTAAACATGGCATACATGCATAAACTAGTTTACTGTACATGCACAAACTGGTTCACTGTAAGTCCTACTTGATATGCCTCTTATAAACATGGCATACATGCACAAACTAAGTGGGCGAGAAAGTGTCGTTGTTGGTCAAAGGACTTGATTTTGAAGTTTTACCCACATTTGTTCAAAGCAAACGTGCTTGATGCGTTCAGATTTTTTAATAAATAGAACGATGAAACTACAACTAAATATAAAGTAAGATGGTGTAAACTAATGCAAATGTGTACAACGACTTTTTTTTTGTTTGCATTGATGTTAATGTAAGCTGTGCCGATGGTACAAAGGAAAGAATTGTAAAGGAATAGCATGCTGTGACAGAAGAATATTATGTATTGATACGTCACGAACCTGTTGATCAGTCTGCTCATAGATGTACAGTCTGCTCATAGATGTACAGTCTTCTCATAGACGTACAGTCCGCTCACATATGTACAGTCTGTTCATAGATGTACAGTCTTCTCAAAGCACTATATAAGATGGTATGATATTTCTAAGTGCTTTATAACGACAGCACACTACACACCTTTATGGATTAACAATAAAATAAATAATTATCGATGTATTGTTTCATTATGACATATTTAGTTTGACTTTACTGTGATCAGAATTGCTTATTTATCTACTGAAAATATTAGCGAGCTGATAACGATTTGTTTTCAGTCGAGCAATGGCTTTATGTGGCACGTGTTTCCCTCATAAAAGCGCCAGCAGTGGCTGACGGGATAGCTCGAGCAGACAGATGGAAATTTGAGTGCTGCACACGAGATAAGGGCGTGTGAGCATCCCCACCGATGAGAAGATTGGAGACCGACAAGTATCGTGGCCCGATGGCCGATACGATCATTGGCGCACGTGCCCGCTAGGGCGCTACAGTTTTTATCACCGCCTTCAAGGGGCCTAGCGTTTAGGATGAAGACGTTCGGGCGCCATAGTCGTGAGTGTTGGGTGTTTGAGGTCGAAACTGGTCAAAATAATCTATTAAAAAAAATTAAAATTCAATATATAAAACAAACAAAAAGGCGAGAAACCGAAACAAAATAGTTTTTATTTCATCTAGGATGGGAAAGGTCAATAGTGGAAATAAAACACTTTGACTGAAAATCGCCTATAAATAGTAAGATGTCGGCAAAAAAGACTTCTTGTAAGGAATGAGCCAACGAAGCACAAAGGACTATTTCTATGAAATGAATCAAAATAACTCTCCTTAAGGGCTACTTCTAAGAAACGAGAAACAATATTATGCCACAAAATGCTACTTCCAAGAAACGAGACAAAAATGACGTCACAAAAGATTACTTCTAAGATGCCAGCCCAAACCATGACACCACAAAGGACTACTTGTAAGACATGAGCCAAAAAAAAAAAAAGAAACGAGCCACAAAATGACACCACAAATAACTGCTTGTAAGTAACGAGCCAAGGTATGATGTCACAAAGACATCTTGTAAGTAACGAGCCAAGGTATGATGTCACAAAGACATCTTGTAAGTAACGAGCTAAAGTATGATGCCGTAAAGGTCTACTTGTAAATAGCGAACCACAGAATGTCGTTACAAATGACTTTGTACCCACTGTGTCATACAAACGATTTCTTGTATGGGAGAGTCTACAATCATGACATAAATAAGCTACATAATAATCATAGTCTACAATCATGACATAAATAAGCTACATAATAATCATAGTCTACAATCATGACATAAATAAGCTACATAACAATCATAGTCTACAATCATGACATAAATAAGCTACATAATAATCATAGTCTACAATCATGACATAAATAAGCTACATAATAATCATAGTCTACAATCATGACATAAATAAGCTACATAATAATCACAGGATGACATCAAAACAATTATAAATTATAACTGAGAAACGCAGAACAATACATTCAGTAACTATATTAATTGCAAAGCCATATATTAAACATAACTGATGACTATAAAAGGTACACACAGAGGTCATGAAATATAATACTGAAACCATTTCACACACACACACACACACACACACTAGTGCCTCGTAAGTAACATGATAACCAATGTACGTGTGATGAGCATGGTTAATAGATTAAACTTCAAACATTTAATCTCTGTACTCTTTTGTAAAGGTCTTATAAATGTAGATTAGGAATTCGGTCAAACTTCAAAGATGTTATTTATTATAAATTAGATTTTCTGCTTCTCTGAGTGTTACCAGTTCAGAACTCATATGCCAATTAGTGCACCTTTATGCGGTACTATAGCTCATGGGATTCTGGCCTTCACACTTCTTACAGCTTAGCAGGTCACTCACCAAAGACATGCAAATTTGTCCGATTTCAAATAAAGAAAATGGTTCCCACCCACTAAGTATGCATTACTACTTAACAATAATAGTGTGAGTGTAAATAATATGATATAAAATTATTTAACAAAAAAAAAATGAATAATAAAAGATTGACATATGACATAGGTGCTCTGACTACGAGATCCAATATTCAAAAATAGTTACACAATAGTCATATAGGTGTTTTGACTACGAGATCCAATATTCAAGCATAGTTATACTATAGTCACATAGGCAATATATGTGTTTACTACAAACGGATATTCATGACAATAAAATCTGCTAAATAAAATTAATAAAGAGAACGCTACGCTGATTAGTACTAAAATTCTTTTCTAGGAGTCAAGAGTCTTCCCACAGTGCATTTGTCCTTCTAAACTCCTAACAGTGCATTTGTCCTAAACTCCTAACAGTGCATTTGTCCTAAACTCCTAACAGTGCATTTGTCCTTCTAAACTCCTAACAGTGCATTTGACCTTCTAAACTCCTAACAGTGCATTTATCCTTCTAAACTCCTAACAGTGCATCTGTGTTTCAAGAATAAATACAGTTCATGAGTTCTTCTAACTTCTAACCAGTTTGTCATCTGTATAGAGTACTGACATTTAGAACATGGAGTTCAGTCTGGTTTTCACAAAGACACTAAACATAGATACAATGTTTGCACAAATGAATAAGAAATAGGAATGTTTCAATCATGGAGACTGTTGGAGAGAGTTATAAATTGGAATTCCTCCACCTGACGTAATGAGATGAGTGCTGAGTTTTCTCTTCTGTTATCAACAATGCAAGAGCTGGCTGTCTGACATTCCTCCCCCTCCCCCCCCCCCCCCATGTCAAACAGACAAACAAAACCTTTCCACACTCTTTCAGACATGCTCACACAAATTTGTGTCTGTGACTGCTTCAACCTGTCATATGGTGGGGAATTCTCCCACATATTTTTTAATATAAATTTTTCATATTTTGATCTATAATCTTTTAATTAGATGCTATTTGTGATTTGTATGATTTAAACATACTACATACAATTTATATCTGTTAATGACACGTAAATTTGTATGATTTAAACATACTACATACAATTTATATCTGTTAATGACACGTAAATTTGTATGATTTAAACATACTACATACAATTTATATCTGTTAATGAAACGTAAATTCTTTGTTTGTACTTTAACATAATCTTTAGTGATAGTCTCATAATTATGTCTTGTATTCTGTCTCTTCATCTATTTATGTACCTATTGTATAAAATATATTTCTCGGTTTAATAAGTGAGTTGTTGTGAAGGGGCCGTGAGTCGAATTAATGTCGGTGCACACGTATATTGGCGTAACAGTTACATATATGCATATATAACCAGTGGTCCATACTCTACATGGGCACGTGTAGATGTTTTGTATCATAACTAAATGATAATATTGAAATGATTCAATATTACAAAGTCACCCCAGAGCAGAGCGGTGACAGCCCAACCCATGGGGTTCAGACATATGGAACCGCATAGAAATATACAAGCAATGAATATTCGTAAGTATGGATTAAACTAAATACAATAAAGAATATTCTACATATGAAAATACAATTAAGGAATTTCCTATGTACGAAAATACCATTATCGAAATTTCCAAGATAAAAAAAATCAATTTAAAGAATTTTCCGAGTATGGATAATGCAATGAAAGAGTTTTCTTAGTAAAAAAATTCCTTTTAAAGAATTTTCTGATTATGGACGATACAATTAAATATATTTCTAAGTACAAACTTCACCTGCTCCGCTCACAGCCGACTTTGCGCTTATTACTGATTGAAGTCTTCACAAAACCGACTTTACGCTTATTACTGATTGAAGTCTTCACAAAACTGACTTTACGCTTATTACTGATTGAAGTCTTCACAAAACTGACTTTACGCTTATTACTGATTGAAGTCTTCACAAAACTGACTTTACGCTTATTACTGATTGAAGTCTTCACAAAACTGACTTTACGCTTATTACTGATTGAAGTCTTCACAAAGCTGACTTTACGCTTATTACTGATTGAAGTCTTCACAAAACTGACTTTACGCTTATTACTGATTGAAGTCTTCACAAAACTGACTTTACGCTTATTACTGATTGAAGTCTTCACAAAGCTGGGACGCATCATGCAAATGAGTAATGTGCAATGGTCTGGTTGAATATATAATATATATTTTTTCATATAATTTTGCATTTATTGTTCTGATTAGAACAAAACCTGGTTGTGGGTGACTCAGCACATGTAATAGCCTCCAGCCATATTTTCATTGTGTTCCAAGTTTGGGACGAGTTTTCCTCTATAAAATCACATGTTCCCCTGAGTGACACTTCAAATTCCTTGCCTTAAGACTTTGATAACACAGGGCTGAAAATGAGTCATGTTATTCACCAAAAACTCCTCAGTTTACACAGGTGTAGGGTTGAGTGCAAAGAATGTCTGTAGGGAAAATGCAGCTAACCCATGCACCTCTAAGTGACCATAAAATTCATCTCTGGTCACCACCCTAATTGGAATTGATTGAATTACAATGTAAACAGCCAAGCAGAACCGTTAAAAACACAACAAGTGACCAACAGTCTAACAGGTACTTTTCACAACGGCTGTTTCAGCAAAAATGGGTTAGAAAGAAATATCTTACATGAATTTAGCAGTCCATTTAATTAATTACAGAAATAAATGTATAAAGAAAGAATTAAGTCATTATTTATACTATTTGCGTTTCATTATTGTCATATTCCCATTTCCTTTTAAAATAGTGAATTAGGTGAATTAGGTTAACTATCTTTTGCATCCTGACAACTTGAATGCAATGCTTGCTATAAAAATTTCTAAACTTTGTAAATGACACTGTGAAGAAAAGGAACATTTCTTCCTTTGCCCCATCCCCTCCCTCCCCAATCATAGCATCAACTCTATTATGTTGGTATCTTCCTCTGTCAGACATGACATATTGTCAACTCTATTATGTTGGTATCTTCCTCTGTCAGACATGACATATAGTCAACTCTATTATGTTGGTATCTTCCTCTGTCAGACATGACATATAGTCAACTCTATTATGTTGGTATCTTCCTCTGTCAGACATGACACATAGTCAGCTCTATTATGTTGGTATCTTCCTCTGTCAGACATGACACATAGTCAGCTCTATTATGTTGGTATCTTCCTCTGTCAGACATGACACATAGTCAGCTCAAATGTTAGCAGTACGTCTGACCACTTGCATGTTGTGCCTACATTGTTGTAGCAGCAAAGACTACCTGGTCAGTCTACCATTACTTCAATAATGTTTGCTATATGCCAAAGGTTGGGGGTCAGTCTACCATTACTTCAGTAATGTTTGCTATATAGGCCAAAGGTTTGTGGTCAGTCTCCCATTACTTCAATAATGTTTGCTATATAGGCCAATGGTTGGAGGTCAGTCTCCCAATACTTCAATAATGTTTGCTATATAGGCCAAAGGTTTGTGGTCAGTCTCCCATTACTTCAATAATGTTTGCTATATAGGCCAATGGTTGGGGGTCAGTCTCCCAATACTTCAATAATGTTTGCTATATAGGCCAATGGTTGGTGGTCAGTCTGGATTATGAATTTCTACCCAAATAGGCTTGCAAGCTTTGAATTCTCCGGACAATAGCAAGTCATTTCCCTTTATGAGATGGAGTAGTTTCATATTGCAGAGATCAGATGCCTGCTGGTATATTCTACAGGGCGCGTCGTAACATCTTATTCCTGCGTAAGAATGGCCCCTGACCGGTGTCACTGGTGTCATTCCTGAAGATAAACTGATAGATTCTAATGACTACATACTGCCATATTTATCTATTACTTCTACAATAACAAAATATTGCTATATTTGTTTGATATTACCTGCTTACTTCTGCTACCTGTATTCAATAATTTGCATTCTACTACCTGTTTGCCATGGTATCGACCGCTTACGAGTATAATACATTCCACTCGAGTAGTGGCTGCTTACTGCTGATGAATATAAAGCTGGCGTTCGAGTATCGGCGGTTTACGGATGATGAATTTAAAACACCCCCCCCCTCCCTCTTCGAGTGTTGGTTGCGTAGAGATGACAAATATAAAACGTCGCACTCTCGAGTATTGTTTTTTTAATGGATGACGAGGTATAAAACACCACACTTGAGTATTGGCTTCTTATGGATAACGAGTATAAAACATTGCACTCGAGTATTGGCTGCTTATGAATAAGAGTATAAAACATTACACTCCACTATTGACTTCTTATGAGTGGCGAATATAAGACATCCTGCTCGAGTAACAGTTGCTTACGGGTGACGAGTATAACACATCCCACTCGAGCAGGGAAAGAGAAGTGTGTGCTTACCGCCCTGTAAGTGGGAAATAATCTCAATTTATCTGGCATTTCTCTAGCAATGCCAGCAGACAATCAAACAGATACGAGGACGGTGTTCTGTTAAAGTCACGTTTATGAAGTCACGTTTATGAAGTCATTGTATATTAATTAAGATTGGTTGATCATTTGTGGCTCACTGACTGTGGGTCGACATTTTTAATATCACATAATTGTAACATTCATGTTGGTTGATATTTCTTTCACTGACATAAAAGAGACACTGTCTGAAATAAAGTTAATCTCTACATTGGCACAGATGACTGATTATTTTAAATAATTATCTCACAGTTTGTGAGCCATTTGTTTTTGTTACTTGCTCTAAGAGTGTATAAAATTATTACATCATTAGTTCAGTATTAATCGCTTTACTGATAGTAAAATGACATCCCGGCCTCTCAGTCCAACAAATTAGTCATTGTCATTAAAAACCCACTTATAAATCAGGCATTATCATTAAAAACCCACTTATAAATTAGGCATTGTCATTAAAAACACACTTATAAATTTGGCATTGTCATTAAAAACCCACTTGTAAATTAGGCATTGTCTTTAAAAACCCACTTATAAATTAGGCATTGTCATTATAAACCCACTTATAAATTAAACTTTGTCATTAAAAACCCACTTACAAATTAGACATTGTCATTAAAAAAACCCACTTATAAATTAGGCATTGTCCTTAAAAACCCACTTATAACTTAGGCATTGTCATTAAAACCCGATTACAGACCCCAAAATTTCACCAAGTTAGCTTTCTACTTAAAAGGGCATTCTACCAAAATATTTTCTCTGAAATAGGTCTTTGGTTAAAGCAGATAGGTTCTCTATCATGAATTCCCTGGAAGAGAAGACAAAAGACACATTTACATAATATAACCGGAATAAAGTTTACCAAACATTACTTTATGTCACCAACTTAATAAGACATCAAGTAAAACCAAAGTGAACAGTACATTTAAGATCAACAACACAAATCCGTCACCAACCCCGCAAACACACTCAACATATATTTATCTATAGTAACATGAAAAATTCAGCCAGTATAAAATATTTAGCCATTTAGCCATAATAACAGTTCACGTTCAATCAAACTAACGACTATAGTATATAGTAACTCTATATATTTAATCAAAGTAATAAGTATAGTATCTCTATATATTTAATTAAACTAATAACTATATTCAATAAAACTAATAACTATAGTAACTCTATATATTTAATGAAACTAATAACTATAGTAACTTTATATGTTCAATAAAACTAATAACTATAGTAACTCTAAATATTTAATGAAACTAATAATTATAGTAACTCAATATATTTAATGAAACTAATAATCATAGGAACAGTAAACGTTGAGCCATATAACAAACATAGAAACATATTTCTGTAATCAAAGTAACAAGTATAAAATGTACACAAACTACAATACACAAAAGAATAATTTCAGAACATTTTCTTTCTTTCTTCTTCTTTATTTCCCATTCTATTTATAGCAAACTTGGCCTGTTCCTCTTTGGTATGCAACCAATTCTGAAAAGCGATATGCAGGTATGATATAAATAGCTCTTTTCTGACAGTGTCTGCTTTTGCAATGTTGGTCGGGAAATGAACTTTTTCACTTTTCTACGCCAGCTTGTCTTTCTCGGACAACTTTCAAACATACTCTCATTAGCTATGGCCATGCTGCCCATTATTCTTACTCGAAGGTTCAGATTGTACTACTCAATTAATGTTCAACAATACTATTTGACTAGGACTAAACTTGTACTACTCAATTAACGTTCAACAATACTATTTGAATAGGACTAAACTCAATTAATGTTCAACAATACTATTTGACTAGGACTAAACTCAATTAATGTTCAACAATACTATTTGACTAGGACTAAACTCAATTAATGTTCAACAATACTATTTGATTAGGACTAAGCTCAATTAACGTTCAACAATACTATTTGACTAGGACTAAACTCAATTAATGTTCAACAATACTATTTGACTAGGACTAAACTTTTACTACTCGACTAAAACCAAACTGTACTACTCTAAGTAAATCAAAATTTGCTATTCATCTAAGAACACAGTGTACTACTCTACTAAGACCCAATTGTGGTACTCACATTAAAGTTATAGTGTTCTACTCGAACGAGGCCAGACTGTACTGCTCGATTAATGTTAAATTGTTTTATTCAGCTAAAGCAAGATTGTACCACTTGACCCAAAACTAAATTGTTCTACTCGACTAAAGCCAGATAGTACTAATCGATTAAGAAGAAATTTTACTACTTATCTAAGAACAAATTGTACTACTCCACCAAAACTATATTGTCCTACTCAAAGCTCTATTGTACCACTGGGCTACGACCAAATCTGCTCCTTGAATAAGACCAGCCTGTACTACTCGTTCCTGTTTAAATTGTAGTACTCGAATAAGACTTGATAATACTATTCGACTATAATTAATTGTATTGCTCGTTTAACAATAAACTATACTACCTGTCAGAGACCAAACTCGTACTAGTCCACTAAGAACTAATCGTATTACTCCATAAGAACTAATACTACTACTCCAATAAGAAAAATAATAATAATCCACTAAGAACCAATCATCCTAGTCCGTTAAGAACTAATCATACTACTCCGCTAAGAACTAATCATACTACTCCACTAAGAACTAAGCATAATACTCCACTAAGAACTAATCATACTATTCCACTAAGAACTAAGCATAATACTCCACTAAGAATTAATCATGCCAGCCAATTGTGAGTATATCAAACAAGTTGATTTATCATATCGCACTACAAACACCATGTACTACTCGACTAAGACTAAATCGAGTAATGGACTAATTAAACACTACTCGCCAGCGTATAAATTGTACTACATGAAGACCAAACTCTAACACTCGTCTAAGAATAAATCTTACCACAAGTCTAACAAAATCGTGCCACTCGACACATAACAAAATCGTGTTAACAGAGATGCATTTTAACATGTAACAAGACCTACAGAGCTTTGAATCGAGTAGCAACGATTATAAGTAACAAGACCCACAAAGCTTTGAATCGAGTAGGAACGACTATAAGTAACAAGACCCACAGAGCTTTGCTTGAATCGAGTAGCAACGATTCTCGTGTTATGTTGTAACAATAGGTAGTTGAATAGAAATTCACTCTAATCAAACCAGATTCTCGGAAGCTGTGCAAATAGCGATATATAATTAGGCGGATTTGCAACTCGGGCAATTTTCGTGATAGCGAAGAAGAACCGTTACTTCCGGTGATATCGAAAAGCCACTGAGGTCGAACGCGAGTGGGAAGATTTCTGTGTGAGTATATTTATTTGTGTGTTACCACGCATTCAATCACTACAGTTTCCCAAATTAAACGCGAGTAGGAAGATTTCTATGTGAGTATATTTATTTGTGTGTTATCACGCATTCAATCACTACAGTTCCCCAAATTAAACGACAAAATAAGTAACTCGCTCGAACAACCAATTAATGATCGAAACGTTTATTCCTCATGGAGTTACGTCAACACTACAGCTTGAACTTATTTTCTGTTATCTCCCTTTTCCCCGGGCGTGGTGAGGGTCATTTATAAAATTATTCCAGTTGTCTCCATTTTTAATAGATATCATAATATCTATGTATGCCTCTTATACTTTCTTTTTTTTTTTAATGGAAAATTACTTTTATCCGATAACATAATTTGTATGTATGCCGCTAAAGTTGCAGTCGATGTCTATTTATAATAATTAAATTAACGGAATAGGCCAACTTGCGTTGCTGTCAAAGTTAATCTTTAGACTATAACGGCTTTTCACCATGAAATCCGTCAGATTATACTACGTTTCCTTAACGGGAAAAATATTGTCTCAGATGACCGAGATTTAAACAATCGACTTACGTCAGTGAGTTACTTAAAATTATATATTATGTATGCAAATTTGATTTACTATAAGAAATTAAATTAACATCGTGCGCTATCCTTTTAGAAAGCAATTTTCACATCCCTAGAACACCCTTTAAAGCACAGAGACGAGTATTTAATGAAAACTTAATGTCCTCCATTGCACCGTCTCAAGTGGGCGGAAAAGTGCCGATTGTTTCACTGCTTCCTCTAGCGGCAGACAACTCAACGTGCAGGCCTATTTCGTTGGAACGTGCGATTCCGCCCAATTCGACATCGCCAGCGGAAATTCAAGCCGGAACATGGTCTGAGTCGGGGAAATAGCGTAACACGGAATTGAGTCCCGCATAGGTATTAGCTTTCGTAAAGTCATACTTTAACATCACGACAATCACACGTATCAACCAGCAGCATTACTCGAATCACAGAGCTTGTGTACGCATCAGATAGTAGCATCGTTTGATCCACACAGTAGCACTGTGATAATCACAAACTTTACTAAGAGTCAGACAGTAGCATTATAACAATACACAAACTTTAGTAGCGTCAGGCAACAAAATTATGACAAAGACACAAACTCTACCAGAGTCTAAATTTACTAGCCAGTGACACTGCTTGAGTGACACAATACAATGACACAGTGCAAATAATAAATACTTCTTAAGAGTCCAATTATACTAGAGGTAAAGAGTAGCATTGCGAGCCGTAAAATAATTTACCACAGTCATTCGGACACATGATTGCGTATTAGGTCATAAAAGTAAAGGGTTAACCATAACCCTAAAGTCAGTATGTTATTTAGAGTAAATTATAACTTTGCCGGAGTCAAACGGTTAATGTTTTGTCGAACGGCAGCAAAAGGAGGGTCATACTTTCATACGTATATCCAAACAATGCATAACTATGCTAGTTTAATTAAAGTATTGTTTAATTCTTTAGTTTCACTGATGGCTAGTGCATTAACTTTAATATAGTTAAACATTAATGCCTTGTTTGAACCAATTAATCTTTGCTTAATAGAAAGATGTTGTCTCTTTCCTAAAATCACAAAGAAATATACTTTTTATTGGAGTCACAAAAATATACTTATCTTAAAGTCAAACACAAAATACTACACGTAAATCTCTTAAGTAAATATTAAACTTAACAAGAGTCACATGACATATCACGCATATCCCTTCATTAAATGTGAAATTTATTAAGAGTCATATCGCAAGTGCTCTTATCCCTTCTTTAAATACAGAACTGGTCGTGGTGAATTTATGATGTGGACCAGAGCAAGGATGTCACGAGTATAACTGTTGCATAAACTGTTTGATTGTCCAGGGTAGTGAGGAAACATTATACACATAAACTGTTTGATTGTCTAGGGTAGTGAGGAAACAATACACCCATAAACTATTTGATTGTCCAGGGTAGTGAGGAAACATTACACACATATACTGTTTGATTGTCCAGGATAGAGAGGACACATTACACACAAGGAAACTCCACGGAATTTAAATAATAAATTAGTTTCAGCCAATCAGCTCAAAAAATATTTGCAGGAAGGCAAGGCAAATGAGAGCAAACTAATCTGGGTCAGGTCATAAGCAGGCATATTAGGTTGCAGACACACATTAAGTTGCAGACAGGCACATTAGGTTGCAGACAGGAACAGAGCTACGATTGACTGATTAGAAATGCCAACTGGTTGACGCTCGATACAAACCCTGGTGACATAGTGGAGCCAGAGAATCAATTGCAGACAAGGGAGAAATTATAGCCACAGTTGGGCAACTATGACACTGGTAATACTGGCCTCATTTCTTCCCACAGTAGGCAAGCCAACAGCCACAGTGGGCTAATTTAGGTAGCAATATTATATTAATAGCAACAAGGTAAATGAATACAGGTACATGAGAACTGAAAAGAAAGAAAAAGTAGGTATCTACGCTAAATAGAAAACAAGTCAATACATTCTCAATCGCCCATCGAGGTTGCAATAAAAAGCTCTGACACCATTTACAAGCAGCAAGGCAAGCGCGTACGTCACCATCCAAACGATGACGTATATAATGACGTGGATAGTGACAAATTAACGGGACTCAGAAAGGGTAGATTGTAGAGTCGAAATAATTATGAAAACAGGGTCATGGTCACTGACATTAATTAACTGGACGGGAAAGTTGTAACAAGTCCATTAGAATGGTGCTATGAAAACTAACCATTAACATGGTGGTATGAAAACTAACCATTAACATGGTGCTATGAAAACTAACCATTAACATGGTGCTATGAAAACTAACCATTAACATGGTGCTATGAAAACTAACCATTAACATGGTGCTATGAAAACTAACCATTAACATGGTGCTATGAAAACTAACCATTAACATGGTGCTAGAAAAGAACGAGAGTGGGAAAGGTTTACCGTCAAATAATACTGTGCTGGCATACGGCTAACAAAACTGAAAGGCTGCAAACACTCAAAAAGCAGACCTACTCGTTTAAACTTTGTCAAGGACCATAAAAAAAATTAACAGGACTGATGTCAAGGACACGACTAATTCAAATTAACAGGACTCAGAGACAGCTAGTCAAGAGCTGAAAGAGCTATCACGGAAATGGAGTCAAGGACACTGATAAATGAACAGTATTTAGAACTAACTATTCAAAAGCCGAAAGAAGTTCAGATGAAATGGTATGAAGGACACTCGCAAATTAGAGGACTGAAATAAGTAAATCAAAAGCGGACATAGTCATTAATATAATTATTAAAAGACTTCATATCGCACAAAAACTGAGAAATTAATTGTCAAAAGCGTACAGCATTTAGAAAACGTTTTCATGAACACTAACAAATTAAGAAAATTGAGAACAAAGTTAATTAAGAGTCGACAGAGATAATAATACTGAAATGGTGTCAAGAAAATTGACAATTTAATGAGAAACTAGAATACTAGATAGTCAAAAACACTGACAATATAATGAGAATTGGAAAATCAAGAACACTGACAATATAATGAGAACTAGATAGTCAAGAACACGCATAATTTAATGAGAACTAGATAGTAAGAAATTCTGACAATATAATGAGAACTGCAAAGCCAAAAAAACTGACAATATAATGAGAAGTAGATAGTCAAGAACACTGACAATATAATGAGAAGTAGATAGTCAAGAACACTGGCAATAAAATAAGAACTAGATAGTCAAGGACATGACAATTTTAATGAGAACTATCTAGTCAAGTGACAAATGTTATTCAAACGGCGTCATGAAAACTAAGAAATTAACACAACTGAGGTAAAACACCAGACAAAATCTTTAAAATTGTATTATGGACACAGAACAATAAAGTCAAGTGCCGACAAAATTGTTAAAAATATTTTATGGACTGACTGATTTACAGGACGGAGATCAAGCAGTCAAGAGCTGATAACATTAGTACATGTGACCATGAACGCTGATAAATTCACAGGACATAAAGCTTGAACATCAAGAGCCGAATACAATTGTTAAAACTGTCATGAACAGGGTCTCACGGCTGAGAGAAGCAAGTTTAAAGCATGAACACTGACTCATGAATAGGGCTGAGATAACTAAATCAAAAGCAGACACCAATTAAATGTGTTATGAACACTGGTGCATTAGTAGAGCTCAGATAACTAAGTCAAAAGAGGACACCAATTAAAACAGTGTCATGAACACTGACACATTAATAGAGCTCAGATAACTAAGTCAAAAAAGCAGACACCAATTAAAACAGTGTCATGAACACTGACACATTAATAGAGCTCAGATAACTAAGTCAAAAGCGGACACCAATTAAAACAGTGTCATGAACACTGACACATTAATAGAGCTCAGATAACTAAGTCAAAAGCGGACACCAATTAAAACAGTGTCATGAGCACTGACACATGAATAAGGCTAAGATAATTAAGTCAAAGGCAAACAGCGATCAAACAGATGATAAGCACAGACAAATTTACATCACAAAGTAACATCGCTGACAAATTATCTTTGCAGAGAACTAGCAGGAGCCGACAAACTCGTTACAACGATGTAGCCTTAGATGTCGACGAAGTGGTAGGAATGTACTCGCTAAATCCAAAAGAGTCACGAACACTTTACCATCAGGTGCACCGAGGCCAATTAATCCCGCAGACAAGTAGTTCCCCGGAACACAAGAGTAGTGTATTGAGACAGAGTACTTAGCGTGAGGTTCAAACACCCATGCCGACGTCTGACGAAAGGATACCCATGATAAAGACAACCAATTATAATTATCGGCGGTGCTGGGAATCCTAGATGGCCAGAAGTGCCAGAGACCTCCATAAGAAATCAGCAGCATAGATAAGCGAACTGGAGCAAACGGCGCCCAAACCGGATGTAGTAATCAGATCAAACATGAAAGCCAACCGGCGTGCGGTGAAGCAAGCCTAGAGACGTACATTAAAAGTTCTCGCAGTTAGCAGAAAAACCAACGCACGACCAACTTTTTTAAACAGGCGTTTGAGACTTGAATCCCAATGCTAAGGACGGACAACTCTTGTTGGTTTATCTGGACATAGCATTACGTGCATTTCTTACCTTCTGTTTCTGCTGCAGTCGCGGCCCCTTTCAGCCAATATCCCCCCAGAACATCTCTGCTGATAGTTACGAATGCAGTGAAAAAATACTGACTCAAGATAGTGGTGCACTGCTTTAAAAAACGAAATGCATTAAAGCTTCGTAAAGCTCAAAGCCGCCAGCGGAACTTCAGGAAGGGGATTTTGTCGAAGGTGAAGCCAGGACCGGGCTGAGAAAAAGTAGAGAAAAGAGCAGTGGCACCTGGAGGCAAATTATCTTCTGAAGGAGTGATAGCAGTGGCAATTAATTATTGTTAAACAGGCCTTGCCCTAATATATCTTGCCAGGAGGAAACAGTAACACACATATATGTGTACAAGAACAAAGTCGTGCTTCATTTAGAACCAGGAAATATGTCCTCAGGAAAACCTACTTAGACTGTGGAGTTACACTATATGTGAGGTGTGTATAGCATTAAGAACAGGTTGGAGTTTAATAGAGACAGATTGTTTACACAACGTGCACTGTAACATTGTAGCGGGCAATCGGTATTATATGTCATGACATCAAAACTGTCAGTTAACCATATTGTCAGTCGTAGAGGGCAAAGGACATATCTTGACCTACCTTTTGACATTTATGGCATAATTCTGATACAGCAAACACAACAATTCTTTCATTTAGTACTCATTAGAATGATGTATTCTATGCTGGCTACTAGCTGTGACAACGGCAATAGAAAAAAGAACACACCGACGCACACACACACAGAATAGATACGCGCGCAAAGACATACACGCGCATGCACACACAAAAGCATAAACACGCACGCACAATCAAGAATACACCACGAGCCTGTTTTCAACACACAAAACGAGATGATTTTTGATTTTTTGCTGTACAACCTCGATTAAAAGCGCGCCCACGGCCTTATGGCAGTAATTCAGCGTTTAATGAGTCTTAATAAATACTCCATCTATTTACCGGCCATGTCCACGCCGTGTTTAATAATCCAATCCCGCACATAGCTATAAAACACAGGAATCATTACTTACGTTTCACACAAAAGCAGCCTTCTTCTCTGATGTATGTTAAGTCTAACATTACATCCCTAATTTACGATTTCTAAATCTTAGCTGACGTGATATGTCAGTTAACCCTTCATCTTCTGCCGTTAGCGTAATTATATGTGTATTTATCTACGTCAGTGGCTGCTCGCTCAAACGAGAGTACAACTTTTGAATCTCAGTGGCTGCGCGTGTCGCATTAAGTCCACAACTTTAGAAAGTTTATTGCTGATTGACCTCATATAAATCTACAACTTTAGAATTTCAGTTCTGATTGACCTGATAAGTCTAGAAACCTAGAACATCAATGGTATAACCTCAGAACGGAAGTGGCTGCTTGCTCAGACGAGTCTAGAATTCTAGAATATCCTCAAACGAGACTTGAACTAATCTTTAGAGTATCAGTGGTTGCGTGCTAAATGAATCTAGACCTCAGATAACTAAGAATTTTTGTGGTTGCTTCCTCAGAGGAGTCTAGAACTAGAACTCTATATCTCAGTGACTGCTTGCTTGAGACGAGTCTAGGACTCTAGAACCTCTGTGGCTGTTTGTTACTTTTCATTCTAGAACTCGTGGTTACGAGTATATATAGACTCTAGAATGTTTGGCTCCCTGCTCAGAAGAGCCTAGATCGCAATATTACTTTGACCATGGCCGGCTCCTGACAAATCTTTGTCAGCATTCGCATAAGAAACGTTAAGCTCTAGTTTGTGAACGTTAAGCTCTAGTTTGTGAACGCTAGCAACAGTTCTTCTCTGTCTCCGTTGTCATCGTCACACGTGAAGCTCCGTCACTACGAACACGCCACAGTTCTTGTACAAATGCATTATAAAATGGCACGTCATATGCAATATAGAGTGGCACGTCATATTTAAGACGGACAGGAACGTCATATGCAATATAGAATGGCACGTCATATTTAAGACGGACAGGAACGTCATATGCAGTATAGAATGGCACGTCATATTTAAGATAGACAGGAACGTCATATGCAAGATAGAATGATAGAATTTCACGTCATGCAAAAGATAGAACGATACGTCATATGCAAGATAGAATGGCACGTCATAGAAGATAGAATGCTACTTCACATACAATATTTAATGGCACGTCATAGAAGACAGAAGGATTCGTCACATGCAAGATAGAATAATACGCCATATGCAAGAAAGAATGGCATAACATGCAAGATAGAGCGACACGTCATATGCAATATAGAATGACACGTCATATGCAATACAGAATTATATGCCATATGAAATATTGAATGACATATGCAATATAGAATGACACGTCATGCAAAATAGAACGATACGTCATATGCAAGATGGAATGGCACGTCATGCGCAATAGATAATAACACGTTCTTTGCTGGGCATAATGTTTTATTGTTTTACAGACATAAAGAAAAAAGGCAAAAGGTCACTTGGCACTGCTGGTTTACTAGCAATGGCCGGCATTGCATAAGTTCTTAGTCAACAGAGTGAATTTATTTTTGTCTGTTTATTGACAAACTTCTTTTCTCTTCTCGCTTGGGTTGAGAAAGTTCTTTTCGCCTTAAGTGACCTTGACACATTTCTATAATAATGGCGGACCATATAAATATTGATCTCACCATTACATTATCTACATGCCAATATTTTGAATCCAGCGAATCTCCAACATTCTTTTAATGTAGAAGACATTTATTCGTTTATTCCAGACAAGAGAGACAAACAGAGAGTAAGAGTGTACACACACAGTGAGATGAGAGTCAGAGAGAAAGAGACAGAGAAAGAGAGGGGACACACAGAGAGAGATGAGAGTCAGAGAGAAACAGAAATAAACAGAGAGAAAGGCGTTGAAACCAAGCAAATTGGAGACAGTGAATCAGAGAGACACAAGGAGACAGACAAAGAAGAGACAGACAAAGACTGTGAAATGCAGAAAGAGAATATAAGAGCCAGAGAAAATATTCATAGAGAAAAGTGGACAAAATGAGAGATAAATAAAAATATACAAGAGACATGGGCAGAGAAAGGCACAGAGACAAAACAGACATTAAGAGTGAGAGAAGAGAGAAACAGAGACAGGAGGAGAGAACGAATAAAGAAATAAGTGAAACTTTATTGTCCAACAGTTAAGGCATTGTTTGCCGTTTTCCAAACAACCATTTCTAATCTACATGCTAACAATGCTGCTGCTGCTGCTGATGTCCAGAATAAAAATGTCGTATGGTGACTTGTCAGAATATTTAATTCTAATGATTGAACTTGCACCTTAATTCAGTTATGATTGCTGGTGCAAAATATTGTTGCTAAATATTAACAGAAATAATCTCAGGGATTAAAGTAAAGTAATTAGGTCCTCACCCCTCACACAATAACTAAGTCATGACAGTTAGGATAGTCAATATATTGCAAGAGATACTACAGTACCATATATTATGCTATATTAATTAAATACGCAAGACTTATTAACAATAGTAAAAGAAAAAAAATAACACTTAATAATAGAATTTCATATATTAACTGAAAAAATAAACATCTCAACTTGGAATTTTTTCCCCTAGGTACAAGTTTTACTGAACACACTCTAATCTACGTTATTCTCTCTGATAGTCTAAGACATTGTTCACATCTCACACCGAGGACATTATTCAATCTCACACCAATGAGATTGTTCACATCACACAAAAGAGGTTGTTCATATCACAATCAAAGGGTATTGTTCACATCTCCCACCAACGGGATTGTTCATATTGCATACCAATGATATTGTTCACATCACACACGAAAGTCATTTTTCACATTTCTCACCAAGGACATTGTTCACATGGTAGTTGGGCTCTGAGCTGTTTCGTCATCCAACCCGTCATCCTCGCACGCTGGAAACACCGATCTCTCCTTAAGCTCAGTCTGGTCCTCCATTACCTCATTGATCTCTCCTTAAGCTCAGTCTGGTCCTCCATTACCTCAGTGATCTCTCCTTAAGCTCAGTCTGGTCCTCCATTACCTCAGTGATCTCTCCTTAAGCTCAGTCTGGTCCTCCATTACCTCAGTGATCTCTCCTTAAGCTCAGTCTGGTCCTCCATTACCTCATTGATCTCTCCTTAAGCTCAGTCTGGTCCTCCATTACCTCAGTGATCTCTCTTAAGCTCAGTCTGGTTCTCCATCACCTCACTGCACTCGCGGACATATTCCCATCACGTTGGTACCACTGTTTTAAAGCAGCATTTATGAAATTTAATCTTTTAGTTACCTGGTAAATTGTGTCTTCGTTGAAATTTGAAATTTACAATTTATATGGAACTAAATTACTGAATTATTAAGGAATAATAATTATAAAGCAAAAGCCGGCAGAGATTTCAAAGAGAATAACAACAACAGAAAACCTAAAGACTGAAGATATTATTGCTATAGCATTAAAGCATTTGAAGTGTACACTGAATGATCAGAAAATGGAATTATATTTTCGCAATTTAACCTTTGACCTACACAGTGATGGTACGTATTCAAACAGTTCAGAAGTTTTAACAAATTCAAGGTTTCTAAAAATGGACTTTATAATTTGAGGAAATGCTGATGGCTTGAAATGCGTCATCAAGTGTGCTGCACGTTGTTTGCTCAGGAGTGAAATCGTTTCACATCGACAGATCTTGAAAGATCAGACTTGCTCTGAACATGTCTAATGAGTACATGAAATTAATCAGACTTGCTCTGAACATGTCTAATGAGTACATGAAATTAATCAGACTTGCTCTAAACATGTCTAATGAGTACATGAAATTAATCAGACTTGCTCTAAACATGTCTAATGAGTACATGAAATTAATCAGACAGAGCTTTTAAGTTTTACTGGATTATGTTCTTCTTGACTAAAGCTTAGAGTTGCATTTAATTTTCTGAGACTAGTCACTAGTGTATGTAGGGAAGAAAATGTTTCGCTGACATTTGATGGTAGCCGTAAAGGGGTTAATTTAAAGCCTCTTTCTGCAATCGTTGTAACTTGAAGGTCGGACGGCGCACATATGCCCCGGATAAATGGCAGCGGTAAAGAGAAATAAAGAAAAGACAGACACATAGAGATGCAGTAAGACTGTGACAAAAATAATTACAAATAGAAAGAAAGATAAATTAGATGTGTGCGGAGACTGGTAAATAGAGAAACATAGAAACAACGTGGAAAGAATAAGAAAAGGAAGCATAGAAAAATAAATAGAGAAAGAAAGAAAGAAAGAAAGAAAGAAAGAAAGAAAGAAAGAAAGAAAGAAAGAAAGAAAGAAAGAAAGAAAGAAAGAAAGAAAGAAAAGAAAGAAAGAGGCAGAAATGGGAGTGAAAAAATGGCTGGGATTTGCACCATTGACAAAATAGAAGAATGGTTTGAAGGCATAATTTTGTTTTCTGACAACGAAAGAATAAATGTGCACATGAATATTTTGACAGTATGTTTGTAGCAGCTATTTGTAAGTAACACATGATTTTTTGACAGTAAGTAACAGCTATTTGTAAGTTACATGAATTTTTGACAGTAAGTTTGCAACAGCTATTTGTAAGTAACAAATGAATTTTTTGACAGTAAGTTTGTAACATGATTTTAAAGATGCGGTAAGATTACTTATCGTGAATGTCGACTGATATTCTTTACTTCCGGGTCAGAGTTCCTCTCAAAAGTAAAAAAATCCTGTGTTACAAGTTGCCGAGGCTTTAATAAGTTTTCAATAATGACTTCAGTTAATGAGAGAGTGAAGTAATTAACTATCTCATTTCACTGAAAACTGCAAAACGCTCCTCCCTCATCGAAGACTTCATTTAATGAGATATTAGTGTAATAGTGAATTATGTCATATGTCTTAAGAGTACAACACTGATTAACTAAAAACTGCAATTAATGAGACTTTAGCTCAGTACTCAACTATGTAATATCTCTCTTCAGAGTGCAAACTTTCTCTAAAATTTGCAGTTACTGAGATTAGTACATAGTACAATAGTGAGTTCAGTATTAATTTGAATCAATACACTATGAAGTGATTGTTTAAATGAGAATAAAATTTTTAATAAGTGGGAGAAAAGGGCGTAATAAGGCAAGATTACGGGTGAGGTCAAGACTTAATAAAACAAGGGGAATAACCCCTTATAGCCAGTGTGTAAAGGCAGTAAATTGCATATCGTGAAAAACAAGGGAATGACTTACACAATAACCGTATTGCCCTACGAATCTAACACAATCATACTGTTTGCGTGCAGTATCGAATCTCGTCAGTCAACGCAGAGTAAGTTAATTGCTATCTAGCGAAACTATTTCCATTTTATGTCAGTGGTTATTGTTAGTGTAAGGCTAATTTTCATGGCGTCCTATTGCATTGTTGTCAAGGTAACATTTCAGATTAATGCTATGCCAGCGCAAATAAGTTTAACACTGCAAAGATTATTCAAATAAACCTCCTAGCAGTTAAACAAACATGCTATTCATGTATTTAAATGTGTGTGTGTGTGTGTGTGTGTGTGTGCGCGCGCGCGCGCAGTGGATTTTTGGAATTGAACAGTGTGATCGTGAATGTTTGCGTTTGCTGAGTGCCTGTATGTGTGTGTTCTGTGCGTGCGTTCGGTGTATATGTGTGTGTGATGAGTGCACGGACACAGTGATTTAGCTCTAGTATTGATACAGATAGGACCCAATATTATTTCACCTCGACCTGTTTGTTTAAAAGCCAAGCTCCCGGGGCAGGATGCTTTGACATTGTCTCACATCCAGTTTGCTGAGTCAAGCTGTGTTTTCCCATCTGCAGATTTTTGAGTTGTTGTGCAAGTGAATGTTTTATGGCTTTTAAACATTAATAGGCAAAAGACTGAACGAAAATATATAAAAGGTAAATGTCAGAGTTGGACATCAAACAAAAAGCTAAATAAAATTGATGGCTCTTTCTATATACGAAATAATGATTTCAACCCTTCCCCCCCTTAAATTCATTTGATGTACCTTAAAGAGATCTGGCAATAGTGTATGCAAACACCAAACGCAACTCTCTCTCATACGCACACACATGCAAACAAAAAACACACACACACATTTGAATGCTGTATCTAAATGTGCCGTCAAATTAAATTTTTATCTGTAGAATTCTTTCTATCGCTACAGTGAAATTTAAGTGCAAAATTCTACACTTCTGGGTAGTAACACTCTTCTCAGACTTCCGTGTGTGTCAAAATCAATTAACTGATTTCTTCAAATTCACCTGCTCAAAACAAAAGTCAATATCAATTCAATTATGTCTTTAGATTAACTGTAAAATTCAAAATTAAATTCATCTGACGGTCTGATTCGGTTCTCCTTTCAAGTTGAGCAGCAAAATTCATGGTCTTGTCAGATTTAATTGTCCTAATAGATGTAACTGCATTTCACATAAATCTAATTGCCTATGACAATTAACTGCAACATTCCTCATTAATCATAATATCCTGTCAGATATATCCAACTCAAGTTGACTTTTATTTTCCTTAAAAGCCTAGACAGATTGAAATGCATACATTTTATATTTTTAGACAATGCAATTTGTAACTGTACACTTCTAATGTGTTTAATGGTCCCATCAGACCTAAGTGTAAATGTCCTTATTAATCTAATAGTCTAGTCTTGCGTGATTGTAAGCATCCGCGATTTTTTTAATCGTCTGGTCAGATTTATCTATAAACTTCTAAATCAATGATAACAGGTCAGTAGGACTAAAAGAAAGTGTATAATATCTTTTTTTAATCGTCTGGTCAGATTTATCTATAAACTTCTAAATCAATGATAACAGGTCAGTAGGCCTAAAAGAAAGTGTATAATATCTTTTTTTAATCGTCTGGTCAGATTTATCTATAAACTTCTAAATCAATGATAACAGGTCAGTAGGACTAAAAGAAAGTGTATAATATCTTTTTTTTAATCGTCTGGTCAGATTTAAACTTCTAAATGATAACAGGTCAGTAGGACTAAAAGAAAGTGTATAATATCTGTGATAAATTGTGTGGTATAAGTAACAGCGCTGCTTGATGATGGTCTTAACGTGTTTGATGATGATGTTGATGATAAGCTGTTTGATGAGGGTGATACATTGTACGACGAAAATGAACAGAAATAGTACAAAGAGCTGATTGTGTACATAAGACATAATAAGCAAATCTTACGATGCCCATGGTGGTTAATAATACTACGCATTTTTGAAATGCAGTTGATGACAAGCGAAACACGGTCAAAACCTCCTCTTTACAGACAGAAAGGGTGTGTCTTTACTCGTGACAGCCAACGCATACAAACTTAGACATTGAAGTTCAGTTAGAATTTTCACCCATACTTGCACAAACCCTTTAAATTCTCTTTACATTGCACTGGATGACTTAAAAGCTTTGTCTCCATGACAACAGCTAGGGTCCCCATTGGAGATGTAAGCATCTATTCGTGTTCGCCTGTACTTTTCAGTGGGTAGCATGTTCATTTGAAAACATCTGTGTGTGGCAAATCCAACACTATTTTGTCAGAGACATGTTTGCAGTAATTAAAACAGAAATGTTTATTTTTGTTTGCTTTCGAAGAGCTGTTAAATTTAGTGCAGAAGGATTTAGTGGCACACGTGTACCGCACCTAGCTGACAGCGGTGCAAACGTACAGCACCAGGTTGATTGTAGTTGGCCATTACTGCACCAGGTTGTTTGTGGTTGGACATTACTGCACCAGGTTGATCGTGGTTGGCCATACTGCACCAGGTTGATTGTGGTTGGTCATTACTGCACCAGGTTGATTGTGGTTGGTCATTACTGCACCAGGTTAATCGTGGTTGGCCATACTGCACCAGGTTGATTGTGGTTGGTCATTACTGCACCAGGTTGATTGTGGTTGGTCATTACTGCACCAGGTTGATCGTGGTTGGCCATTAATGCACCAGGTTGATTGTGGTTGGCCATTACTGCACCAGGTTGATTGTGGTTGGTCATTACTGCACGTGAATAGTGGTTATGATGGAATGAAAAGATAAGGAGCGGTTCATACGCATTACATTAGATTAAAAAAAGGGTACAATTACCTCACTTCTTCACTTATACATGTACTACAACCAGTTAACAGCAGTACTCATGAACTACAGTAGATTAACAGCAGTGCACGTGAACTGCACTAGGTCAAGCAACAGTGAATATGTAGGCATTAAATTAAAAGTGAGTCATATGTATTGCATTTGGTTAATCACAGTTAATATCTTGTACACTATGCCCCAGCGATTTACTTGAATGTACATTACACCAGGTTACAGCCAGAACACATGCACTACACTAAAGTCAGAGCACATACTCTATGCTAAAACCAGTACACATACACTATACCAGTTGAAAACCAGAACACGCACACTTCACATACTTAAAGCCAGTACAAATACAATAAACATAAGGATAATAGGGTTGTACGTGTATCACACAATAACACTACGCAAGTATTGCACTACTTTAAAAGCGGGTGACTATTGATATATATGAAAACTGCACAAGGTTTATATGCACTAATATAAATGTACTGCTGAAATCTAATATTGGGCACAAGGCTAACGGTTTTGACTTTGTGGACAGTGATGAGCCATACTTTCTGTGAAATAATAGTTGCTGAATCTAAAGTTGTCAGTAAATTAAGCAGCATTCAAAGCTTTTATATAACTACGTGCCAGCCTGAACAGAAAGTGAGGGCCTCCGTGTATTTTGGAAACAATTCATACAGACATTCCAGAGTAATTAAGGAATTACCGTAGATAGATATAACAGTGCATATGTACTCTACTACTTTATTTCTGGTTGACTTTTGCTGCACATGATTACATGCAGTTTACATAACTGTTCTCACTATGTTAATGCGATTCATTTATGATTGACTAGGAGAATGCATTTAGTATCATACATTTATTGCTTTAGGTTTGCGCTAGATAAACAATTTGATAAGCAATGGCATCAGCCATTTAAGTCTGCATGCCTTTTGTGGGTTGTAAATGACTAGTATCAATCAAAACAAAATATGAAAAGGAGAAAAATAATTTTGTTTTTTCTTCGATGCTGAACTGGAAAACCAGGGCAGGTTGGAGAGAAGTGGGGAAATTTGATCAGCTATGGCTGTTTTGGGAATGTTCCGGGAGCCTAGCTGGATTACTTTAGACTTCTTACAGTTTTTGTAGAAACGTCAAAAAGTTACTCAGCGTTACAATAGTAATGTTACATTTTTTCAAAACTCATCGAGGAATAAACCAATACGTGTTTTGATGACATTTCATGAATTAGAGAGATGGAGAAAAAGAAAAAGAGATATGGATGGATGGATAGATGGATGGACAGATAGCTAGACCATTTTAGTTTCTTTAACTTAGTTTAGCAATTGTTAGTAGGAAAACTCATGGCTGCTTGACCCAGTTTTACCGGAAGTGCGTGTAAGGTTTCTCAATCATGTCAGATGCGGTCCGAGAAGAAATGAACTGCCAAAAGATTAGTTTCCTCCGGAAAGAAAGTACACGGTTGTGCAATCAGAAAAGCAATTGAAAAGCCAAGGCTGTGTTTTAGACATCGTGGGAGAACTAAAGCCGAATGCACTTGTATGCAATATAGTCACGTGATTATTGTATTTTTAGATTGCACCTCATGGCAGTCTTTATAATTATTTTCTGTAGGCATCTAATGAAGGAGCATTCACACCAGAAACATTCTGGTTGTTTGTTGCTTTTAATTTTTCAGAATGAAGATGACAGAGAACTTACGTTTCTTCGTGTGTTGTCTATATAGATAGGTCTTACATACTACGGTCACCAAGCTATGCAGAGGACTTGGAATCTTGGCACATTGCGAGGTGGACGTAAACTATGGAAAAGACGTAAAATCTAATCATTTCACAACTCACAACTATTGAAAGGACTTAAAATGTAAGCTCTTTACAATGTAGAAAAAAAATTTACAAGGTGAAAGGAAGATTCAAAATATAAGCCCTTTAAACTGTGGACATAATGTAGCAAGATGGAACATTAAATATAAGCCTTTTAAAGTGCGGATTCTAGCTAACAAGAGGGAACATTAAATATAAACCTTTTAAAATGTGAATTCTAGCGAACAAGAGGGAACATTAAATATAAGCCTTTTAAAATGCAGATTCTAGCGAACAAGAGGGAACATTAAATATAAGTCTTTTAAAATGCGGATTCTAACTAGTGAGAAGACATGTAAAAGGTCTAGTCCCTTTATAGTTTGATCGTAAAGAGCGGAAAGGGCGTCGTTCTAAGCCCAAAGATATGGAACCAATGAAGACAGTAGGGAGCATAGAGAAGACAATTTCAGAAAGCCCAGCTGACGTTGAGACAATAAGGAGCATAGCGAAGACAATGTCAAAAAGCCCAGCTGACGTGAGACATAAAAGAGCATACAGAAGATAATTTCAGAAAGGCCAAGAGGTGTCGAGAAAAGAAAAAGAAGGCAATTTCAGAAAGCCTTGCCGGTGTTGAAACAATATGGAACTTAGAGAAAATTTCTGACATCCTCAATTGGCGTTGAAGCAATAGGGAACTTATAGAAGACAATCTAAAAAAAAGAAACAGCTGTCGTTGAGAAAATAAGGAACATAAACAAGACAATTTCAGAAAGCCCATCTGGCATTAAAACAATAAGGAGAACAGAAAAGTTAATTTCAGAAAGCCCAGCTGGAGTTCAGACAATAAGGATCATAGAGAAGGCAATTTCAGAAAGCCCAGTTGGCGTTGACAATGCGGAGAATAGAGAAAGCAATTTCAGAAAGCCCAGCTGGCGTTGACAATGCGGAGAATAGAGAAAGCAATTTCAGAAAGCCCAGCTGGAGTTGAGACATGAACTTACAGTTGGCTGATGCAAGACTCCCCGCAATCTTCTAAATTAGACAAATTGTATCCACACACGTAAAGTTGGAGCTCTAATGTCCTAATGATAAATATTTTCAAGATTTTCAAGAAAAGAACTTTATAATTACGTTGAAATTCCAGGTGTTATGACATTTGTTTATTTATAGTTGTATAAGGGGGGATCATAGTGAGTAGCTTAGACAGCCAATGAAATGAACATGGGGTCAAAGGTCCATCTACTTCTTGTCAATTGTGGAATATTGATTGGCATCTGGGAGAAATTGTATTTGTATGTTTTTGTGTGTATGCGTATGTGTCGGATTGTATGTAAACGTACCCCTAAATTATAACGCATACATTTTAATACTCAAACTGGCAAAAATGTTTCATAGAATAGTACAAGGCTTGGTGTCTGCTAGTAACATTGAATCTGCTAGCTCAGCAGTTAAATTTGGCGTCTGCTAGTAGAATTGACGATAGTAGCACAACAGTTAATACAGGCGACAGCTAGTAAAATTGACATGCTAGCACAGCACTTAAGATTGTCGTCATCTAGTAAAATTGACATGCTAGCGCAACACTTAAGATTGTCGTCAGCTAGTAAAATTGACATGCTTGCACAGCAGTTAAGAATGGCGTCTGCTAATAAAATGGGCATGCTGGTGTCTGCTAGCAATATTGATATGCTAACACAGCAGTTAAGATTGACTTCTGCTAATAAAATTGACGCTCTAGCACAGCAGTAATGACTGGAGTCTTGGCGTCTGTTAGCACAGTAGTAAGCAATTGGAACCTATTATTTTATCACAGCAGTAATGGCTGGAGTCTTTTAGCTCACCAGTAAAAGTTGGCGTCTGATAGCACACAGTAGTAAGCAATTAGTGTCTATTAGCAAAGTAGTAAAGATTAGTGTCTGCTATTACAGTAGTTAAAAAAAACTGAGGTTTGCTAACAGCAGTGATGATTGGCTTAGTCAAAGTTCATGTCCCGGAATAAAACTTATTTTGCTATGTGATGTCGTCCAGTGGCACATTCAGCCATTAACAACAAAAATAGTACCTGTATATTATATAAATGTGTAAAGTTAGATAATTTGTTACTTTTTCTGTATTATCAGTATATTTAATGGAAATTTTAATTTCAAGACCTTTATTGGTGCCCTAGCAGACCTCACATTTGAAACATGGCTAAAATGACCGTTCTATCAAAACTCAACAACAAACATGGCTAAAATGACCGTTCTATCAAAACTCAACAACAAACATGGCTAAAATGACCGTTCTATCAAAACTCAACAACAAACATGGCTAAAATGACCGTTCTATCAAAACTCAACAACAAACATGGCTAAAATGACCGTTCTATCAAAACTCAACAACAAACATGGCTAAAATGACCGTTCTATCAAAACTCAACAAGAAACATGGCTAAAATGACCGTTCTATCAAAACTCAACAACAAACATGGCTAAAATGACCGTACTATCAAAAGTCAATAGCAAAGTATAAGTTAAATAAAATAACGAAACACTGAGCAAAGAAATGTCAAATTGCAACAACAATTTGGCAGAAACAAACCGCAGCAGGGCTACACTGAACAAAATGACTCAGCTTCACCACTTTGTTCAACATCGTTTTTAAGAATCTTTCACCTCTAACTTTCTAGTTCAGAAATTTCTCTCTAGATGCTTTCCGTCTGACCGTGAAATGAGCTAATGATGGAAGCAAGCGTTCAAGCCAAGTGAATCACAGCTAATCAACGCATCCGTTTCGGCATTGTCGCGTAAAGGGAATTAACTGCTCACAAGTTGGAAACACCACCCCAGCAGTCCGCAGTCATTAGTTAAGTACGGGTTTGAACAGCTGTGATCTACCCATTTGTAAGGAATCGCTCCTTTTTTTAAATTTACCTTAAAATTATTTTGTTCCGGCATATTCTTCAGTCTTGGAATCAGGATAAGTGTGAAAGCATTATAGTGAATACTGATTTATACAGTTTAATCATTGAGCAGGGTAACTGTGAAAGCATGCATAGTGAATACTTATTTTCACAATTTAGTAATTAATGAAGCTGATCATAGGCACCATTTTTTTTTGTTTATCTTACTTTCTAATTCATTACTTTTATTTTTACTGCAAACTAAATAAGTCTAATAGTTAATTACGATCAGTGTCAAATATGATATATTTAAATTCCTACTCCATCTAAATTAAAATTTAAAACACACATGCTTATTTGCATAAAGGTTTTTGTGTTAGAATTTTAGTTTTGGAAAATTTTCATAGGCAGTAGTGAATTCTTTCTACAAAGATTAATAGATGAACATAATTAAGCTGTACATTTACAAATCAGTGTTGGTCCATTCTGTATTCAGTTATAACTTTCGTAGACAAGGGGGCCTCTGTTTTAATGGATGGCTAGATATCAGGTTCTCCTTTAAGATGTAATGACAAAAAAGTTAGAAGAATGTTATTTGAAAATTTAAAAAAAATATAACAGGCAGAAAGTAAACAAAATGGAAATTATTATCACACTCGCTCGGCCAAGATCATAATTATTGTGACATCTTATTTTCACATTCGGGACATGTTCTGAAAGTTTTAACAGCGACTGAATTTACAAGAACACTTGTGGGTTGACAGTTCTAAAATGCTGCTATAAACCTTGCAAGGACCACTCGTCATCATCAGGTTTCCAATAGTATTCACACTTATATAAAAACTGTGTCTTCGTTTTAGAAAGTGGTAGTAGCCTTTTATGGCATAGGTCAACACGACCTTTCAAAAGACGTTAACCCAACGTCACCTAACTTACGTCAGGATCGGCGACCACGTAACCGATCATTTCACCTTAATAATTTTATTGTTACGTAATTCTGTACGGTTGCGTGCGTCACAGCAGATAAACTACCGCTACTTAGTTGTGTCGTTCGAAGGAACAAGCCAAATGTTATTAAGAAAGAAGGTTGAAGTGCTATCCACAGCACGCTTATAATTAAATAATTAATACTTGATAATTTTTTTCAAGAAAAGTTTATTTTGTCACAGAGAAGTGTTGTGATCTATGTGACGCACTGAGACAAGGAGTAGGGAAAGGGGTTACATTAATGGGCGATATCGGAATCCGGCTGGTCCTGTGATTCAAGAAAAGGGTGACCCGTCAAAACCGCGAACGACAAATGCGCGCCGACAAAATCGCGCTCTTTGAAATCGACAAAATCGCGCCGACAAATGCGCGCCGACAAAATCGCGATAAACATCACCCAATTAAAGAATGGCAGGAAGTGTTATGTATGTTCGCTCTATTACGTAACTGCATGCATTGCAGGACGGAGGGAGGGAACCTGCAAGGTAGAATTCAATAGACCTAAGTATGTTAGGAGGCACCGACCTTTAGAGAACCGTCATTCAACCGTGACTATGCAGACAAAGGGGGAAGACTAGGGAACTAATTATGTCACAGGGGCAGATGCTGATTTTTAGCGCCAATTTTTTTCAGCGCGATACCAGCAAAACCCTAAATCATTATTTGCACGTAGTATCTCTTAATATTGATCTTTATGGTAAAATTATTAAGATTTGATGTATGCTTCATTCTTTTCATTGCATTTGTGTAAGGATTATTTACACGTAGTATCTCATAATAGTGATCTTTAAATAAAATTATTAAGATTTGATGTATGCTTCATTCTTTTCACTGCCTTATTTTGAGGATTATTTGCACTCAGTATCTCTTAACATTGCTTTGTGTATCGTAATATTGATATCTACGTATGTTATTATTACATTCTTGTACGATTTAACATGTATCATCGCGATTTTGTCGTCGCGATTTTGTCCATCGCGGTTTTGTCGGCGCGCATTTGTCGTTCGCGCATTTGTCGGTGAACCCAAGAAAAGTTAACTCATGTACAGTTGTACTTCTCTACACAGAACAAAATTTTCACGCTAGTTGCATGGATAACTCTGGCCCTTTATTGTTGAAATGCGCCGCGCAGACAATGATCGTAGTCACTGGAATTAAGTTTTACAGCATAAATCTTCGTCCTTCAGAGAGAAAAATTAAGTTTTACAGCATAGATCCTCGTCCTTCAGAGAGAAAAATTAAGTTTTACAGCATAGATCCTCGTCCTTCATAAAGAAAAAATTTACAGAATAGATCCTCGTCCTTCATAAAGAAAAAATTTACAGAATAGATCCTCGTCCTTCATAAAGAAAAATTAAGTTTTAAACAAATACATGGGAATTGCATAAACTTAACTCGATTGAGATATATTCTAACCAATCACCAGTGATTTCATTCAGGCAGCACCGCTGCCATTAGTGTGAGCCATTTCCTTCGAAATGCCGATGAAAGGCATTTCCAATCATCCTTTATTGTAACGTCATACAACTTTGTAAAAATCTGTTTAGCTTGCTTTTGTTTGATGACCAATAAGATCAGCAACGATATTTCCGTTGTATAGGGTAGTGTTGTATTTTTGCACTCTAAATACTACCACCACCACCACCACCACCAGAGAGATTGCATTTCGTTAAATTTATTCAAAAGGCAAATATATAAATTAAAGAATGTCACGCTTCTTTGAGATATTTTTATTACTCGTTTACCTTTGTCACAATTCACAGGTCACACTTTCAGGTTTGTTACGATTACTTTTTCTTTTCTTTTTATTTATTACAATTCACTTTGTGCAGTTCAAGGAGAGTTCACTGCAAACTGCGACCTGACTATTGATCTTAACAAACATAAAATTATTGAAATTCTTCTCTTCAATGCAATGCTTAGGCCTTTTTTAAAGGGGAATAACCGAGCAACCGCACGCATTCCCCTTTTACTGCAGACCCACCCGCGACCTTGTGTTATCAGAACGAACTGGATGCTAGGCTCAATGCCAAGTAACAGTTGGCAGAAGAATCAACTGTTCAAAAAATCCAGTTTCTCACAAAAGTACAGTTTTCACCCTAACCTCACAAAGAATTGTAAGCGCTTACATGCAGTCTTCATAAATCATCGACTAATGTAGTTTTCGCTTGGCTGAGTCATTTGAATGAGTGGTGTATGCACACTTATCAGACTCAACTAATAAAAAAAAATATTCAGAGCCACATTAATCGGTTCACAGGATATTGTGAGAAAATTATTCCCGTGCTGTATTTTTCTAATAGAATTATAAGTTAACATAATCAACATGTACAATGACCAACCAAGAATATCTCAGTTTGTAATGTTTGTGTATAGAATATAATTATAAGTTAACATTGTCAACATGTACAATGACCAACCAAGAATATCTCAGTTTGTAATGTTTGTGTATTTTCTAAAACTTTAATCCTTGTTTGTATTATTTGACATGTAAGTGGGTTGAGGGCATTGAGTACACACTTAATTTAGCTGACCCTTGAACTTGTACTGTCTGTGTGGTCCCTTGATTGGATGGGAGGTGTGAGGCGTGAATGGGTTTAGGACCCATGGTCAGCTAGACTGGCTCAATAATCAAGATGTCTGAGTGGGACATGAATGTGCCTTGTGGTGGCCTGTACACATCCATATATTAGTGCCAGAAGTAGCACTGGAAGGAGGTGAGAGTTCGAAGATATATATATGTCAGTGGCCAGCAAATCACTTGTCCATTTTATGTAGGATGAATGGTTGAATGCATAAGTGGTCTGCTGCTTGTGGTTTGGATAGAAATTTACTTAGACGTGTAGACCAAAACTGTTGGGGAGGAGTGAAAATCCTGATTTTTGTTATCAGATGATGTTGTTCACTTTGTTTGATGAATTTATGGCACAGTCTTTGTCCTGATTGTTTTGTACCAGAATGATCAGTTGTAGAACATTGATACTCAGCAGTTGAGAATTGTGTCTTTACTAATAGTTAGACATGGTAGACAAAATGCAATTCTTTCTTGGTAAAAAGACTAGATCTAATGTTTGTCCTGCTTTGACAGTAGATTCTAACTGTTACAGTCACCAAGATAAATGAAAGTTAGGTGGCCGGGTCTTATACCATGCCACCTTTCCTTTTCAAAAATTGTATTAAATTATTTTTCTTATTTCAAGTTTGTGTTCTGATTCAATGGTAGTCTTGTGACCGTCTGTCTTATTGTCACACTGTAATTGTCTCTGACGGTATTTTGTGATGTTAGTGTTGTGTGTGTGGGTGTGTGTGTAATGTTGTCTTCTCATGTCATTGCCTCCCTTGCATGATGAACAACAAACTATCAGGGGGTGGGGGTTCGAGCCAGGAAACAGAGTAGAGAAAGTGTTGTTAATGGGAAGATGGTTCTCCCTGGATTATGTTAAGAGGATACTAAAAGATATACTGGTTAGTAAACACTATTTAGCAAACTTAACCCCATCATGAGTTGTCTTGTTAGAGATAACTAAAACACATGCTGGTGATGGACATGGCATAGATGTTAATCTGTAATATTATTTATTGGCTTGTAAAATATTCCTACACAGGATTAAACATAGTGCATTAAGCTGGCATTCATGTTTGCCTGTTAACAGCGATCATGCTGTACTATCTTTGGGAAGGGAGCACTCTTGCCTCGAATGACGTCATTGGATATGCTGTACAATCCTTGCCATGGGAGCACTTTCATCTCGAATGACGTCATTGGTTATGCTGTACAATCCTTGCCATGGGAGCACTTTCATCTCGAATGACGTCATTGACTGTCAGAATACATGGGATTGTGTGTAGAAGGTGGCAGCAATATAGATGTGGATGTAGATGTTCGGTCTGATAAATCTGACTTTCAACCACCCACCCAACCCCCCCAAAAAAGGAAACAGAAAAATAAAGCATAACATTCTTCCTTTTGTTTTCTTTCTAGTAGTTGTATTTGATCTCTTTCTTTTTCTGACTCGCCATGTCTACAGAAGTGATAATACTTTTATTTTAAAATATAGCGTTTTAAAATGACATTATACACATGTATTCATTTGAGATTTACATTAACCATTTTTCTCTTAACGCTCAAACAATGCGGATATCAACTGGTATGTTTACTGAACAGTGATAAGACAACTCCTCAGAACGAGAATATCAGAATTGATTCCTATTCACGTACTTTGTGATAGTACTGCTCTAGTGTTATACAAAAAGAAATGACTTGCACTAGTATCTCACTGATAGGGTCAAAGTAATCTCCCTTCGAGCTGGCGTTGTCTGCTGACCAGCAATGTTTATGTCAAACGGATCCTACACCTGTACTAAGCTCCGCATGAAAATAAAACTTGCGCGCGCACTAGTAGTCAAGCACTGCACGTGTTTGCCTTAAGGAGCTATCTCTCCACGAGTGTACAGCGATTTTTTTCTGATTATAGAAATGCATTTTGCATCTTAGTGAGTAAATAGTTTTTAAAAAGTCAATTATATCAAAAGAATAATTCCTATAGTGAATGGAACCTCAACACATGGAAGTCAGGAATGACAGCGCGTACATGTCAGCAAAGCCTCACTTTTAACGACGACATCTTTTCTCTCTCTTTATAGAAAAGTGACGTCATTTGAGTTCAAAGTGCGTGCCATCCCTTGGGTGTTCTAGGCCAGTATAGCGGGGGTCTATAATGAATGCACACATAATTATAACAGCCTGTTTCGATGCTCATTTGATGTCCATCTTTAATCTTTATTGTCAGTAGGTCAGAGATAAGTGTAGAAGTATATTGTCAGTAGGTCAGAGATAAGTGTAGAAGTATATTGTCAGTAATTCAGAGATAAGTGTAGAAGTATATTGTCAGTAGGTCAGAGATAAGTGTAGAAGTATATTGTCAGTAGGTCAGAGATAAGTGTAGAAGTATATTGTCAGTAGATCAGAGATAAGTGTAGAAGTATATTGTCAGTAGGTCAGAGATGTGTAGAAGTATATTGTCAGTAGGTCAGAGATAAGTGTAGAAGTATATTGTCAGTAGGTCAGAGATAAGTGTAGAAGTATATTGTAGATTTATTTCTTGGTAGGCATCTTGTTGAACTGTTTTGATGGATTGTATTTTATTGTACTAGTGAGTCGCAGTGTCTTGATGAAATGCATCTTGTTGAATTGTTTTGATGGATTGTATTGTATTGTACTAGTGAGTCGCAGTGTCTTGATGAAATGCATCTTGTTGAATTGTTTTGATGGATTGTATTGTATTGTACTAGTCAACTAGTGAGTCGCAGTGTCTTGATGAAATGCATCTTGTTGAATTGTTTTGATGGATTGTATTGTATTGTACTAGTGAGTCGCAGTGTCTTGATGAAATACATCTTGCTGAAGTGTTTCGATGGATTGTATTGTACTAGTGAACTGCCAGGTCTTGATGAAATGCATTGTAAAAATTAAATAAACTGTATTAATTTTATTCTTGTATTGTATTATAGGATTGAACTTCTAAAGATTGACGTATTGCATTGCTCATTATTTTTATTATATTGGTTTAATATAGATGATTAGCAAAGCG
Organism: Sinotaia quadrata; assembly: GCA_028829895.1. Classification (NCBI taxonomy): domain Eukaryota; kingdom Metazoa; phylum Mollusca; class Gastropoda; order Architaenioglossa; family Viviparidae; genus Sinotaia; species Sinotaia quadrata. The sequence continues at coordinate 29,897,110 of CM054183.1, read as the reverse complement.
CATTGCATTCATATTGACAGGTAGTGACGACAACCACAAAAATCCTAGCGACCGAACCACAAAAATATTAGTGACGTCAACCACAAAAATCTTAGCGACCGAACCATTTCAGTACCGGAAGCCAAGCAAACAGCCTCTTTGTTGTGCAAGTTTTAAAAATTTAAATTTTATAATTTTTATCGAATGAATATTATGTTTTCCTTGATGTTTTCTTTGGTGCCCAATGAAAATTAAGTCATGGAGTTCATGAGTAAAGTTTGTGTCAAAGTCACTTTTAGTCAATGATTAAATGATTAATCCAGTCTATCAAATTATTTATTGAAGACATCGATTTGCATGGTGATAACAGTAAACATAAATGAATCTGCGTTGGTTGCTGTTGTTTTTTCTAGTTAGTATTGCACAAACATTTTGTATTTTAGTTAGAGCAGTTTCACAAGTCGTCAATTACCGCACACAGGGGAGCAAATAATAGTGGCCCTTCACAAAATGTTATCCCCCGGCCTGACCTCCCTTGCGGGTAGGTCTCTTCTATATCTTCTATACATGTATATTAATTATGGAAGTGTCTCCGTAAAAAGCAATTGTTCGAAAGAGTCAACAGCTCCGTACACAACTGTATTGTTTTGTTTTAGAGAAAGGTTAGGGCTACGGACTTTTAGGGAACGGAATGGGTTAAGGGTTTTTGTTTTAGAGAAAGGTTAGGGCTACGGACTTTTAGGGAACGGATTGGGTTAGGGGTTTTTGTTTTAGAGAAAGGTTAGGGCTACGGACTTTTAGGGAACGGATTGGGTTAGGGGTTTTTGTTTTGTAGAAAGGTTAGGATTTGATTGATTGAAGAAGATGGCGTCCGTAGAGAACAAGCGTTAGTATAGACAGACTAGAGTTTGACTGAAGAAGATGGCTTCCGTAGAGAACAAGCGTTAGTATAGACAGACTAGAATTTGATTGTTTGAAGAAGCTGACCACTGTTTCTGTGAATGTGGTGAATGAGCTGTCCTGAACATAAATAATATTGAAAAATGCGAACAGCTGTGACCATTTGAAAAGTGATGAATTTAGTCGTCTTCATCTCTGCTGTCATTGCCAATCTCGTTCTTCTTATTAATTCGTCAGCACCTCATTGCCTATAGTTGTTTACTCGGAACAGTGAATGTTAGAGTGTAGAGATATAGGTGTTTAGTTTTAGACCACTAGACATATGTTAGTTTTAGACTACTAGAGACATATATTACGTTTTAGACCAATAGAGATATATATTAAGTTTTAGACCAGTAGAGCTATATATATTAAGTTTTAAACCAGTTGAGACACATATTAAGTTTACAGTATTAAGCCACTAGAGACATATATTAAGCTTACAGTATTAGACATATATAAGACAATTATTGACTTCCTGAGACACATCATACGTTTTACAGTACTAGAGACATATATTAAGTTGAAAGTATTCCAGGACACAATATAGCTCTCCTTAAGTTTGAAGCCTTGTGAAATTATTTTTATTACAAGTGTTCTGATGAGATTCCTTTAAGGAAGTTCATCTCACAATTATGAAATTCACACAGTGGCATGCAGTTGCAGAAAATAAAATCAAACCTAATAATAATCATGACCTGAAGTCTAAACTTCACTAATCCTAGCCCTAACAAGTGCTGTCACACGTGTGGTGGTTATTTTAATGACCATGTCTCACATTAATTAACAGAATTATTAATTATTAATTTGATAAATTGATTTTAATGATGATGACAGTCCCATGGCCAAATTTACTCCTAGTCCCTATATTAAATCCGGTTCTATGACCTTTGGTGGGCAACATTTTACAAATGACACTTAGTGGGTGACAAGTGGAGAACGTCAACTAGCTACTGACACATGCCTAGCAACAACTGGTGAATGGCAAGTGACTTGTGCATATTACGATATACGACATTTTGCTAAACAACAGGAAAAATCTAAGTAATTATCTAATTTATTCTACAGATGTAAGTTATGTGTAAGCCAGTTGTGTCTAGCCAGTTGTCGCAAACCTCTTGTCACCTTCCCACCTGTTGGACCACCATTAAATCCTACTGCTTCTGTTAAGGGACAGTTAAATATTCAATATGACAAGTAGATTACATGACGTGTATGTATCCTCTGTTGTATGATGGGAAAATGTTCCCACATATATATTTTATATAAATTTTCATTTGTGGAATGAGTGCGTATTGCGTCCTGTTTACAGAGAAGGGAAGCCCTGAAACGAATAAGAGACATGTGTGGAAGATTTAGGGACTGGCGTTTGATGTCCGTGGTGTTTGAAGTCTGCGAGCGAGGTGGTCAGCGTGTGGTCAGTGTGTACGCTTAGCGGGTGGTTAGAGTTGTTAGAGGGACATAATCATCTTAGAGCTAATGAATTGAACAGGTCAGAAGCTGGTCTAAGCAGGGTAATAAAAACCACAGTGAAAATGTTATCTTCACTACTTCCTGAAAAATCGTCTGAGGGTGACGACTGAAAGGGTAGTCCGCCCAAAACAACACTGGGTCGTATATGAGAGAAGAAAACCCTGGCTATATAGGTAAAAGCGTCTTTGTATTTGTGTGAATGGTTAAGTTTTATTAGGATGTTATATACTATGTTTTATTTATGAATATATTAATATTCTTCCTTTCAGAGGCCTATGCCAAACTTAGTAATTATTAATCGAGCACTGTACTGGACACTTAGGCTTTGCAATTGTTTGTGTTGCAGGGTTTTTTTTTCTTGTTATTGTGTATTCTCGGCTGCTCGTTTATAGCTGCCTGTTGTTTGCCTGTGTGGCCGTTCTACTTGTCCCGGCTGAATTGGGACGTGCGGATCTATTGGCTGGCAAAATTCAAGTCTACAAGACTGACGTCATTTCTGTGCTTAAGCTAAGTGCCTATTCGGACAGTGACTTCAGTATATTTGAACTGGCTAAGGATGAACTGAATTTTCTAAATCTTGTTAACTTTTTCTTTTATTAAATTTATTGTTATTATTTTAAAACGCGTGTTTGTTAGTTCTATCGTTATTTTCGTAGTTCAAATGATAATGTAATGAGTACGTCTTGTCCTCTGTTCGTTAATTGTAATCATTATATATATATTATTCATAAACATTAAATCTCAGCTGAATCTGGTTTGGGGGCGGAGCCAAATTGGCGATGTACCAGTATATCAGCGTAACAGTTGCAGATATACATATTTAACCAGTGACCCATACTCTGCACCGGCACTTGTAGATGTCTTGTATTGTAGCTAATTATACAGAGTTGGTATAAGTCATTATTACAAAGTCACCCCAGAGTATAGCGGCGACATCCTCCTAATAATTGTTTTTTTAGGGGATAAAACTAATGACTGTTTTTCATTCTTCTAATTTTTTTTTAGTTTAATGAAAGAAGTGTTGTGAAATAAGAACTCTCTATATATATTGCCTGGGTGTGGTTATAATATTATTCAAATTGTAAATGAGTTAATTGTATTATTTTTCTTTTCTTTAACAAAATTGTTGAATTGTTAAACTATCCACTCTTATTATTGTAGTAGAGGGGTACATGTGTAGATGACAGGTGGGGGCTGCCAATGACGTAATGACGCACAGAAAGTCAGTTACACACATGTTTTAGGATAGTTCCTGTCATCGGAATGAGAGATTGTGGAAGGGCTAGGAGAGACAGGTTGACGGACAAGATAGAGCTGTGGAATCTGCTATTCTTGACAAGTAACGCTTGAGAGGGGAGTTAACCAGTGGGTAGACCTTTCAAGGCCAGACTTAGTCACTCTCCACTGCAAGACTAAGACCCTGTCGGGTGATTGATCGAGTGAGTGAGTGGAGGAATTCTATTTGTGTATAGATTAAAGATATGATCATCCAGATAGAGACTGACGATTAATTAATCAAGAACTTTGTAAGTGCCACACTTACCAATCTCTGGGTCTTGCAAAGACCCTTTCTATCAGACACAATTTCGACCCTTCCTAATGGCATGGGCGTAGTGTGTGTGTACCGGTGGGATTTAAATGTTTATATATATATATATATATATCTACCTGAGATTGAACAGAGTTTTGCATATATCTTGAGCGGAACTCAAGTTCCAAATATGGTTATAGCATATTCAGTTGACCTCAGCCCCCCCTCTATTTATTCCCCACGTCTCTATTCTCCACGTGTAGCTAACTGTCCACTACTTAGCCTTAATTCCCCTGACCGTGCGTGAGGCGTGGGAGATCACGGCTGATTTACTCAGTAAACCACTCTGAAGGTCAATGACAACAATATACCACACAACATCCAAATCATTTATAGAATAATAGGAACAAATTAAGATACAAATTTTAAAAGACATGAGTGTAATTTGTCCAACGCACACAGCCCATCACTAGTTGTAATAAATGAAACATCACAATGAATCTTTTCATGCCTCTGTTATTGTCCCATACTACATGATAAACATCATCGCGTCTCTCTAATGTCCTATACTGCATTATAAATATCTTCATGTTTGTCTAATGTCCTGTACTGTATTATAAATATCTGCATGTCTCTTAATCATATCTTAATGTCCTCTGTCTTCATGATTGTGTATTTCACTTATTTTTGCCTTTCTCTATCTTACACTGACCCACATCTTAAACTTTTCGGTACAAACACCTAATTTCATCATTAAATATTCGCCAACTACCAGTACCGTAGAATTTGTGGGTGTTGACGAAGATTTCTTGGGCACACTTCAAAGAGATTCCATGTCTCGCCCTCAGAAAGTAAAAGGCGGAAAGTAAGAGGCGGAAAACAAAAACTAAAATAATTTTCCTAACGAAACGTGATGTGCGGTATTGATCTAATTTACTCGCGGCTAAGCCGAGTCGGATATTGAGGACAGCGGTCACGTGATGTCAGTGGGGTAAACAGCGTTACAAGTGTGACGTACAAGCTGTAGAGATCTAGTCAGTTCGCGAAAGTCCTAATCGATCTACAGTCGTCCATCGAGCGTACTGCAGTGAGACAGACAAACATTCAGATAAATAGACAGATACAATAAACTGCCCGTGAAGCCCCACTAAGACGTTTTCAGATAACTGGACTTTAAAAAAATAGATATTATTTTTTTTTTTAATTCTGCTTTTACTTCACTATTTCTTTGTATTGAGCACTACCCATTTTGTTGTTGCTTTGAGTAAAGAGACTTGGGGTGGGTGGAGGAAAAAGTATACATAATGTTGACAAGTGTTCATTACGAATCATAATGCTACCCCGATTTAGTTAACGGTCGAACAGCCGACTGTACAAAGAATTTGGGAGGATTGACAATAGCTTAAGAATGACACGTAGTGCTGTCAGAACGCTCACTGAATGGCCCGCATTTTTTTTTTTGTGTGTCAGAGCGCTTTTAGAGAACAGTCGTTCCATGCTCGAGGGAGATTTATCAAAGTGGTAGTGACGTATGCAAGGCCGGGTTAAAATGACATTATAAAATATCTTACAAAATTAAAATCAGACGTCTATCTCATTAGCGAACTTACACGTAAACACGCTACAAATAAAAACACAACACAACCTTCAGTGAAATGTGTGTAAAGTTTCTAGAAATATTGCAAAACTCACTGTCTGGAAGATCAGGTTTAAAATATTGAACGGATCAATACTATTCTTTAAATCCTTACGCAAGAATAAGATTTCACCATAATTTCGATATGGAAAACATTGGCATTGCAAAAGTAAATGATGCTGTACCGGAAATAGAATTTCAAAGTCCTCCGTTAGGTAACGTCGTCCTAGCGACGTCATGACGCTATAGGTCAAAGGTAGAGTCAGGGAGATAAGATAGGCGTTTTGATTTACTTCTGTAAATATACATTGAGTAAATATGAGATTAAATATAGTACGGTTAAGAGAAAAATACGTCTCTACATCTGAAGGCGTGTTCACTCACAAACAGCACTTGTTTAACTTACGCAACATCATAAAACAACCGTCAACATAATTAAATAATAAAGGAGTCGTGAGCACAGAGAGTAATACAAATAAAAATATTTTGAGCAAAGTGAAATCGTGCACGAGTGGAGAAATTCTGTGCACAACATAATTTTTGTGTATTATCAAACACATGCAACATAATTTTTGTGTATTATCAAACACGTGCAACATAATTTTTGTGTATTATCAAACACGTGCAACATAATTTTTGTGTATTATCAAACACGTGCAACATAATTTTTGTGTATTATCAAACACGTGCAACATAATTTTTGTGTATTATCAAACACGTGCAACATATTTTTTGTGAATTATCAAACACGTGCAACATAATTTTTGTGTATTATCAAACACGTGCAACAAAGTGCGTAACAAAGATGGTCGGTTTTGCGTTTAGAATTGTTTTGGTTTTAATTATTGATAAAGCGTCTGGAGATTATGTCGTCTGCTTTCAATGTTCAGTGTCGGTTGATTCTGAGTGAGGTGAGACTGATTCATTTGTTTCAGCATAAACCACTTTTTCCAAATTCAATGATTTCGCGGGCAGTTCCAAATAGTTGAATTGAAATGCAATTTGAAGCCTGCCACGCTAACAGAAATGCAAGTAACTATTAATAGCTTTAATTAATTAAAACGTCTGTGTCAGGCAGTAAATGTTTGACCCGTCCACCGCTCTGCAAGAATGTTTTGGTAAGGCGTCTCTGCAGATGCCGCTTTGTACTGCTTCCTCTTTGCTACACCCGGATACAGCAGATCACTGTTTAGCCGAAACTGGTACCACACTAATGTCTTATAGACGTATACACTCTTGCATCTGCACAATTTGTGCTTCCGGTCCCGGCCACTGACTCAGACTCCACTTGCCATACTGAGTGACATCATCTACGCTGTCAACATTTCATGAGTCTTCAATTCACCGTGACTTTCAACCTCTGAGACCAGGGCTAAGAATAGACCTTGACTTGAAGGTCACCGCTGACCACTTGTGGCATGATGTGAGTTAGTCGAGGCAATCATAAGTAAATAAGGGAATAGTCTAAATTAATTAACTTCTGATTATCGCATCCAGGACCTATAGTGTAAAACGAGATGAACAGGCTCTCCTCTGCGTTCAGTGTTGTCTCAAACATCGAAACAGTCAAACCAGTGACAATGTCAGGTGTCACGCCAATGTCACAAGCAAAGAATATAGGTACAACAAATAATTTGACGAACCAGCAACAGTAATCTGATTATTAATGAAGTACAGCAAAACCAGACTGCAGTCACTATCGCTTTGACTGCGCAAGGCAGGTGCAAGCGGATGTCACGAGGTACAAGCGGATGTCACGAGGTACGGGAAGTCGAAGTGTGACCTTGAATGCGCGACATTGTGGTCACGTGTCGTGTACCAATTGGACGGAGTGATTGCAATTAAGTGTTACCGCACAGATTAATGCGGTCATAGAAAATCCAAAACTTTAAAATAGAAGTTTGATCTTTTTATGCAATTTTTAAAATGAAAGGTTGAAAGTAATCATTGTAATGTAAAACCAAGTAACCAGCAAGTACTAAAATATTACAATGCACGATCCAGTTTGAGTAATTTCTCTTGTTAGTCGGGAAGTGAAATCTTACCAAAGTGCAACCTGGAGAGGTGCAACTATCAAGACCGAAAGCTCACCTCTGAAAGCACGAGCCCGATAAAGATCGTCGGCCGGACAAAATGGGCGCCTAGAAATTCCACAATACAGAACTTCACTCTCCCTACCCATGACATTCTGTCTCTCTCTTACAGAATACGCATTTCTCTTTCGGTGTTTTCCCTCTCTATGAAATCTTCAAAACTTGAAAAACACGTGAAATCACTGGCGTAATTACTGCCCCCACATTTCTTGGGGCCTATCAGCAGAAATGGCTGAATATTTGTTTCTACGAAAAAAACATGTACTAGAAATTTGATATATATGCTCAAGTCAGATTTTACTGGGCACACAAGATTCCACTGATTCTCTGTGGAGCAGACAGAGAGAGTGTGTTTGCGCGTGTGGAAATTTGTGGAAGTTCGGGGCAAGGGGCAGTTAAGAATATTTACTGGCCACGTATCTCATGGAGACCACGCCCGCTAAACTTACACACTGACACGACAGTCACTGACCCAGTTTAAAATATCACCATGACACACGAAATCAGATTACCATGATAATTACAGATAAATCAAACAGACCACTATGACCAGTGATTGTCAGAACACCAAAAACACTTCAGAATTCTTCTTCAAATTAAATGAGGGACGCTTCCAGCTTACGCGATTTCGCGCCAAGTTCACACTAAATGAGTCAGATAGAATAGCCAATGAGTCCCTCAACAGGTTACTGTGCCATCCAATGAGTCAGATAGAATAGCCAATGAGTCCCTCAACAGGTTACTGTGCCATCCAATAAGTCAGATAGAATAGCCAATGAGTCCCTCAACAGGTTACTGTGCCATCCAATGAGTCAGATAGAATAGCCAATGACTCTCAACAGGTTACTGTGCCATCCAATGAGTCAGATAGAATAGCCAATGACTCCTCAACAGGTTACTGTGCCATCCAATGAGTCAGATAGAATAGCCAATGACTCCTCAACAGGTTACTGTGCCATCCAATGAGTCAGATAGAATAGCCAATGACTCCTCAACAGGTTACTGTGCCATCCAATGAACAGATCAAACCTATAACAAAAACAATTAGTGATTCACTCAACAGATTACTGTTGTATCTAATGAATAGATCAAACCTATAACAAAAACAATCAGTGACTCACTCAACAGGTTACTGTGCCATCCAATGAACAGATCAAACCTATAACTAAAGCAATCAGTGACTCACTCAACAGATTACTGTTGCATCCAATGAACAGATCAAACCTATAACCAAAGCAATCAGTGACTCACTCAAATAGTCACCATGACAATCAAATAGACGAAATGTGGCTTCTATTTTCCGTTAATTTGTTTTACATGCTCAAAGCACATGCCTGGAATCTATTTATTTTTATTTATATTTTTATAGTTTCATTTTTTCTTGATTGCAGTTGTTCTTGTTTTATTACTTTCTTCTTGTTCTTTATTTTAGTGTGCTGACAAGAGACAAGAACTGCTGGATTTTTTCTCTTTCGCTTCCAAAGCCATTGCCAGCTATAAAGCGCCATATTTTCTCTTTTTCCTTTTGCAATTCAGCGTCTTATTTCACTTCAATCGTGATACGTTATGTGTGGTAAATAACACATCAATCATCCATTATTATCAGTATGCTATGATCCCAAAGAACTTGGATTACGCTAATTTGCTTCATAAGAAAATGTACCGGTGTGACATATGGGGTTGTTTATTGACCCTGCCTCAGAATTAGGACTATGTTGACTTTAACGCTGACGTCGTCAGCCAATGCCTAATCCACTCTTCAGCCTCTAAATGACACGCTATGTTATGAGACAATCTAATATCCAGTATAGCTATGTTATGAGACAATCTAATATCTAGTATAGCTATGTTATGAGACAATCTAATATCCAGTATAGCTATGTTATGAGACAATCTAATATCTAGTATAGCTATGTTATGAGACAATCTAATATCCAGTATAGCTATGTTATGAGACAATCTAATATCTAGTATAGCTATGTTATGAGACAATCTAATATCTAGTATAGCTATGTTATGAGACAATCTAATATCTAGTATAGCTATGTTATGAGACAATCTAATATCTAGTATAGCTATGTTATGAGACAATCTAATATCTAGTATAGCTATGTTATGAGACAATCTAATATCTAGTATAGCTATGTTATGAGACAATCTAATATCTAGTATAGCAACAAGTAGATTAGTTGACGTGCCCTGGAATTGGTAATGTCATCTTTCTCTATGATTAATTACAACATTCACATATCCTACGGCTCTTCCCCCCCCCCCTCCACTTCCCCAGCAATTCCCAATTACATGCGTTCCAAATAAATATATCAAATTATGGGTTTAAGACAAAAGAAAGAAATGTAATAAAACAATTAAAAAAAAGAAGAAGAGAAATTCGATTATGAATACAATGATCTATTATACAAATACTGTCTCATAGATTAATGTTTGTTTTCAGTCAGATTATCCAATGGTGAGACGTACGGTGACTTATCTGTGCCTTGGAGATAGGCACCACTGTCAGCTGTCCCCTCACAAGCATTCCCCTGCCCTGTCAGCTATCTTTTGATCATAGGTCAGCTCGTGGTAGAAGGGATGTGTCTCAGAGTGAACATGGGCCAAGAGCAACGTTCCCTCTAATATTTTTCCTATGTGCGCGGAACTTTTTCCAGTGCGCGCGGAACTTTTTTTTCTGTGTGCGCAGAACTGACGGTTGCTTGCGCTTGTTACCAAAACTTGTGCGCGGAATTTTGAAACTGCTGCGCGGCCGCGCACCTTAGAGGGAACTTTGGCCAAGAGTCGAGATGAGGGTTCGACAAACAACGACTGACAATAAAAACAAAAAGGGCCAGCACTCCCTGTATCATTGACTCAGTTTGAATCCTCACACACTGAATGAATAGTTCAGTTCAACACACAGGTGTAAGTCCAAAAGTGGCTCTCACAGTTCAACAGTGTTACTCTAGAGTCTAGAGTCATGAATGTTCCACACAGGGGAACATGGAAGAATATCATGCAAGACAATACAGTCTTCTGCTTTGTTCTCCTTTGTCGTCGGGACTCAAGACTTTCTTAGAGTTGCAGACATCAACCATTAGGTTGCAGACTCTAGACTTCCACTGTCAGGCTCCAGGCTTTGGATTCCACACTCTGGGAACCTAGTTTTGATATTGGACTGACTCTGCAGAAAAGTTTTGTACTTGATACTTAGCACTTGGAACAATTAAGAACTGGTTTGTAGCACTGAAAGATTAATTGGCACATGTTCAGCTCTCTACTAATAAATATTGTTTCTTAACCCTATCTTGCTTCTATCCTTCTCATACTTAAAATTATACATCTTATTTTCAGCTATACATTTTCTGACTCCAATACAAGGAAAAAATATATGTATGTATAACTAATTGTCTCCATAATTTAAGAGGTTTACATATGAGAAAAAGTATATTTACATTTCAATGAAAAGAAAATACAACATGAAATAGTTAAAATTTACAATTAGATTTACATGAACAAATATTTACATTCTTTTCACAATAAGAGTTTAGTTTTGTACAAGTATATTTCTAACTTTTCCAGGCATACCTTTCTGCTCTTGACTGAAACAACACCAGCAAAGTTAGGGATTTTTCTCTCAAGTGTGCTAAAGTCCAGATTGGCTATATATATACTGTTCGGGTTTGATTTCAACCGGATGCAATTCCAGAACAATAGGGTATAATTGGCGTCAGGCCTCCATCTAAATTAAGTTATTTTTGGGTACTTGTATCAATTCATTTTGTTCGCAAAATTTTTCGCCTTTAGTTACTATCACATAGTTCATGATGGAAATTCTTTAAAGTATGCTTTTGAATGGTTAGGTCCCCTTTGATGGACTTGCCAATTTAGGGAGTGAGTATTATCCCTTCTCAGTGTCACAAGCTAAACATGTCAGTTTAGTTCATTAGTGGCATGATTACGTAATAATCTGCTGACCGCCACTACTTGAGGCCTCTTACATAGCAGTTCAAACAAATAATGCGTGCGTTCATGTATAGGCACAGGATTAAGCTGCTTGACTTCATGGTTTGCTTCAGTGAATTTATTTATTCATGGAATAAAATAAAATTAATTCTATTTATTGGGTGTATTTGCATTTTTCGGTGTTACACAATGCAAACCACTTCCAAATGGATGAGTAGTTTTTATTATCCAATGGTTAAGATTTACCAGAATGAGACTAGCCAATTTGCTGTGATCAAAAGTTTACCTGCTTTAGAGAATTCTATTGTTTGATCACTTGAAATTGGTGTGGCAAGAAGCCTGATCATGAAAGGTGGACAATAGCTTAATGATGAGTTGACTGACTGATTGAGAGAAAATGGACTTAGAAATATTTCATGCATTTTTGCTATTGATATGTTATACTTGTGTTTACGTAGAGATGTATTATGTGAGCAGACTATTGTTTCTATAAATTGTCAACTATGATGCTTAAATGTAGTATGCAAAACACTTGACATTGTTTTAAATGAACCTGCTCATAAAACTATTAAATTGTATTTATTATGCTGTATGTGTGTATTGGGCTAATAAATTCTGTTGCAGGAAACTGTAAATTGAGACTTGAATGAAAAAAGAAAAGGAGTTAAAAATGGATCCATCTGGAAACTTAGCATTTGTTCCTTGTTTATATTTTTACAGGGACAAAAGCAGCCTGACTTTGTGTTATCTGAATTGCCTGCTTTACTGATTATAAACTGCAACAACTCTGGTAGACACAGAAAGCATCTATTGCAGTGTAAGAAATACACTGCAATAGATGCTTTCTGTGTCTACCAGAGTTGTTGATATATGGTGGCAATGTGTGCTGACTACATCCATCAATTTCTGGTACAAGGAAGATACTGGAAATTGCTACAATTGTTGTTCTGTTTGAAGGAGCTATAGGGCAAATGAGCGCCCAGGTTAGCTGAGAGAATAAACAGCAAATGAGTGTTTTATAATTGAGGAGGGAAACCTGTGGAATTGACGTGGATCATAAACTTGTAACATTGATACGAAAAATGCATGAAAAAGACTATTGCAGCTTCACCTATACAAGGCTATGAAGAAGCTATTATTACTTATCTTTAATAAATCCACTTCTGTTCTATGATAAGAACTATACTGTGAATTGTTATAGATATAAAAATTATCCAAATGTGGTTTCATGGAAATATTGATGTCAAGTAATCTTTTCCATTGTATTATTCATAAATAAATTGATTGTTGATTTAATAAATGTATTGACCTTCTTACACATATTAATAACCTTATGTTGGAGAAGAAAGTGGGTGGATGGGGGCCCGCTAAATATAGATCAAAGGTGGGTTTATCTTCTCCTTTAATATGAAGTTTTCCACTAACAGAAATATTATGTGACGGTAAATGTTTGTCTTTAATGTTGTGGAAGAGAGAGAACCTTTACAGCGCCCACATATCTGCCACGTGAAAGAGATGAGTGGTGTCTTCTGTGAATTATTAATAACATAAAGTAAGATTATCATCACTTGTAATTAGTTATATATGATTAATTAATTAATAATAATCATAACCATTAACTAGGTGGCGTTGGCGTCACGGAAGGAGTGGAATCAAACTATGAAAGTCCAAATAAAATGTAAGTTTAGCAGCTGCAATACAGAGAGCCGATGTGAATACATATTGATTTGATATGTTTTATTTAATAAGAATGTTCAGAGATTTTGCCAAATCGTAATTATTACGAACGGTCACGAATGTATTCTTTTACAGAGATGCTTTGTGTGGCATTAGCAAGTAGTCTGTCTGTCAATTACAATGTGACATGTAAAGTGCACACGTTGTTGAGAACTGGTGTTTTTTTGTTGTTTTTTTTTTTTGTAAATTGTGAAACTCTGATTTTGTGAATAATGTATTTCCTTATAGACACATATGAATGAGTAATAAGTGGAAAACAATTACTTTGAGATACAATGATGAATTGTTTGATTACATGTGAATTAACATGATTTTTGTCACTTTAAGACAACTGATGTTCTTGTAATCTCTAGTAATGGAGAATTCCTTTTTGACTATAAATTTCGCTAATAACATGCTAATGCTTGTTTGATCCGATGTAACAATGATACAGAATCTATACTGAAATTATCACTGATTTTGGAGTAATGATATTGTAAGAACCTTGTTGTAGCTCTGACTGTTGTCACAAAGCATTTAAATATCGGATGATAAAGTTAGACTACAAAGAGTGCTATCTTTTTTTCTGGAACTCAGATTCTTGGTTCAGGAGTAGGCTACAGATGTTGAAAATGTAGCCTGAAGCTAAAGGGAGACAACCAAAACCTGATTGGTGGCCACAGCTGTTGAACCAATCTCGAGCCGCGTCAGCGACCCAGTGACTGGAAGGAACGCCGTGTACAGCTTTTGGCTGAGGCACATGCAGTCAATAAACTTTAAAGATAACGCTTGTACTGGGCGTACTTGCAACAGCTGACTAGCATTTTTGCAAAGGTTATCCAGAAAATAGTACAAAGTCTAACTGCAGCTGCACCAAACGCAATTCGACTATTTGCTGCCAACGAGTCATTCTCAGCTGTTTCTGGCAGTACAGAGATGATCATTGCCTTTAAAACAAGCACAAGCGTGTTTTATAATCGGCAGTCATTAGCAAACTGTCAAGAAGCCACTGCATGCTCGGATATTCTCACCGCAGTGCACGCCTAGAAACCAGGTTATCAGTCACGGGTCAGTAAGTTCAGTAAATGAGACTGTACTGCTGGGGATCACCTCTCGTAACAGATTCAGTGGTTAGCTGGTAACTGTACTGACGCGGTATATTCGGTGCACGCACACTCGCTTGGCACGAGCAGCGAGTTCCCGACGGCAGAAGACAGTGATAAATCAGGTCGGGGCTTGATCAGCTGACTTACAGTGTCACGCGCGCGCACTCGTGACATTATACACTAGGGTTCTCGAAACCGCGCCTGTGAAACACGTGGTTAGGCGCGTGCTTTGGGCTCTTTGCTGGGTATTTCCTCTAGGTACTTGTTCGTCTGTATTTGGCGTTTTGCTCTGTGTTTGCACAACGTTTCTCAATTTTTGTGTGTTTTGTTTTTCTGTTTTTTTTTTTTTTATCTAAAGTTTCAGTGTTTTTTCTATTTTATTTAAGCGTATCTTTTTTTCTTCCTGGCTTTTGTCAAGGCTAGCTGTTTACTCAGCAATTTGTTAGGACTTGATCAGCGTATGCATTTATAGCTTTGGCTCAGACAAGTTTATTGTTGTTTGACACTTGCTCAAGGTTTCTTTAGTGTCAGTTTTCTCAGTGATTCCCCCCACCCCCATGCGTGTGCTCATAATGTCTCTAACATTTGGTTAGTTTTATTTTTTTAAGTTTGCTATATGTTTACTGTGCATTCTATTAACATCTGCTCAGTGTTTTCTGCACTGTTGCTTAGCGATTGCTTGGTGGCTGCTCAGTGCTCAATGTCTGTTCATATTTGCTGAATTTATTATTTTGACTTAGCGTCCTCTGCATCTGTGACCTGATTTCGCAGCCAGTGCTTCATCCCTGCCCTACATTTGCTGCTCAGTTATGATTAAGTGATTGTAGTTTGTATTGACCCCTTCCCATTCCCGCTGGCTGATTTTCAACCTGGGCCACTGACTTCATAGATATTTGCGTCTGATCTTTAACTCCAGGCGGTGGGTTTGATAATTTGTCCATCAAATGAAACAGATCCGGCGTGCTCTGCGATTTCTTGGGTGTCAAAAGCCAGAAGTGCCTCGGCAAAATTGTATCCAGTATGTAAATCCATCAACACCAATCTTCAGTTTCCCACCTGTGGAACTATCTGTCTTTCGCATTCACAATTTATATCTCACCTTTCACATTTATCTTTCTCTCTCACATTGTGTATATCTCTCCTATCACATTTTTCTTTTTCTTTCACAATAGCTACCTTTCTTTTTCAAAACATCCCTTTCACATTTATATTTTCCTTGCATAATATCAAATTCTTAATTTCACATCTATTTCTCCTTTTCAAATCTACAGAATCCTTTCGCATCTACATATCCCTTTCACAGCATCTTTCTTTATTCATCTGTATTCTCCCTACCACAAAACCTATATCTCCTTTACAAAAGCGATCTCTCACTTTCACAACATATGCCTCTAAATTGACCCTCCTCCATTTTTCACTCTCTCTCTCTCTCTCTCTCTCTCTCTCTCTCTCTCTCTCTCTCTCTCTCTCTCTCTCTCTCTCTCTCTCTCTCTCTCTCTCTGCAGAGAATTAACTTTCCCTGCGCCCTGCGAAAACGTGATCATGTCAATTCATGTATATATTTTTCAAATTTCAAGTACAATTTCTTTTTATAGGAACAAATATTGGGCATCTTCTCTTGAAAGGCCCCCCAAACACTGCGGGGGCAGCAGGTCAGTAGTTGCGCTACTGTTTACATCCCCTTTCTCAAAATTTATCTTATTTAGCATCTTCTTCTCCCTTTCACATAAATATCTCCCTCAATTGAACTTGTCTGCGACAGGAAAGTTGAAGGACGTGAAACACAAATCCACGCTAACCAAGTGCTGTGTCTTTGGTTATGCTAACTACATCTAGTGTACGTACACTGTATGCCACTTTCGATTGCGCGCTTTGTTCATAACGCTAGCCTTTCTCTAAACTATCTGAACGTAGCGTAGCCTTTCTCTAAACTATCTGAACGTAGCGTAGCCTTTCTCTAAACTATCTGAACGTAGCGTAGCCTTTCTCTAAACTATCTGAACGGAGCGTAGCCTTTCTCTAAACTATCTGAACGTAGCGTAGCCTTTCTATAAACTATCTGAACGTAGCGTAGCCTTTCTATAAAAGACACGACAATTGTGCACGAAGACACTCACAATATTTAATAAAAACTGTAGAGATTGTAGTCTCAAGCAGTATCAGGGACTTTCATGTTCAGAAAGAACAGTGTTGTGCACTACAATGTTGTCCTTGTGCACGAAGACACTCACAATATTTAATAAAAACTGTAGAGATTGTAGTCTCAAGCAGTATCAGGGACTTTCATGTTCAGAAAGAACAGTGTTGTGCACTACAATGTTGTCCTATAGGCTTTGTGTGGAGTAGACAGTCGTGCTTATTCTGGTGATTAAAGTACAAGTAGACCTGTTAAATACTTTTTTTTAAATTAAACAAAACAATTGTTTGAGTTTAATCCATTGTGGATACTGTTTAACGTTTGTCTGAACGAATATTTGGGGTGAACAAACTGGAGAAAAAAGGAAATCTAATCAAACCATTCGGTTGTTAGAAGCGATAACTGATTAATCATTTGTCACAGATATTCTCGCAGTTGGTGTGCTACTGACACACCCATTACAACTCGACGACATAGATTAAGTCCGCTCTCTAACTACGACTCAACGTCATACAATGTAGGTTAAGGCCGCTCTCTAACGACTCGACGTCATACAATGTAGGTTAAGAGTTAGCCTAAGTCCGCTCTCTAACTACGACTCCGCTATAACTCTCCTTTTACACATTCCAGTGTACCTAACATCCTTCATTTATGCAAGACAAATGTGTGTAATAATTGTAATTATATATATGTTATGGCCAAACATCCTTCATTCATGCAAGACAAATACGTTTAATAACTGTAATTATATATATGTTACGGCCAAAACCCGAAATCGGCCAAAGTGGGAGGTGCCCGGCCAAATCGGGAAATAGCAAATTTCTAACTTTTAAGCTGACGTAACTGAGAACTTGTTTATGGATGGATATGTCTGTTGATAGAATGTGGATGTAGAAAACGTGAGTTAGTCAAGGTAGAAGTGGTTGGAGTCTCTTGGCTGAGAAAACTCATATGCAGCGCTCTACGACTTTACTTTTCTGCACACGTCATCTGGTCAGATGTCCTTTATACAGAATCCCTTCTGCTACAGTTTGTGGTGCTAAATTCTTAAAGGAACCATAGATAGACCCTTACCTAGAGAAGGGTTTATAAGTTGTTTTTTCCTTTTGATTGATGCTGGGTGTTGATGTTGAAGTTATCTATATGAAGCATCATGTTGAGAGCTGTTCCAGTGTTGCTATTTTGTCAACAAGTGTTTTTATTTCAAATTAACTGCAAAGAGAATGATGATGACATTGTGCTGACTTTTGAACTTTGATTTGAATCTAACACAACAGTAGAGGAAATGACGTAACTGGCCAATGAAAAACATTAAAAGTATTTTGTTATTAAATATTGTTAGCCTTTTTCTTTATTAGAATTTTTGTTAACTGTTTCCGTCTCGCGTAACTGTTAGTGTAACATAACATCTTTTTGTTTGTCATAAACTGTAACGATTGTATAATTATCTTGTCTCGTTTTCTATTTGTCTATATCTATTTCTCAGTTTATAACTGGGTTGGGGTCGTGAGTCTAATGATCAGTAGCGTTGCCCTTAGTAACGGTTGCTGATATAATATAGATTTATAGCCAGTCCGTACCTTGAGTCGACACTTTGTAGATGTGCTATACCCTTATCTAATAAAAAATTGATATAATACATTTTATAAAATCACACAGGGTACCTCGTAACAATCATTATCTTTTAGTTTCTAAAAAACACAGTGTTGTCCTAAATATTCTTTGGTGCTGTTTCTGTCACTATTACATTTGTTTTGGTGATTAAACAACAGGTATATCTCTCTTACATACAAATTTAGATTAAATAAATTATTTTAAGTTTTCTCTGCTGACATTATTTTGTCAACGTCTGGCTGGACATTTAACTGGGGGAGTGGGGGGTGTCAGTGTGTGTGTGTGTGTGTGTGTGTGTACATGCTTGTATAAAGTGCTTCATCAGTTTCTCGAGAGTATTAAAGACTTTAAAACTAAAGCTAAGACTTTTAGTGATGTTTGTCAGATTTTGTCCGGAAAAGGAAGTATTTCGAAATGGTTTTACTGTTTCCGTTTCTTACATTTCTATAGTGTTGATTCAGTAATTTAAAGAATAATTCTTTTGTTTCTAACAGCCAACTGTTTTATGTGTGTGCGTGCCTATGTGTGTGTGTGTGTGTGTGTGTGTGTGTGTGTGTGTGTGTGTGTGTGTGTGTGTGTGTGTGTGTGTGTGTGTGTGTGTGTGTGTGTTTGTGAATATGGTGTGGTAATTTTCAGAACGAGAAAGAAGGGAACAGCAACTGAGTTGTTTTTTTCTTTAAATCCTAGTTTTCAGATTCTGCGTCGACTTAATAATGTATATTTTTTATAACTGTCTGATAGGTGTATTGTAGTTTATTTCATCACTCTCTTCTTCCTTTTTATAAATGAGAAAATAAAGTCGTCATAACATTCAATATAGTGCTGGGTTAGTTGGCTCTGAATTTTAGAGCAAATATTTCTGGTTATACTTACAATTTGCCTTTCGGCGATCGAAACTGCTCACACACTTTATTATTTATCTACATTTTCATTATATTTTGCAAATTTAACATTTATTTACTTTTTGACTCAAATTTTATTTTTGTGCTTGACCCAATACAATGGTTGACATTTCGACGTCCATGGTAACTTCAAAGATAGATTACTTTAGCTAATTTACTCATGTTATTGTGCAATACACAAGATTTGTGCTGAAGTCCATTACTGGAACACATCACTGATCAACTTCAGCATAATCTTTCTTTCATAGAAATCAAGGCGCTTATAGTTCTGTAGGCGAGCACTGATATTCGGAACAACTATCAGTTTCAGTTACCCTATGTATGTTGTGTTATAAGTGCCTCCTTGGATACAATACTATTCCAGATATCCCGTATTGGCTAATCTTATCATGCATTGATAACTTCTTTTTTTATCATGCAGTGATAACTGTCTTTGTTATGTAGTGTTAACTCTCATTGTCAAGAAATGATAACTGTTCTTGTTATGTAGAGATAACTGTTTTTGTCATGCAGTGATAACTATCTTTGTCTTGCGGTGCTGACTCTCTTTGTCATGCATTGATAACTGTTCTTGTCGTGCAGATATGTCTCTCTTTGTCATGCATTGATAACTGTTCTCTCATGCAGTTTTGTCTCTCTTTGTCATGCATTGATAACTGTCCTTGTCATGCAGTTTTGTCTCTCTTTGTCATGCATTGATAACTGTCCTTGTCATGCAGTTTTGTCTCTCTTTGTCATGCATTGATAACTGTCCTTGTCATGCAGTTTTGTCTCTCTTTGTCGTGCAGTGTTAACTGTTCTTGTCATGCAGCGTTAACTCTTTTTGTGCATTGATATCTCTTCTTGTCATGCAGAGTTAACTCTTTTTGTGCATTGATATCTGTTCTTGTCATGCAGTTTTGTCTCTCTTTGTCGTGCAGTGTTAACTGTTTTTGTCATGCAGTTTTGTCTCTCTTTGTCGTGCAGTGTTAACTGTTTTTGTCATGCAGTTTTGTCTCTCTTTGTCGTGCAGTGTTAACTGTCCTTGTCATGCAGCGTTAACTCTTTTTGTGCATTGATATCTCTTCTTGTCATGCAGAGTTAATTCTTTTTGTCATGCATTGACAAATGTTCTTGTCATGCAGTTTTAAATCTTTTTGGTCATACATTGATAACTGTTCTTTATCATGCACTGATAACTCTCCTTATCATGTAGTGATAACTGTTCCTGTAATGAAGTCCTAACTGTTGTACACTCCTGTCATAGAGTTTTAATTGTCCTAACTGTTCTTGTCACACAGTTTTAACTGTTCTAACTGTTTGGGTTATGCAGTTCTAATTGTTCATGTCTCCGAGAGTGTTAGCAATTCTAAAAATAGTCTCCAGGACTATAGTAAACGTTCTTGCATTGAAAACTAACAATTCTTCGTTTGTAGTTTTGACTCCCCACCTCCCGCCCCATTAATTGTTCTTGTCATTGAAAGCTAAACATTCTTGGTTTGCAGTTTTAGCTGTTCTTTTCATTCACTCCCAAGTGTTCTTTTTCACTCACACTAAATCATTCTTGGTTTCCAGTGTTTGATTGCTGAAACGTTTCAGCGGAGACGATAATTGTTTTTCGGCTTCGGGAACATCCACAGGCTCCGGCCTTCGTCGGTGCCGTGTCGACGCATTGTGACAGACGACACATGGCATTGCAAATGAACGACTGCGCATGACTTAGGCCTTAGGCTTACAACTGATCCGTCTCTCAGCTCCACGAGTCACGTGCTTGTTATATTGGCAGCAAACACATGTCGTCTTATCGCCACAAAATGTTTACATTTAATCTTCTGCCAGCTTTGCTCAAACCGGGTTTATCAAGGGGAAATAAAGTGTGTATGTGTGTTTGGTGTGTTTGTGGGTGGGTGGGTGATTGTGGGTGTGAGTATGTGGCGATAACAGACGTCGACGTTCACATAACTGTAAATGGTTTTTCGACCATTGCGACGAATGAGTGACCGAAATATTTCCTTGTTTCTCAAAACGGACACTACTGGGGCCGAGATTCCGTTATTTATTTCCTACCCGTTGAGTTTTGAGTTTGGAAAGTTTATCGTATCTATGATAATTTTCACGCACAGTCCAAAAGGCGCTTTATATTCGGTTAACGACTGTAACTTCCGGCCCGTCAGTTTAGAAAGTTTGATAATGCCGGCCGTCATTTGACGAAAAACAGAGGGCGCTACTACTTACAGTCATTTGAGGAAAATCAGAGGGCACTACTAGTTACAGTCTGTGAGGAAAATCAGAGGGCGCTACTAGTTACAGTCTGTGAGGAAATTATAGGGCGCTACTAGTTACAGCCTGTGAGGAATATCAGAGGGCGCTACTAATTACAGTCTGTGAGGAAAGTTACAGTCTGTGAGGAATATCATAGGGCGCTACTAGTTACAGTCTGTGAGGAAAGTTACAGTCTGTGAGGAATATCATAGGGCGCTACTAGTTACAGTCTGTGAGGAAAGTTACAATCTGTGAGAAAAATCACAGGGCGCTACTAGTTACAGTCTGTGAGGAAAATTACAGGGCGCTACTAGTTACAGTCTGTGAGGAAAATCACAGGGCGCTACTAGTTACAGTCTGTGAGGCTTCATCACAGTTATCAACAAAATGACGAAAACGTCGGAATGAAAAACATGGAGAGGTGTTTGCTTGAGTTCTAAAGAGTTCTGAATGAGAAGACAAGTTTGCGATAAAGAAAATGTATATTTGGCAGAATATTAAACTTTTGCATTTCAAACCTTTGCTGTATAATGCCAGAAAACATTTGCCAGCAATCTGCCCCCCATCCCCTCCAAACAGGCACATGTACTCATTAGGTTATTCAAACTAAATAAACTTGTGTGTGTGTGTGTGTGTGAATTTGCTGATCATTCATCTTTCCCTCGTCCATGTTGTCATTTTGTGTTATAATAAGAATGTATTGAGTAATAACTGTTATTCATTAACATCGCAAATAACTCTGTTTAGATGGTTAAGTGTGTATATACAGTATTTTAAATAAAAAATTAAAACAGTACACGTCACTTCTTGGGTGTGTTACGGATGTGTGTGCTGCACTATTAATGAAAAACATACTTCAATAATACTAATATTGCTGGATGGTTTAGTGTGTATTTAGTTTGCATACTGTATGTATATAGTGTGTATAAAGTGTGTATTTAGTGTGCATATATTGTGCATACAGTATGTGTGTATTGTGCGTATTGAAAATACAGCGTGTAATGTATATAGTGTGCTTGTGCATACAGTGTGCATGTAGCATACAGTATGTATATAGTGCGCAATCAGTAAGTATATAGTGTGCATACAGTAAGAGTATATTGTGCTTTTCTATTAAACTTCTTCCAATGCTGAAATCTCTTTCTAGGTGTTAGCAATTGTCTGCGAAATTATCGACAGTTAAAACCGAACTTCTAATTTGGCGTTATATATACCCTGTTCCCACCCCCCTTCAAAAAAAAAAAAAAATGAGTGGCAGGTTTTTTGCTAAATAGGTAATTATATAGTGACACGGTGGAATATTTTTTAAAAAATGTATTAAATACGCGGTCACCAGCATCTAAAGCGTTGTTTTTGAATTCTGGGTGAGTGTGGGTGTAATCAACATGTCTGTCTGATTGTCTTAGATTAATGGAAGGGTGTGTGTGTGTGTACTTAGTATATCTGGCTGGCTGACTCAGAATCTGCCGAGTGTCTGTCAGGTAATCAGTATGACTGTCTTGGGAAGCGTGGGTGTAATCAGTATGGCAGGCACTCTTAGAATCTGGGCCGAGTGTGGGTGCAGTGAGCTTTGCTGTCTGACGTTATAAATCAGGAGTTATTGGCGTTATCATCCGTCTAAGCGTTTTACAATCAACAGGCAAAACCCGTTATTACCAATATAATCGTCAGTTGTTCATGTGACTATCATGTCCGCTTTCTTCTTATGCTGATTTCGCATATGGGTGAAAACATTAAGGTGAGAATTTTGCTCTTATTTAGATAGAGAGGGGGAGAGAGCCATTGGTGGAAAGTGTGAAGATTTGAGTAGGATTTGTACTATAAGTTCTGCGAGCAGTATATCAAGGCAGTGACCAACGTCTTCCTATTTAATTTGACCTGTTATGGATCTTTAGTGTGTGCGGTCTGCAGCACGCTTGTTCTATTTATCGTCCCCTTCGACTTGGGTCAAAGAGCGGAAAATATCAACCGCAAGTTGTTTTTTTCGTTTTTGTCCCCCAACAGGGTTTCGAACCTGATTACTTTAACAAGAAGCTAGTGCCTGTACCTAGGAAAGTTTTTAACCACTGAACACTGATTTATAAGACAGCGCCTAGACCTCGTGATCACCCGATGTTCATGGCATCAAGTCAACTAAAATGTCTCCACACAGACTGGAAGGATCGGGAGAAGTGGGGAGCAACTCAACTATCAGCTTCGGGTAGAAAATACCAACTGTTGAATGGAGAGAAAAATGCAAAGTGCTGATGTGGGGCAAATGCCCTTGTGTCGTTTGAAAGCAGATTTCTTTTGTGTTGCTTAGGACGAAATACCAGGTGCTGGATGCGGTTATGGTACCTTGTGTCGTTTGGGGTTAAATTGCCAGGTGCTGTTGAAGGAGGTTGGTGGATGAGTTGGCAGGTGTTAAAATAATGTCAGTGCTTTGTATATTATGCTTTGCCCCTATAAACGTAACCCCTGGCAACGCATGATTGATTGCTCATTATGTTTATCGCCTTGCTTCTATCGTAAGCTGATATTATTTTCTGGTACAGCCGAAAGAGATTAAATACAGACAAAAATAGATAGATAGATAGATAGATAGATAGATAGATAGATAGATAGATAGATAGATAGATAGATAGATAGATAGACAGACAGACAGAGGAGGGAGCAAGAGTATATAAATTGATGGGTGAGAGACACACACACACACACACACACAGATTGAAAAGGGGGGATGAAGAGGTGGAAATTAGAGATAAAAGAGAAAGAGTGAGAAAAAACATTTACTGTTGAAATTATGCACATGAAGTAGGCTACATGACAATAAAATTAATTTAGTTACAACAATTGTCGGCCATTTTACTGCCATTTTGATTTCCTAAAGATATAAGACTAAATACGGGATGGAATTCGTATACTGTGTTCAGAAATCTCATTAATAACTTTACTCGATTGAAATGGAGTTTGGGAAATCTCATTAATAAATTTACTCGATTGAAATGGAGTTTGGGAAATCTCATTAATAAATTTACTCGATTGAAATGGAGTTTGGGAAATCTCATTAATAAATTTACTCGATTGAAATGGAGTTTGGGAAATCTCATTAATAAATTTACTCGATTGAAATGGAGTTTGGGAAATCTCGAATCAATACCGATCTACAATTAAAGTAAACTTTATAACCACCGCCATGCTCTGCACGGATAAATATTTATCATATGATGTAGGAGAGATTTTATTACAATGAACCACAAAGAAAAGCAGGGATTAAATACTTATCATATGATGTAGGAGAGATTTTATTACAATGAACCACAAAGAAAAGCAGGGATTAAATACTTATCATATGATGTAGGAGAGATTTTATTACAATGAACCACAAAGAAAAGCAGGGATTAAATTTTAGAAACATCCGGCCTGCACGTGGCAAAAGTCTTATTATTTATGTGCAGACCGTGATCCCGTAGGCAAGCATGCATTAGTAGAAAATTCCACGTTACAACTTCCACATGCAGGGTTATGTTCGCACAATTATTTAATAACAAATTATCTTCACAGGCGGTAATCTTCTCCAAAGTCTTAATCGGCACTAATTTGCATGTTCTGAACATGGCATAACTACCTACGTTAATTAAATTTAGGGATAAGGAGGCCATTTCACTGACCGTATATTGCCAAGCAAGGGAAGTAATCTTGGCGCAACGCCGTTGCAAATACATGCGCTTTACATGATGATGATGATTGTGTGTGTGTGAGTGTGTGTGAGTGCGTGTGTGTGTGTGTGTGTGTATGTGTGTGTGTGTGTGTACTCATTTTAAGTGTCTTAAGACTGGTATTTTGAAATTGATACCAAAGCATAAATATTGAACTTTAAAAGAATACTTCACCATAAACAATAATAAAGGGAATAAAACAGAACTTTCTTTTAAAAAAAAACACCTTAATGTTTTAAATATAAATAATAAATAAAGGAAGTAAAGCAGACAATACTCATTACTTTTCTGGAAAGTTTTAAGTCGTTTCAGCGTTATAGCCCGTACAAAAACTAGGATTGAAACATTGAACTATCGACCCTTCAAGTTTGGTCACAGTTTTGCCTAACATAAAGGACAGATGTTCTCAGTTCAGTCGCAGCAAAGCTTAGTTTTTTTGAACAGGACATCTGCTGAGGGTCAAGGCCGGGCTGGGTTCACAAAGACGCGCGGTAAAAATGACCAATAGTAGAACAGTACAAGCCACTGGCGTGTTTACAAATGTCACGCTTCGTTGTATCGTAAAGCCCCATAAGAAAAAGTTTTTTAAAGAAAAAAATCAACGACCTCTAACAAAAGACCACACGAACGACCATTAATGAATTATCGCCTCCCCCCCCCCAACACACACACCCATGAAGAAAAACCACAAAACGACAACTAATGAATGATCCCCAAAAGAACCGCTCACGATCAAATGATTCTACAAACGATCTCGAATGCTGAACTCCAGAAACAACTCCTGATAAAATATCCTGATTGACCACTAAGGAATGATTACACAAATTACTCTAACTGAAGGACCACCCCACCCCCAGCCCAAATAAAGACGCCATAAAGATGCAAAACGAACAACACAACACCTCCGAAACAGACACCTTATCGACGTCTACGAAAGATTCCGTAAAGATATACATAACAAACGACCATACTATCAACATCTATCGAATTAACCCGCAAATCATTAATAAACCCCTAAGGCCACCAGATGCAAGATACATAACAAAGTACATCGAAAAACAATCAAACCCCACTCAAACAAACAAAGAAAACAAAACAACCCCAATCCAACAAACAAAGAAGACAAAACAACCCCAATGCGACTGATTCTATAAATGACACCAAAAACGAAGATCTTACAAATAACCTAGGGTAGAGAACCCTATTAATGACAATGAAAAACCAATCAATCAGAGACTGGACATCCAAAATAGCCATTATAATAAATTCCTTACGTCAATCTTTAACGAAGCACCAAATTTATAACACCTCACAAATGACCCACAAGGAAGGACCCGCAAACGACCAATAATGTAGGACCCACAAATGACGCCTAATAAAGAACACTAAACATGATCCTAATGAAGGAACCCCGCAAAGAATCCTTAAGGAAAGCCACTACATATAACTACACAAACTGCCCTTCGTGAAGACCCTCATAAACTACTTCTAACAAAAGACTCCAGCAATAAACCTGAAGAGCCGCTCAAAGAATCCCTAAAGAAATCGTCACCCGTCTAAAAAAAAAAATAATGGAAAACTCTAGAAGTAAACTTCCAGACCCCTAACGAAAAGCAGCGCAGAGGACTCTTTATGAATATCTCTGCTATGTGATCGACCAGCCATAGATTAATTCAAGTTCGGAGGCTGCAGTGATCCGTGAAACTGAAAAAGCGATATGACGAATCAGACTGATTTTTCAGACGTTCTGATTCTGAAGCCGCCAGTAACACTCGCTGGCCAATGCCGAATCTGAGAAGTATTTGTTTGCGTGTTAATAATGCATGTGTGTGTGTGTGTGTGTGTGCGCGCGCGTGTATGTAAGGAAAATGGGTATTTTTGATGCTGTATTTAGGGGAAGAGGTATGTGTGAATGCCTATGTGTAGGAGAAAGATATGTTGTGTGTGTGTGTGTGTGTGTGTGTGTGTGTGTGTGTGTGTGTGTACTTGGAGAAGTATATACTAGTATATGTGTGTTAAGGTTGATTGTATATCACATAGGTCAGCCTTTCTCAACATTTTTACGCTGGAGGAATCCTTGAAATAATTTTCAAGTCTCAGGGAATCCCTGCATAAAAAATTATTATATCTCCCAGGGAACACCAAGCGACCTCTCTCAGAACCCTAATTAAAAAACCCTGCTATCGATTGAACTTAATATGCGTTTTCAAACAAGCTTGTTCAATGATGTTCCCGTTCTGGCAATAGAGACCGCGTGCTAAAATTGACACGGACGCTAAACTTTACAACTTCCGGGCAATAAAGACCGCGTGCTAAAATTGACACGGACGCTAAACTTTACAACTTCCGGGCAATAAAGACCGCGTGCTAAAATTGACACGGACGCTAAACTTTACAACTTCCGGGCAATAAAGACCGCGTGCTAAAATTGACACGGACGCTAAACTTTACAACGTCCGGGCAATAAAGACCGCGTGCTAAAATTGACACGGACGCTAAACTTTACAACGTCCGGGCAATATAGACCGCGTGCTAAAATTGACACGGACGCTAAACTTTACAACGTAGAAGCCCAACTCTACAATACCGACGCCAAGCTTTACAGATAAAGCGTCGTGTTTACAATAATTATTCAGGCGTCAAGCATGACAACCTGGAACCAAATCTGACAGGACATAGTTCCTGTCATGGACGTCAAGCCCTTCTGCAAGTTTTGGGTTACACATCAATTGACCCCAGTCTTGCGTTACACATTGCGAGCCGTGGAAGGCCTTTTATAAAAAAACCCACAAAAACCTTGTATAATTTACACGAGGTTATCTTGAAGAAGACTTATGGATCGAGTATCCCTCAAAGCATGGCCCTCTTCGTGTACTGGAATTGATTTGAAGAGGACTTAATATGGAAGTGAGATTTTACAATTAGCTCTGTAGCCAGTACAATAGAATGGCACTCATTAGGTTTGGCTCTGGATGAGCGGGGAAGGTGTGTGGGGGGGTAAGTCACAGGGGAAAAAGTCAAAAGTTCAGAAGTTTTGCTAGGAAAAATAAGTTACAAGAAGAAAAGTCACAGAAAAGAAGTAACAGAAAAAACTGTATGCATATTTTGGGAATTAAACTAAATATATTTAGTAAAGCATTCAATACAATATAAACATTTTTAGATAGTTGTATGGTAGGTGAGTTTTATTAATATTGCATGCCACCGTTCAAATTTATAGTTTATTTGAACTTACAGATATGCTGATCGTTTTGATCAATTAATACCATATTTAAACTTTAAAATCGCCGACTAGTAAGGGAACAATAAAACGCTATTTATATTAAAGCTAAAATAGTTCAAGTTTTTAATCCCTATCAGAAATATAACATACGTGTTTATGGACTTCAAGCGACTTCAAGCATAACAAAATAACTAAGTATGAATAAATCATATAATTAAATGTGTGAATTATAATATGTATACGATATACAAAAAAACACATACACTCAACCCCAAGCGAGAATCGAACCACGATCCTTATGAACCGTCGCTTACTTCCGTTTACTGTTATTCAGTCTATAATAAACATGCATATGGACTTACAATTAAAATTAATTAAATGTATTAATTAGAATGCATTTATGTGGTATATAAAATACACGCTCGCACACACCAAAGACATAAAGACGCGCGCATGCACGCACTCACTAGTAGCGTTTTTCATCCCGAACGGGATTTGAACCACGCACATCTTGAACTAGCAGTTAACATCCGTGCCATTTCCTGCTTCAAGTACAGTTGATAAATAGTATAACACATACAAACTGACACTTACGACTTTATACTTAACATATATTGTGACTTTATTTTCTGTGACTTTTTCTTGTAACTTTCTTCCTGTGACTTTTTTCCTGTGACTTCCCCACCCACCCCTACAATCTGGCTCTGTACCCAGAACATAAATTATTAGGTTGAACCCTGTCCAAAAGATCTTGGTTTATTTGATTTAGTTCTGAACCGTGTCCAAGATCTCTGGCCTAAGAGTGATAAGCAACAAAATATACAATGTCATTAAAATGCCTGTTACAGAATACACATGACGTTCAAATCACAACATGTGCAGTAATGAATATAGTAAATTATTATGAAAATAATGAGTGAAATAGCTTGCTTAGAATTGCATTAATTAAGTTCGTCACTGGAACAGTCCTAATTCATCTCAATTTGGACTCCACTGACAGGATCGTTGTATGGCTCGGCTTGACTTTAAATTGCCTAATTTATTCGACTTTACTTTTGACTCGCTAAATTTATTCGACTTGACACTTAGTTTCTCTTTTTAACTCATCTGGCCTGACACTTAGTTTGCTTAACCCATTCGGCTTAATGCTGAGTTTGTTTCACTCACTCAACTTGTCACTAAGTTTGTTTAACTCACTCGACTTGTCAGTTAGCTTTTTTAACTCACTCAACTTGTCACTATGTTTGTTTAACTCACTCAACTTGTCACTAAGTTTGTTTAACTCATTCGACTTGTCACTAAGCTTGTTTAACTCACTCGACTGACACTTAGCTTGTTTGTGATGGCGGACCTTTGATAAAGGCCTCCTGTTCAGTTTGTCAGCATGTGCATATTCTGCATATCTGGTCATTTGAATCAGAAATTGCGTGTACATATTGTATTTGAAGTACACCAAGATTACCCTTCAAAGTTTACTGTCTATAGCACAAACAATGAAATAATTGCTTAAGACCTCAGTTCACGACGAAGTTCACCCTTGCTACACACATCTACTTAATAATTTAAAAGTTAAGTAAGTTCATTTAAACTTACAGTGTAATTAATATTCTCTGTGCAACCTCGCTGAGCGGATTGGGTGGGGCTGGTAGTGGAGACTCGTAATATTTTGTATCTTTGCATAGGGTAAGACACTGATCTCGAGTTCAAGTGACCAGAGCAATCACCACCTGGGTGGTGACTTGGCGACATTTCCTCCCCAAAGATGGTGAATTTGTCACCAGGTGGGACGATACACCCGATCCCGTTTGCTAGTGACCGTGCATGCTTAATGTTCCGTTCCGTTCGCAGCCACTCGAGCAGAACTGCTCCTAGATATTTCACCAAATACCCCCTAACACCTCCATTCCCTCCCCTCCCAATATGCTCTTCCTCCTCTCTTTTCCTTCCAGGACGTATCTCTTCGGTCTTAGCGCTGTGCTTGTCTGTGATGTCAGTGAAAGAAGGACGTGTCTCTTCGGTCTTAGCGCTGTGCTTGTCTGTGATGTCAGTGAAAGAAGGACGTGTCTCTTCGGTCTTAGCGCTGTGCTTGTCTGTGATGTCAGTGAAAGAAGGACGTGTCTCTTCGGTCTTAGCGCCGTGCTTGTCTGTGATGTCAGTGAAAGAAGGACGTGTCTCTTCGGTCTTAGCGCTGTGCTTGTCTGTGATGTCAGTGAAAGAAGGACGTGTCTCTTCGGTCTTAGCGCTGTGCTTGTCTGTGATGTCAGTGAAAGAAGGTCGCGGACGTAAAATCTAAAACCATCTGCAGATTTTTCCTCATATTGACTTACACCTCATATAGAACAGTACCTTACAAATATTTTAAAAAAAATTTATCAGATCGGTATACGCATCACAAAACAGCAGCGCAGCTTTAAAAATAATCATTTGGGGCCTACACGTCGCAGGTCTACACATGCAGATTGTCATATACGCGTGTACACGTCACAAACCACAGTAAATTCGTAGGCTTAAGTGAGCACTTCACATATAATAATAATTATTATATTATACATATGTTCATATATAAGCACATACGTCACAAAAGAATGCATACTTGTAGGCTCCTCTTCCACAGAATAGACGTATAGGTGACATAACGAACGTTTCTGGCTTATTCGCTCTCCCCTTTTCCCGTTTCCCCAGAGACCGTACTCGTTTTGACACCCCTCCCTTGACAGGACGTTACACACTACATAAGACCGTATTAGTAGACACCTACCCCCTCCCGACCCCCCCGAAAAGACCTACATGTCACACAAAACCGTATTCTTGTAGACCTCCCTCCCGCTCCACAGTTCACACTCTTGAAAAAATGTCACAAACGAAATGGCTCATGAGTCACGACGAAACGAAGTAAGTGATTTTTCAACTTTTTTCACAAGTAGTCCTAGACGTCACAAGTGAAGAGTTTTTCAACTTAATCTGTCACAAGTAGTCATAACGTCACAAGTGAAGAGTTTTTCAACTTATTTTGTCACAAGTAGTCCTAGACGTCACAAGTGAAGAGTTTTTCAACTTAATCTGTCACAAGTAGTCATAGACGTCACAAGTGAAGAGTCTTCCAACTTAACTTGTCACAAGTAGTCCTAACGTCACAAGTGAAAAGTTTTCAACTTAATCTGTCACAAGTAGTCATAGACGTCACAAGTGAAGAGTCTTCCAACTTAATTTGTCACAAGTAGTCATAGATGTCACAAGTGAAGAGTTTTTCAACTTAATTTGTCACAAGTAGTCCTAACGTCACAAGTGAAGAGTTTTCAACTTAATCTGTCACAAGTAGCCATAGACGTCACAAGTGAAGAGTTTTTTCAACTTATTTTGTCATAAACAGGAAAAGACTTTACAAAGGAAGAACTTTCTCAGCTTTCACAAGTAGACATATGCTTCACAAATGAAGAGCCGTTTCATTTTTTACCTAGAAGAGGCCTAGACGTCTCAAATGAAGTGTTTTACAATTTTTGCAACAAAAGCAGTCCCAGACGTCACAAATGAAGTGTTTTACAATTTTTGCAACATAAGCAGTCCCAGACATCACAAATGAAGCATCTTTTGAATCTTTTTTTTTAAACACAAGTAGGGATAAACATTACAAATAAGTGTTTTTTTTCATTTTTCTTCCAAAATAAGTAGCAAAGACATCACAAATAAATGTTTTTCTAACTTTTTCAACCCAAGTAGGCCTAGGCATCACAGCTGGTGTTTTTCCAACCTTTTCTCAGGCCTACACGCAATATACAATTACTTTTGCGGCGTTTTCTATTATAGATCTACAAGTCATATACAATTACTTTTGTGGCGTTTTCATAGATCTACATGTCATATACAATTACCTTTGTGGCATTTTCTATTATAGATCTACACGCAATATACAATTACTTTTGCGGCGTTTTCTATTATAGATCTACACTCAATATACAATTACTTTTGCGGCGTTTTCTATTATAGATCTACACGTCATATACAATTACCTTTGTAGTATTTTCAATTATAGGATAGACCTACACGTCCTATACAATTCCTTTGGTGATGTTACATGTTCTATGCAATTTCTTTGTGACATTTTCAATTATAGGCCTACACGTCACGTACAACAGCTCCCTTGTAACATTTCTTATAGTATAGAGCTACAATTCGCATACGATCATAACATGTTCATCTACCCACCGTAAAGGTTATAAGTCGCATAGAACTTTGATCCCGTAAGGGATTATATGTCCCATAGAACTTTGATCCCGTAAAGGATTATATGTCGCATAGAACTTTGATCCCGTAAAGGATTATATGTCGCATAGAACTTTGATCCGTTGTAGCCGCCACTCCCCGGAACATCAATACTGACACAACTTTACATCAGCTACAATTCGAGAGTGAAGCATTGACCCGTAAAAGTTTGAATAGTGTAAAATGGTTTTGCGTCGGTAAACAAACGTTAGAACACTCTGGGAACACGTGTAATACTGATTTCTTGCTTAAAACGTGGTCCGGGTTCGATCCCCGTTGGGAATGAGAAATCGGCTCCCTATCTCAAACAAGTGGAGGGCTCAGTGTCTGCTCCTCGCCATATGGACTAATAAATCGAGTTCCGTGTACTGTTGGTAGCAACCGTTAAATATTCCTTAAAATCGGCAGAGCAGGTCATTGATCGCTGTCCGGGCAAAATTGACAAGAAAATTCCCCACATGCCCCTCTCCCCACCCATGTTCATAACCCAATCAGACCTTTACTCTCCCTACCATGGTCATATACCCTTCCCCACCCACAGACCTTCACTCTCCCCACCTATGCTTATATACCTTACCCACAGACCTTCACTCTCCCACTTCATTTCCTCCCTCCCTTGGTCAAAACCCCACATATTTCCGAGCCTTTAAGTAAAAAGTCAGTAAGTTAATCACTTATAGTTATACTGGGATTACCGCTTACTCAAGAACGGAACAACCGTCACTTCCCAAACAGTACAAACTTTGCAAAATCCAGCCAACCACATGCAGGCTATGCTGTTAATCATCAACAAGTCTGTTAACCCATTCGGACCATCGCCGTCTGCTGCAAGTCGTCTACTAGTAAAATACTATAGAAGCTGATCACGAAGATAGCACTGACGTGATTTAGCCTGAGAAGATGGACAGTTAAGACGTCCGTCTTGCTTGTCAGGTAGGCTGGAAAACGCGCCGCGCTTTATGCCAGTGGAACTGCAGTAGCTGTCCTTGACACAGATAGCTGCAAGCGGGTTGCCACAACCAGACTGTACACGCGCTGTTTCCCAATCCGATCCCTGACCCGCATACTCGACACACGGCGCGCACAGCATACCCTCGTCTGCCATTTGGGCTGTGCAACTGCGCTGCACGGTTGAGCCTCGGAGAGTGTGACACTCTTGTCTGAAATAACTGGAGATCGTAAGCCGGTACTGTGTTTGATTTTTGCTCGTCTGTCTCTCGTTTTTTTTTCATCCACGCGTGTGACTTTCAAGCGACGTAAGCGTGATCGATGCAGAATGCTTCAAAAAACCGGGTTCACTCGGGTCGCATTGATAGGAGTGTCCGTGTTTAGGGCTCAACTGCACTCTTCCTTCGAAACGGCATCAGCAGAGATTCAGCTTTGTCGGTTGAGTTTCTCAGTGGCCGGAATTGTTTTTGAGTTTGAGTCGAAGAAGATTAACGAGGCGCATCGTGTAGTGTCCGTTGTTTAAACTACAAAAGCTGACACTGCAGTGTAACGGTTTCTGTCTCAGCCACACAGCCAGACCTGCGGTGTTAACGTGGCCTTGGCCCGATCCGAACTGTGTTGCTGAGCTGCTGAAGACACCTGAAACGGATGATGGCAAAGTCATAAACCAGGGGGACATCCCCCCTCCCTACCTCCCCCTGGTCTGGAAGTGCAAGCAATGAGAATTACCAGTCGTCGAACTGCGAATGTTTCACGCCACCAACTGCCACCCTCATGTACAGTCGAATGCTACCAGCGACCCTCCGTGTGCCAAGATGATGAGAAGTCAGACCAACGTCGGAGCGAAGGATAAAGGCGGTAAGTGTTTGGTTTAAATTCTCTTGCAGCTGTTTTTGTGTTCCTCGACACTATACCCTACCATGCTCACTGTAGGCCATAGCACAGTAACCTGGTGACCTCGTGACTATAAATATGTGGGTCCCGATATCCATCGTAATTGGCGCTGACGGACTAGTTTGATTTTGATAATGTCGAATGCTATAGCTGATGATAAGAGATAGAGATAGAGAATACCGCAGATGATACAATGCGATACGGATAGTGTCACATCTTGCCGACAGGGCCGTCTTTACATCATTATATGCCCAAGGGCAAAGCAGTGCACTGGGGTCCCTACCTAGACCACTCACAGGAATACAACACAGATTAGCACTGGGCCCCTATGCTCGTGAGGCCCCCATGCAAGTGTCCAGCGTGTCCATGCGTTAAGAAGGCACTGCTTGCCGACTGTGACGGTCAGCTGATGTACACTATAACAAAGAACGTCGAGTAACGTGGAATTTGACAGTATAAGGAAATTTTTTTACAGTGGAATGCTACACTTTCCTTTTACATTTGTGAGCAGATTTCTGATACTAACCTCCAACAATAATCCAGTTGTGATAATAATTGTTCAGGTACATATTTTTGACAAGTCAAGATAGAACTTGGGCATTTCTCATGATTTCTGTACATTAAGTGTATAAAGGGCTGGTCTTTGTGTGTGGTAGTTTGGGTGCTGTGTGATAGTTTGTGTGTTGTAGTTTATGTGCTTTGTGGTAGTTTTTATGCTTTGTGGTAGTTTGTGTGCTGTATGGTAGTTTGTGTGCTAGTTTGTGTGCTGTGTGGTAGTTTGTGTGCTAGTTTGTGTGCTGTGTGGTAGTTTGTGTGCTGTGGTAGTTTATGTGCTGTGGTAGTTTGTGTGCTAGTTTGTGTGCTGTGTGTGTAGGCAAAGTGGTGGTTTGATAGTTTATATTCTATGGAGACCATGCTTTTTGTTGGTTGTACTGGTTTTGCAAGGTATTTGTGATTACTTAATATTATGATTAATTTGTTAAAACAATTAATTTAACATTAATGTTTTGTTTGTACATGTGAACTAAACTGTTGTATGTCACTATGTGTATATTTGAACTAGAAAGAGACTCAGATCTTTATAAGAAACAAATTACAATGCATAGGAATAGTGGATTTTTTCTATGCTGTTCTGTGTACTCTTTGAAGTCTTTCTCACTCTCTTACATGTCCACAAAATATCTAATATCTATATTAATTTATTTCTTATTTTAACCCCTTAATAGACTAAGATATCCTATTTTTTATTTTATAAAAAAAAATGTTGAGCTGTCATTAACAGTCTTATCTTGTTCACCTCTTAATAGTCTTATTGCAGTTCTTAAAACCTCTCAAGTACAATTACTCTCACTATATAGTATATGGCACACTTATATTCAGAATAGCCACTGAATAATTATGTTCTTGTATTCATAGGCACCTAATATTTCTTTCAAAGGGCCCATATGTTCATAGCCTCTTAAATGTTCTTTCAATGGCATATTTATTTTCATTGCTTTGAAATGTTTTAAAAACTGCATTATTTTATTCATTTCAGACATTTTGGTGTAAATGTTTTTTAAGTGGTGTACATATGTAATCACTTGAATATGTTTTCTTTAATGGCACACTCTTTAATCATAACGGATAACCAGACATTTGAGTATGTACTTGAAATATTGTTCTATAAAAGACACACTAATGTTTGTTGCCATGAGTATGCTCATTAATTGGCACAGTTAGATTCATAGTCACTTGAACATATTAACATTTAAAAGGCACACATGTCCATTGTCACTTAATATGTTCTCTAAATGACAGCTCTATTCATAACTACTTAATGCTGTTCTTAATGTTCATAATCTGACATTTGATTTTATTCTTTATATGGCACATTTATGTCTACACATGTTTGAGCAAATTCTGTAATTGACATATTCTTAGCTACTTAATATCTTTTTTAATGGCACAGCTGTATTTTTATGTCTTTTCTTAATAGCACAATAATGTACATATTAAGTAAATATATTCTTTGAATGTCATGGTTAAGTGCATCACCACTTGAAATGTTCTTTCTGTGTCATGCTTAAGAACTACTAATACTATATCCGTATATGGCCATTTAAAATGTTCAAAGTCATGAAATATGTATTCATTTGGCACATTTACATGTTTAAGGCCATTTAAATATGTTCTTTAAATGACACACTTATGTTCATACAACTTGAAACTGATATTTTTGTAAAATGTTTATGTTCATGCAACTTGAAACTGATATTTACATAAAATGTTTTATGTTCATACAACTTGAAACTGATATTTTCGTAAAATGCTTAATACCAGTATCTGAGTATGTTGACAATAATTTGAGCATGTTTGGTATATGACACTTATACTACTATAGTTGTAAGAGCTTGAAAATTACTTTGCATGTTATTGTTAATATACTACTATAGTCTTAAGAGCTTGAGAATTACTTTGCATGTTAATAAAATATGACAAATTGACAATGCTCTACAAAAAGTACAATTAACATTTATATTCATAATAAATGGACTGCTATTATGTTTGTTATTTGGTTTTTGTGTCATAATATCTTGAGTATTTTACAGGGCTTGCTTTTTTATCATAACATTTGTAACCACTTGAATATGTACTTAATGTACTTATATTCATAACCACTGAAATATGTTATGTGTTATGCTTTTGTTCATAACCACTTGAATATGTACATGATGTACTTATAGTCACAAACACTTAAATATGTACATGGCAGGCTGTTGTTCATAACCGTGTGAATGATATATTTATAACTACTTAAAATGTACATGACTTGCTTTTGTTCATAATCGTTTACGTGGCACCCTCATGGCCACTTTTTATTAAGGACTTGTTAAAACTGAACCTGATTCTCTTGTACTCTCCCTTTCTATATCTCTTCATATGTTGTTCTGGTTGTCCTCTTACCTACAAGAATGAAAGAAACCCCTGGTAATTTTTCCAAGAACTTACCTACAAGAATGAAAGAAAACCCTAGTACTACTTCCAAGAACTTACCTACAAGAATGAAAGAAAACCCTGGTAATATTTCCAAGAACTTACCTACAAGAATGAAAGAAAACCCTGGTAATATTTCCAAGAACTTACCTACAAGAATGAAAGAAAACCCTAGTACTACTTCCAAGAACTTACCTACAAGAATGAAAGAAAACCCTGGTAATATTTCCAAGAACTTACCTACAAGAATGAAAGAAAACCCTAGTAGTAGTACTATTTCTAAGAACTTACCTACAAGAATGAAAGAAAGCCCTGGTAAATATTTCCAAGAACTTACCTACAACAATGAAAGAAAACCCTGGTAATAATACTAATATTTCCATGAACTTATCAAAAGACTAAGGTTGTGCTCACAGTTCTGTTGCAGTATATTAATAATTTATGTTTTATAGGGTATTCATTCTTTTTTTTTTTTCAGTCTATTTTACTGTCAGTTTGCTAATCTATATGTGCTTCTTATATTGATCTGTCTTAGTATCTATTTATAATCTGCCTATTTAAGTATTTTACAATCGTGTGTGTGCGTTCGTGCATGTGTGAGTAAAATCTAGAAAGATTGGGTACTTTTAATTTATTTACATATGAATTATGATGCATCATTAAAGACAAAAGTAACCTCCTCTTTCCCCAGCATGGCAGCAGTAGCACTGAGAAATTATGACAGAAAAATAGTTCAGATTACATCTAACTTTCTTTTTACACTGGGTTTGCAAAAGATTTAATATATTTTATAAGACTGACTTGAAATATATAGTCTCATTTATAAATATGATCATATAGAAGTGAAAATAAATTTATTGAGATAATATCAACAATATACCACACTTTTGTATTCATGCTTTGTACATTTGAAAACTGTTAGTGTTAAAAAATAAATCTGATAGTTTACTGGATGACTTTATTTTACCTCTCCTGTTTCAGTAGCTAGAGCAAGATTATTTTTATTTTTTACTTTAATGTTTGCAACATGATATTTAACACATTCTCATTTTAAACTTCACACTTTACCACAGGTTTCATGAGCACCATAATTTTTCTTAGACATAATTGGGTCAGTTGGTGTGGGTGAATATACCATGTTGTGCATTTTGAGCCATTTTCTGTCCTCTGAATGTACAGTGTTGTGTATTTGTGTCAGTTTCTGTCCTAGTCTGAATATACAGCATTGTGCTTTTTGTCTGTTTTGGTCCCCTGAATGTACATTGTTGTGCATTTTGTGTTATTTTCTGTCCTCTGAATGTACAATATTATGCTTTTTGTCATTTTCGGTACAATGTGCATTTTGTGTTAGTTTCTGCCCTCCAATGTTGTGCATTTTGAGTCCTTTTCTGCCTTCTGAATGTTCAGTGTTGCATATTTTTTGCCATTTTCTGTCCTCAGTATGTACAGTGTTGTGCTTTCTGTGTCTGTTTCTTTCCTCCAGAAAAAGCACTGTGCTTTCTGTGTCAGTTTTTTCAACCTAAAATAAGTATATGCAGTGTTGTGCTTCTTTCTGTGGCAGTTTCTTTCCTCAGTATGTATAGTATTGTGCTTTCTGTGGCAGTTTCTTTCCTCAGTATGTATAGTGTTGTGCTTTCTGTGGCAGTTTCTTTCCTCAGTATGTATAGTGTTGTGCTTTCTGTGGCAGTTTCTTTCCTCAGTATGTATAGTGTTGTGCTTTCTGTGGCAGTTTCTTTCCTCCAGAATTACAGTGTTGTGTATTTCATGTCAGTTTTTGGATATTTTATCAGAATGCTATTTTAAGCAAATTAAAAATAAAAAAAACCCATTTAATTTATTTAGTAAGTAGTTTATTTAATATGTTAATATTATAATAATACAGGAATAGTTTGGATAAATAATATTATAATAAGATTATCTCTTGAATACATTTAAAGCAAAACTCTTTATTGAAAGAAATCATATTTAAGAAAGAAAAGATTTCATAATTTTAAATTTATTTTCACTTAAACGAACTACTATTTCATTTAATTGTTAAGAACTGTTTAATTTTGTCACAACACTCTGAATGAGAATGTTAGGGAAAAGTGTTTACAAAAACATTCTTTTCTTTAATACATTTGTTTTAAAAAATGTTTAGTTCAATTATAACAAAAACTCTTCATCAATGATGAGCATAGTTTCCTATAACAAAATTATTTAATGAATTTTTAAAAAAATGTTTGCACAGTTTAAAAAAAAACACTTGACCTATTTTTATTTTTATTTTTTTACATATACTTGACATATTTATTATTAAATACTTTATCAAGACTTCAAACCTGTTTGTCAATATAGTTATAATACATATAGACTTTCTCTTTTTTAAATACAATTATTGTAGAAAACAAAAGTAAAAGAATCTGTATATGTATCTTTTACAATTTTAAAAGAAATCGTATGCAGAGTAGCAAGAATACTTTGCTATGAAGAATAGAGATACCCAGTCAGTCAGCCTGTCTATAAAACTGGCACACTGAAGTATGATTAATTGATTTGAAATTTAATTGTTCATGGTAATTTCAAAACAACTACAGTAAATACATAAATGTCTTCATCTCATTAAGACTGACACTTGTAGGCTTTTTACAATTTGAAAAATAAATACAATAAATACATAAATGTCTGCACCTCATTATGACTGACACTTTTTACAATTTGAAAAATAAAATCCATAATAGATTTGCAGAATGCTATTTTGTATACAGAGTTGCTTGTGAATGCTGATATTAATTTATTATACATATTCTCATGAGGCTGAGGTCATTTGTAAGAGTTTCTGATGTAGGTAGTATTCGGAAAAGTTTCTGAGGTAGGTAGTATTTGGAAGGGTTTAAGAGGTAGATTGTATTTGGAAGGGTTTCTGAGGTAGGTAGTATATGCAAGGGTTTTAGAGATAGATTGTATTTGGAAGGGTTTCTGAGGTAGGTAGTATATGCAAGGGTTTCTGAGGTAAATTGTATTTGGAAGGGTTTCTGAGGTAGGTAGTATTTGGAAGGGTTTTGAGGTAGGTAGTATTTGGAAGGGTTCTGAGGTAGGTAGAAAATGAAAGGATTTCTGATGTAGGTAGTATTTAGAAGGGTTTCTGATGTAGGTAGTATTTGGAAAGATTTCTGAGGTAGATAGTATTTGGATGGATTTCTGAGGTATGTAGTATTTGCAAGGATTTCTGAGGAAGGTAGTATTTGGAAGAGTTTTTGAATTTAGAAGAACTTCTGAGGTATGTGGTATTTAAAGGAATTACTGGTACAATTACACTGGAAGAAGTTTATGGTATTATTGTGGTAGAAATTCTCTTGATGGATGGAGGGATTACTAAAGATAGGTAATTGTGGAAAAATTTCTGAGGTACATAGATAGTACTAGTAATAGTAGTGGAAGAGTTGACTGAACCAAGAATTACTTGCACAGTTACTGAGTTAGTATGGAAAAAAATCTTGGGAACTGCTAAATTTGCTAACTGAAGCCATTCACATATGATGACTTCATGCATTTTGTGATAGGGGTTTTGTCTTGAAAATTATGATTCCACAGGAAGTATTTTTCCTTACTTTGTATTTTATTTCTCTTGTTGGTATCCACATATTCATTCTTGCTACAAAGACCGGAAATTTTACAGGTGATTTCTGGTTTAAACTTTTGTAACTGTTTAAAATTAGGCAAGTTTCTTTTTTATCCAACCAACCAACCACAGGGACCCCAAACAAACTACTACCCCAAAATATTTTATAAAAAACACAAAATCTAAGAAAATGGTTTGACATTAAAAGAAGCATTCTATCAAATAAAAATGTGACAAAAATAATTGATAACTTATGAATTTTTCCTTAAATAATGCGTTTGAAAAATAAATGCCAGAATTGTGGCCACACTTGTATTAAATGCATGCTAATACACCATTCTTTTGTTTCCTTTGATTGTTTATTCATTCAAGGGAGAAGACATTTTAAATGCATTTTTGCAATATTTTGATAAAACTAGGACTAAAACATTTCGCTGTTAATTATACACACATCCAAATTAAAAGCAAAACAAATGTTTCATAGGTTTAAACAGAGACATTTGGCACTTTTACATCATTAGTTCAAAGCAGAACTTGGGATATATGGAATATTTGTTCAATTTTGTATTAAACTGAAGGTCAAGTTCTAAACAAACACTTATGACCCGCCTCCCCATCATTTTAACAGGTATGCAAGCACATCTTAATTTTACACTGGTCAACTTGACTGTGTCACTTTTAAAACTTGTCAGACCACAGGGCATGTGGGAAGTCTAGTCCATCCCTCAAACCCTGATCATAATGCTTGACTGAGAGTGATTTTTAAAGGGAAGGTACAGCATGTGTTGAAACTAAGTTTACTGACACAGACATGCTCATTGAAGTAGAAAGTTCAGTATATACTATATATAATATTGAACAATAAGACTTCTGCGATAGATTGCAGTATTGTTTACTGAGGTAGAAAACTCAAAACGTGTGATGATAAAGACTACTTTGAGTTATACAGAGTGTAGTACTCATGAGGCAGAAAACTCTAAACATGATGATAAAGACTACTTATGCAGAGTGTAGTACTCATGAGTAGAACTAGAAGGCTACATAAAACCACTTAAAAAATTCCAAGTCAGATTGTATGTCCTGATACATTTAAAAGCATGTTTGCTTTGATTTAACTTTAAACACAGTTGCCTTGTGCAGTAAACATTTAATTTTTATGAGACATCATGCCATTTTGTTTATTTCCCCTGCCCTTGTTGCTTTGTGTTCATGTATGCATAAGGGCCAGAGAGACTCCTCTTTCCTATTGATTCTGCCAGCCTTAGCTAAATGGACACCACTCTTTTGTGTCAGAGGCTTACTATAGTTTCTAGGCTACAGCCAAGTTAGATAGCTTATCTAGACATATGTTAATGTGGACTAAGGTTTATGTGTCAATGAATGCAGTCTGATGTGTCTAATACAGATTTGATTTGTGTGCAATTGCTCTCTTGTTAATGTTAGTATATAGCTGATGGTTCTCTTTGCAAATGTACCATTTTGTGACATGAAGTGCAAGAAATAAAGTGGATTAAATCTAATTATTTTACATGTTACAGTCAACATCAGGGCCTAATGCTAAAATACAAATGTAAGAAAGATAAATTATTAAAATCTTGATGTTATAGGAATTTGAAAAATGCATAAAGCATTTCTTTCGAAAACACTTAAAGTAAGGTTGAGACATTTTACCTGGGAAATATTTTCAAATAAGTGATATAATTATCTTATTACAACAATTATATTTTCTTTATTAACCTAAATTATTAACTTAATTGGGATAAATATTTATTTAAATTGGGGTTAAAAACTCTTAACTTTATCATGTGGGAACCTTTTTTTTTTTTATTAACAAAATTATCAACCATAATAAAATCATCAACCAACACACCACAAAGAAAATTAAAAAAATTCTTCATGAATTCTCGAGACCAAACTCAAGCCATAATTTCTGCTGTATTGGCTCTCCAATGGATTTCACAGGAATCAACTTACAGCAACACATTTTACTAATAACTAGTGATAAATTGACGACAATGCTGGATTCACACACCAACATGACCAAGTAATATAGTCATTGCTGCTTGGCATGAAAGGGAGAAATATAGATAGAGTTGGATAGACTAACTCAGTACATTTGTACTTTCTAAAAAAAAAACATGAACCAATATAGTCATGAAGCAATCACCTGTACCATTGTATCAATTCGTAAAATTTTATATTCACCAAAACGTTTCCTTTATAATTTATTTTGTAATTTCCTTTTTACTAAGCCCTTACACTGATACAGTTTTCATTTTTTTAAGTGTAGGCACTTCTCCCTCATAGCTCATGTGCCCTTGGTGAATCACCAGCATAAAATAATTATAAGCCCTTACACTGAAACTGTATTCATTTATTTAAGTGTAGACACTTTCTCCCTCATGGTTCATTAATGTGCCCTTGGTGAATCACCAGCATAAAACAATTATAAGCCCTTATCTGAAACTATATTCAATTTTTTAAGTGTAGACACTATCTCCCTCATGGCTCATTAATGTGCCCTTGTTGAATCGCCAGCATAAAACAATTATAAGTACAATACATTACAATTGTGGGAAATATCACAATGAATTTGTGATAAAACAAATATGCAGTAAAGTTATGAAGAATTTAAAGAATATTTATTTGATCAAAATAATTTGAAAAAATTTACTTATCAAATCAATTTGTTATGACAAAACATTTTATCCTATTACAATAGGGATAGTATTTTCTATTCTTTATCTAGCAATTGTGTCTACTAATCAGTTATATTATAAA
The DNA here is from genome assembly GCA_028829895.1 of Sinotaia quadrata. NCBI lineage: Eukaryota > Metazoa > Mollusca > Gastropoda > Architaenioglossa > Viviparidae > Sinotaia > Sinotaia quadrata. The sequence goes on along the minus strand of CM054183.1, from coordinate 29,853,405 downwards.
ATGACATTGCCGTTTTGTGGTGGTTGATCAGTTCATATCATTCTTAAGTCTTCACACTTGTCTCACTGATGTATCATTCTTAAGTCTTCACACTTGTCTCACTGATGTATCATTCTTAAGTCTTCACACTTATCTCACTGGTGTATCATGCCTATCTGATGAATGTTCTGACTGTCATTCAATGCATGGTGTTCTCTTCTCTCTGTTTCTTTGTCCGTTATATGCCTTGTTAAGTCTGGCAGCATACTTTACTACTCTTTAGCTTTCAGTTTAACACTCCTTTAAGTTTCAAAAATTGTTCCACTTTTATTCTTCCTTTTGCTTAGAATCAAAATTTATCAAATTAAACCCTTATAATTTTGATTGCAGGCAGCCAGGCCCCACCAGATTGCATGCAGCTACAATGGAAACCGGAATTTCTCGATGCTGTTACCATGTGCTGCAGACTTCAAGAGGTACGAGAATAGTTACTGAAGTATGATCAGTGCCTGGTTGAGGTATGATCAGTGCCTGCTTAAAGTCTAAGGCACTATCCAAAAGTTCCTGGCGGTTTTAATTGCTGCCATCACCTTTGAAGTTGTTCCCCAGATAGCTGAGATAAAACAACAATCTTAGCACCTTTCCCACTACTGAAGGCCCTCTGGAACCCCATTTTTGGGATGTTCTGCACTTCAGTGATTTAACTTACATCATGGTGTTCTCAAATCTTTGTCCCTTCATTCACTAATGTTACAGATGTGGATGACATGCTTTAGGTCCTTGTGGGTGGTCTGCTGCACAGTTTTTTTTTTACATTTTCAGTCATTCTGCTGAATGAAGGCCAACTTGGATGTTTGGAATCTTGAAATGATGTTTGCCCTGTTTGAAGTATATGCTCAAGCCTGCCATTGCAAGAATTGCAAAATGCCACTGACACAGCACCATACAAAAATGCTTGTGAAAAAAACCCACACAGGCACCAATATGAAACTTGCTAAAAGCATCAGAAAGGAAGTTTTTAGTGTAATTAGCAGTCAGATACATGCTACTTCCAATTAACACTCCATGCTGCCAATTTGGTGACTTGTGGACAGCACCTCATAATATCATTGTCTAGTTGAGAAGTACAAATCAGTTTCTACTTGATTACTGTAAGATCACTGATTGGTTGAATCTGATAAGTGCCTGGCTGAGACAGGGACACATTTATGACCTTGAGCAGGTTTGCAGTGAATATGCTGAGGTTGCCATATTTAAAGAAGTGAGCTAAGTGATGAGAAATCATGAATTATATGTATGAGATATTTGAATAAAGAAAAGAGATTACTTAACAATGCCTTATGTATGAAGGTGGCAAAGGCAGGCACTTGACTTAATGTTAAAAACAACTAAAAGAAGTTTATTTGTTAAAGGTTATCAAGTAGAGTTAGTGTTAAAAGAATTCTGATAGTAGGCTATGAGTTAGTATTTTAAAGATCACTAAAGTAGGTATATAAAGTAGGCCAATGTAGATAAAGATATACTGATGGTCATATATGTATAAAGATTACTAAAGTAGATTATAATTTATGAAAATTACTAAATAGGTCATATGTCTAAAGATTATAGAAATGGATTATGTATACACATAAAGATTGCTGAAATAGACCATTTAAATCAAGATTACTGAATAGGTTACTGTTTATAAAGATTATTGAAAGAGACCAGTAATTAAGGATTACTGTAAATGTCATGATATATACTGATGGCTAAATAGGCCAAATGTATAAATATTGATGATATTTGATGAAGTAGGTCATAGTATAGAAGATGGCTAAATAGGCCACATGTATAAAAATTGATGAAGTAGGTCATAATATTTAAAGATTACTAAACTATACATTAAGCCTACTTCTGTGATCTTTATACACATGACTTCAATAATCTTTATGCACTTGAAGATCACAGAAGTAGGCTTAATGTATAGAGACTGAAGTAGGAAATGTGTACAGATGTCTGAGATGACATAGTTCTAATGTATATAGTATGTATGACAGCGTGTTAATGAGAATAAATCAATGTAAAAGTATACATAAATATGAGGCAAGCACAGTTATAATGTGTATATTATGTACATAAATATAAAAAAGTACTATTTGGATCAGCATGGTGACAACCTCCTGTGCAGAAATGACTCAGGAACTGATTAAAGTGGTTACTAGAACAAACAAAATTTTTTAGAAAATTAAAAATATTATGCATAGTACAATATTGGCTTCCCTTTATTATTCTGCTCCATGCAAATCTATGGATCATCCATTCAGAATGATTAAAAAAAACTTGTTACAAACATATTTTGAAACCATCCACATTTTGTAGCTACATAGGGGCAAATGGAGTGAATGTACAGACAGCTACGAGCAAGATTCCTGTTCCCCAATTAACCATAGGTAATACTATCCTGAAGATCTGCTCACTGTATGAATCCAAGATAGCTTCCTATAAAAATACCCTTTGACCTGAGGAGCCGATGTCAAACTTTTGCTTCTTTTGTACCACTTTCCATCCTAACTAGAAACATTAAAAATAAAATAAAAAAGTCTCACTGTTGATAACTTGCTAATTCAGAACAAATTTTGAATGTAAAATATTTCTGATCCATTTGGAGGCTGGCCAGCCATCACAATCATCACCCTCTTTCTCTGTTAATAATTTAAATTGTGACCTGAGCAATAGATAATTGAAAGTATATTGACAAAACAAAATGCTAAACAGACCAACAAGAGACTTCCAAATCCTGACCACTTTTCTTTGTTTAATTTACAATGACTGTTATTTCAAAGTTTAAATGTAGGTTGTGCATTGTTTATATGTGATTTCTATAATCTATCTAATTTATATTTATTTTAAAACATTTTTTTGGTTCTGTTTATTTTCACAGGCCATTCAAGGATTCCTATTGGTTCTTTCAGCTCAAGGGACTGTACTATTTGCGTCAGATGCTATCTCCAATTTATTGGGCTACAACCAGGTTAGATTTTGCTACATCAATATTGATTTAAAAGCTATAGTGTTGTAAACATGTTGGTAGTGGTAGCACTACATAATTTTATTGTGACTTAGATAAATACGGACTATAATGTTATGTAGAATGTTTGTTAGTCCATTAATTGAAGTTAGTACTTTTCGTTGTTGGCAGCTCTTTGTGATCTTGTGACCCATGGGCATATAGACATTTGGACTTCAATGCCCTTTTAAATGCACAATTCACATTGAGCCTTTTCTCAATTTTTCCTGAAGCTGTTTGAATAATCTCTGCAGCTGTAAAGCCATGTTTGTTTTTCTTGTCTAAACAGTCTGGTACAGTGCAGTCATATCAAATTCTTTCTATCCAGTCTGGTACATTGCTGGTATATTATATCCAGTTCTTCTTTCTAGTCCAGCCTGATGTAACGTAATCATGTTATATCAATCTATACTCTCTTAGTCTCTAATCAAATCTGCTACAATTGTACAATGCAGTTATGTTATTATATCAAACTGCTTTCTACCAGTCTGGTATAACACTATCAAGTTATATCAGATTCTACTTTCTAGTCCGGTCCAGTATAACACTATCAATTTATATCAAATTCTACTTTCTAGTCCAGTCTGGTACACTGCAGTTGTATTATATCGAACTCTGCTTTATTGAATGTACACTGTATTGTATTATAATTCAGAGATCCCAGCAACACACTACTTAAATTACTATAGTTGGATATTTTGAACTATTTTAGGCTGTCCCTTAAACTTTGATGTATGAGACTGTACTATAGTTTTAACAGTACCTAACTTCCATGGTAATGTGAAGATAATCTGTCTTAAACCAGCATATAAGTTATAACATTTCACATCTCTCAGACACAAACAATAGTACATAAATGTTTGTTAACATTGTAGTAAATTTTTTTAAGTTACAGAATTAGAACTGTTAGTGTGGAGAAAGAGAGGGTACACATAATGGTTAAATATTTTGTTGAACCTGCACACAAAAGTACTTTAGCTACTACTAGTCATTTATAAATTTTATGTGTTGTAGCAATCACTTATGGGACGGCCATTGCAGGGACTGATTCATCCCTCTGACTATAAAACAGTAACCACCCAGGTGCTTCCAGCCACTCAGGCATCAGCTGCTGGTAAGAAGGAGAGAAATAAGGTGATATGGTGGCATGAATGCATTGTTTCAGGAATAAAAATAATATTATAAAGCTTTTGCCAAGCTTGTTTGATTCACAGCTAGTAAGCAATTGGAAATGTAATAATACTTATGTAGCTCTATTAAACATATTTGTCTCAGAACTAATAAGCAATACTAAATGTATATCATTACATATGTATTAATTGTTAAAGTTATTTGATTCACAGCTGATAAAACAGAGCTAAATGTAATATATCATTACAAATGTAGTGATAAAGTCGTTTTGATTCCTGACTAATAGGCATACTAAATATGTAGCTATTGTCAAAGTTGTTTGATTCAAGAGTAAAAAGGAATACTAAATGTAATATATATATATATATTATATAGCTATTGTCAAAGTTTTTGTAGTAGAAATGGTGTTTATCCATGAAACGAGTGAAATAAGATGCCTTACTCATTTAAGATTTTGGCATAGGCATATCTTGCATTGTGAGAAGTAGGTATGAGTGGTCTCAGGCAAATGTTTTTTATAAATTGTACTTGTGTTTGCACATGCCATATGAAGTGAGCATATTAAGAATCATTAAACAAGTGCTTGTGAGCTAAATTTCTCTAAGACTAATTCATTTGTTGTCTCTCACACACACACAAGATGCCTATGAGTATTAGTCATAGTTGTTTGAGTGGAATAAAACAAGATAATATTAGTCTTTGTGCAACAGTCATCCCATTAGTTTTATTGCATTAAGCATCACATTAGTCATACTGCAACAAATAAATCACATATCTTTTGCTGCAACAGACACCATACTAGTCATACTGCAACAAATAATCATCACATTAGTCATGCTGCAACAGTCCCCATATTGTCTTACTAGAACAAAAACACATTTGTCTTTCTGCAACAAACATCAAATTAGTCTTAATGCCACAATCACCAAAGTAGTCATACTGCAACAAACATTCATCATATTGGTCTTACTGCAACAAACAGTCATCATAATGGTCTTACTGCAACAAAAAGTCATCATATTGGTCTTATTGCAACAAACAGTCATCATAATGTTTACTGCAACAAATAGTCATTTTAATGGTCTTACTGCAACAAACAGTCATTTTAATGGTCTTACTGCAACAAACAGTCATCACATTAGTCTTAATGCAGCAGTTTAAATTTCTGTACAGCTAAGCCCGAAATGAGAGCAGACCAACAGCGCTCTGCGTTTGTCCGCTTTAAAGACGCAAAGATAGAAGGCATTGACAGGCAGCCAAGCTATCGCCTTGTGCACATGCTAGGAAGGCAACACACACTTCAAAATGACATTACGGATGTTTCAGGTAAGCTGTGTATGCTTATACCATGTGTGTGTGCATTATGAATGCTTCAGGTAAGCTGTGTATGCTTATACCATGTGTGTGTGCATTACGAATGTTTCAGGTAAGCTGTGTATGCTTATAACGTGTATGTGTGTGTGCGCATTATGAATGCTTCAGGTAAGCTGTGTGTGCTTATACCATCTATGTGTGTGCATTATGGATGCTTCAGGTAAGCTATGTGTAATTATACTCTGTGCATATTTGTGTGTGTGTGTGCGTGTACATGCAGACTGTTTATTTGTTGTTATGTTTTCGAAAGAAACAGTGCAGTTCCTCTCATTATGAGGCAAAAGGAACACATTTGTATTTCCAGAAGATATTTGTTTTTTAAGTATGTGTACTTGTAATGTAGAAAGTGACTAAAACATTGTTGTCTGAAGACATAAGAGAAGGTAAGGGATATACTTCTCATCTAGTTTAAAATTTGTCTGTGTTCACCAAGTAAAATTTATTTTGTTTACTTTTTAGACATTCACTGAATGACCTTGTTTAATATATGACACACAACAACAGATTATATTTACCTTGTATTGTTTAGCAACTATGTTCACTATGTGGCATTCAGTTCAGACTATATTTACCTGTTCACTTCAGCATTAACTATGTTTATTTTTTGACATTCATACAATGGTTTACCTCTTGACATTCAGTCACTGTAATTACTATGTGACAGTGTCAGTGTTTACCTTGTGACATGGATTCAATGTATACCATGTGATATTCAGTATCAGATTATATTTACCATGTGATATTCAGTATCAGATGATATTTACCATGTGATATTCAGTATCAGATTATACTTACCATGTGATATTCAGTATCAGATGATATTTACCATGGGATATTCAGTACCAGTTGATATTTACCATGGGATATTCAGTATCAGATGATATTTACCATGTGATATTCAGTATCAGTTGATATTTACCATGGGATATTCAGTATCAGATGATATTTACCATGGGATATTCAGAATTAGACAATATTTATCATGTGACATAGAGAATCAGACACTTTTTATTTAATCTGTGACATTCAGTATTTGGCAGTGTTTACCATGTGACATTCAAAAACACTGTGTTGACCAAGCATTCAGTTTCAGTGTTTACCTTGTGACATTCAATTTCATTCAGTATTTATAATGTCACATTCAGTATGACTATATTTACCATGTCACCTTCCGTTTCAATGTTTACAATATGTATTCAGAATCAGATTATATTTACCATGTGGCATTCAGCATCAGATGACATTTAGCAAGTGACATTCAGAATCAGACTATATTTACCATGTGGCATTCGGCATCAGATGACATTAATTTATGACACTCATTAAATATGCCTTTTGAACATATAGTGACTCTGATCACTTAGTGATGAACAGTTACCTTGTAGATTTCAGAAGTAAATAATTTGAATGTTCACTAAAACGGTCCTGCAGTATTACGTTTGAAGAGTAACGCATGACTGAAAGCAGAGCACCCTTTTTCACTTTGTTGCAGGGCAGAAAACATGGCTTATATATGTTTGCCGTATCATTCAACCACAAATGGTGTGGGAGGTGGTGGAAGCATTTGACACCATCGAGGAGTGTGTAACCCACCATGCTTTAGATGGCACCTACAGTTATATTGATGCCAGGTATATTGATTACTTGCCCCTTGCTGTCTGTCTTAATATGGAAACTGCTCTTCAGCTTTAAAATTTTTACCACTAATATCCTTCCATTTTTTGTGCTAGGTGAGTTTATGTATATAAATAACTATTCTTACTTAGTACCAAGGTTTTCTCTGTGTGTGTGTGTGTGTAAAGGTGGTGTCGAGTGATGGGGTACATGCCCAAAGAGATGTGCGGCCAGTCAATGTACAATTTCATTCACAGGCAGGATATACCAATGGCAATCTTGGGTCATCGCAGAGGTAATCATATTAACTTTGTGTGTGTGTGTGTGTGTGTGTGTGTGTGTGTGTGTGAACTATCAGAGTTTATTTTGGAATCTGTTCAGATAATCTAATAACTTACAAAGACAGAAGTCATTGTTTTTGCTTAGTTTTTGTAAAATGTGATAAGGGAGGTAAGACAAGCTGCTTGTGAGAAGGGAGATAAAACTTTGTGTAAAGTTTGGAAAATTTTATTTTATTTATTACATTAGTTTCTTTTTAAAATATCTCATTAAATATTCATAAAACCTGCCATAAGAATGGGAATTTCAAATTTTTCTGTGCAAATGATTTTACTAAAGAAACTTCTGGATCCCACTAGATAAAGTTTTACATTATCAGATTAATTTTTAATAGTATTTTAATGAGCAAACTTGCAAACATACATTTGTGCAATTTAAATTTATCTTTTTTTGTTTAAGAGTTTCAGCAATAATGTAAACATACAAAATGCAGAATTTGTAAATCTCCTGGTCATTTAGCTGTTGTATAGATGAACAAGATATATTTTAAAAATAACATTTTTTATTCTGTGAGTTTTAATGGTTGAACCATATCCAAAGATTTCTATTTGTTTCTAAAGAATGATGCTTGTGTTTAAAAAAAAAAAAATTGTTATTTCTAATGGATAATGCCCAAATTTTATGATGATTAATTTGCAGTTCTCAGGGAGGATAAGGAGGTTGTTAGTGTTTACCGAGTGCTTACGAGTGACCAAAGGACTGTTGTGGTACATACACGTTCACGTCTAGCCTTTCAGCCCCACACTGGTCAGGCTCATTTTATCATCACACTTCGGACAGTTTTAGGGTAAGCTTAAGAGGAAAGTGCTAAGTGTCTAGGTCTTCTTAAGTACAGATATGTTCAGGCAATTACTTCTAAGGACACTTTTATAAATATATCATGTGACAGTTTTATATTGGTTAACTTTAAAAAATCAAACTAAATTTAATCAGACCACAGGCTTCTTTCTGAAAAAGGATCGTGATCAGACTAATTTATTTTAAAACTATACCTTATTTAAAAAAAAAGAACCTCCTAGTGAAAAGCAAAGCTATATGGTAGTTTTTCCCAAACTTTCTTGGTTTATGGTGCCCTTAATTATTTCCACGGTGTCCAAAATCAGAAAACGCCTACTAGTTGCAAACATTTGGAATATCTTGCAGTGCATATGTTGGGAAACACTCCTGTACAGTTTAATGTAATGTCGTGTGTGTAAGATATATATCTACTGAAATTCGAAGAAACACAATGGAGCAACATTAAAAATATTGACATTATATTGATAAGTATTTGCTAGCTCCATGGCTTAAGTAATTTATTGTACTGCAGTTTAACAGATTTTTGAGAATATTTATAATATACTCTTTCTTACCTCATATGTTCTCAGTTTTTTAAATGTTGGTTTAGGGTGTCAATAAAACTATTTGAATCAACATTATTTTAAACATTTTTGTTGTTTGTTTCCTTTTGTATAAGCTAAAGAATGAAGTACAGTTGTGAACCTGAATTACATTTGGGAAACTTGAGTTCTTGGCTCTAGACTGAAGCCATATGTTGCAACATCATCCTGATTTTAGAATTACAGTTATTGCGGTCAATCTCTCGCTCAGCTTGTTCAATATTTGTAAAACATTCACAGTATGATACTAAACACTAATAAAATTCAACTTATTTAAAAATTGCTTTTGCTTCAGAGACAAAGATGGATGTCATGACCTGGCCCGCAGTCGACAAGAACTGGAAGCTGTGCAAGCTGATAGCAGTCAGTCATGGCTTTTGACAGATTTCCACAAAGTATTGAAGTGCTTGCCAAGTAGAGTGGATGATCCATTCATTCAGACACAAATTGATGATTCCCTCACATTAGCAAATACTTCTGAAGGGAATCTTTTATCTTTTCACTCCACCCAGCCAGTTAATTTGGCTCCTTATTCATCCATGGACAGCAAACCTATTTCCGACCTTAGTTCCATGCCACAGGACAGGAAGGTATCTTTGTCAGAACTTAACCTAATACCAGATGACAAGCCATCAATTTTAGAAATTGGTTTACCTCCACAAAGACAGCAGGCCGAGTTTACAGCAAATCATGGTCACATGCCATACATAAAATGTGAAACTCCGGATCATAATATGTGGAACAGGGTATCTAGTCCTATGGCTTCCACATTATCAAACAATTCTGTTCCTCAGGAGTTGGGACCAGTAAACACAGTGATATCTATGCCTATGGGCGTATCACGTGGACGTGGTCGAGGACGGGGTAGAGGTAGGGGACAGAGATTATCTGTGGACAGTGGAATTGAGCCAGTTAAAAGACCGAGGGGCCGGCCCAGAGGATCTCGTGGTCGAGCTGCCCTGACTAGGGCTGCATCTGTAGAGTGTGGGTGTGGCAGAGGGGGTGAAAGGAAGGTAGATTTGTCATCGCAACAGCTGAGCAATATGCTGTCAGATGATGGTGTCTGTGGCAGTCTTTCTGGGGCCAGTAACTTTCGTCACCTGGGTATAGGCTCTAGTGATGACCTTGGTGCAAATGCATCCAAGCAGTGCTCTGCAATAGGAACAAGCACAAGTGATGATTTGATCTTAGCAAACTTTTCCAAACGGTGTTCAACTGCAGGAACAAATGATAGTATTGCCTATACAGACTTTTCCAAACGTTCAACTGCAGGAACAAACGATAATATTGCCTATACAGATTTTTCTAAGAGGTGTTCCACTGCAGGAGCAAGTGATAATATGGTTTATTCAGATTTTTCTAAACAGTGTAGCACTGCAGGAACAAATGATAATTTGAGCTATACTGACTTTAGTTCTAAGCAGTGTTCCACAGCAAGAACAAATGATAATGTGACCTTTACAGACTTTTCAAAGCAGTGTTCCACAGTAGGAACAAGTGATGGTTCTTTATCAGCACAGAATGCATTTGAACAATTGATGGCAGGAAAACACGATCAGCACCAGTGGACAAGCTCAAATAGTTCAGCTGAGAGACATCCCTTACCTACAGAATCCAATGACCTGGAGCAATCCATCTTAAAAAACATCTTAAAAGGCAGAGTTGAATCCCCTTTCAACTTCACTGCACCTAGAAAAACTGAATCCCCACCCTGCACAAGCTCTGTCTCATCTCAGGACATACTACAGCAGGGTTTAGCTAATACTAGCTTGGCTCAATATGTTGCTGCACAATCTGGCCTACCAAACCATGGTGGGGACAATATGTGCTTGACGAATCAGGATGGATTAGACATTTTTGGTGAGTTATGTTTTTATTGATCAGTAAACATTTTGAATTATAAAATTAAAAGCAGACATTTTGGAAATTTTAAAAATATGCATTTTAATCAAGATAGTAAAAATATTTCTTTTATAATTCATTTATTTAATGGAGACTTGTGAAATTATAATGTTTTTATTCTTTGAGAATTGCATCATTTTAATGGAGATTTCTGTAAATGTAATTCCAATTAAGTTCTATGAGAGTAGTATTATTTATATGGAGGCTAGCATTTTCCTAGCTTTTTGTGCATTTCAATTAATAGTTATTGCCAGGGTGACTCTAGCATTAATTGATTAATAACAAACCACAAAACTATAACTATTGAAAGAGATAATCTATTTTAAATAATAAATAAAGGTTTGAAGCTCGAACAGCTATCATACTTAACATAGTTATATTTACTCTTTAAGCAATAAAGGATGTTTAATTCTAACAGGTGTTGTAGCTAATGTATTTAAATACTAAGTGATGTTTAATTCAGACTTGTGTTATAATTTAATTCAAATACGTTTTGTTATAATAGTCTATATAAATAAGAAAAGATTTTGTTATGGATAATCCATCTAAATAATAACTTAGACTCAACTTCATTCATTATAGATTTTTTTCTGCTTTGTAAATTAGACTTCAAAACTAGACTCAACTTCATTCATTACAGATTTTTTCTGCTTTGTAAATTAGACTTCAAAACTAGACTCTTCATTCATTATAGATTTTTTTCCGCTTTGTAAATTAGACTTCAGAACTAGATGCTCAAATGTAGTATATAATTTTTGAGAAGCTTAAACAAATTGTAAATGGTTAATATTAAGAATTTTAATTTTTTGAGGAGCTTAAAGTTAAACACATTATAAATGGTTAATATTAAGAATTTAATTTAATTTTACTTGCCAAGTCAGGATCATTCAAAATAATTTTTATTGATTTTTTTTTTTTGTTGATAGTCATGGGAACAGAGTAGAAGTAGAGATTTTGTTATTACTGTCAGAAATATATTATTTCTACCATTTAGTCAAAAAAATATTACTGGTAAATGGTAGAACTACAGTCAGTGAGACTAATTAGTCAAAAATGTAAATATTACTGGTAAATGGTAGAACTACAATCAGTGAGACTAATTAGTCAAAAATGTAAATATTACTGGTAAATGGTAGAACTACAATCAGTGAGACTAATTAGTCAAAAATGTAAATATTACTAGTAACACTACAAACAGTGGGACTAGTTAGTTAAAATCATTATTATTAGTAACACTACAAATACTGGGACTAGTTAGTTAAAATTCATTATTACTAGTAACACTACAAACAGTGGGGCTAGTTAGTTAAAATGCATTATTACTAGTAATACTACAAGCAGTGGTTTTATATTACAGTATATACATATAAACTAATAAAGGTATTCATAAAGAAATACAACTCAAGCATATTTATTAGTAAATTACAAAACTGTTAAATATGTTAGCCATTGTAATGTGCACATTAATCATTTTATCTACTACTGTTCTACTTGTATGAACACAGGTGCACACATTTATCACCATTTTAATACAACTATGGGGTATTCAAAAAGAAATTCAACCCATCTGAAATGTATGCACTTATTACTGAAATTATAATATTTATTATTATTCAAATACTACATGAAATGCTTAGAAACGTGTATGGATAAAATGATTCATTGAATACATTTAATAAATGCTCCTATAGTACAGAAGTATAATGGTGGTAGATATGTGCTCCTGTAGCCATAGAAGTAGAACAGTGGTAGATAATGGATGGTGCTAAACGTTGCGATGGTAACTATATATAAAAGTAGATATAATGGGTGGTGCTAAACTTTGCGATGGTAACTATATATAAAAGTAGATAATGGGTGGTGCTAAACTTTGCGATGGTAACTATATATACATATAAAAGTTGATAATGGGTGGTGCTAAACTTTGAGATGGTAACTATATATATATATATATATATATATATATAAAAGTTGATAATGGGTAATGCTAAACGTTGAGGTGGTACTAAATGTTGCGATGTTTTGTTACAAAGTATAGCTAGTATTCTGCATTTTACTAATGTTGTAAATAAGTCTATGCAGTTAAAAGCATATTAATGATCTTATTCAGCCATGTTAACTTTCATTCTTCTATTTTTACCAGACAATGATGTACCAGCCAAAAAGACAGCATTTCAGGTAATGAATGAGACTTGTATTTGAAATGTATCATATAATTCCTCATTTCCACAAGGTTTTGTCTGCCGTCTTGAAAAATTGTTAGTGTTTTTATTTACACCTTTCTGTCTTGACTATCTACCAATTATCTTTTCATAGTTCAGTGGGACTTTGTTGTACACATTTGTCGGTATATACATAGTGTTTTTATTTACCCTTTTCTATCTACTAATTATCTTTCTATTTAACAATCTTCTGGATCTAAAAGTAATGTTTCTTCAAAGAAAATTGGTAAAACTAAATAGTCTTTTTAATTACAATGAAACTAGTACCATGTAGAACAAACCCAAGTGTAAACGGAAAAATGCTAATTATTACACTTACGTAATTAATTTAATTAATCTTTAATTAATTTCGTTATTTCTCCAAATTTTAATTTAAATTTGATTTGAAGTTCACAATTCAAGGTTGAGTAGAATTTGTTTGGCATAAACAACGCTGACCCACAACCGTAGTTGAAAGGAGTTAGAGTCAGAGGCCATTAATTCTTACATAACATGGACCTATTTAAATATTCTTTGTGGTAGATGTCCTTGCCCTCCCAACATACTACTCTGTCGGTTGTTGTAACGTCCTGTCTACTCTGAGTAGTTTTTGATAGACTCTGTTCAGATGTAAACTCATAGTGTTGTGGCGGTTGGTTGGCGTCAATGCTTATTTCACTCTCTTTTCCCGTCAGTCTGTCATCTGTCCCAAGTAACCTAAAGACCCCATTTAAATATTCTTTGTGGTAGATGTCAAATACTTGTTTGTGGTTTGGATTGAAACAATCATAAAGTGTTTGGTGTCAAATAAACTTTGTATTTGGTAAAAATCAAACACTCATTGTTTGGTGTCATGTTGTAAATAATTGTACTATAAATCTAGGGCTTTATGCCATTACTGTATTGAAAATTATAGCAATAACACCACTGACAATGAAACACCTTCCATAAGCCTGAACACACTGTATGAACTGTTTCAGGACCAAAGGATGGCTGGTGAAGGGCTTGGTGGACGGTCACTGCGTGAGCTAGAAGAACTGTGGATGTTTTCGGCCCAACTCTGCAGCAAGCACACCCACATGGAGAAAAGCCTTGCAGCTCAGGACCAAGTCTTGCAGTTGTTGGAAACTGGCTTGCAGTCACAGGCACAAACCCAAACTCCTGTCCCACATTATCCAAATCTGCACCATCGTTTGCAGAATATGAAGGTTGGGGTTCTTTACACAGGCTCATTATTTGGTCATATTTATTTCCACAAATGTTTTTAGGTTGTTTTTCTTAAGGTTAATTGAAATTTCACACAAATAAATATTAACACATTCGGATATGGTCATTAATAATGTAATAATTTGCTGTTTCACCAGCAAATAGTTTTTAAAATTTCAGTTTTTTCATGAGGATTTTAGACTCTGTAATGCCCAGAGCTGTACTGAAATGTATTGTTAAAAAATCGAGACTTGTCACTAATTGATACATTGACCTCATTGCTGTTTCAACAGCATAAAAAATAATTTTCACATGTTAAATGCAATTTATCAGACAAAGCAGCATTGGATCTAAGTTCTCAGAAGCAGTTTCTCACATGCTTGATTATCCTGCTTTTGAAAAAGGATTATAGTGATAAACAAAACTTATATAATAGATTACACTATTTAATAGTCAAAAACATTTTTCATATCAGATATTTGACAGTATATCACTATTTATAGATGATATAAATAATTAGCTGAGCAGTCAATGTGATTGGCTGTATATTTTACAGACACGGTTTATGATTAGTTGTGCATTTTACAGACAAGATATTTGATTAGGTATGTGGTTAACAGACAAGATATTTGATTGGTTGTATCTATTTCACAGGCTAGGAGAACACAGCAACAGGAAGAGCTGCATGTCCTGAAGGCCCGCCTTCAGCACCAGATGCATACAGCTCCAATGCGGCGCTTGGCAATTGTTCCACCCCTGCCTCGCACTGCTACCACCCAGCTCCCCAACTCACCACTCAGCCCTGCACACCTTCCTACTGCTGGTAATGCAGATTGCCAAGGCAACACTCTGCAGAACACTGAGCAGAGGCAGCGATTAAACCAGAAGAACTGCTTTGGCTCTGGCAAGACAGATCATTCATCAATCTTTGATGAAATGGAAAAAGAAGAGGCCTATTAATGTCCTGTTTTGACATGTTTGAATGAGAATATATATGTAGGAAGCAAAGGCAGACATTTTCTTATGGATTGTTGAACCTCTTCCAGACTTGTAAATAGTAAAGACTAAAAGTCTTTGAATTAAAAGAAATCATTTTGTTGCCAACAAGTTTATATCCAGGTTTGTAGACCAAAAGAAAAATGAATTGAAGAAATAGCTGAATGAATGATTTCACTGAGATTTGTGCCAAAAGAAAAATGTATGATTCTTTGTAGGATCTGACTCAAAGGATCATGGGATTGTTTCAAGTTCTAGGTTTTATTAAGTTTATTAGATCTGAGAGAAGCTGTAAATTTTGCAGTTCAACAGTTTGGTCTACAGTGTGCTTTATTTAATCTATCATGAATAATGAGGACCCAAAGTTTAACATCTATCTATCTATCTATCATGAATAATGAGGACCCAAAGTTTAACATCTAATACAAAACCCCAAATATTTCACGAATGAAGACTTTGAGAAAGTCCGAAGAATTTGAAACCCCCAAAAACATTTACAAAGATTTGGGACATTTCATGAATAAACAGAGATTTATTTATGAAGTGCTTGTGGGTATGGATGGTGGATATATTTCATGAAAGAAGATTTTCAGACAATTTGAAGATGTGAAGTGTTAGAAATGATCTTGTGGGAATATGGTAGAGATGAATGTTTGGACTGACTTAATGTCTGGATCGCATTTGGGTAGACTAAGCATAGGGAAGGCATAGTAAGATTTATGAGAGGATGATTTGGTAATTATATGAATAAATGCCTATGACCTGAATTGGGACAGTGCATCGGATTAATTGGTTTCAGAGAGTTGATCTCTAATTTACCCAGTCAGTTCTTGAAGTATTCAATTTCTCCCAGCAGAAACTGGCATTTACTGCTGTTTTCCTATAGTAGATGAAATACATCATCTCAGTTTTTGAGTGGCTACTTTGGCTTGCCGGTGTTGAAAGTTACGTCATATATTGTTACCTGCCCTTGTTCTTGGTCACAGCTTCCTATTGTGTGACTGTATTATGTGGAATTTTATCTGTCAGCTCTTTTATTAATGCTAATGTAAGTAACAATTCTAAAAGCATAATTTGCTGAAGCATTGTATATTTGGTTGGCTACATGTCAATTACAGAACTGCTCAGTGTTCGAAACCGTTTCTTTCTATCACCATTTGAGGGGGGGGGGGGAATCTATTTTGATTGTAGGCACCTTTGTGACTGCAGTAAAGAGCAGTTACTAATTTCTTGTAAACAAATTATTACTAACAATCATTTCTATTCTTACCCTCTTAAAAGTTTCCAAATAATTTTTATTTTACATTTCTTTTGTATGATATGATAGTTTTGAAATTTCTATATTCTGTCTCTTACATTGATAGTCCAGTAATATTTAATTTGTCATTTTGGTATTTAAATGCAGTAGTCATTAAGTCTATTTAGAATGGTCTGTCAGTTTTTTTAAAAACAAGAAAAACGTTAGTAGAATGATATTTCTAAGAAAAAGTAGATACAAGTATAATATTTTTTTTAAAAAGAAATATTCATTATTAGTACTCTTAAAGTAAGTTTGGCATATGTAATGGTACATTCAGCTGGAATTTCTTTATTTAGGATTTTACCCTAATATGTTACTCTGTCAATTCCAGTATTTAGTTTGGCACTCCTGTATAAGATGTACTTTTTAAACATTTGAAGTGTGATGATATTCATTCACTTTAGTTTACATTTCTTTGCATTCATGAAAATTGAATTCTTATTCTTTAAGATTATTGGAGCAAGTTGAAAACTATTTACAAAAGCCTCAGACTTAACAGTTTTCTTAGAAATTTGTTTTTACAATTATTAATATAAGATTTACATTTTTTGTATATTTATATATATGTTGTTGTTTTAAGTGGCCAATTTATGAATAGGTAAATTTATCTCAAACTTGAAATGTTTATTGTGACAATTTATGAAAAGGTAAACGTGCTTAATATGATTTAATGTCAGTTTATGGAAATGGATAGTTCACTGAAGACCATTTTAATGTGCCAATTTACGAATGGATTTGTTGGCTTAAGGTGTTTTCTGTATACTTTCTCCAAGATACATTACTGTGGAGTCTGATTTTTTTTAGGGTGGAAATATGTATGTATGTATGTGATTCATGTATGTGCATGCAGATGAGAAAGAGAGTGTGTGTGTGTGTTCTTTGGTTCATTATGACAAAAAGAGCTGCAGCAAATGGTATCTAGTAAGAACTAACTTGAACACTAATTAAGTAGACTGTTCTAGAAACAATGTAGCCAGCAAGTGGTTTCTAGTGCGAGCTAACTTAAAAGCACTATGAACTATTGACAGCTCTACCCTAAGTAAAAGTTCTTTGTATTGACCTACAGTGAAATCAGGAAATTGGAATTGGATGTTAAGAAGAAACATTTAAATCAAGCAGTTATTTAGATTAGCATTTTGTGGCAGCTGTTTATATATGAACTTCTTGCAATCATTTTAATCCTTTTGTATAATAATGTATTTAAAGGACATGGTTCCATACTTGTATTTTACTGAGCTTGACCTAAAAATTTTGTTTAATTTTTTCCCATCTAGTGGAGTAGGGAACACAGCACAGCTTTCAGTTCCACATCAGTCCTAGCAATGCTTTTTATAGCACAGCCAATGTTGCTGTGTGCATAATGAACGCATAATTTATCACTCATATCAATTCAAAAATTATTTCTATAGATTATAAATAATACTTTACTAAGAAAAGACTATTTTTAAAAATCAGATTACCTTATACAGTTATATTAGTCTTAATTTTAAGTAGTTTTATCTTGTATTTACTTAAATGTGAATTAGATCGCAGAGCCCTAAGAACAGGAATGCTCATGATTTCAAAGGGAAGGAAGCCTGGAGTCAGTTTACTCTGGGTGTAATTAATTCCTTTTGCTGATGAAATCACATACTTTAGATAGCTTTCAATAGTGTATTTTCTTTACCAATGTGAGTGCTGATTGTCTTACAACAGAGCAGGAATAAATTTCACAATGCCAACCTTCATTGTGGCTCTAGATTGTGATATATGCTAAAATATTACATTTCACTTAGCCTAAGCATGAATTTAACAAAGATCTAAGCCAGTTTATTTCGCAATGATGTAAGTCACTGTTTGTCAGTGTTTTACATAGCTATAAATAGTATATCATGATATGGCAACAGATTTCATGTAATTTCAAGGCACAGCAGTAAATTTCATGTACTTTTAATGCTAGACAGATTTCATAGCTTTGATCGTGTTTGTCACAATCATTAATCTAGTCGCCCCATGTGTAGAAAACATTGGAAAGATAAAGAGAACATGTTTAACAATGAAGAAAATACACTGTCGTCTGGATCCTGGTTTGGGGTGTGGTGCATGTAGGAACAGTAATACCCATTATTGGAACATGGTGATCTCACAAGTAAAGTGACCTCCCTAAATTCATAGTTCTCACAAGACAATGTAGAGAACATATCTTGCATAGTTGCATGAAACGTGTCTTCAAGTTGTCCTTGTATTGTCTTCACTTGTTTACATAGTATGGATGACTAATGTTTTCAATTGTTTACATAGTATAGTTGACTAATGTCTTCAAATTGTTCTTGTATTGTCTTCATTTTTTTTACATTGTATAGATGACTAATGTCTTTAAATTGTTCTTGTATTGTCTTCAATTTTTTTACATTGTATAGATGACTAATGTCTTCATATTGTTCTTGAATCATTGGCTGAATGTGAAGTTGTCCTTATATTGCTGGCAGGTGTCTTCAGGCTGTGTATAGAGATGACTAATGTCTTCATTGTCTTTGTATTGCAGGCAGATGTCTTGTAACGATGGCTAAAGTTTTCAAGTTGTCCTAGTATTGCTGGCTAATTTCTTTAAGCTGTTCATTCAATTACTGGCTAAATGTATATGGATCACTGGCAATTCTGCTTTATTCATATTAAAACTGTTAGATGTTGCATTCAAATTTCTTTTATACAGCAATTTTAAAGTGTTAAGAAGTATGTAGATTTAATGGGAGATAATTTATGTCAAGATTCATGAATTCATACAGACAAAAATCACTCCTGAAATGTAATACATTCAAAAAGAGCAAATTGCTTTATTTGAACCAAGCACTGAGATCATATTGGAAAAACCATTAAAACATTGAAAATTCAACTCAACTACAAACCAACTGCTAACACTGTATGCAAATTGCCTTCATAAAGACAACATAACTTAGACACATTAATTATATGCAATAAAATATCATTTACATTTTTGTAAAATAGGCAAAAATGTCATTTAAGTGGTAAACAAATTTGATACAATTTTACATTTTGTTATTTAAATGATTTTGCTGAATAATTAGAGTGTAATTAGATTTTATACATTTTTTTTTTTAATTTTTGGGCGAGGAGGCTGCAATCCACTGTTTCATTTTGTGCAGTTGAAGTATCATATTTTGTACAAATCTTAAAGCAGTTAAAGCTACTTTAAAAAAAAAAAATTCTTGTTCAAGAGAATGATTTTTTACTCAATGATTGGTTCTACAATGAAACTTGTAGAAATTTTATGAACACATCAGTATTTGTATAATTCTACTTTCCTTTTCTGCTGCAAATATGCAATATCACCAGTATTACACAATCACCACCATTGACAGGTATTCAACACATACATTCTACTCAGGTCTATGAACATCTTGTTCTTCACTTACTCACTTCACTTACAGAATGACTGTAGTGGTTGTCACCCATCACCCATGTTTCACACTAAAAACATTTGTCAGGATTCAACATCAAAACATAAGAAATGAGTGTGATTTACTTTTCGGGTTTTTTTTTTTTTTTTTTTGGGGGGGTATGAACATGTGTGCACAGATACACACAGTGCCTTGACATTGAATCATTTTAGTTCTCCTTCAGAACACTTGACACCGGTGAACTAAACATTTAATCGAATTAGTACTGTCTTCCCAAACCCACGTTGAAATATACACCCAAATGGTGTACAAGTATTTATTATCATGTAATTACCACTGTATCACTTCAACATCAAAGCAGTCAAATATCTACACATCACGTTATAAGTGTACAAAGATTTGGTCATCCTGTGACTCCTTCACTAATTTACTACATGTACAAATATGTTGTTCTTGTACATATATGAGGAATGGCAATCTCTCTTAGCTAGTTCAAGGTGTAAAAATCTCTCCACACATGAAACACGTTAGAAAGTAGAACTGTTGTATATATAAATACATTTTTCAGTGTATATACAATTTTAGATAACTTTTAAATTTAAAACTTTTAGAAAATGTTCACAGTTGAGTTTCAAAACTTTTGAGATCTGAATTCATTTTATTGTTTTGGCGGTGTTTTACAAACTTGATTCCATTTGTGCTGCAAATATTTATGAGTAATTGCCATAGTATGGGCAGGTTATTACTAATATTACATAGAGCAACATGTTGCTGGATATTCTAATAAACTACACAATTCAGGATAATTTAGAGGTTGCTGATACAGGAACAGGTTACTCATTTGTAAATCTTGATCTTATTCCATTGTTATCTGTATTAAACTGTTTTGATTTATTATTTTGGGTGGATGGATGATCAGTATTAAGCTGAAATATTTGTGAGTGTAGTTTTTAACAGACACTATGTTGTCCAATGATTATACCATTTGCTTGACTCTGCTTCATTGTTTCAGCACAAAACATTCATTCTAGAATGCATATTCATGTTGGCAAGTACTGTATTTGTCAGAAAAATCTTTTATTCTTTATTTTTTTCCAAATTTTAGTAACTGTAATTTGGCATGCTTTTATTTTTATTACCATGGTGACAATTGTTTGTTGAATAAAGCTGGAATTTAGTTGTTGAAAAGCTCTGTTTATGGTTTGAATGAAACAGTTTGGTATGTATTTTTTCCTAATTTACAAACAAGAAATATTAACATACCTAATAAGCACACCTAATTAAGTTATTGTTTTTAATTCGCAGGTATTAATGATGTAATAATTTTATATTAGATTATGTGATTTCATTGAAATCAACTGTCATCCTTTTGCATTATTCCTGCTTATGTGAAATCATATTAATTAAATAGTATTGTACTGTGCTGACATCCTAAATCATATTAATTAAATAGTATTATAATGTGCGGACATCTTAAATCATATTAATTAAATAGTATTGTACTGTGCTGGCATCATAAATATGTAGAGTAATGCAAGGAAAACGTGCACAGACTTAAAGATGTTTCAAATGTTATTTCTGCTTGGAATTGGATGAAGCAGTCTTTATGATCATGAAATAGTTCATAGATTACAGGTAGACACCACAATATTGATAATCACAAGGGGACTGGTACAAGTTTTAATAGTACAATAACTCATAGTCATGCATAATATTAATAATAATAGTTTTAATAGTATAATAACTCATAATATTAACACTAATAGTTTTAATAGTGCAATAACTCATTATATTAATAATAATAGTTTTAATACTCGATGCTTGTAAAAAATACTTCTATGACATTTTTTGTTTAATCTTCAGACCATTTCGGAATGTTTACTGAGTACGTTATCCCCTCCTGTCACATTCTTTTTCATTATGGACTAGATGAGGTCAGAGTATAAATTCCGCCATCAAATTTTAGGGCTGGGATAGTGATATAAAAAAACAACTAATTTATCACGAGTTCCGAATGCAAAGGACAAGTCGGACAACTCCGGAGCATCGCATAACTTGGAACATTATGTTACATGATTTCCCCTTGCACCTCCATCAGTCAATCAACTCTTTTCCACACATAGCGACAAACTAATTATATATTTTCATATAATAAGCAATTTAGAATGGTCTTTTTCTCGATGGAAATCGTCTGTACGTCTCTAGGTTAAATACAGAGAATAAATATAATTTGTCACTGAAGTGGCGGAGTAAAGCCAGGCGATCTAAGTCAATACTTGATCGAACTTCGGCACCGAATAACACAGCGGATATTTGGCTGGCGGCAAGAATGCAAATGTTGCGGATAAAAAAATAAATAATGATGATAATAAAACAAGTATGGCTTAATGTTTGAAAGAGTGCCAAGTCTCTTAATCAGTTATTAAATGCTCACAGATGTTCTCACATGCACACTCTGCATACTAATTCACAACATTTAAATGGAGACTGGGATTTTATTGCTCTGTGTGATTTTTAATGAGCGTATACAAACAGATCCAAGAACACACCCAAGAAAATAGCAACAGACCCAAAGACGTAAGAACAGACCCAAGAAGTAAGAAAACACTCAAGAAAATAGCATCGGACCCAAAGAAGTAGCAACAGACTCAAGGAAATAACAATAGACCCAAAGAAGAACATCAGACCCAGGTAACAACATACTCAGGACGCAGGAACACGCATGAAGAGATCCAAGAAGTAACAACATACCTAAACAAAATAGCAATAGACCCAAGGAAGTAGCAACAGACCCAAGGAAATAGCAACGGACCCAAGGAAGAACAACAGACCCAAGGAAGTAGCAACGGACCCAAGGAAGAACAACAGACCCAAGGAAATAGCAACGGACCCAAGGAAGAACAACAGACCCAAGGAAGTAGCAACGGACCCAAGGAAATAGCAACGGACCCAAGGAAGAACAACAGACCCAAGGAAATAGCAACGGACCCAAGGAAGAACAACAGACCCAAGGAAATAGCAACGGACCCAAGGAAGAACAACAGACCCAAAACGTATCCGCCTACACCAAACACGTTGCTGACATTGGATCTTCTGGGTTTTGGAGTTGAGGTTGAACATTTTTCGCACACTGAATGAGGTACTTTCTTGAAAAAAAATATTATCAATGTCAGAGCCAACTGCCAACATATCTGTACTTTATTTAAACATCAGAAAGAGTAGGTCACTGGCTGCTGAATGGGCAAAATAGCACCCAGAAAATCCACTCAACACTGAGTCACACTGTGTAAAATTCACGGCAATATGTTTGTGCAGGTGTGTCCCTTCCAGAATGTAAATCTGTTCCTATATATTTGCCTCCATCTGTGAAAGTTGGACGCGGATGTTGAACCGTGTCTTACAACCAACAACCTGGTTATGTTTTTAACTGGTGCACAAAAGGTACATTTAAGGCATGTTCAGACATATTGGTATTGGAAACTTCGATGGGATCAAAACTGTTACTGTTATGCACACGTTTGTTCCGGCAATTAATAATTAATGTGTTGGTGTGTGTGTTTGTATGTGTGTGTGCTTGTACAGTCTGATGTTTTATATATAGTCGCTGTGATCATTTTGTTCAAAGTAAGTTCTGCAACTTGTTAATATTTGTCAGATGTTAGTTTTTGTATTTTTAATTTCCGTATGTTCAAACTGATTTCTATTTTAGTTTACTCCCGCAAAAGACAATGTTGTGCACGTTGTTTGGAGTTTGTTCCTAGGAGTAGAAGGAAGGATATGTTCTACAGACTGTCACGATTGCGTGTTAACGTTTTTGTACACGTTTGTAAACGAATGGTTCCCTAAAATGGTTTGGTTCAATCCATAAACTAACAGTTTCTAACAGTTTTATGTCTAGCAGATACATCATATTTATCAAAGAAAGTGAAAACACTAACAGTTACTTCATACTTAGAAGAGTAGTGATAACACTAACAGTTACTTCTTACTTAGCAGAATAGTGATAACACTAACAGTTACTTAGCAGAGTAGTGATATAACAGTTACTTCTTACTTAGCAGAGTAGTGGTAACACTAACAGTTACTTCTTACTTAGCAGAGTAGTGATAACACTAACAGTTATTTCTTACTTAGCAGAATAGTGATAACACTAACAATTACTTAGCATAGTAGTGATAACACTAACAGTTACGTCATACTTAGCAGAGTAGTGATAACACTAACAGTTACTTCATACTTAGCAGAGTAGTGATAACACTAACAGTTACTTAGCAGAATAAGTGATAACCGTTTTTCCACATCTCTAGACGTACGTATGTTCTAGTAGTCGATAAAAAATTTATGAAAAACGTTCACTTCCATGGAGTAGAAGAAACATGAATGAACAGGTCAATCAAAATTCAGAAGGCTTGCAGTGGGTTATTTCGTTTACATGTGCTAATTTATTATGAACTGAGATTTTTTATGATATCATTTTATTATCACCACAGTTTATTTTAATTAATAAAAGAGATTATTTCATTTATAAATCCAGTTTTTCTTTTTGCATTATCGATCCAGTTTATTTTACCACGAAGTCAGTTTATGAAGGAACTTTATTTCTTTCACATCATAGAGCACAATGAAACTTACACGTGAAACACATGTATACCTATCAATACATTATTTCAACCACTGGACCACGCACACACATACACACACGCACGCACACACACACACACACACACACACACACACACACACACACACACACACACACACACTGAAATTAGTAGATGAAACCCGTGCTACTGAGTTGCAATAGAATTGTAGCTTGGCAATATCCCATCGTTTCCCCCAAATGTAAATTTATACTTTTAGACCATCAACCCTGCACACTTACACCTGCCGAAACAAAAATAATTCTTGTAGCCCGTACCTATCCTCATTTCTCACGAGTCAGTTATAAGCAAACACAATTATTTGAAGTGTTTGCGGCGGAAAGGCGATTCTCCGAAGGGAAGTAATCTACGATATGTTACAATGCACAGTCCAATTGTGAATAGAATTACGCCGCATGATGTGACGAAGGCAATTCGCGGTCCCCATGCATCATATACCTGCGACACAAAGATGGGCCCCAGGGTGCGCGCCAAGCTTCCAGTGGCGGTGAGGTACCCCATCCAGAGACCCTGCAACAAGTACACGATGCCGATAAAGTCACATGAATTGAGGTAACTCATCCACAGATACAACACAGTACACAATACCGGTAAAGTCACATGAATTGAGGTAACTCATCCACAGATACAACACAGTACACAATGCCGATAAAGTCACATGAATTGAGGTAACTCATCCACAGATACGACACAGTACACAATGCCGATAAAGTCACATGAATTGAGGTAACTCATCCATACAACACAGTACACAATGCCGATAAAGTCACATGAATTGAGGTAACTCATCCACAGATCACACAACACAACACAATACACGATACAGATAAAGTGACACAAAGAGATATTCCTAACTTTCCTTAGTAAACACGACATAGTTGCCTTTATATGAAGTTTCGACACAAAATATTGCTCTTATGAAGCTACTCTCTTCATGCAAAAATCCCGTTCTAATGAAGGTTCTAATTTTCTTCCTGCCTCTTCTGACTTTAACTATGGACAAAGTCTGATGTTTCAAAGTCTGATTTTTCATGGAGAGAGGTTTTCTTTGTCATCGATGTTGAATGCCACAGTGCACGACCTTTGCCATGCAGCAGGTACGAATCTAAAAAGTCTTTCTGTAGTTTGCTCTGTCTGATGTTTTTTGACTCTATCTCTCT
Source organism: Sinotaia quadrata (assembly GCA_028829895.1). Classification (NCBI taxonomy): domain Eukaryota; kingdom Metazoa; phylum Mollusca; class Gastropoda; order Architaenioglossa; family Viviparidae; genus Sinotaia; species Sinotaia quadrata. The sequence continues at coordinate 29,827,719 of CM054183.1, read as the reverse complement.
TTCTAACCCTTTGGTTCTCAAAGTCACAAGATGCGAACCTGCTAGAACTCTCAGAAGAAAGTATAAATTTTGCTGTGCACGTGATGTATGTGCACGTGATGTATGTGTACGTGATGTATGTGCACGTGATGTATGTGCACGTATTTCACTACTCAGGGAACTTCTATTGCGCAATGGCTAACTTTCTTAGTTTTTGCTCGTCAACAAGAATACATACATGCACACGCATTTGTGAATATAACTGCATTCACTCAATATAAAAAATCCTCCTTAAATGTATATATATATTTATGCAGAACATGATACACATATACATACGTCTGTCTTAAACTAAATGAAATTTGGTGAACAAAATAAACGTTTATATATATATATATATATGTTAGCGCATCTGTGCGCTATTACAATTGCGTTTTTCGACAGTGGTTATTCCCCTTAGTCCACACTTGGCTTGCACGATCCATGAAATAAAAAAATTAAAAAATTGGCTTTTTCGTGACGTCCCTTTAGAAGAAGCTTTTTCGTGACGTCCCTTTAGAAGAAGCATTTTCGTGACGTCCCTTTAGAAGAAGCTTTTTCGTGACGTCCCTTTAGAAGAAGCATTTTCGTGACGTCCCTTTAGAAGAAGCTTTTTCGTGACGTCCCTTTAGAAGAAGCTTTTTCGTGACGTCCCTTTAGAAGAAGCATTTTCGTGACGTCCCTTTAGAAGAAGCATTTTCGTGACGTCCCTTTAGAAGAAGCATTTTCGTGACGTCCCTTTAGAAGAAGCTTTTTCGTGACGTCCCTTTAGAAGAAGCATTTTCGTGACGTCCCTTTAGAAGAAGCTTTTTCGTGACGTCCCTTTAGAAGAAGCTTTTTCGTGACGTCCCTTTAGAAGAAGCATTTTTGTGAGTGTATCGATTTCTGCGGGTCAACGTTTTTAGTCTATGCTTATCCTATTCCCCTAACGTGACCCTGGTAATAGATCCTAACCTTGCTGCTTGCCTGCAACCCGGACAGTGTGACTACAGCTGATATCGACTTAGCATCTATCAGAAAGACTACAACAAAAGCGCCAATCTACAGCTGATATCGACTTAGCATCTATCAGAAAGACGACAACAAAAGCGCCAATCTACAGCTGATATCGACTTAGCATCTATCAGAAAGACGACAACAAATGCGCCAATCGAGTTTCCCCGTTTTCAAAAGGCCTTGAACTGGATTAAAGACGCAACGCCGTCACGTCCACAAACAGGTCGGTCACAGACTGTCATCCATGGATATATAACTCTGCAGATCTTCTATATACAGTGAGCGCTCTTTACGGAGTTCACGGCCAGTACAGTGCTCTTGTATACAGTGAGCGCTTTGTAAATAGCTTTCGGCCTTTACATAACTCTTGTATGCAGTGAGCGTTCTATACGGAGCTTACGGCCTTTACAGTGCTCTTGTATACAGTGAAAGCTCTACACATAGCACACGTCTTTTACATAGCTCTTGTATGTAGTGAGCGTTCTATAATGTAACATAACTCGTGGTCATTACAGATCTCTTGTATGCAGTGAGCGTTCTATACTGTAACATAACTCGTGGTCATTACAGATCTCTTGTAATTTATAAGTAGTTTGAGGTATAATAATTTTGATCTTATAAAATTAATACGCTAACTGTTTATCAGACTATATATAGTTTTATTGACTTTCTGAAAGGGCAAAAAGAAATATATTTATTAAAACTGGTCTCAAATATATATATTTTGTGTGTGTGTGTGTGTGTGTGTGTGTTGCTACTCCTTGATATTATCTGATCATATATACAGACATGTTGCGAGAGAGAAAGACAGGCCTGTTACGAGGAACAGACACCTTTTGCGAGAAAGTATGCTAGAGAGAGAGAGAGAGAGAGAGAGAGAGAGAGAGAGTAGAAACGGATACATTTTCTGAGAAAGAATGACAGAGATAAAGTCACAGAGGCATGCACGTAAAGAGAAAGAATGACAGTCAGACAGAAACATAAACACATGCTACGAAATGAAGAACGGCCAGCCAGAGTAACCGAGAAGGGATGATAAAAAGAAACAGAGACATAGACATACAAAGAGGGAGAATGACAGAGTGAAATACATAATGGGTAAGAGAAATAAAAGAAACAAACAAGCGAAGAAAAAGCAAAAATGTGGATATATGGAGAGAGGGAGAGAGAGAGAGAGAGGGAGAGAGAGAGAGAGAGAGAGAGAGAGAGAGAGAGAGAGAGAGAGAGCGAGAGAGAGAGAGAGAGAGAGAAATAAAATTCTTGTAAGAAAAACTGAAATTGAGAAAATGGCGGAGAATACTTAAAATAAGTTATAAACAAGAAACAGACATAGAATAGATTCACAAATAGAGAGATGAAAGAAAGACAGACATAAAATATATTCACAAGTAGACAAATGAAAGAAAGACAGACATAAAATAGATTCACGAGTAGAGAAATGAAAGACAATCAGACAAATAGCCAGAAAGGAACAGAAACATGGAGAAGCAGACAAAAAGATAGAACGACTCGGAAAAACATCGCAAGGAACAAAAATAAAAGATCACAAACACTAGAAGAAAGCTGCAGTTCCGTATGAGTACTATTACTGACCTGGGGCTGCGGGCCGAGTACTTTGGAAAACAGCGTGTAAGTCATCACGTTGCAGATCGGGTAGCCAATGGAAATGGCCACGCTACCACCGATGTACTGCCCCAGGAGTACTCTGGGTACGTTCCCGCACCACCCAAAACTCCACGGACACCCCTCAGGGGCTACAGTGGAGTTAGTCGCGTTACTCCCGGAGGCTGTAGAACTTTCTGTCACGTGATTGATGTCCATCACACTGTCCTGGAAATATTCTTGCTCCTTGTGTTCTGTCCAACCGGAAATGTGACCGACTGGTAAGGCTAGGTCAGACACGTTTACCCAGCGGACAGGACTTCCGGAGTGTGGGGAAGTGTTGCTAATCATTATCGGGGTCGCTGGTTTGTGAGTGACTGGGGTGTTGAAAGCTGCAGAGAAAGTGACACAGAGTGACGTAAAGATGACGTAGACAGTTACATGGAGTGGAAATGTAGGACATTCTTTATAGTCATATAGATGTGAAGTGCAGAGCCACAGAAATACAGAATGCATCACCACATTTTGTCTAGAACAAATTCATGAATATAGAATACATGATATAAAAGAGAGAGAGAGATATGATCCCTCACGTGTGTACACGTGCACCGCGAATAATTTTTCTTAGGTAATTTTATTTTGGATGCCAAAGTATGTCATACGTTCAGCGTTCACTTGCTGTCAGTCTACTTGTAAGTTACCTGTCGAGGTAAGAGACCACGAAGCCACAGTGTGACACCTCTGGGCACCCTTCACTCGTTACGATTATTATTTATTAATTAACAACACATTACTAATTACGAGTGATCGAGAATCTTAATTAATAGTTATTAATATTTCTCCCATAAGACTAACATGTCTCTCACTTGGCGGATTATGAGGGTATCGTAAAACTCAACTCTTTACACAATAATAAGGTATGTCTTTTATTAATATTTAACGAGCCCCAATCCACCCACTATTACTCCCAAATACGGTTTTAATATATGTGTAAGAAGGTTAATAAATTTAACAATAAATTTATTAAATTTGTGGTGGAAGAAATTTGCTTATCCCTATTTCTAGATATAATTGTTAAATTGTCGAAGTTACTCCTTATGATGGTATTTTTGTAATGTCAGAGTTGGAGTAAACAACTCAAGGTGAAAATATGGTAGTAATTGATGATTCAATTCAAACCAGTTCCAACTTAATGAGTAGTTTTTATTATTATTTATTTTATTATCCAATGGTTAAGATCTTAAATCGAGCATAGACATAACGGCCGTATTACCATGGAGTGCGGCCATGTAAGTCACGGTGTACAAGTTAGTGCGAGCAATGCATGAATACCGGCCACGTTTAAACTATAAATTTTACGTAAGTGTACATTTTACGTAAGTGCTGTCTTAGTAATCGGAACAACTTACGAGCATATCCCATAACCGGAAGTTCGTGGCCCCAGGGCAAGAAAATGAAGAATCCAATGAAACAGAAAATGTAGCCAGCGATCAGAAAGATTCGGGCATCAAACCTGTTTTACATCAAAGACTGTAGTATTAGTTATGAAACACCTGAATCAACATAATTCGTGAAACGAAGACACACACACGCGCGCACGCTCACACACACAGATAAAAGGAAACGTAAAGGAAACAAATCTAAAGAAAAACAACATGGTTTGATGAAGCAAGACAAAACATGAGGTGTGAGTAAGAGATTAAATAATACAGCTCACACTGTTACCTTAAACTTGATTTTATATTTTATATTACTCCAACAATAGCACACCTTGAGCCCAAATCATTTTAGTTTTACATAGCACGCCTATTACGTTGGTCGAACAATAGCACACCTTGAGCTCAAGCATTTCAAAGTTTTATGGTGGTCAAACAAACAGTTCTACCTTGGTTAAATAATTACCAAGGCTATAATATCTGTGCAATTCTACCTTGGTCAAATAATTACCAAGGCAAAAATCTCTGTGCAATTCTATCTTGGTCAAATAATTACCAAGGCAAAAATCTCTGTGCAATTCTAATTCGATCAAATAATTTTACTGATCAAGGCTGCAGTAATGCAGCAGTTCGAAGCTGATACAAACGTTTTGACAGAATTTAACGTTTATAAACAACAGAACACTCCCAAAGATTTACAGGAAATGATTTGCTCACTAGAAACAACGCTCATACAAATACCAATATATATATTAACGTTTTTCAACACACAAACAATCTCGAGACACATATTCAAAAACGTGTGCATAATATGTTCACCAACACTTAATAATCTGGAGACACGTTTTAAAAACAAATAACAACGTGTATAAATGTTTTCCAACACACAAACCTCAGACGCACTTTACAACATAAACAATGAAATAAACAGTAAAATAAACAATAAAATAAGCATTAAATTAACAATAAAATAAACAATAAAATACACAAGAACGTTGACAAACTCTCAAAGAAATAGAAACATACATATAAATAAACAGACAATAAACTCACAGCACATTATACAAAGTTATGACAACATTTACACATATGTCTGCCAAGTCAGATATAATGTCACTACTCATTTTTACAGACAAACGACATAACCATTACATTGGAATCTGATCAGACTAATAGGAATATGAAAAATAATTAGTATTAACTCTTCTTTCTGAAATTTGATGATAGCACAACCTAAAATAAAAACATTTAATTTATAGACTTAATCCAATATGGCGAACATTTACTTTATAGGCCCAAACGTATGTGGCAAACATTTACTTTATAGGCCCAAACGTATGTGGCAAACATTTACTTTATAGGCCCAAACCTATGTGGCAAACATTTACTTTATAGACCAAAACCTATGTGGCAAACATTTACTTTATAGGCCCAAACCTATGTGGCAAAATGCAAAGTAATGTTCAGCTATTTTAAAAATAAATCATACAAATGCTTGAATCATACATCAAAGACCAAATGCTTGATTCATTAAATGAAAGACCAAGTAAAATGGAATTTAGATCAAACACGTGCACTGCAATGATTAACCATGATTTAATTTTTAAACCACGCGTTTACCGCAAGACAATATGTCGGACAAAGCATGTGAATTGTAGATCAACATATTCTGTTGCTATAGTGAAAAGTCTGTCTCGCAGATGAACGAGAGCTGTGATGACTTTCAAGACCGAAACAAATGCATTCATACAAAATTACTGAAAGTTTAAATTTTGCAGTCTTGATTCTAAGAATGGAAATTACTCATTTCATATGGATTTATTCTTATCTGTGGCTGACCTAGATTCCATTTCACATAGTCTTTAAATTGAATGAATTTGATGAAACAGTTCTGACTTATTTATAAAAGAATTTCAACAGACCAATTTCCGAAGCAATGAATTACTTTTCAAACTTGGCTCAACTAGACCAATTTCCGAAGCAACGAATTGCTTTTCAAACTTGGCTCAACTAGACTAGTTTCCGAAGCAATGAATTACTTTTCAAACCTGGCTCAACTAGACCAATTTCTGAAGCAATTAATTACTTTTCAAACTTGGCTCAACTAGACCAATTTCTGAAGCAATTAATTACTTTTCAAACTTGGCTCAACTAGACCAATTTCTGAAGCAATTAATTACTTTTCAAACTTGGCTCAACTAGACCAATTTCTGAAGCAATTAATTACTTTTCAAACTTGGCTCAACTAGATCAATTTCTGAAGCAATTAATTACTTTACAGACTAGACAACCAAACCAACTTTTTCAACAATCAAATACATTTTAGACTAGGCTCATCCAGACCAATTTTTGAAGAGATGATTTATTTTTCAGCCTCATCCAGATCAAATTTTGACATGCAGACTTACCATTTTGCCAGAATTTTGACGACGATAAAAACAGCAATTGCAAGAACTCCTGAAGAGGCTAACATGATTCCCGTGTAGAGCGATGCGTGTGGCTTATCCCACCCATACATGTCCATGACGAGGGGTGTCCCGATACTATGATGTACAAGGTAAATATGTGTCTTCATGTATAATTACAAAGTCACATGATATAAAGTGCAAGGTAAATATGTGTCTTCATGTATAATTACAAAGTCACATGATATAAAGTGCAAGGTAAATATGTGTCTTCATGTATAATTACAAAGTCACATGATATAAAGTGCAAGGTAAATATGTGTGTCTTCATGCATAATTACAAAGTCACATGCTATGAAGTGCAAGGTAAATATGTATGTCTTCATGTATAATTACAAAGTCACGTGATATGATATACAAGGTAAATATGTGTCTTCATGTATAATTACAAGTGCAAGGTAAATATGTGTGTCTCTTGTATAATTACAAAGTCACGTGATATGATATACAAGGTAAATGCGTATGTTGTGTAGCTTTAAATACAAAGTAGGTCACACACTCTCACCTTATATAATATGTCGCATACCGAATCATTTGTCATTTAAATCAAATACTATAACTCTAAAATATTTTAGTCTATTTGAAAGTATATTACTGAAGTTATATACTATATAAATAAATCACTCAACTCACCTGTATGTTCTACTAGTATATAACAACTCACCTGTATGTTCTACTAGTATATAACAACTCACCTGTATGTTCTACTAGTATATAACAAACAAATGTCAAGACAGTCACATCGCACAGCTCAATCATCAAAAAAGTTAAGTTGTAATGGTCAGTCACACACTATCACCATACCAGTAAATCAAACTATTCCCAGCTAATGACTAGACAAATCACGCCATTGTAACATGAATGGCAAATATTATCTCCTTAAATGCAAACACATCCTACTGTTAGTTTACCACTGAATTAGGATAACTTTAAAAAACAAACACAGAAATTATAAAAAGTATCCATTACAGGTAAACCAAGTACGGTCCTAACGGCAACCAAGAGTTAGGCGAATTCCGCAATTATTATCCAATTTTTTTATAATATTGGTTACAAATTATCACATTACAGGTAAATAATACATTGTCATTACCACACAGGTTCATTCGAAACACTATCAAGTGTTTAGCATACTACAAATAAGCATTATAGTTCACAAATTGTAGAAATAATAGTCAACTCATGTAATACATCTCTAAGTAAACGCAAACAGATCATATCAATACCAAAAAATGCATGAAATTTTTACGTACAATCTTTTTCAATCAGTTAGTTAACTTACCATTAAGCTAATGGCCGCCTTTCAATACTGGACTTCTTGCCTCTCCAAAACGAAAGTGATTAGACAATAGTAAACTTTTGATCACAACCCATTGGCTGGACTCATTCTTGTAAATCTTAACCATTGGATAATAAAAGCAACTCATCTAGTTGGAACTGGTTTAGATTACATCAGCAAGTCTAGCACATTCTTTACCTGAGCTGTTTACTTCCAACTTGATAATTACAAATATCAGCACAAGCAGTGCACAAGGTCGGGTCAATTTGACATTTAAGAACTTATGTAACAAGTAACTTTAGAAATAGGTATAGGCAAATTTATTCTGCTACAACGGTAAAACATATATACACTCTAGATTACTTGCAGTCAAATAGCTACAAAATATATTTACACTCCAGCTTATATGCGGTCTTACAGCTATATAACACGCATACCCAAACATTTGTACATAGTTATACAGTTAAACATGATGTACATCCAAATGTATTTGCAACCAAACAGCTATATTATCACACGCCAAAACAGCTTTACTATCACACACCAAACAGCTTTACTATCACACACCAAAAACATAATTATTTGGATAGTCGTATTGCTAAATGATATGTGCACCCCAACAGCTATACCAACATTTTTAACCTAAAGATTAGCAAAAAGAAAAATATTTACTTATTCATACAATATATATTAAAGGGCTGGTATTATTTCTATAGGCACATAGAGAAATATTTACTTATTCAAAGTGACACCTCTATGGGCAACCTTCAATCGTTATGATAATTATTTATTAATTAACAACACACAACTAATTACATGTGATCAAGAATCTTAATTTATAGTTTATTAATAACTCTCCCACAAGACCAACATGTCTCTCACTTGGTGGATTATAAGGGTGTCGTAAAACTCTACTCTTTACACAATAATAAGATAGACGTTTTACTGTCACATATTGTTCTGCAGGGGGAAAATTCTTACTAATGGAGTAACAAATTCCGTCTTTTATTTATATTTAACGAGCCCACATCTATACACGTTTGCATACAGTAATACAGTTACACGTTTACATACAGTAATACAGATACACGTTTACATACAGTAATACAGTTACACGTTTGCATACTGTAATACAGTTAGTTACATGTTTGCATACAATTTCACGAGTACATGCAAAATCACACACCTCAAATATTTGCGCTGTAATTGCACAACTATTTGCACATAATAGGCCTATACATATTTTACATTTAATATAATAAATATATAGTGATTTAATGGTAGCTATTTTATAGTTTAATCTTTAGCTAGCACGGAAGAATTAATAAAATAAAATCCGGAGAAAACAGAGAAAAATGATATTTTGATACAGAGTAACTCCTGTCAACTCACGTTTCTAAGATTGTAAACATGAAAAAGACGACGAAGAAGAGAATCATGGTGACGAAAACAGCAATGTAGTCTGGGGAGGTGTTTTCAGTTTCCTCTTGCGAAGTATCCGTTTCTACCAGCATACAACAGAAAGAGTCTGTATAGTCGTCAGCAGAAATAAATAAAAGAAAATGTTGTACAGCCGTCAACAAAATACAAACATACGAAAATGTTGTACAGTTTTTGTACAGTTTCAGCAGAAATAAATATACCAAAATGTTGTAGTTTTTGTACAGTCTCAGCAGAAATAAATATACCAAAATGTTGTACAGTTTTTGAACAGTCTCAGCAGAAATAAATATACCAAAATGTTGTACAGTTTTTGTACAGTCTCAGCGGAAATAAATATACCAAAATGTTGTACAGTTTTTGTACAGTCTCAGCAGAAATAAATATACCAAAATGTTGTACATAATAGCCAAAATGTCGTGCGAGACGTCCACGCCGTCAGGATAACATCTTGGACAAAAGTGTGACGCCCTAATGTCGATTACAACACAGTCCATGGCATTTAGACTTTATGTGAGTTAGATTCAGTGTTACAACAATCAATGACTGATATGCTATTTAGACTGGCACCTAATTGAGACAAAAAAAAATGTCATTCAGACTGTACCATAATAATCATTCTGAGCAAGACCGACATGCTAATTAGTTTGTCGTGACATTTAGACTGACGTACCATACAGATTCAATGTTGAATAATCAAGCTGACAAAATTGCCATGTGAATTAAACTAGCTTGACATTTAGACTGACATACCATTTAGACTAATTAACATAAACATCAGACTGATGACATTTTAATATTAATTAGACTGACTTGGCAATTCATAACATTCGAGCTGACAAAATTTGAGAAGATTATTAAACTGACATGCTATACAGCCTCAATGATACAGCAACGGAGTTGATAAGACTGACATAGCAGTAAGACTGACAAAGCAGTAAGCTACTTAACTTCAGTGTCCAAAAAATAAGGCTGGCAGGATGGACAGGCTAATTGGACTGACGAAGTATTTAGACGGGCATATACAGGACTCGGTGTCATGTCAATCAGACTGACAAAACTGATATTCTAATTAGACTGACATGACATATAGAGTGACACAACATTTTGATCGACGTACTATATATACTCAGTGTTTACTTAGAATTGATGAAAATCGGTTTTCACTTGTGTATATATACGTATGTATGTGTGTGGTTTGTGCGCAAGTCCGTGCCTGCCGTTAAAAATAGATGCTACAAATTGTGATTTTCGTCTGAAAAGGCGCGACATCGGGTTTACTGCCAACCTTCCATTTACTTCTCGCCATAGTTTCTAAAATTGTTTATTTTAACACATAACGCCCGCACATTTCTCACTGCAGTCTAGAAGCCATCCTTGTAAAGATTACACGATACATACTTCTTGTAGGCCTACGGCGGGAGACAACTGTTAGAGAAATATAAAAAATACCACACGAAGATGTGCTGACCGAAGTTCAAATAAGTTCAACACGATAGGCGTTAGTTTTGCATTTGGGACAATATTTACTCTGCATACAGGTAGGTGGGTCATAACCAGACAGTACTAATATGTGGTCCCTAACCAGAAAATGTCCAGTAGGTGGGTTGTAACCAGACAATACTGCCCAGTAGGTGGGCCGTAAAAAGAAAACGTGTGTGGGAATCAAAGACCGCCAGACAGTGACAATGGCGGTAAGCAGTCAAATATTATAAGCCACACAAAGTGAAGCGAGGATGGTAAGTATACAAACAAGCAAACAGAGAGATATGAAAGACAGACAGATATATTTGACATCTGAAAATATAGATACATGAAAGACAGACAGATATATTTGACATCTGAAAATATAGATACATGAAAGACAGACAAGTAATTATACAGAAACGATAACTGTCACGATCTAAGTGCATTATTAATAAGTATATCAGTATAAATGGACACATGTCCTTAAAGAAGTGTTATTAATAAACACAGCTGAAAATATATTGCTAGAATATAATGAAATAAATTTAAGTAATAAAATCGAACACCCCTACAGTAAAGCAAATCCACGTTTGACACCGCCACAATCACGACCACCACAGCATTAACAATATACGACAAGAAAATGTAAACAATCTGAAAGTTTTGCCCACTGGATTGCTCCGCATCGTCGTCCGTGGTGTTTATTTGTAAATTTCCGGTGTCGTTAATCCTGTGTTCTTGGAACACGGTGACCAACAGGACCAGGTTGACCACGGCCAAGATGGTCGCCAGGAAGGCAGGAGCCGTGTACATGTCAAAGTGTATGCCGGGATATTCTGCAGGGCCCGGGTAGCCCAACGCCACCAGCGCCGTCTGGATGGCTGCAACGGCGCAAGGGAGTTAAATGAGATAAGTAAAAGTCAGACTGAATACCGGGTTACTTCGTCACCTACTGCATGATTAGTAAATCCGTCTCTATTGCATCAATTACTGCAGGGTCAGTAAATCCGTCTCTACTGCATCAATTACTGCAGGGTCAGTAAATCCGTCTCTACTGCATCAATTACTGCAGGGTCAGTAAATCCGTCTCTACTGCATCAATTACTGCAGGGTCAGTAAATCCGTCTCTACTGCATCACCTACTCAAGAGTCAGTAAGTCCGTCCTGAATTTTCTGTTGCAAAACAACAAAAACTAGCATTATTGTAACTTCTATTGTGGGATTAGTAAATCTAATCCACTGCACCGTTTGTTACAGGGCCAATAAAGGCCTAGCGTTTTACAATATTATCTATTCTAGGACCAATAAAGGCCTAACGTTACAATATTATCTATTCTAGGACCAATAAAGGCCTAACGTTACAATATTATCTATTCTAGGACCAATAAAGGCCTAACGTTACAATATTATCTATTCTAGGACCAATAAAGGCCTAACGTTACAATATTATCTATTCTAGGACCAATAAAAGCCTAGCGTTACAATATACCTCGCATTTCAATATCACTTGTTGGAGAACACATAAACCCGACATTACTTCACCGTCTATTGCAGAACGAACACAAATATATTTGCAGCATTATTTTCTACGTTAGACTACAGAAGTAACTCGGAAACCGGACGTTTTTACGTTTCTATGTGTATATAAAATATAATAAATATAGAACGGGGTAGGCATACACTCACAAAAGTAGGCCACCTTAGCAAATGTATGATATATATTTCTCTTCGATTACTGATAGCCTCTGCGATTCACATCCACTCACTGAGTGACATCGTCTGATCGGACAGACTCGCTCTGAGAACTATGTGACAGTCCGAGATCTAGATTGGGTCTGTGAATATACATGTAGTTGAAAGAAGGAAGAAACGTGACAGCTAATGATAAACAGGAATCACGTACTGCGAGACTTTTGAGAGGAAGAGGGGAAAAAAACCCCACAAAATAAAATATACTGAAAGAAATGAGCGAGTGAACAAGTGATAGAAGGAAATAGAACACACTGAAGAGCATTAATTAATGAGCAAGTGATGACAGAAAGAAATGGAACACACTGAAGAGCATTAATAAATGAGTGATGGCAGAAAGAAAGAGAACACTCTGAAGAGCATTAATTATTGAGTAAGTAATGTCAAAGAATAAGAACACACTGAGGAACACGAATAAGTAAGTAATAAGACGGAAAGAAAATGAAAATGCTGATGCCCGAAGACTTCCATTTTACCTGGGCCCAAAATAAAACCGACAGACTGGAAAATGCTGACGTTAGCCATAGCAGAGGTTCGTTCCACGAGAGTAGTCGCCCCTGAGACGTAGGCCCTCACCACGGCGGCATTACCTGGAGAATGCAAAGCTCCGAGTTTAAATGAATAAAATTTGTAATAATACACACACACACACACACACACACACACACACACACACACACACACACACACACACACACACACACACATAAACAAAATAATTCACTTGAAGACAAAGTAGGTTGATGTGGTGGTTTTATTTAGGCAACATGTGCGAATAGACTCTTAAGTGGAGGAATTAAAACGTGAAGTTAAACGATTAGAGAAATACTTATTGTTTTTTTTCGCTTTGAGGCTAATCGTGAGACAAGCATTACATTAAAGCCAAAACTCCTAGAGAGTAGATTTCGCCCATTAAAGCCTAGACTCCTAGAGAGTAGATTTCGCCCATTAAAGCCAAAACTCCTAGAGAGTAGATTTCGCCCATTAAAGCCAAAACTCCCAGAGAGTAGATTTCGCCCATTAAAGCCAAAACTCCTGCAAGAAAGAAACAGAATAGATCGACGGATAGAGAAAGAAAGAGCGATATATAATGTATGTGAGAGAGAGACCGAGAGAGAGAGAGAGAGAGAGAGAGAGAGAGAGAGAGAGAGAGAGAGAGAGAGAGGGGACAAAAAATATGCTACTTGATGCACAAGCCAAAGCTGTCCACATTCTGTGAGGCGTACGTATACACGCACACAGGCAGAACGCACGCACAAACTACAAAACTCACACACAATACACGCACACCTACACAACGCATAGCATAACCTACAGAAAGCCACACACTATAGTGATTATACGCTAATTAGAACCAGCCCTCCCTTATTTGCCCACGTCAAAGTGTGCGTTCGACCTGGTCAAAGAGCAATAATTCACCCTATTTCCCTGCTATTCATAAATCTGCAATTATCTCCCGCGAATCATTCAGCTGCTAGATTGCTAGAATTTGGGTACAGTATTTCGGTTGATTAGGGATGGGGTGGGGGATGTCGAAATCAAAGTACCAGTTCGTGCAAATGACTCTAAAATATAAGAATAGATGCTTTACTTCCACACAACAATAAACGTTTCTTTCAATTTTCATCGATAAGAGACAATGCAATTACTAGATTATTTGTGTTAAATAGTTTAAATAAGATTTCACTTCGAAATGAGAGAGAGAGAGAGAGAGAGAGAGAGAGAGAGAGAGAGAGAGAGAGAGATTCTGACCTGAAGAAAAACCAATCAAACTCCGGGCTATCGCCAGAAAGAGTCCTCGGTCCCCAGCCAGACTCAAAAGGTAGGCATAAAACAGATTGGATCCAACCTGCAGTGCCAACGAAACTCCTAGGGCCTCCCGCACTGGTCGGTGGGTCGACCACAACCCAAATATGGGAGAAGCGACGAGCTGTCCTATACTGTAAGCAGCGACTACCCACCCCAGCAAACTGGGCGTGGCTGTGGTGTCCAACTGCCAATCACATAAGAATGCATGCATGATCTCTTTGATGACGTATACAGAAAGTATTAAAAATATTCCTACTCATTGTAAAATTTCCACAATACTTTGTCAATACGCTATCATACTGTTAGTAAACAATATTAAGTGTCGAAACTCAAACGTACATTGACAAACCAACCATAACTGTCAATACACCAACATGCATGTCAACAAACCGACGCATGCCACATGACACTGTCGAAACGTCACTGTCAAAGAGTCAATGCACAAAGTGCGTCAATACACAACTGTTCGAAATGAAGCAAGCTGGCACTACAGTGATATTTTAAAAGGTGCCAGTAGTTTCCCAAATATTTCTACATAACTCAAACAATCAGTATACTCCCAAATACTTTTACATAACTCAAACAATCACTATACTCCCAAATACTTCTACATAACTCAAACAATCACTATACTCCCAAATACTTCTACATAACTCAAACAATCAGTATACTCCCAAATACTACTACATAACTCAAACAATCAGTATACTCCTAAATACTACTACATAACTCAAACAATCAGTATACTCCCAAATACTACTACATAACTCAAACACTTAGTATACTCCCAAATACTTCTACATAACTCAAACAATCACTATACTCCCAAATACTTCTACAAAAAGTGAAAAATATTAAACAGAACTATTAACACAAACAATAATCTGTTAATCACTACTATACTTGTCGAGCATTCCTTGTACTGTAAACCAAAACAGTGTGTAGAGACTATAGACATTACCTCCAGCATGTCATTGTCAATACAGAGATCTATGAAATATTAAACAACAATATAGTGACATTACAGGATTACACTTCATCAGCACTCCACTGTATTATGGAATACATCCCTTTATCAATGAAGAATTTGATACACATCTACACACTGTCACAACGACAATACATACTGACATGATACCAGGGTGTTTTGCAATGCGGTATCAATAATTGTCGATACACCAAATATATTCTTATGAAACTGTAGCATACGTCCACCGACAGTACATCACTCATCATACTAGGACAATACATTGACGCATTAGTGCCACCATCATACTAGGACAATATGAACAACCTTAAATTCAATCATTAGTGCCAACATCATAGTAGGACAATATAAACAACCTTAAATTCAATCATTAGTGCCAACATCATAGTAGGACAATATAAACAACCTTAAATTCAATCATTAGTGTCACCATCATACTAGGACTGAATATACAATCTTAAGTTAACAAGTTAACTGTCAAAGCAACATATATTAAAAATCAACTTACTAGGAAAAAAATATACAATTTTAGGTTCACTGTACAACATACATTAGTGTTTCTTTAACAGGATGTATACGATCTTAAAAGCTCACTGTCCATGCTGCATCAGTTAGTAATGTCATCAATACAACGCTATAGACTATGTATAGTGCACTCACCACCCTGAGGTACGGCCATATGGTTGACATGGTGATAGTGAAGCTGACAGCACTGAGGAACATGGTGAGATACATGATGCGAATGGAGCGCCATCTACTGCGGTACTGATTTGGCGGCTCGATCACAGTGCTAGGGAGATATGGCAAAGTGACCGATCTGCAAACGTACCATAAAACAGACATTTTTCACAGTAACATTCACGATATAAAAGATGACTTCGCACACAGTACAGAAGAGTACGTGTCTCCCCAATTTGCACACATACAGTATAGACATACCACATGTCAAGACAATTTGTACACATACAGTATAGACATACCACATGTCAAGACAATTTGTACACCCACAGTACGGACATAGCATGTGTCTTTCTATGTTTTGTCTACAATATATTCAACCGAGTTACATGTAACGTGGGTGTTTGAGTAATGAATAATTAAACCATGACATACTGAGTAAACCACACCATTTATATGGATGTCCGTGTGCTTTGTGACTATAAACGTCATGGCTGTCATTGATTATAGTGGTAGCTGAACTTTACGCGAAAGTGTGTCCGTAGAAAAACAACTCAGTAATTGTACTTGAAGCAGTATCTCCATGCTTTTGCTCGTGTCTCCGTACTACACTCACACTCATACTCACACTCACCTCACACTCACCACAACACTCACCTCACACTCACCACAACACTCACCTCACACTCACCACAACACTCAACTCACACTCATCTCATATTGACCTCGTAGTGACTCTCAGGTTGCCTACACTGATTTATGTATAAACTGTAATTAACCTAATTAACTAAATAACGGTTAATAAAACCCACCCTTCCTCTGCTGTCGCAGGATCGTTTCGAATTGCCGTGGAGACAGCACTGCCCAACAAGGGAGATTTCTCGTCTGGCTCCGTCGTAGTTTTCTTTTCCATGCTCATCTCAGTCTATGTGAACTGTCATCATTTGTTTTATCCCCATCACGAAAGGTGAAAACTATCTCTAACGCTTACTGCATTGAAAAGAAAATCGGTCACGTGACTGGCAGACACATGATGTAGATGACCTTTCAATGTAAAAAAAAAAAAAATCAAACTCAATATTTTGAAAAAAGGAAAGAGATAACCAGCGGCCTTTAAGATGAGTTCAAAGAACACGACTGTGATTATATGAGCGTATCCAGTGAGAGACGTTATCACAATACGTCATATCTAGATTTGTTTGTGCAGTCTTAGTGCTGTGTAGCTGCTGGTTAGTACAATGTATTCACTACTAGCCGTGTAGGCGTCTAATCAGTGTTACTTAGGCTACAGCTTAGGACTTATAGGATTGTTACCAGTACTATGTAAGATCTATCTATCTATCTATCTATCTATCTGCCTGTCTGTCTTTCTATTTATCTATCTTTATCAAAAGAGTTGCCTATCAGTCTCTATATATACAAACAGCAAACGTACATATATATATAAATACTGTTATTAATATAACATAATAATTATAATTTCAATGTCGTGCATGTAATGTTTTAACTTTATTTTCTAATATGCTGATCCAGAATTCTTGATCGAGTTAGAATTAACATTTGCAATTAGGACAGATGACTTTCCTAAAGACATAGCACAAAGAATGAAGGAACAGTCATTCAGGTTCAAGGTCGTGGACCTTTACCTAATTGTTTAAACAGCGGGCGACCGTGCAGTGGAACAAATGCTGACGTCACCGACCAATTATTTTGTTAGGAGCATGTTAAGATGTAGACGGTGTAGACGGTGTAGACGGTGTAGCAGAAAGACTACAAATGACACGGAACCATTTCTAGTAACTTAGGAGATAGCTGAGTTCTGAAGACAAAAACTACGCTTAGCCTATAGCCTGATTACTCCTCCAGCTAAGCCGGAAGTTGAATGGGAAGAGGGGATATGAGTCACGTGAGATCGAGGTATGGTTAATCACCCATGCTGTGGAACCAGAGAGTATAAGAAAGAAAAGGAGCAGGTTGTCAGTAGAGAAGTGAAGCGACATGATCAGTTCTTGGAGTTATGGGAATAGTCCTTGGTGTTTTGAAATTTTCTCACGACTCATAATTGGAGACGAGAGAGAAGACAGTTATGATAACCAAGCCAAGAGAATACCAGTGAACACGCAGGGTCTTGTGTAGCGCAGTGAGAGTACCTGTGAACACGAAAGGTTCCTAGTAGCACCAATAGTGAGAAAATTGTGAACAGTTCTGATTTGTCTCGGTCCTAGATACACTGGTGTACAAGAGTTGAAGCTGTTGTAGGAAGTGAGAGTTATTGGGGTATATGTCAAAGGTCGTTACTGTTAAAGACTGCGGATAAATCATGAAAAATGTGAAAACTGAAATCTTTCCATCATCCAAAGCAGAGAAATGATTAACACGAACTTTACAAGGAGCATTTCAATTCTTTGACGAGTGATGGTGTAGGTGGTGGTAAGTGAAAATGAGTGAAAATCCCTTAAAAGATTATTTTAATGTACGTGAGATTTTTAGACAAACCTTTCCCCAGGACGTTTAGATGACGATCCGAGTGATTCAAATCAATGGTTAATTTTTTAATTTGTTATAAAAAGGGGCTCCACATAAGTTAGTGTTAAAAGAGACTGAAAAATGTCAGTAGGAGGAGAATTATTTGTAATGTCTATCAAGGGGGATAATACAGCCTCTAAGCATTCACACAATACGTCCAAGCAAAGCCAATTTTACATGACCTCTGAAGTACGTACATTCCTCCACGAGTGTGTGAAGAATCGGCATATCTTATCTGTAATGCTGTAACAGGAAATTTGTGTAACTCTGTAGCAGGGAAAATCTGTCAAACTGATCTCAGCTTGTTGACACTTTCTCAGCAGGATTTTATCAAGCCGATTTCTCACAAGTGTCACTTTATCAGCTGGGTTGTGTCAAACCGATCTCTCACAGGTGTCACTTTATCAACTGGGTTGTGTCAAACCGATCTCTCACAGGTGTCACTTTATCAGCTGGGTTGTGTCAAACCGATCTCTCACAGGTGTCACCTTATCAACTGGGTTATGTCAAGCCGATCTCTCACAGGTGTCACTTTATCAGCTGGGTTATGCCAGGACGATCTCTCATAGCTGTCACTAGTCACGGGTGAAATTGCAAATTGTTTTGATTGTCTTTGTGCAGAGATTCTGGTGAGAAGTGGAAAAGGTTTACTTCTAGCCATTAATTGATCAGTCATGCAGAACGGCTATGCTCTCAGTGACCCATGTGGCGGATTTTGCTACAAATAACGTTGGCAGCGATCTTTACAGCCGCTTGATAAAATAAAATTTGCTTGTGAGCTGTCCTACCCAGCTTTACGGTTTTCTCACTTGGACCTGTGGATATATCTATTAAATGGAAAGCCAGAAATACATATCTATCCATACGATTATTTAAATGATATATAATGACAATGCGCAACCTTTCATTCTGTCAAGAATGAAAATAATACATGTATTAAGCGAAGACTATTGCTTTGTTGATACTAGAAATGAAAATAATACATGTATTAAGCGAAGACTATTGCTTCGCTGATACTAGAAAGAATATACTAAGTGTGCGCAATGAATATTTTAATTTCTATTAATTTAAATATTCTTATATTGATAAAAGGTCCATCTATCCATTAAGTGAAAATATTGTTTTGTTTAGAACCTCCCTCCCCCAGAAAAAAATCTATTAAGTGTAAACTTTTATTGAGAGCAATTTTGCTGAGAGCAATTTTCAGTGTTTAATGAATAAATCTATTTAGCGCAAAATAAGGTTTGTTTAAAATATAGAGGATGAATCTATTAAGGGCAAACCATTTTCTCTTTGTGAAGGGTAAAAATCTTCTTGTGTGTGTGTGTGTGTGTGTGCGCGCGCGCTCATATGCATGCATGGATTGGTATGTTTATGTGTGTGCGTATCTCTGTGTAAACGGAATGTTCAGTACAAGCAGTCGTTTTGTTCAGAACGTATGTATTATGTACAAGCAGTCGTTTTGTTCAGAACGTATGTATTATGTACAAGCAGTCGTTTTGTTCAGAACGTATGTATTATGTACAAGCAGTCGTTTTGTTCAGAACGTATGTATTATGTACAAGCAGTCGTTTTGTTCAGAATGAAAAAGGAGGATGAGATACTCTAAAATATGACGAGAAAGAGATGTTAATTTACACCGGTACTTTCCATCTCAAGGCGCTTCGTTCTCAGTCGTAGTTCGAGTTTACGTTTTTGTATTTGCCAACAAAAGATCCCTGTCAGAAATGCCAATAAAGGATTACTGTCAGAAATCCGGGCTAATAATTCCTGTGAGAAATTCCGGTAGTCTCTGTCAGAAATGCTGGCAAATTATTCCTGTCAACATTTCCAGTAAATGATCCCTGTTAGAATTGCCAGTTAATGATCCCTGTTAGAATTGCCAGTTAATGATCCCTGTTAGAAATGTCACCAAACGATCACGGTCAGAATTACCAGTAAATGATCGACGTCAGAAATGCCAGCAAACGATCCATTTCAGAAATGCTGATAAAGGACTATTTTCAAAAGTGCCAGTAAAGGATAAATGGGAAATGATTTTGGCCAGAGATAGAGGGTTGAAACTTGTACCTCAGGCAGTTAACTAGCACACAATCAGTATCACTTTCTATTAATATGGACATTCCATTTCAAATGGACGCATCAATTGCCGTTTATTTGGGTTATGGATTAATACAAACTTCATTAATGGGAACATAAACTTCCACTAGTGCGGACAAAATAACTTACAAACTTCATTACTGGGAACATAAACTTCCACTAGTGCGGACAAAAATAACTTAAATAAATTTGTTATGTAAACATCTATAATAACGTTGTGCCCATAATGCACCATTCTTCATATTAAATTAATTCCATAGCAATCTTCGCATTGTTGCCACAGCAACCACTACATTAATGCCGTACCAATCACACAAACATTCCACGCATTACGTAATGTCATACACGTTTTCGTAGTAAGACTTTATTAATAAGATCATTACAACTTCCATAATAAAAATCTTTATTTATTCTTAAATCTTTACATTAAACGAAGATCATATATAATATTTCCAGATTATAATCTATAACATGTAACAATCTATAACAGGTACTATCTATAACACGTCATTGTAGAAGAAACTGTAAAACAAACGAAGAAAACGCAATCTGAATATTGCTAAAAAAAATCAAAAAAAATCACATTTTATATACAGGAATGTTTCATTAAAAAAAAATTATAATAATAATTTGGTTTCATTTTCTCTTTCCACTCATCTACCGAACACGCATTTGTAATTTTATTTATAACATTATTTGCAACTAGTGAATGAATTTGCACCCATTATATTGCCGAAAGATAATTCCTGTTATGAAAGTAATTGATTACAAGTACAACCACGGTTCTGTCCCTTTTTTTAGAAACCAAAAGTCAAAGCAGCTTGATTATAGATATAGCCTCGGTTCTGTCCCATGATTAAAAGGTATAACCTAGAATCTGTCCATTTGTTCAGAAGCTGAATCAAAGAAGGCTTGTCAGTGATAGCATGTGACTTGCCTTCAAAGTTACGAAGATTTAATAAATCTCAGTAACGCCTAGATTTTAATTATCATTGTGAATGTCACGTTTATATTTTTGAATAGATCAGTGGATAAGATCATTGTATTCTGCCACTATTTTCAGTTTATTTTATGAAATCATCACCCCTATTTTTTCATATTATTTCACAAACCCCACAACATGTTTATAACTTATTTATTTTGCTTTATATTTTCTTTTTTGCAAATAATTTTGTTTGTTTTAAAAAAATAGTTAATTTTTGTTGTTGTTTTTGGGGTGTTTGTATGTCGATAACATAATACAGTTAGAGCTTTTAAGATTAAGAGTTCCTTGAAGTTATCTAGTAGTAGTAGTAGTAGTAGTAGCAGTATGTATTATCATCTTAATGATTAGTAACAAATTGTATGCTTTGAAAGGTGTATTATGTCCTATTGCAAGTCAATCATAACCAAAGTTATCAACATAATTATCAAAATGAAAGTAGGGATCAGACCCATTAGGAAATATCAACAAGTTTTAGTATTTTAAAAGTAGTGGTCAGTCCCATTTAAAAGACTGAAAACAACACGGGTATACGTTTTAGGTAAAAACAATCACGGCTATACCTTTCATCGTCAACATCAGTATCATCAACGTTATTGCGTGAAATATAAATATTTCCCAGAAGACAGCATACACATGAGATCATAATAATGCTTCCAGAGTTAGATGGCTCGCTCTATCACACTAAATACTACACATTTCTGGCAATTATTAAGAAAGAAAACTTATGTCAATATTATTATTATATCTGATGGCAACTTGAATGGTAAAGACAATTACAACATTGCAACTTATTTCGTATATGTATATATATACACACATACAGTGCATAATGTCCACACAAAAACATTTCAACATATTTACAAACATATTTGCACGAATCTAATTTTAAAACAAGTTCCAACCAATATAAGAAGGCATAGAAAAGTACTGCCGTACGATCCAATCAAGACGCTCCTTTTATTTTACCAACTGTGCCTACCATCCAATCAAAACACTGCTTTCGTATCTTCTGTCTTTCTTTTTAATTTTGTCTTTGAAGACGATTTTCTGCTTAAGAATTACACTGAGAGAGAGGGAGAGAAGGAGAGAGAGAGAGAGAGAGAGAGAGAGAGAGAGAGAGAGAGAGAGAGAGAGAGAAGAGGGAGGAGAGAGACAGAGGTACACAATAATAAAGCAATAAGGACGCGCACGAGTACATACAAGCACACACAAATGTGCATGCACGCAGAAAAAGAGAAAAAGAGACAAAAGTACAGGGAGAGAGACAATGCTGGGGGAGAGAGAAATAAAGAGAAGCAGAGGAGGATAACAAAAAAGATAAAGATAATATGAGAGGGGAAAGAAGAGAGAGAGAGAGAGAGAGAGAGAGAGAGAGAGAGAGAGAGAGAGAAAATGATGAAGACGAGAAAATCGACTGTGACTTTCCAAAATGTCAAAGTATTTCATATTTCAAAGTCACGGGGCCTGTCAAAGTCACAAAGCCTCTCAAAGTCTAGCCAAATGATTTAAACACTGATTCTCTTCTTCTCACTCTGGTTCTCGTTTGAGCCATTATTTATTCACAGGCTAATGCATTTAAAACTGAAACCCTCGGCCTAAGGCATACCTAAGCCCATAACTTACAACGACTAGTGGATTAAATCATGTACCATGACTTAAAATATGCCCATGTCTTTAAGCATAAATATACCCATGTCTTTAAGCATAAATATACCCATGTCTTTAAGCATAAATATACCCATGTCTTTAAGCATAAACCTGCCCTTGACTTTAAGCATAATCACATCCATGGCTTTAAGAATAAACATACCCATTACTTTAAGCAATAGTTTAACCATGGCATAAAACTTAAGCGCTTGGTTAACGACGTATACACACGGCTCTACGCGTGTATTCATGTCTTGAAATGTACTATTATCAATTGCTTGAAACAAACACCCAACGAATACCACAGCTTTGAGTATTTAAAGAAATACAAAAACTCTACCCAACGAATACCATAACTTTGACTATTTAAAGAAATACAAAACCTCTACCCAACGAATACCATATACCACAGCTTTGAGTATCTAAAGAAATACAAAACCTCTACCCAACGAATACCACAACTTTGACTATTTAAAGAAATACAAAACCTCTACCCAACGAATACCACAACTTTGACTATTTAAAGAAACATAAAACCTCTACCCAACGAATACCTTAGCTTTGATTATTTAAAGAAACATAAGCTAGCAGCCCATAATTTCATTCACTGCCTTCAAGTATGCTGTTGGTTTCCAGCAACAGAAATGGAACGGTTAGTACCTAATAAAATAGAAAGGGTGGAGGGTATTAAGGACATGAGTAGAAAAAGAATAAAAGAAAGAAAAAAAGAAAAAGTAATTTGCATATCCCGAACAAACCTGAGGCAAAAGTATTTTATTCTAGAAACAAATGAAATAAAAGTCACTTGATGACCCAATGCGGTAGAAAGGAAAATAAATGACAACATCGAACTTGGCATAACAGGACGTCTCACGACATGGCGTAACAGGAAGTGACACGACATGGCATAATAGGACGTGTCACGACTTGGCATAACATGACTTGACACGACATGGCACACTTGCAAAATCCGGGATTGAAGAGGAAATATGACACAGGAAAAAATGTGAATATACAATGCGAGAATTGCAACATTTAATTTAAAAATTTAATTTTTAAACATGTTTGATTACGACTGTCAACTCAGAAACGTCTCGACAGAAACGTCTAATTTGTAGGGGTCAAGGACAATATGCATAGTGACGCCATACACAGTGGCATTACAAGTAGCGAAACAAACAATGCCTTACTGTTGACAGCTAAGTAAAACAGAAATAAAGATCTTTTGTCATTTGCAGCTTTAAAAATTATTATAAATTATACCACATTAACATAATTTATCATACATTACACCAAAAACACTGCTAAAGAACATTTACCCTCTGACAAGGCGACTGTTGTGCTTATCTTGAAAAATTAAAAAAATGCATTTTTGAATTTATTGTTTTTCTTGTAATAAGACTGTCCACTTTCACACACAAGGAACTAAAAAAACAAATTGAAGACGTCCAGGAACTAGGTCAGACCCACATGGCAACCCATTGAAAAACCAATGTTAACAAAAAAAAAAAGAAAAGTAATTTTGAACATCGGCGAAGTAGGGTAATTTAAAAGCAACCATCAGTTGTTCTGGTTGGCACTTTTGCAAATCATGACGCTGAGAGTGTTTGACGTGGATCATCAGATTTTTAAAAACATGTCTTACAAGGAGTTTCTGAACTGGTCTACAATGTCCATAGTGTGTGGTTATTATTATTGTTAGTAGCAGTAGTAGCAAGACTATCATCATTGCTGTTAGTAGTAATAGTAATAACAGTAGTAGCTGTGGTAGTACTGTCATCATCTAGGCCATGACCTTGACCATAATAAAATCATCAATATTATTATTGAAAAATCTTCTCAAGACTCCATTTTAATCGTAGTTGTCTTCATTATCATCGATGATGATAATGATGATAAATGCAATACGTCTTTAGATCACACATAATCATGTACATCTTCTATTATGCTGTGAATATGTACACTCACATTTAATTATCACAATTGCTCAAAGCGACAACGATTGAATAAATTTGGCACTTTGTGATGTCAACGATGACGGAGAATCTACTTTTAATAACGTGTTCAAAATGCATAGGCGCCCGCAGAGTCCACATTCAAATTTATTGACTTCATTTAAAGTGAACCGATATGAACCATTTAGGGCATTTACTAATGAAAGTATTTCTATTTGAAGTTCTATAACATCTGTCTTTGACTATATGTTTCATGAGAAATCCTACTACCCAGTGGACTTAGCAAGATGTGCCCACATGCACACCAGAGTGAGATGTGGCGTTCAGACTCACTAGTGAACAGAGATGAAGTGTTCACATACAATAAATTGACCCGCATAATTCACACCGAGCAGTGGATTTAGATGTAGTGTCCAGTGGACCGAGAATGACGTTCACACTGCCCAATAGAATGACATGTACAATTCACACTGCCCAATAGAATGACATGTACAATTCGTACTGCCCAGTAGAATGAGATGTATAATTCACAAATGGACTGTGACACAGAGTTTACACTACACAATGAATTCAGAAATTCGTCGGAATGAAATATCATAAGATTATTTGACGTCAACTCTTTTGTTCAATTCATTGAGTAAATGTAAATTTGGCAGAGCACAAATTAAATGTATTGTACCTAAATAGATACTTCCAACAAAAAGGAAGTATGGCAGGGTGAAGAAATCCACAAATTAAATGTATTGTACCTAAATAGATACTTCCAACAAAAAGGAAGTATGGCAGGGTGAAGAAATCCACAAATTAAATGTATTGTACCTAAATAGATACTTCCAACAAAAAGGAAGTATGGCAGGGTGAAGAAATCCACAAATTAAATGTATTGTACCTAAATAGATACTTCCAACAAAAAGGAAGTATGGCAGGGTGAAGAAATCCACAAAGCAACAAGACGTTACATAAAGTGCTTTGTGTATAAAATTTAATAAATAATTGAATGAAATGAAAGCAGATGATCATAAGACGTCAGTTCACAAAGGGTAACAATATATACAAGTAAACAACACAATTAGAGTTCTCGTATTCACTGATAGAAGAAAGTAATCACATTTTGGATTTTCATTTGTTCTTATAAAAAAAAAAGGAAGAAAATGCATAACAAGAAAAAACAGCACAATAAACAAATTCTTCATTAAAATAATATATAAATAATAAAGAAAACAACACAAAACGACAACATAAATCTCCAAACAAACAACGACACCGAACCAAAACACATTAAAAACAGCAGAGATTTTTGTCGTAATACTTTTCTCATTTAAATAATAATTAATGCACTTAAGTAAATTTTAATTCCGATTATTAATTTGCAAATACTATTAACAATACACATTCATGTTCATCTAACTATCAAACTCCAACTTTCATGCATCTCTTCAGTCACCCTTCGCTTCATTCTCCACCCCCTTCTCTAATCTATATTTAAATCCATCCAGCCACAATAACAGTCGCTTAACTATCTACTATTTTAAATGCCAACCTTTTCTCATTAACCTGAATTCTATTTCCAGTGGTCCCATGTAGCAATGTAAGCAGAGACAAAAATAATTATTTTTTTTATTCTTTTCATGCGGGTCGCTTGATAGTTATGTATGTGCTCTGGAATGTCCTCTACGATACTTCTAACATCTCTGCCCTCAATCCATTTCCGGAAACTGACGTCATATATATTTTTCGCAGGCCCAATAATTTGTCCGCTTTAGGTTACACAACTTAGACGGGCGTCAAGATAACGGCTCTAATGTAACGGGTTTCAATGACAGCTTCCGGTCTTCTTTCTGCAACTGATACTTGTAGATCTCACTGTCAAGACGGTCACGACACAAGGGGAGCTTATCGCAGAGACGGAAAACATACAGAAAATATACTTTTACCGTATGGAAAAACAAAACTGATTCGGCAGTAAATATCTGAAATCTTTGACATCCTGCACTCCATTTTTGTTCTTACGATGTGTCAGACGAATTAGTGTACGATGGGAAGGGACCACCTTACGTCAACTAGTTAGTGTATCATGGGAAGGGAAGGGACCGCCTTACGTCAGACTAGTTAGTGTATCATGGGAAGGGAAGGGACCGCCTTACGTCAGACTAGTTAGTATACCAGAGAAGGGAAGGGACCGCCTTACGTCAGACTAGTTAGTATACCAGAGAAGGGAAGGGACCACCTTACGTCAGACTAGTTAGTGTATCATGGGAAGGGAAGGGACCGCCTTACGTCAGACTAGTTAGTATACCAGAGAAGGGAAGGGACCGCCTTACGTCAGACTAGTTAGTATACCAGAGAAGGGAAGGGACCACCTTACGTCAGACTAGTTAGTGTACCATGGGAAGGGAAGTGACCGCCTTACGTCAGACTAGTTAGTGTACCAAGGGAAGGGAAGGGACCGCCTTACGTCAGACTAGTTAGTGTACCAAGGGAAGGGAAGGGACCGCCTTACGTCAGACTAGTTAGTGTACCATGGGAAGGGAAGTGACCGCCTTACGTCAGACTAGTTAGTGTACCAAGGGAAGGGAAGGGACCGCCTTACGTCAGACTAGTTAGTGTACCATGGGAAGGGAAGGGACCGCCTTACGTCAGATATGTATGGGTGTAGGTAATATCTGCAGGATCTTAAGCGCACGACTGTTCAGTATTTCTCAAACGTTCTTTCAAGTGTTTTAATAGAAGTAGATCCCGGTCGACAGATCTGTCATCTAACAGGGTGACCTCACGTGCGGCCCAGGGAAATTCGTAATGTGATTAGCAAACCACGGAGATCTCAGTTCTAAATAAAACAACAGCATCAACAACAAATTCATAGCAATGCTGACCGTTAGCGTTGTCCTGCCTTGTGGAGTTTCTACAGATGGACGTGCGTGCGGGCGTCATCAATAAATGTCTGCTTGTTTGACCACATGAAGTTACTCGTACATTTTTACCGGACGTAAGATTGTTTGTAAGTGCAGGCAAGTAAGGTTCGGTGATCAGAAATCCAATTATATCGCTACCCCTAACTGAAACTGCATACCCCCCCCTTTTTTATAAAAAAAATAAAGAGAAACTAAAACTTTTAAAAAATCCCTATTTCTAAAATCAATAACTAAAGAGTTCGTTTGTCGGGCGCCTACACTTTTAAACGTGTTTTGTAAAGAAATGGACATGCACACGAATTTCTTCATCACCTGCCAATCACATCCCAAACTGTTAATGTAAGCCCGAATAGTAATGTCAATGGCGTAAGTTCAGCGACAGATTTCGTAACTAACGAAAACGGCGACGACAGCAGAGCCGGAAACAGACACGTGACGATCAGCAAGGGAGACGATCGAAAAATCTGCCCGTCGTTTTTACTGGTGCCGTGGGGAGGTCTGGAAGAAGACCAATCCGACTGTGTCTGTTGAGAGCCGAGTTGCAAGTGATCATCGCCATTGTTCTGGTCAGGAACGACGTATTTCAGATCAGTGGACTTCGTCAACATTTCTTGCGTAACTGCATTCTGGTGTTTCTGGTCAGGTTTGCAAAGTTTAGTTCGCAGTTCTGAGAAGAGATATTAAAATAAAAAAATTGAGGAAAATAATTAGTAACTTCTCCGAATTTTATTTTTTTGAAATAAATAAACATTTCTTAAGAAACAATATTCTATAAAGGATAAATATATATTATTATTATTTTTCAAGTAGAGGAGAAAAAATCCTACTCGCTAATAATTAAGAATAAATAAACATGTACGCATCAAACTCTCCAACAGTAAAAACTGCACGCACACGCACACACACATAGACACACACATACACACACACACACACATAGACACACATAAGCATGTGGACAATACACATACACAAAATCCATAAACTCTACATATCAAAGACTTCAAGTCGAAAGAATTTTGAATTTATTTAAAAAGTTAAAACTCAAGAAAATAGATCGATTTGATATTTATGACCAAGTGGTGAATGAAAACGGACAGATGTTCGAAGGCATCAAAGTGTGCAAATGAACACGCACACACAAATGAACACACACAAACAAATGAACACACAGAAGGAAATGAACACACAAATGAACACACAGAAGCAAATGCACAAACAAATGAACACAAGAAAGCAAATGAAAACACACACAAACAAATGAACACACGCATACAAATGAACACACACATACAAATGAACGCACACATACAAATGCAGATTAAAACAGGGCAAGATGGTGGGCAAAGGAATGACAGACCAGTGTTCATTTTGAACATGATTGTTTCAGTTGTCTCTGTGATCGACTTTCACGAAACAACGAAAATCTCTCTTGCGAGTTTAGATGTAGCATTCACTGTAGGATTTAATCACTGTGCGAGTTTAGATGTAGCATTCACTGTAGGATTTAATCACTGTGCGAGTTTAGATGTAGCATTCACTGTAGGATTTAATCACTGTGCGAGTTTAGATGCAGCATTCGCTGTAGGATTTAATCACTGTGCGAGTTTAGATGTAGCATTCGCTGTAGGATTTGATCACTGTGCGAGTTTAGATGCAGCATTCACTGTAGGATTTAATCACTGTGCGAGTTTAGATGCAGCATTCGCTGTAGGATTTGATCACTGTGCGAGTTTAGATGTAGCATTCGCTATAGGATTTGATCACAATGAAAATGTTCCAGCCATAGTGTTTGAAGGTCGTGTAATAGACATAGTCTTTGGAGACCGAATTGTTGAACATGAATCAGATCTGATATTTCCCTCTGACATTGTACGTACAGTTTCTTAGAGGCAGACAGCAATGGCCACTGAGACACAAGCTCTTAGCACCAAGGGAAGGTGCTTAAGCATGGTATATGAGACCAGTGCTGAGACAGGTTTGACGACTTTAGAGTCTCAAGGCGTGACTGCTATGGCGTCTGCTCTTCATGTGGATCCCTTGCAGGAACACTACAGATGGTACCCCTGAAGGTCGCATTCGAGTTCCACCAGTGCGAGCTTGCAATAATAGGCCGATAGGCGTGACATCATTTGTTAGTACTGCTACGTCCAAGACGTCTATAGAGATTCAAGGTGAGACTGTTGTGACGCCTGTTACTGATGAGGATCCCTCACAGGGACACTGTAAATGGTAGGCCTGAGGATCCCTCACAGGGACACTGTAAATGGTAGGCCTGAGGATCCCTCACAGGGACACTGTAAATGGTAGGCCTGAGGATCCCTCACAGGGACACTGTAAATGGTAGGCCTGAGGATCCCTCACAGGGACACTGTAAATGGTAGGCCTGAAGATCCCTCACAGAGACACTGTAAATGGTAGGCCTGAGGATCCCTCACAGAGACACTGTAAATGGTAGGCATGAAGGTCGTAATGGTGTCCCATCAGGCTCGACTGAGCTAGCGTTTCTGAGAGACATGGCTAGTCAGATATCGATCTCGTCGTAGGACTCCAAGGATGAGTGTTTTGTTTTTAGAGAAATAGCCGCAATATTGAACTTCATGTCTTCTACATCTCTTTCATGATCAGCAGGATGGATGAATCTTGCTGAAAAGATGGAACCTTCACTCATGCCGACGACGAGGCTGGCAAGTCGGTTACATCACTACTACAATTACATCGACCAAGTTTGTGGGAGAAAGAAAACGAAGAACAAGCTGGTGAGCCACAACAGAACACAGAACAAGGAAGTGAGTCAGGTAAGAATAGAAGTAAAGTTTCCGAGAGAAGCAAAACACACAATTATTTGGTGAGCCCCGCAGAACTCAGAACATAGAAGTTAGGCATGAAGGAGCACACACAACTCGATTTGGTGAGCTGACGAAGAATGCAAAACAATTTGAACTTTAAAATGAGAAAGAACAAGAGAAAAAAAAACTTTCTCGAAAACAAACACACATCAAGAGAAGAAAATGAAAGAGAAATACAGCAGAAGAACTCACTATCATTTAACTGTAGTGTGGCCTTGGTCTGCAAGCTGATGCCTATCTGGATCTCTGCCAGCAGTGAACACTGTGTGTTGGGCATTTGATACATTACGCGATATGGCCATCGACCCCCATCAGTGTGGCTCGAAATAATCTGAAATGCATGAACATAATTTTATGTATAATATAAATGACCTTGAATTGATGGGAACTGTAGAAAGAGAATTTAAAGTATAACAAAACTGATGTTTAGGAATATGGTAGATCGTTTCACTTGGCAATGTTCATTGTTGAACACCCAATACCAAGATCCCAATGCTGACTCTACTACAGACACGGAGACTCTAAAAGTTCCAAGATATCCTTTGTCAGGTTTTCTTATGTATATATACTTCCGTCCCGTTTTTACCATGACAGGGTTTTCTAATACTTTTTGTAGACTATTTACCTTTACAGTTATGTCCCCTGTAAATGTTACATTCCGCGAAGTAAGGATACCTTCCAAACAAGGTTTCTATATATTCTAGGCTGACTGACAAGGATTTTGTATACAGGATATGGGGTAAATGCGCGTTAATGTGAGCAATCTTTGTGGAGTGAAAGGAATTTCATGTATCAGCAATTAAATTATGGCCATAGTGGCTTCATCATATTGATTCGTGTTTAAATGGGTACACGTTTAAAATGAGTACTTTTTGGTATAAAAATAAGAAACCGAAGCTCACCAAAGGCTTATCGAGTAGTTCCGACTGACCGAATACAACTAATCATAACGTAGAACATATGACCTTGAACTTACCCAACAGTTAAATTCATTCCTGCCATCCATACTACGTGTGATAAGTAGCTGCTGGTGGTCCGCGGTATCATCATCTTGTTGAATGAAGGTCAAACACTGGAACTCTGTCATGGGAATGAAAACAGCCTATTAAACAATGTCATGGAATGAAAACAGCCTATTAAACAATGCCATGGAAATGAAAACAGCCTATTAAAAAATGTCATGGGAATGAAAACAGCCTATTAAAATTGTCATGGGAATGAAAACAGCCTATTAAACAATCCCAGTGACCGATAAAAAGCACTTTAGAATTACTTTATTTTCGTAATGGAATTTTAAAAATCATAACAACAATCCTATTAAAATTACCATCTTTCTTCGGGAATAAAGTATATGTTTAATTTTTATTACTGAAGATTAATTTTTGTTATTGTTGATTGTACAGTGACTTATCTGTTTATTAAGTGAAAAGTAACATTTTTGATGTACACATATTTACTTGTGACTTAACCCACATATTATATCAAATTGCAGTCGAAGCCTGTTACCATGGTTTCTGACTCAGTCACCTTGACCTTGCATAACACGTCTTGTTTTCCCCATTTTCAGTGTACAGTGGCATGGCCTGCGTTTATTGCATTAGCATAGCAAGGGGCGACCACTAGGGTTATAATTAGTAGGAAGAAGTGTTTAATTTCATTAGTCACGTTACTCCCCCAACCCATCACCTTGCGGTATGATGAGCGAGGTGCACGTAAGAGACCGGAAGATAAGCGTGCCCCGCGTGGTACATGTGTCTGGATCCCAGTCGCCGACCTCGCCTTGGCAGGCTTCCCCGGAGAATGTGCCGTTGAAAGGAATGATGGAGTTGAGGCCGCAGTATGATGGCCAGAGATCTTTCGCTACTGCAAGTCATTTACAAACATGTGGACTTTGAATCACAGACATTAGAATATAAGACCAAAAACAAAATGTGGTTACGGTTGAATGAAAAGATAAATATGAAGGAGACGGCGTTAAAATATTTTTAAGGAAGGAAATCGTCATGAAAATATCTATTTATAGATCTGAACAGGCGATAAACAATAACGCTCCTAGAGACACGTTTAAACAGAGCTGCTTTCTCAAGGTTACAAGGCAGTCGGTGCTTAGATTAAATGAAAACAATAAAAAAAAAAAGCAAAAAATATAGGCGGATTGTTCGAATGTACATGCGTGAGTGCATGTGTGCACACGAAGCATATCTTGTACTGACATGTATTTTTGCGTAGTCAGCATGCTTGAGTGAAAGTGTGTGTAGTACATAAAGTATCACTTCACTTCACTTCACTTCACTTCACTTCACTTCACTCGACGAGTGTCATTCTTAGCTGGCGTCTGGATAGATTTTGTACTGATAAGTATTTTGTTTGCTTGCACGCATGAAGTCAAACAGGGTGTGTTTATCTATGTGTCGGTTTGCTAATTTCGGTATTAATATCTTTCCAACTTTAAATTAATTGTGTGTTTTCACAAAGTTCTTTAATTTATTGACTTGCATTTCACCTTTTTTTTTTTTTTTTTTTTTTTTTTACAAAATCCGGACATATATGAAAAACAGCTCTCCCAAACACCTCCACAACACGCATACAAACAAAACCAAAAAAGCTTCCAATCAAACAACAGCAAAAAAGTAGCAATCCTCAGACAAATCAACAGCTGCTCGCACACGCACACAAATGAGATAAAAGAAAACCAAAAAGAAAAGAAAAAAATAATCGAAACGAAGCATAACCCAGACAAATCAGCCACAACCTACACAGAACAAAACAAAAAAACCACAAACAAAGAGCAAAAATAAAACCCAGACACATTAACACTACCAACACCACCACGCCAATAAATCCTAGCAAACAAAAAAAGACCCAAACAATTAAGAAAATGAATAACCCAGGGTTTTTAATTGGAGTAAAACTTACTAATTAAATTTTTGAAGTAAAAACTTCGATAATTATCCATGAGCGGAAAGGCGTCTTCTCGAAAGCTGCACAACTCGCTCGACTCCATATCATCACGGTAACTGGGACCTGTACATATAGTTCAAACAGCAATTACCTCCCTTATCCATATCATCGCGGTAACTGGAACCTGTACAGATATAATTCAAACAGCAATTATCTCCCTTATCCATATCATCGCGGTAACTGGAACCTGTACAGATAGTTCAAACAGCAGTTATCTGCCTTATTTATATCATTGCAGTAACTGGAACACATACAGATAGTTCAAACAGCAATTACCTCTCTTATCCATATCTTCGCAGTAACTGGAACCCATATAGATAATCAAACAGTAATTACGGCCCTTGTCCATATTTCTGCGAGAATTGTGAATCATACAGATGGTTAGACAAATCACGAGAAATGGACACTGTTCAAAGACTTAAATTAACAAATACCCCCCCCCCCCTTATCAACATCATCACCATCACAGTAACTGGGACATGTACATAACAGTTAAAATTACTATTACCTCTCTTATTCATATCATCGCGGTTACTGGGTATCTCAGATAAAGTACTTCCCCATAATGCATGCTATCCCTTGTGTCAGACAGTTAAAACAGTTATGCTCTTTTCTGTGCATCAGAAAAATACAACACCATTTATGTCCCCTACTGACGCCTCTATCAATAAATGAAACAAAAGTTACTTCCTTGGTCCCTATCAATAAATGAAAAACTGTTGCTTCCTTGGTCCCTATCAATAAATGAAAAACTGTTACTTCCTTGGGCTCTATCAATAAATGAAAAACTGTTACTTCCTTGGGCCCTATCAATAAATGAAAAACTGTTACTTCCTTGGTCCCTATCAATAAATGAAAAACTGTTACTTCCTTGGGCCCTATCAATAAATGAAAAACTGTTACTTCCTTGGGCCCTATCAATAAATGAAAA
Organism: Sinotaia quadrata; assembly: GCA_028829895.1. Taxonomy (NCBI): domain Eukaryota; kingdom Metazoa; phylum Mollusca; class Gastropoda; order Architaenioglossa; family Viviparidae; genus Sinotaia; species Sinotaia quadrata. The sequence continues at coordinate 29,792,926 of CM054183.1, read as the reverse complement.
ACTGTTACTTCCTTGGTCCCTATCAATAAATGAAAAACTGTTACTTCCTTGGGCCCTATCAATAAATGAAAAACTGTTACTTCCTTGGTCCCTATCAATAAATGAAAAACTGTTACTTCCTTGGTCCCTATCAATAAATGAAAAACTGTTACTTCCTTGGGCCCTATCAATAAATGAAAAACTGTTACTTCCTTGGTCCCTATCGAGTATGTCTGTCTGCTAAGGCAGATCACAGCTTTTGGGAAATGCGAAAAGTCGTGTACGTAATTCACTTGCAGGTTGTCGTTCTTATCTACACAAAGGCTGCAACTTAGACCAACATAGGTAACAAAACGACACTTACCTCCCCGATCCTTAACGTTCTGATACCCGATAATTTTACAAATACAAAAGTTTAACCAGTTTACATGCATGAATTTGATGCAATGTATTTCAACACGAAGACAACTAAGTGTTTTCACTATTGTATTCTCGGACATTTTACATAAGTACTGAGAAACGAGTAAGGTTGTAAGCGATAGTGATGAATAACACGAGTTCTCGGACCCAACGAGGATTTGAAGAATGGGAAATAATACTCGACTGCCAAAGGCGCACTTCTGACAGATACAAGTTACGTTGGAACGCAATTGCAGTACGAAAAGTTAAGAGGGAGTATGAAAAACGGGTTAGACAAGTCCTGAAGTCCAAGCTAAATGGCGAGAACAAAATACAAGCCCTTAACGCATACACAATACCTGTATTATTATTATTATTATTATTATTATTATTATTATTATTATTCCTCTTTCCACTACTTCTGTTTGACTGTCGGTTGTGATCCAAGGTCTCGGAATCTTACCAAGATTCTGGGAGATCCAAGGTTTTACGGAGGATGTGGGCACTTCCGAATGAACGCTGCTTTGAGTAGTGGAGCGAGTTTGTGGTTTCCAGGGAGTTTATTCAGGTAGCCTTCCAATTCAGATGTTATGTTCCCCAAGGCTCCTATTACTATAGGTATCACTTCTGCTTTTACATTCCACAGTCTCTGAATTTCTAGTCTGAGGTCTTGGTATTTTTCAATTTTTCCTCTTTCTTTTGTTTTTATGTTTCTATCACTTGGAACAGCGACATCAATGATTGTTACTGTTCTGTTGGACTTATAGAGAACTACAATATCTGGTCTTCGTGCAGGAATCACCCGATCTGTTCTTATCTCGAAGTCCCACAGTATTTTGACTTCTTCTTTCTGTGACTGCTTCTGGTTGGTGCATCCATGCTCTCTCTGGGGTTTTTATGCCATCGTTCTCACACAGATTTCTATGTATGTGTTTTGCCACTTCGTTGTGTCGCTTGGTGTATTCTGTTCCAGCCAGAACTTGACATCCAGATAGTATGTGCTCTGTTGTAATTATTATTATTATTATTATTATTATTCATGCTTCCAAAACCAAATGTAAATAGGTATACTGTGCAGTTATTATTTTGCAAAAAAAAGTATTTAGTCTGTAAACCCACCGACGGAGGGTGGTTGAGGGTGTGCGCCAAACTGGTGTGACCTTTGCACCTCTTCCGCCAACCCTCCCGTCCTCCACCTCGGGACGCAATGTGAGGTTATGTGGTCCCACTGGAGCACTCCAGATCAGATAACGTCTTTTGACGAAATGATCAACGCACGCTCCAGTGGTGACGTTAAAAAGACAGCGTCACCACACAACCATTTAGTGTGTGAGATTTGTGAAATCAGGTGTGGACTTCTTTCTGCATATTTTCTTGATGCTGTAGTATCCCAATGTATTATTATAATAATATATAATAATGTACTTTCGTCCAGACTAGAAAATTGGTAAAAGTAAAATTATATTTCCAAATTGACGTCTTTATTTAAAGCAGAATCAGGTAAAAAGTACAATTAGACTGAGTTTGCATCTGTCCTAGATGAAACTAGAAGCATGCTAGCAGTACTCTGTCTAAAATTTTCAGATTTAATGATTGAAATTCGGTTGACGATGTCTTAACTTACCAACGCGATATTGCAAGACGTTATTGTGTCGTCGTTTGAACTGGAAACAGGTAAACCTTTCGGTACTGTGGAAAGACGTGGAAAAAATACAACAATTAAAAACAAGTTCTAATTAAGTGCCATTGTTATTTTCTTGCCACATCAGAAATATATCGGAGGTATATAGGAAAAATGATTTCTCTACACAAACCCTTTTATAAGTGTAAATGCATGTAGAGGGTTTAAGTATCTTGCATTGAAGGGGTTAAAAAAAAACACCCTCAGTCGATTTAGAAGGAACCACTTCCATATTATTTTGCAGGTTCGATACAAAAGGAATTAAGGCATAATTCCGTTTATCCGATTCATGGAGCAAACTGCCACAAAATTAAATGTACCGCAGTGAATACGTTCACACAAAACCTATTCCAGAAACAGTTATAAACTTACCATATGGGGTTAAAAGGTCGATGCCAAAAGCCTACTCAAAATAAAATCTACGAGCTATATATTTTAAGTGGCGGGCAGTTAAGGAACAATTGACACAGATACGTTAAGTCTATATGCACAAAAAGGACGCAGTTTAAGTGAAGGCAGTGAAAGGGTTAGAGTACACAATTTTTAAACAAATAAAATATTCAAGGCGCATTTTAAGTGCAGACAGCGATACACAAAGCAACGTTAGCTCTCTCTCTCTCTCACTCTCTCTCTGGGTCAACAGACGCAGTGCACACTAGTGAAGTGGTTGATAAAGACTGCTTTAATAATTATTTCACGGGCGAACAGTTTAACATTTTTTTTCGATTCCGGTAGTAGTGAAGGGGTTAAAAGAACAAGACAGTTAAGGTTTCCCAGTGAAATTATAAGTTAGTGAAAGTCACTGTACTCTTAATTCGTCCCCATCCCCATCCTCCTCCCATAACACAGCAAACATCACCCTACCTTATTCACATAAACTAAAAATAACAAAAGATTACAATACCCCCACTCACTCACGTTTGGTTTACTCAGGAAACACCCCCCCAGCCCCCCACCCCCGTTGCATTTAACGCATTGCTTAACATTAAAATGTGGTAATATTTATTTTCTACTGATACAGAGCTTAGGTATTTAAATAATTTTCTACTGATACAGAGCTTAGGTATTTAAATAATTTTCTACTGATACAGAGCTTAGGTATTTAAATAATTTTCTACTGATACAGAGCTTAGGTATTTAAATAATTTTGTAATGTAGTATAACATCGCGTATTATGCCACGTCATCTCACACGCCACAACTCTACATTATGTAGACAGATGTAGATAGTGCGCTTTAATAACTATACATTATATAGATAATTGGCTTTAAAAACTCTACATTGTATATACAGATAATGGACTTTAATACATCTACATTATATATATAAAGAGCATAAACACTCACTACACATTATATAGACAAGCTGCTTTAATAACTCTACATTATATAGAGAATAGGCTTTAATAACTCTACATTATAAGGGCGTTATAACTGTAAATTATATGACACATTATTTACTCATTGGAAAAGAGAACTGAGTAAACCATTTACACATTATTTTTTGTGGAAGTTCTGTCAAGTAATATTCTCGTTAAAATAAAGAATACTATGCAAACATTTTTTCAGACACAAGTCAGAATAATAATTGATAGAACAAAATCGTTTGAAATAGCTTCCAACTTTATAGCCACACACGCACACACACACACACACACACACTTACGACTGAGTATGCATCAAGGTAACACGAAGATGGACTTTGGAATGTATTGATGCAGCTATTTATCGTGTCAAATGATTAAGATAAAAGAATGCACGGAAGCACGAAAGTTTTAGTGCAGTAAATATGTGAGCTTTCTTAAATTTATGTTGGCTTTTGGTTGAGCTATAGAATTAGATTGAGCTATAAACTATTGTCATTGCCCTACAGAACGACAAGATAAAATGTCATTAAAATGCAATGAAACTGTAAATAAGCTGTCAATAAAATGTCATTAAAATGCAATGAAACTGTAAATAAGCTGTCAATAAAATGTCATTAAAATGCAAAGAAACTGTAAATAAGCTGTCAATAAAATGTCATTAAAATGCAAAGAAACTGTAAATAAGCTGTCAATAAAATATCATTAAAATTCTTGAACTGTCAATAAACTTGAAATAAATTGTCATTAAAAGTCCACGAACTATCTTTAAACTGTCATTAACAGTCAATGAACTGTCTTTAAACTGTCATTAAACTCGAAATAAACTGTCATTAATAGACCTTAAACAGTCAATAAACTTGAAATGAACTGTCATCAATAGTCCTTGAACTGTCAATAAACTTGAAATAAACTGTCATTAATAGACCTTAAACAGTCAATAAACTTGAAATGAACTGTCATCAATAGTCCTTGAACTGTCAATAAACTTGAAATAAACTGTCATCATTTTCAAAAAGAAAGTGCTCACCATCCGTTCCTGAAGATAGATATAGTCTTGTACAGTAAATCTTTCTCACTGACCACCTCCTTGCACCGGAAAGCGCCCAGCAAAGAAAACGCGACATTATCGCGGTCTACTACAACCTCCTCTGTCCGGTCGTCCTCGTACAGCACCCAGTCTCCATACAGTCGGGGGTCAAACCAGCACTTGGACTTCCGGTTCTCACCATCTTCAGGAGTGCCTGAGACAACATGGTAGTGACTGCATGAGCCCTTTGTTTTTTAGTCAGATCTTTTCTCGTCATCATTGGGTTTGGGTGTGGGTGGTAATGGGTTTGGAAGTGGGCATACGTCAACGGGTCAGTATAAATAATTTAATACTTTTTCCGTTCATGTTTAACATGTTTCATGTTATCTAACTATTGATAACACTGACGAGTGCATAAGACAAGTTGAATAAGTGCTAAGGTGTTAGATGGAGGGTGAACATAGTGCCGTTTTATCGCCTATTAGAAAAGATGAACAGTCGACTCCTTTCTTCTGACCAATCAAAGTTTGCACCAGATAAAATTAATAGTAGGCCCATTTTCTACGTAACTAAATTTGCACCAAACTTAGAACCAACAAACCCAGCGCCGAATTCTTTAATTATAAGTATAAACATAATATAACTAACCCTAACCCTAATCCAATGTGTTGCCGAATACAAGCATTCAACTATTCAGTCATTGGTAGGCGCAATCATTAAGCATACGACAAACGGATAGGACAGTGCTTCTTCTGGACAAGTTTTGGAATCAGTTTTAAAAAAAAATCCACCCCACGACGAATGCGAGATAACTTCCAAACGCGACCTTAACCTTGACCATACAAATGCATTTTCATTGGTTGACCACGTCGGTCTACATTAAGAGAGGTAGTAAAGCATAGAGGCAGAGAAGTGTTAGTAGGTCTACATTAAGAGAGGTAGTAAAGCGTAGAGACAGAGACGTGTTAGTAGGTCTACATTAAGAGAGATAGTAAAGCGTAGAGACAGAGACGTGTTAGTAAGTGCAAGTAGCCGTCGGTCATTGACCTGGAGAGGGACGAGGGTGCCGGCTGCTTTGGAGAATCCGTAGCTTGGTATGGGGTGTGGGTGGGTGGAAATGAATTTTTGCTTGCTAGAGAACAAAACAAAATTTTACATCTTTTCTGAACAAGGATACGTAATATGCAGATGGTCAAAAAGAAAGAAGAGTTTAGAATGACCAGTAAAACAAACAACCTAATTTGGTTTAGAAAGAGCGGATTTCTAGTAAAGAAAAGCATACCACCAGGGAAAAAGTGGAGCAAGACTACATTTTCTTTCTTAAATTTATTTTAAAAAATATCTTCAGTTCTTTTTAATTCACAACAGGGTAGTTAACTTGTTCATTTAGGACGAGGGGGGGGGGGTAGCTGCCACCCCTCCCTTCCCGAACTCCCAGGATGCCGCCATTACCGCCAGTCAACAGATGGGCGACGGTTGTCACGTAATAATTGCGAGCAGACTGGGCTCCGACTCCATTCATAGCCGGTTGTCACGTAATAATTGCAAGCAGAGACTGGGCTCCGACTCCACTCATAGCCGGTTGTCACGTAATAATTGCAAGCAGAGAAAGGGCTCCGAGTCCACTCATAGCCGGTTGTCTGTTTTCATCAACATTCTCTGCACCGGTAATTCATGTGGCCAAATAATCTTTCGTACGATTCCTCTGATAAAGATTTATTTCAGGAACTACGGTACAAAAGAGTAGGCCTACTACTGCAATGGACCGCCCTTCTTACAACGCAAGTACCCTATGAACACCAAAGTCATTTAGTTAAAAGCATTAAAATGTCATCAAAGTAACCAAACACCAGTGGCATTGTCTGTCCGATCACTTCTACTGCCAGCCTCAGATCGATCCTTATAAAGTTTGGACAACCATAGCAACGCAGTTGTCTTTTCCTGGCCTGGAGAGGCGCTGTGGAAACACGAATGATTTTCTAAATGCATCGCAATTAATTAAACGGGGAGTGAGTACCGTGTGCATCTGGGCACACAGTCACGTTTCCGACATCTTCCAACAAAAGGTGAGACCGAGCCACAAATCTCGGCTCAAATGGGCACGCGACTGGCGCGTGCGACCAGTGCGGTTTGCTGCTGTTTCCCGCGCTTTCAGGGCTCACGTACTTGCCCGGTTCTAGTTTAAAGAAGTCGAAGTTAGGCCGCGGCATCGCTGATCCCGGTCTGTTGTTGATTTCTGCGTCTGCACTGCCCGGTTCCTGGCGGAACAGTTTTATAAAAGGAAGACTGTCTACGAGTGGAGGAATGGAAGGTACCTTTTGCCCACGTACTGACGACATCCATGGCTTAAATTCTCTTCCGGTTTATCATAGTTTCAGTATGTCTGCCTGTGTGTCAGAGAAGAGCGCACTGTAAGGAAGACTTGGTAACAACACGCGCTATTTCGTGTTGAAGCATTCGTGTCTGTTTTGCTACAACGCGTTCTTTGGGGGCACGTTTATATCGAATCATATTACGTTGATATTTAGTGTTAACAAGTAGTTTCACGATTGAGTTCGAACGTTGAGAGTTATCCATCTTTATTTTGAATCCCTGTACTCGTTGCAAGAGCTCGCTTTCCTAATCTCAGATTTTGCAGTGTCGTTTCTTGGCGTTGGGAATGAGAATTGATTTACTTTTGGTTTGTAACTAATGTATGGTTTCCTATTCGTGTCACCTTTCTTATCTCTTTGAATGAGATTACTTGAATCACTTAGCCAAATTTAGACATGACTTGCTGCTCAGCTTCAATTGCTATTTTTGGCCTTTCAGTTAACATTTTCAAAGGCTTGACGCTCCGAATTGCATCACGAACTCAAAATTTAATCCGTTTTAGTATCAGTCTAGATTCGTATACCCACAAAATCAGTGAAAATGGAAGTGGACTCTTTTGAAATCAGCCATTCGATTGATCAAATTCGCAGTTCGCGGAAAGCTGGTTCGACAGATGTCTGCGTAGTTTAAAGGATAACGGGCCAATGAAAGGTGGTGTTGCATTTCGTGATGTGCTGATTAATTTTAGAAACAGTAAAAACTGACTTCTTTACAGGCGTCAGTGGTATAAACATAAATACCTGTGACCTGACTGAACACACGGTACCAATTAAGCAAGGAGAAGGTCACACGAACTGTCGCACACATAGGTACACATATTTATATGCGCGCACGCACACAAATCCAAAATAATTCATGCACATATACGCGCGCGCACAGACATGCACGCGCAAGCTCGCACATAAATACACACGAATTTCAAGAACTCACATAACTTCAGATACACCAACACGCGCACACAGATACATATACACCGCACACACACACCGTCGCCGCTATTCTCTTCCTTCTCCGTTCCTTTTCTGGAAACGTGTACTTTTTAGTCAGGACGAAATCTACCCCAGTTATGGAGTGTGATTGAACTTTTCTGGAAACGTGTACTTTTTAGTCAGGACGAAATCTACCCCATTTATTGAGTGTGATTGAACTTTTCTGGAACCGTGTACTTTTTAGTCAAGACGAAATCTACCCCACGTATTGAGTGTGACTGTTTATTGCAAGTTAAAATGTAGCATACCTAAACAGACTCTCTCTTCTATCTTTATCACACATTTCAATATCTTAATCGTCTAGCATTGCAAAACACCTTTACCACACTACAATGTCTTGGTAGATAACACCTTTACCACACTACAATGTCTTGGTAAATAACACCTTTACCACACTACAATGTTTTGGTAGATAACACCTTTACCACACTACAATGTCTTGGTAGATAACATCTCTACCACACTACAATGTCTTGGTAGATAACACCTTTACCACACTACAATGTCTTGGTAGATAACATCTCTACCACACTACAATGTCTTGGTAGATAACACCTTTACCACACTACAATGTCTTGGTAGATAACATCTCTACTACACTACAATGTCTTGGTAGATAACACATTTACCACACTACAATGTCTTGGTAGATAATACCTCTACTACACACTATAGTGTCTTAGTAGATAACAACTTTAAAACACTGCAATGCCTTAGTCAAGCAAAGACCACTCACCACACAGACTGCAGGACCTCGGACAGTGCTTCGCGAAGTTATCGTTCCTAGCACACTTCTCTTTGTCCAGAACTTCTTTGCAGTGCAAACTGTTTTCATCCTCACACGCAAAAAGGTCTGCAACAAAACGAGACAGAAACAATGTGAAAACAGTCTATATTAGAACGAGACAGTGACAATGTGAAAACACTCTATAACAGAACGAGACAGTGACAATGTGAAAACACTCTAAAATAGAACGAGACAGTGACAATGTGAAAACACTCTATAACAGAACGAGACAGTGACAATGTGAAAACACTCTATAATAGAACGAGACAGTGACAATGTGTTAAACAGGTGGGCGATTGATGTCAATGGAATTGCTGACGAAACATAATCGAAAACTGTAAACAAGTGACCAATGATAGACAACTTTATTATTTTAGTTTTCCTCCACGCACGTATGATTTTTTAAAACAACATTGACAGCACAGAGAACACCGACAACACAAGGAACAAATAGAACACAGACAACACAAGGAACACAGAGAGCACAAACAACACAGACAACACAGAAAACACAGCACAGACGACACAAAGAAAACAGAAAACACAGATAGCATAGACAGCACAGACAACGCAGGCAACACTTTACACCTTAGTGGTTCCCAAATAAGTTTTGTTTGATGTGACAAGACAATAAGACCGTTTCAGTTTTTCCACAAGCAAAAATAAAATTTGCTTGTGCACAAATGTCAAAAGACAACAATGGCTTTGGTTTACTCACAAACTCATAGTTGTACTCTGAACACTAGACAACAATGGCTTTAGTTTAAACACGAGCTCATAATTTTACTCTGAACACAACAATGGCTTTAGTTTACTCGCAAGCTCACAGATTGACTCTAAACACAGATAACATAGTATCATAGAATCCTCTCTAAACAGATAGACATGTCTGTGCCAAGGCATTTGGCACATTTGGCTTTCCTGGGATAGAATGAATTTTGGTTCTGACAAAGACGACATTGTGCGTTTGGTTCTGACAAGACGACATTGAGCATGTAGCTCTGACAAGGACGTCACTCACATCATACATCGTAGCATACATCACCTACAAATTACTGAGTATTTCCAGCACACGTCACCTACTAATAACTGAGTATTTCCAGCATACGTCACCTACATATTACTGAGTATTTCCAGCATACGTCAAATACATATTACTGAGTATTTCCAACATACGTCACCTACTAATAACTGAGTATTTCCAGAATACGTCACCTACATTTTACTGATTATTTCCAGAATACGTCACGTATATATTACTGAGTATTTCCAGCATACGTCACCTATATATTACTGAGTATTTCCAGTATACGTCATCTACATATTACTATTTCCAGCGTAGATCAATTATCATTACTGATTATTTCCAGCATACATCACCTACATATTACTGAGTATTTCTAGCATACGTCACCTACATAATAATATTTCCAGCATACGTCACTTACATATAACTGAGTATTTCGAGCATACGTCATCAACATAATACTGAGTATTTCCAGCATACGTCACCTACATATAACTATTTCCATTATACGTCACCTACATAATGCTGAGTATTTCCTGCATACGTCACCTACATAATACTGAGTATTTCCAGCATACGTCACCTACATAATACTGAGTATTTCGAGCATACGTCACCTACATATTACTGAGTATTTCCAAGCTAATATTTGTTGCCAAATTAAGGAGTGGTACTAGTTTAGTAATCATTACCAAATAAAAATCTTTACGAAATTACTAATTATTAATTATTCATTAACTGTCCGTTATGCAATAAATGTTCTTGCCCACTTCGTGACCATTCCCAAATAAAGGATTGAATCTAAATTACTAATCCTTCCTATTAACGATCTTTACGAAATTACTGATCATTATCAGCTAACCGTAAATGGCCTTGCCCATAAGTGACCACTGCCAAATTAAAGATTGGTGTTAAATTACTAATTATTACCAATTAACGATCTTGACACACATTTACCGTCACACAATATTTCCGTAGGTGGAAAACTTGGTGAGAAGACTAATCCGTCTTTAATCTATATTTAGCGAGCCTCCTTCCACCCACTGTCTTTCCAACATATGTTTATCAATATGTGTAAGAAGGTCCATAAATTCAACAATAAATTTATAGAATCAATTATATAACAACTGAATATAATCTAAGAGCATCAATATCACATAATAGTGATATTCGATTAATGCTGGACAATCATTCAGCTTGTCCTAGCACAGACATAAGTAGTAAATAGCACAAGTATATAATCAATTCATGAATATCATCATGGAAATGAGAGTAGAGTTTCAGAGAAATAATTAAAGTCCATACACATAACCTGTTGAAAGATGACAGAAGTCACTCACATGTGTTTCACAATCACACGGTTTGCAACAAGTCACTGCCTTTCATATCTAGGTGAGGTCGCACATTTCCCTCCTAGTGGCACATTACACAAAATCTTCAACGAGCTGGGGCTGTCTAATCATGCCATTGAGAATTATCATGAAATTCTTCTGTGCTATCAAACACATCAGGAGGAATGTTTTTGTGATTATTGTGCAACGCAGCATGAGGAATGTTCAAAATTAGCTCCATGAATTCTTGAAACTAAACTCAGGCCACAAATCTCTGCTGTATTGGTTCTTGAATGGAATTCATGGAAATCAATTTCCAGCAACATGATTTACTTAAAAATAGACAACAACGCCTGGATGCATACACTAACGTATACATGTAGAGTACAGTAGTCACTGTAGTGTGAAGTGACAACGTATACATGTAGAGTACAGTAGTCACTGTAGTGTGAAGTGACAACCAAAAAAAGGCTTGCTCTGCTCATAATCTACTGATTTCCTTTAGGACTGAATTGGAGTTATGTTCAGATTCAAAGTGAATAGAGTTCTTCTTCAACAAGGAAACTTCCGGTCCATCTCCATTGAATGAAGTTGTTATGAACAAGTGTGAGACTATTAGAAAAAAATTTCTCATCCAGTTGGAACTGGTTTAGATTACATCAGCAAATTCTCGCATATTCTTTACCTGAGATGTTTACTTCCAGCTTTGAAACTTAAAAAATATAAGCATAAGCAATGCCCAAGGTTGGGTCACTTTGACATTTAACAGTTTATACAACAATTAAGATTAGAAATAGACAAAAGCAAATTTACTCCACCATATCTTCTTTCATTGATTTATTTCTCCTCTCTTCCCCATCTCTCTGTCAATGTTTTCATTCTCCATTCCTTCTATCTTTTTATTTTTGGGCATGCCGAATTAATTTCTTACCAGGCAATAAAAAGATACTATAACATAATTTTACTTTAAGCAACATAATCTGAAAAGTGACATTTATGCGAGTAAAGATGTGGACCAAAGCTAATAGTAAATATACATAGTTCACTTCATTGCGTCTTGGAAAGGCACCAAAATTATATGTAATATACTTGACGTATATACACTGGCCGTATTACTGTAATATGCTAGACGTAATATTGCTTAAAATGTTTACGTTTTTCCTATTGTTTCTAGGTGCAAGGTGCAAGCACCGACCTACCAAGGCAATGACATATAAACTTATACAATGCATGCTCACTCTACTAATGATTCAAAAACATGATTTTTATTTTCAGAGTTACCTTTCCTGCGCATGCGCAGTTCGTAGTACTCAAACCCATGCGGTGGTTTGCCATCATGCTCTGTGGGACATATGACGCTGAAGTAGATGAGCGCCGAAAACTCTCCATTTTGATTCTTGGGAAATCTCTGTAATAAAACAAAGTAAGATAGACAAGTCTCCATTTTGATGTTTGGGAAATCTCTGTAATAAAACAAAGTAAGATAGACAACTCTCCATTTTGATTTTTGGGAAATCTCTGTAATAAAACAAAGTAAGATAGACAAGTCTCCATTTTGATTTTTGGGAAACCTCTGTAATAAAACAAAGCAAGGTAGACAACTCTCCATTTAGATTTTTGGGAAGTCTCTAATTAAAAAAGCAAGTTAGAGAATTCTGTGTCAACAAAGTTATAAATGATGATGGAAGGTGTATGCCCTGGAAAATATTTAATAATATTATTTTGTTATTGCCTTGTTATCTTATTGAATTTTAGGAGTGATGGTTACTTTAAATCGTTCTACTCATTGTTTTATTACGCGGTGGGAATAAATATACCTTTAAATACGGAGCAATTCATCTTTAATCTTTAAATTTTTTAAAAGTCTACTTCACTGTACGAAATATTTCTTGGAAATAATTATTTCAATATGTTTCAGCCGAAAATAAAAATATCTGTTGATGAATTAGTGAAACGTCTGGCAATAAATTATTACATTTAATAATTAAATCAGTTAATTATTGGTATGTCCCAAACCTGGACATAATATTTTGCAAATGAAATAGTTACACATACCGATAAGAGAAAACACGAAGGCGAGCGACGAAATATATTATTCACAAGATGTTAATCTTACTTTTCTTCATATTTGCAAACGAATATAGATTTAATCTGCTGTGTCACATAGAAAGAGTCTTAGATATATATTCAAGGAATGTAATAAGTTTTATATTGGCTGATCATCCCGCTATGTATAAGGTGAAAATATTTTAAATAAAAATTGTAAATATAGCGGAAAAAGGCAGCAAGAGGACATGATTGACAGAAATTTAATCTCACATTGGAACACGTGAGCACTCGCCTATATGTTTTGTTTACAAATTAATCCATCGAAGAATGATTCGCTGTGGAAAGTTGGTGTAGACTGCAGCAATAAGATGAAAATAGAAACGATAAAATGACATACTGCCGAGAATCGATCGACCTGATGGGTTAGATGATGCTTATTTGTTTGTTCATTTTTGTTTTGTTTTTTAGGGATCATCATTATCTTCATCATCATTACTACCACCGCCACCATCATTCTTATCGCTCTCCTCCTTCTCCTCCTCCTGAACGTCATCACCATTATACTACCATCAGCATCATCACTAGCATCAAAATCGTCTTTTGGCATTATCATCAACAGCACAATGCTTAATTAATATAAATATATTGCATTTTTATTAATATTTGCTTGTGTTGCTGTTTTTGTTGCTATTGGTGCTGGTGGTGGTGTTGCTGTTGCCAGTTTCTTACCAAACAAAATCTCGGGTTGTTGTCATCAGCAGCGACCAGGAACACGTAGTCTCCTTCCTCCCAGCCGGCCCAGCATGTCAAACTCTTGACTGGCGAAAGGGAAGGATGGAAGAAATAAAGGTCAGCAGACAGCAGCAAGCCGGTTCATGCACACACAAATAAAATGCACACACATGTTGAACTAAATCCAATTTCCACTGGAAACAATAGCCTGAAAAATGTAACCAAATTCCACAGACAATATTAAATGGACACCTGCCTAATCGGCCTGTGTGTCGTTAAGTACAATGTCTGAATTCACATTACCTGGGCAGGTTTAACAGGCAGTGCATGTCGGCATCAATATTACCTATGCAGGTGTAACAATCAGTGATGCATTAGTCTGGCAAGAATCAATACAACTCTATTATAATTAATTGTTAAGTAATCAAGTTTTAATTCACACATCTGTCAGAATTGAGATGTTCAGTCATTAAAATCTATATCGTGTTTAGTAATCTCGTATACTATATCCATCTGTCAGAAATGAGTTGTTCAGTCATGCAAACATTCAGAGTTAGGTCATTAAGTAATATGTCAAAGTCACTTATTAAATCATCTATAATATTTCAGTTATGTTTCACGATTCCTTTATAAACTCGTGTCATGATTAATTTCTATAGTTATCTCTCGCGGCTAACTCCTCCTATCATGAGTCATGACTCATTTATATAGTCACACCCTTCTCATGTGTCATGAATCATTCTTATTGTTATCTGTTACGACTAACTCCTCTTGTCATTATTCAATCCTATAGTTGTCTGTCATGACTAAGTCCTCCTGTCAGGATTAATTTTTATAGTTATCTATCACGACTAACTCCTCTTGTCATGTTTCATTGCTATAGTTATCGGTCACAACCAACTCCTTTTAGCAAGTGTCATGATTCATTGCTAACGTCTTGTGTTATGATAAGTTATAAAACAATTTCTCGGAATGTTGTCATAAAGCCAGGTGTCATAATTTAGTCAGACTCGTAAGTAACTATACAACAGATGATGATATATATTGGCGAGGCTTTAGTCGTAGTTGTTTGTAGAGTTAGGCGCTTTCTGTGATATATCAGGCAATATATTATCTCTCGATGACTTAGTCCTAATTACCTAGGTTTTTGTCATGATAAAGAACTAGATAATTACTAGTGGTAACATTATATTTATAACATGACTCGTCAAATTTGTAAATTTGTCGTTTGACGAGTCGTGGAAGTAGGACAACATGTCTGCAGCCCATGCAAGTAAATAGACAATTAGCAGTTAATAAATATTAATTACACTCATGCTAAAAAGAAATCTTATAATTCTTCACGAACAAGTTATTGGATGCCTTCACGTCGCCAAATCAGTTGGCTTTAATACCCGGGATCCACCAGATTGCCCGAGTTAAGGTCCTTTGGCAACCGGAAATCCAATTAATTATCCCCATGCTGTTGGAAATAAACTTTAGAGCAGATCGACCAACCGCAGTCTGTGCAAAGCAGTTCACTTAAGAAAACTAAAGTAAAAAGTCAAAGAAGGCTTGGGGCTATCCGACATTTTTAAAGACGTATGAACGGGAAGAGTTTACTAACTCAATCATCTGCATTACAAGCTGCCAGTTGTTTTCTAATTGAAAAAAGAGATCTCGTTAAAGATAATTTTAAGAAAAGCCATATTCAAGCAGCCTTAAGAAGAATCATATTTAAGTATCTTAGGAGTATATTTAAGTAATTTTACATAGAAATATTTTTATACAGTCTTAAAAAGAATTATATTTAAGAATCTTAGGAGTATATTTAAGTAATTTTACGGAGAAATATTTTAAACAGTCTTAAAAAGAATCATATTTAAGAATCTTAGGAGTATATTTAAGTAATTTTACATAGAAATATTTTTATACAGTCTTAAAAAGAACCATATTTAAGAATCTTAGGAGTATATTTAAGTAATTTTACGGAGAAATATTTTTAAACAGTCATAAAAAGAACCATATTTAAGGCAAGCTTAAGAAAAGCAACATCTAATACAGATGTGCCATGTTCAGGATAATCTTACTATGCCTGCAACCGAGAAAGATGACAACAAAAAAAAGAAACTTCTAAATCTAAATACCGAGACTCAAGAAAAAAATAATTCAAACAGAAACAGACTACAACAGACAATCAAACAGAAGTCAACAACACATTAGAATATTATACCAGAGTGATCAGAGCCCCGCCACTCTCACCCTTAACAGATACGCCACCATGAGCAGCATTGATAAAAATACAATAACCACATCAACACCAGAATGCCAGGCATCTACAACATCAACAACAGAACAGAGCCCCTAAAGAAAAGACGGCGCTCACCTCAACAAATCCAGTAACAGAGTCAACGACACTAACCACAAAAACAATGGCAACAACAACAATGCAATCACCGCCAATAGTAACAACGACAGCAGAGGTGCACAGTGAGCAGCAGTTCACACAATGGGGATATTTTAATCACCCCATTGTAGACATGATTCAACTGCTTGACTACCTTTATTAGCCGCCATTGCCCGACTTCATGCATCACAATAGACACTGGGGACAGCTACGACGCCTGCGAGAACAGCAACAACACCACCAGTGAGGAGGCAAGGGGGTTGAACATCCCAAGCGCAAGTACACACTAGATACAGACTTGGTGTGTTACTAGCCTGGCCTCTGTAAGACACCACACCCACTCAAACTTCGGAAACTACAGTACTTCCACCACAACTTTAGCCCATGGACTACTGGACTGAAGCCAGCCCTTGCTGGTAGGACATGTTGTGCAACGGACAGGCAAACTACAAAACTACACATAGGGCTTTCACCAATCTTCAAAACTTACTCCAGCCACTGACTCCACAACGTACAATGCTACATCTACATAATTCAACAGACACGCCACTCAGCGAGATATGGAGGGAGGGTGAATTCAACAACTAACGCCAACACCAAGACGAAATTACAACAGCAACACTACTTCAAGTGCTCCCCGAATACTCGTGAATGGATCAGGTCCCACTGGAGCACTACAGGTCAGAGAACATCTTATGATGAAATGATCCACGAAAGCTCCAGTAGTGACGTTAAATCGTTAGCATAACCACTCCCACCGTCACCAGTCAGAAGAGGAGACAGCATATTCCTACCCTTCGATGACATTCACACACTCTTCACCATGCTGCCTTCAAAACCAATATGCGTGCTTTTTTTTGGTTCTCCAATCCCTACTTTCTACTATTAACGGCTAACCAGATAAATGGAAAGAATGAGTACTCGAACATCAGCCAATGCAGCCAACGCTACTCCTAAACCCGTGTCAGGGTTGGAGGAGGAAACAGCCTTACTTCCCACCCTCTGCCCTTTTCAGGGCCGGGTGAGCAAGACGTAATTACAGAACCCCAAACAAGGGACCACTACGAGATATGGCTATCACCTCGGTGCCTCAGCTTCAGAACCAAAAACGATATTCCTGATAGATCATACAATTAATTACACCAGATACGACCATGCCTTACGTTCAGCGGTGACAATAAGCAAGAAGGAACAAGTGACCCACAATACCAAAGACTTTCTGAGTGTTGTCCTGACTGCCGCTCTCTATGACCCACCACTCTCTATGATCCACCACTCTCTATGATCCACCACTCTCTATGACCTACCACTCGTGATTAACCACGAACTACATATAAGACCAATTTAAGACAATCTGAAACTAAAACACCATTAGGACAACCTTTAAAAGGCACATTTAAGACAATCATTAAAAGACACATTACTGAACAATCTTAAAATTGGACATTTAAGATAATCATTAAAAGACACATTAATGACAATCTTAGAAATGCACATTTAAGACAATCATTAAAAGACATTAATGACAATCTTAAAAATGCACATTTAAGACAATCATTAAAAGACACAGTAATGACAATCCCCAAAATGAACATTTAAGACAATATTTTTTTGTATCAAGGTCGCAAACCAGACAAACATCAAGTTTGGCCTGTAATCGCAATGTATTTCTTTACCAACACAAACTCGTTTAACTACACAAATTAAAATAGAAATATGAACGTAATAAACTATATTGGCAATAAAATGAAGTAGAAATATGGCCATTATAAAATAGGATGATGGCATTAATATGCTGCAACCTGACTAAATAGCTGTTTCACTTAATAATAAAATCGGACAGTTTAGAAATAAAATAGTTATAGTAGTACTTCAAGTTAAAGTATTTTGGTATGAGCAAGTTAAAAAAATGTATATGTGGTTTGTTCTGAAGCGAAAACAACTGATGATTTATTTTGGAAGAGAAATATAAGTGGTGTGTACACCTCGAAACGGTTCTTTTCGTCATGATTTGTGTCTTTCGTACTGGAATAAACGGTTCTTTTCGTCATGATTTGTGTCTTTCGTACTGGAATAAACGGTTCTTTTCGTCATGATTTGTGTCTTTCTTAATGGAATAAACGGTTCTTTTCGTCATGATTTGTGTCTTTCTTAATGGAATAAACGGTTCTTTTCGTCATGATTTGTGTCTTTCTTAATGGAATAAACGGTTCTTTTCGTCATGATTTGTGTCTTTCGTACTGGAATAAACGGTTCTTTTCGTCATGATTTGTGTCTTTCTTAATGGAATAAACGGTTCTTTTCGTCATGATTTGTGTCTTTCGTACTGGAATAAACGGTTCTTTTCGTCATGATTTGTGTCTTTCTTAATGGAATAAACGGTTCTTTTCGTCATGATTTGTGTCTTTCTTAATGGAATAAACGGTTCTTTTCGTCATGATTTGTGTCTTTCGTACTGGAATAAACGGTTCTTTTCGTCATGATTTGTGTCTTTCTTAATGGAATAAACGGTTCTTTTCGTCATGATTTGTGTCTTTCTTAATGGAATAAACGGTTCTTTTCGTCATGATTTGTGTCTTTCGTACTGGAATAAACGGTTCTTTTCGTCATGATTTGTGTCTTTCGTACTGGAATAAACGGTTCTTTTCGTCATGATTTGTGTCTTTCTTAATGGAATAAACGGTTCTTTTCGTCATGATTTGTGTCTTTCTTAATGGAATAAACGGTTCTTTTCGTCATGATTTGTGTCTTTCTTAATGGAATAAACGGTTCTTTTCGTCATGATTTGTGTCTTTCGTACTGGAATAAACGGTTCTTTTCGTCATGATTTGTGTCTTTCTTAATGGAATAAACGGTTCTTTTCGTCATGATTTGTGTCTTTCGTACTGGAATAAACGGTTCTTTTCGTCATGATTTGTGTCTTTCTTAATGGAATAAACGGTTCTTTTCGTCATGATTTGTGTCTTTCTTAATGGAATAAACGGTTCTTTTCGTCATGATTTGTGTCTTTCTTAATGGAATAAACGGTTCTTTTCGTCATGATTTGTGTCTTTCTTAATGGAATAAACGGTTCTTTTCGTCATGATTTGTGTCTTTCTTAATGGAATAAACGGTTCTTTTCGTCATGATTTGTGTCTTTCTTAATGGAATAAACGGTTCTTTTCGTCATGATTTGTGTCTTTCTTAATGGAATAAACGGTTCTTTTCGTCATGATTTGTGTCTTTCTTAATGGAATAAACGATTCTTTTCGTTATGATTTGTGTCTTTCTTAATGGAATAAACGGTTCTTTTCGTCATGATTTGTGTCTTTCGTACTGGAATAAACGGTTCTTTTCGTTATGATTTGTGTCTTTCGTACTGGAATAAACGGTTCTTTTCGTCATGATTTGTGGTTTTTCGTATTGGAATAAACGGTTCTTTTCGTCATGATTTGTCTTTGTTAGTGGAATAAAAGTTTGCTTCATGCTTAAACAAGGGAGGCAAACTATTCCTATGGTAGTTTTGGGTGCATTGATTGTTTGTTTCAGCTTGTGTTAGATGTGCTACTTCTTGAAAAATGGAATTAAAGCATCTTTTACTTTATGGCAGTGAGCAGTCATAAACTGAGAGCAAATGTTGACTATTCTCATAGTTAGTACGTAATTAAGAATAAAGATTCGTTTTTATTGGTAGAGCACTTTTCTTTAAGTACGTCTGTTCTACCTAAATGAATTTTGATATTGTTTCTTTCTTGGCAAAAAGTTTGTGTTTAGTAGAAAATGTATAAGGGCACCGCCATCTTTACTGCGTCACTGTCTGTTCCACATGTAGATAGATGTAAAAGCTGTTTCACTGTCTGTTCCAGCTGTAAATAGATGTAAAAGCTGAGTCACTATCTGTTCCAGCCGTATATAGATGTAAAATCTGTCATTGTATGTTCCAGCTGTAGATAGATGTAAAAGTTTTCACTGTCTGTTCCAGGTGTAAATAGATTTTAGAGCTTTTGATTTGCGTTTTTCTTGTGCAAATACAATTATTAGTTAAAGTTTGTAAATTTGAATGTAGATTTATTTTGATTTTTTATTATATTATCATTAAGTTTGTTTTTATTGTTTGAGCTGTTGTTTACATACCTTGAGTATTTTATGTGTAATTGTTATACAGCTTTTGGAGCTGTATTAAGATTAATCACTGTATTAATTATTATTTCATTTAAAATGGTATGAAAGTATCACAGTGGGTTGAAACGGACTATGTCAAAGATGGAGCACACTACCTGCAAGACAGAACTGTAAAACAAATCTATAAGAAGGTCTGCTTGAATAATAGTATGAGAAATAGATTTTGAGCCAAGGATAGTTATATATCAAACAGATATGAACAAGGAATAAATAATTATATGATACATACAATATATATAAAAGCAGATAAAAACAAATCACAAGGAATGTAGTGGGCAACATAGTAACTAAGACTGCAACCTTGGTAAGCAAGAAGCACAGCTGTAACACCAATGGGAAACAGATCTAAACAAGAACCATAAATGTGACAACAGTGGGAAACAGATCTAAACACTATGTGGCAGCAATGGGAAATAAATGTAAACAAACACATTATCACAGTGTACATGGTTCTAAAGAAGAATTGTTCAATGATCTGACAAGAACTAAGGATTTCCATGAGTGAGGAAAAACATTCAAACGAGGACAACACCAGAACGTGGTAATGATGGATATGCGTACGTCATTCATGCACACGCATATTTCAAACGTCCATAGGTAAACTACAGAAGACGTGAAATTTACTATACCTTATATTTCTGATTTTATTCATTTTAACGTATTGAAGATAAAACAAATTAGGAGGAAATTTATTCTCTACAAGATAACTATTATGACTGATTAGACATTGAATTCCTGTCAAACGTTTGCAACATGCAGAGAAATAAAAAAAAAAAAGCAGACGATTTTTAAAACAAATTGTTTACGAAATCGTTAGCGGGAAATAAAGACAAATTTATAACAACCAGTCTCAAGCCAGACGAATGAGGAAAAAAAATTATATCGACTTATTACGCATGTCAATCAAGTTTTCAAAATCAGTTATACGTAACTGTTAGCCAACCACTCTGAGCTTAGGAAGATTGACAGATTTAAGTTTCACTTTTAAAGAAAATAAGAAGCCAAATCCACAGAAACTGAACGTGCGAGGCTACGTCACAGTGGACATACACGAGGCGTGATTTTACTGGCAAGGTATCATTGGAGTAGAAGAAACAATCGGATCATGCTTGGACCGGTGTTCGAATGCGGAGACTTAACTCGTTTTCTGACCCACTAATGAAATTAAAGATTCTCTGGTTTCCTAACGTGGAAACGCGACGCGGCGGAAGGTAGAATTTGATTGGCCACGGTAGGGAGATAATCACTGGGGAAGGGGAAGCAACTTGTTCGCCCGATTGATTTTTTTCTTCTGGTTATCGATCTAAGAACTCGAGCTAAATCGATGACGGGTAAACGTATTCTTTATTATTTTTTCCTCTGCATTGCTTTGTTCTTTTGTATTAGTAATAAAAGTGTTTTAATAAATATCATTACATTTTATCCCTTTATAATGCATTAATTTTATTTATATCTTAATGCGTATTTTGTATTTTTTACACTGTTATTGCTATCAAGTCAAAAACAATATCTAACAAATACTATGATTACCAGAAGTGATCAAGTTTTAAATTTTGAAAGAAATTATTTTGGGTTGAGAGCCTCTGGTCATTTATGCTGCCATCTTGTTTAGACGAACAGTAATCATCTTCAAGTATGCATAACTGCTTATTGTTTGTCCACCCCCATCCCACCCACCTCCTTTGGTTGTGTGCTCTTTCTTAAACTGTCTCGATCGCTTGTGTCGAAGTCATCAGGTCTTCGTCACTGCATATGGAAGTGTCAAAATCAAGCTCCATTCATAGTTATGGGCGCATAGCTTTCTCACGTTACAAACAACGGAACTCTTTTGTACTTGGCAAAAAATCAAGATGACGTCACAGGTCAGCGCTACTTCCGTTGCTGGCTTACAGAAGTCCAGATGAAACAATAATAAACAAAGAGCTTATCGAGTTCGCACACAAAGCTCTACGAGTTCACGATTTAATACTAGAAATGAAATTTATCATATTACAAATTTCAACAATTCGAATTGGTTGGTTTTATATAGTATCGCAAATTCGAACATTTCGGATTGGTTGGTTTTGTGGCATCAAAGTTTCGTTTTCTGATAGAGCAGACTGAAATGATCTGATTGTTTGAATCTTTGAAATCATATAAATTTTTATCCACAGTTGGTTTACATTTTATTCTTATTCAAATTTGTTATATCGTAAAATCATTTATTTAGAAATGCTGGAGTTTGTGACCTCATAAATTTGTTAATATCAAGAATAATGGCCTCTTTTCTCGCTCACATCCCGAGGTCCACTGCCTGCGTGGCCCACTGGACTGCTTTCAAATATCACGATAGTTTCCAATACTTTCGCTTACAAAACTACGGCCTATGGGACATTTAAGAGCTCGTAAGTATGAATGAACCAAGAATTTATTTAGTAGGTGTTTTAAGGGTCTGGAAATTGTGAAAGCATGGGATATGGGAACAGTTAGTTTGGGTAATGTGAAAGCTAGTGAGCAATAGGAACTTCGTAACATTTTACGATTACAAAATAGCGATACATAGGCTAGCTCTTAGTAAACCGTTAAGGGCTAAGAAATATCGCTGCAAATGCAAAGGGGGGTAAAAAGGCTGGGGAAGAATTATGCAAATCTGACGTTTAAGGAACCCTAAAAAATACCGATACGAACACCAAGGAGTCAGTTATGATTAGGAATCTGAGTGTGAATTATGGGAATTATGAACATTAGGGAATATGAACATTAGGGATTATGAACATTAGGGACTATGAACACTATGAACATAAGGGATTATGAACATTAGGGACTATGAACATAAGGGACTATGAACATTAGGGATTATGAACATTAAAGATTGAGAAGACGACGAGAGCACTAGTTTGTAAGCAAGGCAGAAAGTTACACTAGGAATTATGGCGCAGGTAAAGGTGAAGAATAAGTATGGGAAATTTAGTTTATAAAGAACTGTTTTGGGTTGTGAATATCGGCGTCAACGCAAAAGAATGTTTAGGGGACATGATGTGAACAACTATTTTTTCTGAAATTACGTAAACACTAGGGAGTCTTTTGAGGATATTATGTGGACCCTATGGATTTTTTTTGTTGAAATTGTATGAACACTATGGAATGTTTTGGGGATATAATGTAACACTATAGATTGTTGTTTTGAAATTACATGAGCAATGGACGGTGTTTTAGGGATATAATGCGAAATTTTAGCGACTGTTTTTTTGGTTCTTTGAAATTATGTGAACATTAGGGAAAGTTTTGAGGAAATAATGTTAAAACTAAGGTCTTAGAAAATTCTATGAACACAATCGAGTTGACAAAAATGGCTCAATGAAACAACACATTGCCAACGTCAAAGCTGTCGATAAGTATTTGGTGATGGGGGTGGGGGTGGGGGTGGGGGTGATTTAGAAGACAAGAAGAAGATCGAGAGTAATGATGAGAACATGAGGTTTAGGGTGGGGGGTAGTTATAGGTGGAGGACTATCGCTATGGCGTACAAATCGATTGTCTCAGGGTGTGAGGATATCGATCGGTGATTGGAAATGAAAGTGCATGGGTCAGAAGATTGTAACAGATGACTTGTCGATAAAATCGTGAACGCGCGTAGGATGTGCGGAGAGATTGGTAAAGGAGTATTAATGAAGGTGAGGAGTTTGGGAGAGATTGGTAAAGGAGGAGTGTCAGTGAAAGGTGAGGGGTTAGGGAGAGATTGGTAAAGAAGGAGTGTCAGTGAAAAGTGAGGGGTTTGGGAGAGATTGGTAAAGAAATTGGTAATAAAAAGTGAGGGGTTTGGAAGCGTTAAAAAGGACTGATTTTAATAAACAAAATGTCACTAAGGATTAATAAACAAACCGACACACATTAAACATTTCAATAAACAAAATGTCACTAAGGACTAAAAAACAAACCGAACACACATTAAAGATCAGAATAAGTAAACTTCACTTAATAAGGACTAGTAAAACAAAACTATACACGTGTAAAAATCGAAGTAACAAAAATTTCACTTAATAAAGACTAGAAAAATAAAATGACACACGTTAAACACCGAAATAAAAAATGATTTAATAAGGACTAGAAGTCGTATAAAACAAAACTTCACTTAGTAAGCACTAGAAGTCGTATAAAACAAAACTTCACTTAGTAAGGACTAGAAGTCGTATAAAACAAAACTTCACTGAGTAAGGACTAGAAGTCGTATAAAACAAAACTTCACTTAATAAGGACTAGAAGTTGTATAAAACAAAACTTTATGAAGAATCATAGCATTACGCATTTAGGACCAGAACAATCTTTTTGAAAAAAACAAGCTTTAAGTAAACCAAGAGTACAAATTACGAAAAATATTATATTTTTTAGAAATACGATGCAATTTTGTTCTTTTTTAACGATTAGGTCTCAATACGATATACAGTTGTATGGTGTGACATCAAAGAAGGGGAAGATAGTTAACAGAACAGTGAAACACTTTGTATGGCAAGCCATGTAGGTCAATATCGATAAAAAGTAATCACTTACAATCACTGTCTTTAACGAATGGATTGCACTTTGACCCTGACGGAGCCATAAAATGGAGCCCGTCTCCTCGTACACACTCGATTTCCAAATGAGAGTGTCTCCACTCGTCTTCGCAGAAATCCTGAAATGCCAAAGAGAAAGTTTGGTAACTGTATGAGGTGATGAAGGATTTAGGGAGTTTGAAATCATTCTATCAGCACCTCCCATCCATCTAACCCTCAAAAAGAACAAAGAAATTGTCCTGAAATCTGTTGCAATCTACATGGTCCAATCATAGTAAATATTATGTTTAATCAAGATGTAAATCACAAAAAAGATTAAAAGCAAGACATTTGCAAAAAGTTGATTTTCTTTATAATATTTGAAGTACACGAAATACGATTAGTAAAATATATTATTATATCTTTTTCTATCTGTCTATCTGTCTATCTATCTATCTATCTATCTATCTATCTATCTATCTATCTATCTATCTATCTATCTATCTATCTATCTATCTATCTATCTATCTATCTATCTATCTATCTATCTATCTATCTATCTGTCTGTCTGTCTGTCTGTCTATCCATCCATCCACCCATCCATCCGTCCGTCCGTCCATCTATCCATAAAGAATGATTTAAATTTTGTTAAAATATCTGATTAGAATTCGCCTGACTTGTGAATCTAGCTCTAAATGAAGGGACAAGCCGATCATTTATTCACTGCATAACTTCAACCATTTCTCTACAGTCAAGAACAAATTCGAGTTTCAATTTTCACTCTGAAAGCAAGCAAACCATCCAGCAAACAAAGAAATAACAAACAGACAAACTAAAAAAGAAACCTCTCGTTATCTTTTGGGTATAAAAATATAATGTACAAAGTTTAAATGAAATTACCCCCACCTTAACTCGTTTCCCAAAAGCACCAACACCACTCTTTCCTGATCAAACTGGCTGCTTAAAAATATTATTACTCGTGATGTTCAAAAGACATGAATTATTGGTCATCTCTCGCAAAAGAAGTAAGCATCCCACTCTGGAACGTGCAGTGTAATACTGATTTCCGTCATTGCACATATCATTCAGGCTGGAATATACAGTCTAATATTGAATTCCATCACGAACAACTCACAACGTATTAATATTTTTTTTAGTCTGCAATATTTATCATCTGTATAGTTTATCTCAGTTCGCAAACTTTAATTTTATAATATTATTCTGCGAAATGAATACTCTTTACATAAGGGTCATATTTACAGACTGCATTAATTGTACGAAATGATTAATTATGAAACAATGTAAAGTATTATTGTCAACTTACATTATGTGTCTTGTATCTAATAATATAGTCCTCTGAACTATACTTTACATTTCATATATGCAATGAGGTTTTCTGTTTTGAAAAAAAAAATGTTTTGAAAGGAAGGCTTTCTGTTTTGAAAGGAATGTTTTTTGTTTTGAAAGGAATGTTTTCTGTTTTGAAAGGAATGTTTTTTGTTTTGAAAGGAATGTTTTTTGTTTTGAAAGGAATGTTTTTTGTTTTGAAAGGAATGTTTTTTGTTTTGAAAGGAATTTTTTTGTTTTGAAAGGAATGTTTTTTGTTTTGAAAGGAATGTTTTCTATTTTGAAAGGAATGTTTTCTGTTTTGAAAGGAATGTTTTTTGTTTTGAAAGGAATGATTTTTGTTTTGAAAGGAAGGCTTTCTGTTTTGAAGTTTTGAAAAGTAGTTTTCTACTGGAAATAGTGAGTTGTCTGCTTGAAAGGTGGGTTGTCTGCTTGAAAGATGGGTTTTGTCCTTGAAAGGTGGCTTGTCTACCTGAAAGGTGGGTTTTTCTCCTATAAAAGGAGGGTTGTTTGCTTGAAAGGTGGGTTGTTGTTTGAATAGGGTATTTTTTCATATGAAAGGCGAGTTGCCTGAAATGTATGTTGTTTGCTTTGAAAGGTGTGTCGTCTGCTTTAAAATGTGTCATCTGCTTTGAAAGGTGTGTTGTCTGCTTTGGAAGGTGTGTTGTCTGCTTTGAAAGGTGTGTTGTCTGCTTTGAAATGTATGTTGTCTGCTTTGAAAGGTGTGTTGTCTGCTTTGAAAGGTGTGTTGTCTGCTTTGAAAGGTGTGTTGTCTGCTTTGAACGGTGTGTTGTCTGCTTTGAAAGGTGTGTTGTCTGCTTTGGAAGGTGTGTTGTCTGCTTTGAAAGATGTGTTGTCTGCTTTGGAAGGTGTGTTGTCTGCTTTGGAAGGTGTGTTGTCTGCTTTGAAAGGTGTGTTGTCTGCTTTGAAAGATGTGTTGTCTGCTTTGAAAGGTGGGGTTTCACGAGAAATGGAAGAGAATCATGTTGCCGTCTTCAAAGTACGACTTTCGATATTTCCTTAATTGGCTGAAATGCCTTAGTGAAATTTAAATTGAAAATGGAGACACTAAATCAAACCGCCCAAGTGACTGATCTCATATACAACATTGGAGACGCTTTCCTCTCTTTGCTGTTTACCTCTACAACCACATCTAAAAAAGGACGTTGAAAGTAAGGTGTAAAATAATTACAAATAGACAGGAATATAAACTAAACTACAATCAAAAACGAATATATCAACCACAACAGTACACATCACTACGCCTTCATTGACCACAACGGAACGGGATATTTTCCGACGAGTAATGAAACTATTTCAATTTCTTATTACAGGTGGTAAAAATGATGATAATAGGGATAACAATAACGATAAGATATTGACATTGATGAAAATAGTGGTGGATGCTGTTGGGGTGGGGGAGTAGTGATAATGCTTGTGATACTGGTGGCGATGTTGTTGTTGGTGATGATGATAACTAAATATTATTGCATGTAAAAGGTTCATGACCCAACCAAGAATTTGGCAATCGGTACAACCGAAATGAACATTATGATAAGTGTTTGTGTTCACTCATCTATTTTTGAGCAGTAAAACACAATAATAAAATCAGAAAGTCTTTATATAGTCTTATATCGTATGGAAGTCTTTTGTGTTGATCCATTA
This sequence comes from Sinotaia quadrata, assembly GCA_028829895.1. Lineage (NCBI taxonomy): Eukaryota > Metazoa > Mollusca > Gastropoda > Architaenioglossa > Viviparidae > Sinotaia > Sinotaia quadrata. The sequence goes on along the minus strand of CM054183.1, from coordinate 29,765,119 downwards.
CGGAATGAAACACCAGGGATACACAAATACTTCAGCGTCTCGACCAATCAGCTCTCGAAACATTTCACAAAAATCTTTACCCGCCTCGCGCTTCCTTCCCTCGTCAGCCGACTTCCGGTGTCACGGCTCGCGACATCCATCACAGACGCCATTTCTTTGATTTTACCACACATCAGTTTCGGTTTGCGGGCACCCATTCGTGAAGAAAGGTAAAACAGAAAATAACGGGCCTTTTCTCTCGTCTTCTTCGGAAGCGTTCCTACGGTCTTAAAACATCCATTGACTTTAAATGTCCTTTCATACAGATCTATCTCGGCCTGCCATCAAGCCGCTTTTACTGGTTTGCTGGAAGACATGCAAGAGCACTGAAGCATGAAGAGCGAATCATTTTCCCCTTCACGAGCGCCGATATAGTCGTGCATTTATCTCGACACACACCGTGACCAGTTGGAGCAAAGGGAAAATGCTGACGTGGTTCATTTGCTTAATGCACACTTTCTGAGAAAGTAGTGCCATGACGATCACCATGATGTGTTCTGTTTCTACTGTCGTTCACCCCCACCCACCCCGAACTCAGAGTTGTCGTTTGGACCGGAATGTTTATCGGTCCTATTCCATGATCTACTTGTACTGGGGATGACCAAAACTATTAACCATCATGAACCCAAAACTATTAGTGTAACCACCATGAATCCAAACTATTAATGTAACAACCATAAATCCAAAAGTATTAGACATCCACCATGAACACCAGAATATAAGAATAACCAATCTGAACCAAGAGTATAAGAATAACCAATATGAACCCAGAGTATAAGAATAACCAATATGAACCCAGAGTATAAGAATAACCAATATGAACCCAGAGTATAAGAATAACCAATATGAACCAAAAATATAAGAATAACCAATATGAACCCAGAGTATAAGAATAACCAATATGAACCCAGAGTATAAGAATAACCAATATGAACCCAAAATATAAGAATAACCAATATGAACCAAGAGTATAAGAATAACCAATATGAACCCAGAGTATAAGAATAACCAATATGAACCCAGAATACAAGAATAACCAATTTGAACCCAAAAGAATTTGAATAACTAAAATAAACCCTTTAATATTAACGTGATCAACGTGAACCCGGAAATATCAGAGTAAGCAATATAAATATCACGTTATCCGTGGGACTGGTCTGACGTCTTCAGACTGGCATGGATGTCAAAGAGTTTACTTCCGGGTTATCTTCTCCGTAATGATTTTATTCTGACGTGAAACGAATAAACCAGAAATAAAATAATGTTTAAAATGCAATAAGCTCTGTTTGTAAGAGTGAGTACTGTACGCACACCAGCGAACACTAGCCAAACAACAACAACCAACAGCCAAGCAATAAACAATCTCACTTCAAAATAAACCAAAAAGAAACAAAATCATTTTTGTAAAAATTTTCATTAAGTACATGTTTGGTTCAAAACCTGATCTGCAATTTAGATTATCGTGCGATAATAAACCACTTTACTGCCTTCATATGAGACAATCGTCATGAGAGAAATTCCCCCTCCCCACAACCATCACCCACCTGCATGCCCCTTTCGATCTAACACGTTGGTGCACATCTCTAAGTCAGACTTGCAGGCACTGCAAGGAAAGAAAGGCTATTAAACAAGGCTGTCCTTGAACGCACTACACCACACATACGTGTGATTGTACTAGGGCATCATCAGTAAATTGCACTGACATTAAAAAAAAATATTTTGCTGTGAAGATCAATCAGGTTTGGACCTTTTATCACCAGACATTCCATTACACACTCCGCTGCTTTATCTTTCCACTAAAGTCCCTGGACCGCCATGTTTCAGTTTACAAACACATATTCGCAAACACGGTGCAAATGTGAAGGAAAATGTGATATGACTATGCAAGTAATGATTTATAAAACTGTTTACCAAAATCAAACAAACAAAAACGGATCAGGACAGAGTTAAACCTCGTGTCTTGGACATCGGAACCCGTCAAATACCGATAATGGTTTCTGTCGGAATGCATTGCGTAGTACACAGAATGCAAGGAGAAAAATCATACCATTACATATTACGTATAGCACATAGTCACGTGCTCATAGTCCTGTATTACTTTTTTAGTAGTCACTGTAAATTATGTCACATAATATCTGTATTGGCATCGAAGATATTTACATTTTGTCACGTAATTTATTGTAGTTATTTTTTAAAAAACATTTCCTTAACATCAAATATGCTTTTCATCCAATATTACATACAGCAGTAGAGTTTTACATATCTTATGTCTCTAGTAAAAAATCGAATATATAGTGTTGTCATATTTTACGTCACAAGCTACTTATAGCATTAACTCTTGGTGTCAAATATTACGTAGAGGGTTAATGCATTGCACGTTCATTATTACTAAATTGACTCTTCATAAACTAACAAAGTAATTTACCCTTCCCATACTCTGTAAATTTAAGTCACCGCAAAGGGCTCTTCATAAACTAACAAAGTAATTTACCCTCGCCAACCCCTGTAAATTTAAGTCACCGCAAAGGGCTGTTCATAAACTAACAAAGTAATTTACCCTCACCAACCCCTGTACGTTTGTCACCTCAAGTGACTCTTCATAAATAACACGATAATGAACCATTCCCACCAGTACAGGTTTAAGTCACCGCAAATGTCTCTTGGTTATTACAAAATCGCCATTTTCAACTGTTCTAGAGGGAGCAGTTCTCATTAGAGTTAACGACAACGAAGGAAGAAGTTATGATTTTTGTTCTTCATGTTCTCTGTGTGCAGTCCCCCCCTCCCTCGTCCACAGCTAAACGTTTCTGGGGCGTGAGAGCCAAAGTGACAAAATTCAGGTCTTTGATTGCATTGATGCCGACGAAGATTAAGGATACAATTACAGTCATTGGATTCAGGGGGAGACAATACTCATTGCTTAGAGTGGACAGACAGACGGTTTAAAAGCGTGGCTGAAGGAATTTAAGCAGCTGAAAGTAATAAAGTAAACCCTTTGAGACTGGAAGATTTTGTGTGCTTAATCTTCTGGTTCTTTTAAACTAGATACTTTTTTTTAATGAACAGCCGTATTGAATGTAGAAAATCCTGGCACTTGACTTTGAAGTTCAACTTCGGTTTGTATTGATACGCAGTCATTTGTATGCATAAAGACTTGAGATAAATGATGCTGTTAAAGATGTTTACTGATGATGGTGGAAATGAGAAAGATGAAGATCGAATCAGAAAGGGTTAACATTTTACTACAATCCATCTGCAGGAACGTATGCCAGATCTGATTTTCATCTTGGGGTCATATAGTTGGATATAACTTTAGACACTGAAGATAAGATTTTATAAGTTTAATTGAATACACTAAACAAAAGTGAAGGTCACACAGTTGGCTATAATTTTAAACACTAAACAAAAGTGAAGGTCACACAGTTGGCTATAATTTTAAACACTAAACAAAAGTGAAGGTCACACAGTTGGCTTTAATTTTAAACACTAAACAAAAGTGAAGGTCACACAGTTGGCTTTAATTTTAAACACTAAACAAAAGTGAAGGTCACACAGTTGGCTTTAATTTTATACACTTAATACAAGAAAGAATAAAGGCGGAACAAAAATTAAAAAAAAAAAGTACTAAAGATAACTCTACCTACAATGGATAAGTGTAACTATAAAACAGATATCTCTAACTCTGTGCTTTGAAAGCTTCTATCTATACTTTTTCATTTTACACCACACGTATATAACTTTTTCATTTTACACCACACGTATATAACTTTTTCATTTTACACCACACGTGTATAACTTTTTCATTTTACACCACAGGTATATAACTTTTTCATTTTACACCACACGTGTATAACTTTTTTCATTTTACACCACAGGTATATAACTTTTTCTTGCACATACGCGAGTTGAAAGTCACTGACACGTTTAAACGAGCATGAAAATAGCTAAATAATATCCTCTAGAAAAACGGTTTCTCTAATTAATGCTTTTTATCAATTAATTGTGATTGCTTTAAACAAAAGGCCTACTCCTGAATTAATATTAATTTTGCTTTTAATGTCTCAATTTAATAATGACCATTACCAGTAAACTGCTAGACTTAAGTTCTGTCGGAAATAATTTGTATTGAACACGAATCGATCAACAGTCGGTCTGGAGATATTCACTTTGGACTGGTGTTCGGCGATATACTAGAGACGTCGGGGAAAAAGGGACTGGTCTGTGTTTAGTTTTTCCGGGCAAGAGTTACCTGCCCTTTTTGTCTGCCTTTCACGCTGTAACCTCGTGGATGTAATGTTAATTTGAAGTGGCACTGTAGTTTTTCTCAAAATATTACAACTGTCACACGAGATCTATACTTTACGAGATGTTCCGCATTCATACAATCGATTGGAGCGAACGCAACTACTCGGGCACACTTTCATCCTTCTGACGTCATGCACACACAAGCTAGATGAATACGGTCTTCAGAAAACCTGCGACGAGAGTACCGATTGACACGTGACCAATAATTCTCCGAGCACGTGCACCGTAAATCCGCACCGCCGTGAATACCGCCTGACACATGACCGAGTAAGACTTTGTGCTAGTACCAGTACCGGAAAATTTACCGGGAACAAGGGAAGGAGGGTTCCAAACTAGAGTCCAGTTCGGGAAGACCCCCCACCATCAATGAGTACTGGCCATAGAGAACGATTGTTGCTGCTTTGGCGACAGCGTTTACATTAGCCGGCAAATCAGGAAAGATTACTCGGCTTCCGGTCTGAAGGCGACTTTGAAAGGCGTTCCTTGAACGACACAGGAGTTGGTTCCTCGACTAGCTTCTCTGCACCCGTTGGCATTGCGCCAAGCAGACGATATTTTGTTTCACAAAGAATCAAACAGGCGTTGACAATTGACTAACAAGTTCAGAACTTAACGGAGGGTGGGAGTAATCAGTTCTACGGCATTCGATGGCGGATTACTTGTTTTGGTTGCTGGTGTTACTGTATTCGATGCCAGTCTACTTCTGGGATTGCTGGCGTTACTGTATTTGATGTCAGTCTACTTCTGGGATTGCTTGCGTTATTGTATTCGATGTCAGATGAAAAACAACAGATATTTATAAGATACCTGAAATTTTACACAAAACTAAATAACATATATTTGTAAGATAACTGAAACTTTACACAAAACTAAATAACAGACATTTATAAGATACCTGAAATTTTACACAAAACTAAATAACAGACATAAGATACCTGAAATTTTACACAAAACTATGAAGCAAACAATGATGAATAAGTGCATTTCCATAATTTCAGCATCAACAGTCAATAGATACACTATATGATAGGTCTGACACGCGAAAGCTGAGCAGCTACCAACAGATCTTATCACAGAAAGTGGCGAGCATGTACGCAGGGTGTTTGCTGCCCACCTTAGTAAAGCCCCTTTCCCCTTGCCTCTGCTAGTGTTATGTTAGTGGGCACATATAGTCTGCGTGGAGGGCATTGACTAATGGGGTCAAGAAGTGCTACCTTGTTTCAAGTTATGCCCACTTTTGGGAGTAAACGTTGCCAATGCTAATATGTAGTCTTGTGATAGTGTACATATTTTAATCGTTCTTTACTCTTTTATGCATTTATTAATTTTAGGTGATATATTTATATATTTAAATTAGAAAATAGTTATATATTTATATATTTAAATAGAAAATAGTTTATAGTTTGTATTTATCTAGTTATGTGTGATAGTTTATATTTCTTTTGTATTTTATTATTTCTTTGTGTGAGCATGAGTTTCTTATAGCATGCCAATATGCACGTAGTATTTTAAATTTTATTTTATGCCTCATTTTGCAAATTATATGTTAGGAAAGAGTTGTATCTAAAGAGTAATTAATGTAGTTTCTGTAGAAACTAAAATCATAACACAACTCTTGCTAGTTTAGAAGTAATTCATATTTAAATCAAAGTAAGGAAGTACACAACAGACCATGAGGACCCTTCTTTGTGTGCATGGCCAGTTTGCTTGGCTTACGGCTCTCTTAGACTGCTGCACATTCTGGATATAAAGGCGTGTTTACGTCTTATGAGGAAATGGAGATGTAAAATTGTTATAGTAACCACTACCACCGTGTTTGTGGTTGTCTGAAAGATCAGCGCTCTAAGAGAGCCAAATAAAGAAATGAAAAACTGCTAGAAGTGTTCTTGTGTTTTCTGTCACTGTTACTGCCAAATGGTGTGCAAGATTTGAACGCACCCCATCACAATTGGCACTGCAAGCAACTAAACTAACAACAATGGAAAAGCGTATTAGAAAGAACGCCAATGTAGTAAAAGACAGCAATGAAGTGGAAGGCCACCAACACCTCCAACAGCAACAAGCTGCATAACGTTTTCCTGCCTAAGGAACAACCATACTTAGCTTCAGAGCAGATGACAGTAACGAACAGGAAGCAGATGAATGGGCAGCCGAAATTTGCCACTACATCACAGCAAAAGGAATAGGTGTTGCAGAGGAAGCTGAATTTGCCACTACATCACAGCAAAAGGAATAGATGTTGCAGATGAAGCTGAATTTGCCACTACATCACAGCAAAAGGAATAGATGTTGCAGATGAAGCTGAATTTGCCACTACATCACAGCGAAAGGAATAGATGTTGCAGATGAAGCTGAATTTGCCACTACATCACAGCGAAAGGAATAGGTGTTGCAGATGAAGCTGAATTTGCCACTACATCACAGCAAAAGGAATAGATGTTGCAAATGAAACTGAATTTGCCACTACATCACAGCAAAAGGAATAGATGTTGCAAATGAAACTGAATTTGCCACTACATCACAGCAAAAGGAATAGATGTTGCAAATGAAACTGAATTTGCCACTACATCACAGCGAAAGGAATAGATGTTGCAAATGAAACTGAATTTGCCATCTCCCTGTTGGAGGAACAGGCATGACAAGAGGTCCTTTCCCTACAGCAGCACGAAGTCAACATGGCACAGAAAGTCTATAGTGCTGTCATTGCAACATTTGAGGAACAACGCACTGTAGCCATGTTGCAGGTGCTCTTTTCTCCATAAGGCAAGGCAGACGAGAATTGGTCTACAACCACGGCCATAAGCTCCAGGACAAAGAGCTGGCTATAAAAGATATGCTCCAGGATAAAGTGGGTCTTGATAAAGAGACCCTATTTTCATTAGAAACGATTGAACACTTTGTGCAGGGTTGCATCAATCATTGTGCAAACCTATAAGACGGCACCTCTCGTCAGTCGCTCAGAATGGTTCGAGATGAAGCAATCTGCTTAGAGGCTGAAGAATAGGAAGAGACTGCACAGACAGCACACAACCAGGTGCAAGAAGCTGCCAGCACTCAAAGCTTGCAAAGCAAGATGGCTGCCCTGAGCAATATAGTGGCCCAGTTGACAATGATGATTACAGAGCTATGACAACAGAACTTTCAGTTACAACTCTGGATCACCATGATGGAGACGAGGCCCAGGACAAGCAAACAGACAGGACATCTCTTTCAAATGTGGAATTACGGGACCTATAGGCGGGACTGCCTAAATGTTCGCCAACGGGGAAATGCCAGTTATCTTCTGCCAGAAGCCAACCAGCAGGGAGAGTGGCAATGGATGTCTTACCATCCGTCCAGTGGAGAGAGTGGTAATGTCTGTCTTATCATCCATCCAGTGGAGAGAGTGGTAATGTCTGTCTTATCATCCATCCAATGGAGAGAGTGGTAATGTCTGTCTTATTATCCATCCAATGGAGAGAGTGGTAATGCCTGTCTTATCATCCATCCAGTGGAGAGAGTGGTAATGTCTGTCTTATCATCCATCCAGATGAGAGAGGGTAATGTCTGTATTACCATCCATACATGAGCAAATAGTTGGTTGTTGTACACTTGAAATCACAGGAAAACTGACCACGGCATACTGAACACAGGCAGTGAAGTATCAAATATTACTGAATTGTGGTTCGATAAGAACGTTCCCTTATCTACGCTGCAGAGTATAAACTGGCTAACTTTGAAAGGGGCACATGGGTTGGAAATCTCCTACTGTGGGATGGCTGAAGTCTATATTTCACCCTTCGGACAGACATTGGAAAAGGTTCTGGTTCTAATGGTGCAACGCATTGGCGCCAAGTTGTAACTCCACTTCTCGGAGGCATGAATGTGCTGAGCTAGATTGTGGGCTTCTTGAAGGAATGCAGGTTTGAAGAAGTAGCATCTTTGAGCCAACCATCAGAGAGATACATACACAACTTCGTTATGAGGTTTGAAGAAGTAGCATCTTTGAGCCAACCATCAGAGAGGTACGTACACAACTTCAGTATGAGGTTTGAAGAAGTAGCATCTTTGAGCCAACCATCAGAGAGGTACATACACAACTTCGGTATGAGGTTTGAAGAAGTAGCATCTTTGAGCCAACCATCAGAGAGGTACATACACAACTTCGGTATGAGGTTTGAAGAAGTAGCATCTTTGAGCCAACCATCAGAGAGGTACATACACAACTTCGGTATGAGGTTTGAAGAAGTAGCATCTTTGAGCCAACCATCAGAGAGATACATACACAACTTCGGTCATCACGGGGCATTGTACGGGTAGAGGTCGAGATCCAGTATGGTTATCTGCTGGTTCAGCAGTCTGCATCCGAGTGACTGGCCCCAATGCTACACAAATACCTTTAATAGTTGAACCACTTACACAATCACTGTCATGGAGGATTGATGCTGGTGTCAACAATCACAACCTCTGAATGTGATTTTGCCATGTCAAACCTGTGAATCAAACACCAGAGGGCATTATAGTGTACCAAAGTGAAGAGTTAGTGTGTTATTAGGCGTTGAGTTCTTTCAGAGGATTGGAGACTGGAAAACGATGCAGTTTAAAACGCGAGTCCGTTTTTTGTTCAGGTGATTATTTGTCTTATATGTAAATACAAATGTATTTAGATAAAATTTATATTTATTTGTAAGTACATATGTATTTAGATAAAGTTTATATTTATATGTAAGTACAAATGTATTTAGATAAAGTTTATATTTATTTATAAGTACAAATGTATTTAGATAAAGTTTATATTTATATGTAAGTACAAATACATTTAGATAAAGTTTATATTTATTTGTAAGTATAAATGTATTTAGATAAAGTTTATATTTATTTGCCCCATTTTAGTCCATTTTCCTCCCAGTTGCGCAATAGTCTATTCCTTCATCTTTCCATCCATACCTTCTCAGATCAATTATCTGTTTAAAGATCCATCCATATTTCATGCATAGCTCCAGATCTATAATTAAAATGTGATTATTTATCAGGCAATATACTTAAATTCATTTGCTAACCCCTACAACATCTTACAGATTACTCCCCGCCCTAGCATCGCGCTTAATGCTACTCATTGCAATGCATGTATTACTTCCCTTCACGTTGTTAATTAACACTATTTGCATAGTATGTATTACTTCCCTTCACGTTGTTAATTAACACTATTTGCATAGTATGTATTATTTCCCTTCACGTTGTTAATTAACACTAATTTAAAAGCAGTAAAATCTTATGGCCAATACAATGAAAAAAAGAATGCAAGCACTTTTTGATTGTGAGGGATAAATGATCTCACAAACCCTCCTGTAACGCGATTAACGTTTGGTCGGAAATATTAGTGGCAATTCAGATTAGACGCATCTTTTGCCCTAACTTGTCAGACGACTTAGACAAAACATGAACTGTCCTCCCACTGAGGTATCAACTTTTCTGTTATTCTCGCTGTCAGGCTGCCTTTAAACAAAATTGACCTGGCTTAGTAAGAGAATCCAGGATAAGACCAGTGTCTAAAGCCAACATCGTCATTTCAGGAGGTTGGAGGATTGCGCAATTCCTGGACGCACTCGCTGTGGGAATATATTTTCAGGCACTTTGTCTGCTCTTGCATTGCTTCAAACTGAACAAACCACTTCAAAATACAGCGTAATGTCTTTTGTTTATAACAAAACATTCGGCCAAACCTTTTCAGCTCATAACCACCGCTTCAAATCAAAATATTTAGCACGAAAACAATAGATTCAAAGAAAATATTTTGGACGAAAACCGTAGATTAAAAGAAAATATTTTCCGATCAAAACATGGTTTACAATAACGCATTTCCGATGCATAACACAGCTTAGAACTAGATATTTCAGACTACAACAAATAACAATAAAAAACAATTTTCATTTCAGAATCACAGAATATCCAATTGTGCTCAGTTGACATTCTAACAAAAGAGTGATGCTGGGTACATCTTATAATAAGCAGATAACTCTGTACGGTACACAGGATACGTCCGTACAATACGTATATAACTATATACAGTACAATGGCATCTATTTGCAGTATGTGTATGTGTATTGAACTATATGTAGTTCAATGATTCATCTTTGCAATATGCATATAACTATATACAGTACAATGGCATCTATTTGCAGTATGCATAGTTCTAAATTTAGTACAATGACACATCTTTGAAATACGCAAATAACTATATCCAGTACAATGACACGCTTTTACAATATGCAAACAACTATTTGCAGTACAATAATACGTCTTTGCAATATGCATATAGCTAAATATAGTGCATATTACGTCTTTGAAAAAACGCAATCTCACTCCTTTACAATATCCATTTGCTTAGGTAGAATGCGTGTGTTACATCTTTGCATTAAGGAGATTATGGCTTTTACTATGCATCGAGTTTTAACAACAAAATATAACAACAGCAACGAAAATGATGATGATGATGATGATGATGATGATGATGATGATGATGATGATGATGATGATGATGATAGTGGTAAAAGGAAAAACCAAGCCTGATTTTGAAAAATCCAGAGAAAGGCACAACACCAAACAACTATCGTCCACCAATAACCAAAAAGTTACTATCAGGAATTATATCTGATAAATCATGTCTCATCTTGAAACAAAGTACTAAAAAAAGGATGCTAGATCAAACAGCACAGGAACAAAGGACCAATTGAGAATTGATAAAAGGCTATAGTTACTGACAGCAAGAAACGAAGAACAAAATCTTACAATGGCATGCAATGACTACTGAAAGGCCTGTGATTCAGTTCCACATTGATAGACACCCGTGAAAAAAAAAATCTACAGGATATCACACCTGTTCAAAAACTAATCCAAGTATAAATGATAAGCTGGAAAACCCTACGACATGCAACACTATAGAAATTGCAGACATAACAATAAGATGTGGAATGTTTCAAGGAGATTCCCTATCACCATTGCTGTTCTACATTGCTCCAAATCCTCTCAGTCGAGTCATCCAGAAAGAGAAGTAGGATATAAAATGAAATCAGGATAGATTTGCAGCCATTTACAGAATATGGACGATCTAAAGCTATACAATAAAAGTAACGTGACATCAATTGGATGGTCAGTATATGGACGATCTAAAGCTATACAGTGAAAATAACGTGACACCAATTCGATGGTCAGTATATGGACGATCTAAAGCTATACAATGAAAATAACGTGACACCAGTTCGCTGGTCAGTATATGGACAATCTAAAGCTAAACAGTAAAAATAACGTGATATCAGTTCGCTGGTCAGTATATGGACGATCTAAAGCTAAACAGTAAAAATAACGTGACATAAATTCGCTGGTCAGTATATGGACGATCTAAAGCTAAACAGTAAAAATAACGTGACATAAATTCGCTGGTCAGTATATGGACGATCTAAAGCTACACAGTAAAAATAACGTGACATAAATTCGCTGGTCAGTATATGGACGATCTAAAGCTAAACAGTAAAAATAACGTGATATCAATTCACTGGTCAGTATATGGATGATCTAAAGCTACACAGTAAAAATAACGTGACATCAATTCGCTGGTCAGTATTGTCAACATATGTAGTGAGGACATTCACATACACATTCAGCATTCAGAAATGTGGAAGAATTATCGTCCTAACAGACAGGATCAAAACAACAGAAGATATACAATTTAAAATCGGAAAAATCAACAATGTTTCAACTTGGAAAATATATAAATACCTGGGAATACTTCAATACCAAGAAAATATGCAGAGTGAAGTAACGTCCAAACTTAAGAGAGAATATGAAAAACGGGTTAGACAATTCTTGAAGTCAAAACTTAATGGGCTAACAAAATTCAAGCCCTTAATTCATGAGCAGTACCTGCGGTCAGGTTCACCTGATAGATCTTAGATTGGACAACAAATGAAATAAATGATCTGGGCATTGAAATAAGAACATTACTCACAGTATATAAAACCCTACCCCCAAAAGCAGACAGGCTCTTTGTATCTCGGAAAATGGGAGGCAGACAACTTAAGAAAATCAAATATGTAATTGAAAAAGAAGTTATAAGCCTTATGGGCTACATCTGGAATAACAATAGACGGGCCACTGACAGAAGCAGTAAAATGAATGGATTATAACTTCTCTCAGAAAAAGACAAAGAAACGTGGGAGAAAACAGGGAAACAGTCAATAGCAAATACTTGGAACCAAAAACCTCTCTGTAGACAGTTTGTGCGACAAGAAGATGAAACATCAAGAAGACAATCAACATAATGATAGTTGAAAGAAGTAGGTTTGAAAGCAGAAACAGACCCACACATAGCAGCTGCGTAAGATCAAGCACTAAACATGAAATTATACAAAACAAAACAAAAATAATGAAACTCTCAAATGATTCCAGATGTTGACTTTACAAAAAACATGGATGAAGCATGGAAACACATACTCTCTGGATGTCGGTTTCTGGCTGGAACAGAATACACCACGAGACACAACGAAGTGACAAAACTCCATAGTAACCTATGTGAATAAAAATCACAAAAAGAGCATGGATAAACCAACCAAAAGCAGTCACCGAAACAGAAGTCAAATTACTTTGGGACCTCTAAAAAAAAACCCAGATCGAGTGATTCCTGCTCAAAAACCAGACATTGTAGTTCTCAGCAGGTATAACAGAACGCCAGCAATTTTCGATGTCACTGTTCCAAGAGATAGAAATATAAAAATAAAAGATAGAAAATACCATGATCTCAGATACTGTTGAATGTAAAAGCAGAAGTAATACCTGTATTTATAGGATCCTTGTGGAACAACATCTGAGTTGGAAGGCTATCTGAATAAACTATTTGGAAACTACAAACATGCCCCATTACTAAAAGCAGCACTCCTCGGAAGTGCCCTCATCCTTCGTAAAACCTTTGATCTTCCAGAATCTTGGTAAGATTCCAAAACCTTGGTTCATAGTCGACAGTAAACAAAAGTCGTGAAAAAAAAGGCTTCGTCGTCGTCGTCATCATCATCATCATCATCATCATCGTTGTGACGTCATACATTGATTATCACAAACACAAATTCAGGTATCTTTATAAATTCGAGCAGAAGGACATTAATAACCCACATACAAAAGACATATGCCGACATAAAAATAGAAATGACGTAATGAAATGGTATGCAATATTACAAAAGGAGCAGCTAAATGAATTTGCACATAGAAATAACATAGAAAAGATGTAAAGAATTTCTCACAATCATATACATGTAGATTCAAACCAAATGCAATTGTTACCACTGATAGAGTCATTTGAAGATGATTACGGTTTCTGTGAGCCTGAGTTTGGAGGGTAGTTTATTCCATTTGGATGGATGTGGTCCGTCAACGAACACTGAACGTATAACTTGTACTATAATTTCGGAATGTTGAAAATAGGTGACCTTGAGAGCAGGCGTAAAGCCGGTATGAAGTTCGACAAGTATTTAGGACTTTAGACAGAGTATAAAATGTAACGAAGGAAAGGTATTTTATTTTGCCAAAAAACGGCTATAAAGTTGCTCAGCATGATCAGATCTTGGTGCTCAGGAATGACTGATCCTATAATATAATTTTTTGGACTTATAAATGTTTTCATGAAGATAAACTGAAGACTACAAAGTTGAGCAACACTAGTCAAGTTGAGAGAGAACTGATGAAAACTCAGAACAGTGAGAATGGATTCTCCTCAGTTCCAGAAAAGCTGCTGTGCAAATATTTAAGATGAGAGAGAGAGAGAGAGAGAGAGAGAGAGAGAGAGAGAGAGAGAGAGAGAGAGAGAGAGAGAGAGAGAGGAGAGAGAGAGAGAGTTGTCAAAACGACACTCAAATTTTTAAATGACTGACGAAATGTAAAGGGAATATCAGTGACATTCATGGCAGTTAAGGTTGTAGAAACTCTTTCAAGGGCAATCAACAAGACTTCGGCTTCATCATCAATCATTTTTTGCATTATATCCACAAGATCAGAGACACAGTTCTCCATTCTGAACGCTGAAAGCAATTCCATTTGGACAACTCGATATGTACAGTTGAGTGTCATCGCCATTCTGCAGATGGTGGGACACAGAATGGTGACCTATAATGAGTGAACAGGGACTGTGTATAAGGAATACAGTGGTCAGAGTGAGAGTCCCATGGGACACAGTGTGGTGACCTATAACAAATAAACAGGGACTGTTTATAAGAAATACAGTGGTATGTGTGGTAATAAAGAATATGTGGACTGGAATGTTTACCACGAGCTGATGAGGTTTGTTCTCTCAAACGGATACGATCTAGAAGAAACCATAAACAACACCACTGGTTGTCAAATACACACACACAGAGAGAGTAGTAAACTATCATGAATAAACAACATCACTGATACCAAATGTAGAGAGAGAAGTAAACTATCGTGAATAAATAACATCGCTGATGCCAAATGTAGAGAGAGAAGTAAACTATCATGAATAAACAACATCGCTGATATGATATCAAGAATATGACACTCGAGAGCAAACACATTCCTCTATCCTAAAACAGTTAGAAACCTATTAAGACTGTTTTAAGAGGACAGTGTCAACCGTATAAATAGGATAATAAAAATTACTTTCAAGATTATGTACATGTAGGTGAGAGTCATCTGTCGATAAAACAACTTTTGTTATGAACGATAACATATTTTTCAAGTCATTGGAGTAGTTTTTTCGCTAGAGCGTTACAATACATGTAGTGTATTTTTAAAATAAACAACAATAAATAACAATGAAAAAACATCAGTTAAGTACTCATCCGTTGATTTATCCACTCCAGAATAGGATGAGGAGAATGTACTTATAATGACACGATAATATTGAACTTATAATGACGTGAGAAGATTGTACTTATAATGACGTGAAAAGATTATACTTATAATGACGTGAAGAGATTGTACATATAATGACGTCAGGAGATTGTACTTACAATGTCAGGAGATTGTACTTATAATGACGTGAGGAAATTGTGCTTATGATGACATGAGTAGGTTGTACTTATAGTAAGGTAAGTAGATTGTACTTATAATGGTATGAGGGGAGTGTACTTGCAATGACGTTAGTGGATTGTTCTTATGTGGCTATATTCCAGCACATATTTTAATTTCAATAATATTTTTTCTACTTTCGTAATATTCTTCATACAGTTTATTTTACTTTCTTCTTTGATACAAGTTTTATCGCCTTTGTCTTTCTATTCTTCTTTATACAAACTGTATTGCATTGTCCTCAGTCAAACAGAGGATATCTGAAGGATACAGGCAAAATATCTGTGGTCTGTGTTACTTTAGGATTCATTATGATTCTGTAACGCTTAATTTGGGTTTGTGTATATGTGGTGGAGTAAATTTGCCTATCCCTATTTTAAAATTAAATTGTTATATATATTGTTAAACTGTCAGGGTGACCCGACTTTGAGCACCCCTTGTGATGTAGTTTTGACATCATTACTTAGAGATATATTTTATGATTTTCCACATATTATCCTTTACTGCAATTCCTTCAGATCTTCAACCATTATCTGGCACACTAACACACACACCAGAATACAAAGTTGGCCTGTATAGCAATTAATGAAACATGAAGCTATATCGAGATATCAAAAGTAGCAGACGAATTTTCATCGTTAAAGGAAAATAAACATTAAAAAAAACTGAAAAAAAAAAACAGATTTGCTATAGACTTAAGCAAAGAAAACTTACGTCATTGGTCAAGCGACTAATAGTGCGAAAAATAAAGCCGCCGCTGATTGGACAGAAGAATGGCTTGGTCTGCCACGGAGCTGAAAACATAACACAAAAGTATACTTTATTTTTCCGGCAAAATAGCTGCACTAATAACTCGAGTTAATATTTTGACATGCACGTTTGAAATAAAAATGGATGTAAAAAATAAATTACGAAAAACACTAGTAATAAACATTATTAAACGTTTGATAAGATCTAAACCCGTTTCGTTTGAAAATATGGCTATATATCTACAGCTGCTTTGATTATCCCCTTTCATGCTCTTCAGGAGTAAATGCTAGGTATGGGACTTTTAACTCATTCTGCAGGGCAGGGAAAGGGTTAAAATTGTATTATGCATGTATGTTATATATCATCATATCTAGACCCTTAATCTTCTTCTATGTATGATATCAAACTACTATTACTACTACTACTACTACTATTACTACTACTACTACTACTACTACTACTGCTGCTGAAATAAGAATATATAAAGTTCGTACTCTTATGAACCGTTGATGGTTTAACATTAATTGTACTTGCAATACGCAAAGACTTCATAATAACTATTTCAGCTATTAAAAATAATATAATAGAACAAAGTAATTGCAGATGAGAAAAGACAATATACATCACTTGTAAAGAAACGAAAGATAAAATAAGCAAGTAAAATTAATGCACAAAAAAATGACAATATATAACACACAACTGCAGTTACGAAAAAGAAAGTGAAATAAAATGAATTTACAAAAATGCATTCTGAAATAAACTCTGACACAGTAGAGACATCGCTGTTCACTTTGGTGAAAAAGATAAACTACATACAATTTGCACCCTCTTTAGATTTTAGAATGCAGTTAACATTTTCTTACTCTGTTTCTAATTTCTGAGTCAAAGTATTTGCATTCTTTTTTACCTTAGGGGAAGCGCTTCCGGTCTAAGAGCAGATATATTTTATAGTCTTTACAGACACTCCGCGTCCTACTTCTGACGTAAAAACATACACACACTTTTATTGTCTTACATATGATGTAAAACATACACACACTTTTATTGCCTTACATATGATGTAAAAACATACACACACTTTTATTGCCTTACATATGATGTAAAAACATACACACACTTTTATTGCCTTACATATGACGTAAAACATACACACACTTTTATTGCCTTACACATGATGTAAAAGTACTTGCATAAATTATTTTCCTATCAGAGATACTTTTTATTTCTTATTTTGACGTAAATATTCTTGAATAAATTTCATCATCTTGTCACAGACCTGATAAATTATTTCTTACATCAAAGCACATACGAAAATGGTATCGCCCTATCATACCTATTATACATCCTACTATTGACTTGAAATACTTTCTTAAATGTTATCGTCATATCGGATATACTCTAACTGAAGTAGTTGGCAGTATAGCAAAACTTGCACCAATGTTAGCAGTCTAACAGATTACTCTTATTCCAGTTTCTGACAACATTTGACTGTCACATAAGATCTGTTTTACTTACAAGTTTCTGGCAACATTTGACTGTCATATAAGATCTGTTTTACTTCAAGTTTCTGGCAAAATAAAGCAATGTAAGAAATCTGTAAATGTTGTTTCATTTATACTTATTATATCGTCTGATAACACGCCGAAGAACGTTCTCTTAGAGTCTTTTAAGCCACATTCCGATATAAGCAAATTTGAGGTATTATTAAATCA
This sequence comes from Sinotaia quadrata, assembly GCA_028829895.1. NCBI lineage: Eukaryota > Metazoa > Mollusca > Gastropoda > Architaenioglossa > Viviparidae > Sinotaia > Sinotaia quadrata. Next base: position 29,747,261 of record CM054183.1, on the reverse strand, counting down.
ACAATAATTCCAACCAATTTCTGACGTCAAAGTTTCGCATAAAATAACTCTAAATGTCTGTAGGTTTATGCGTATATTATAGTATTACGAGATACTAAATTGTCTAGTTCTGATGTCCAGCACCTGAATCAAAATAAAAAAAAAAACGCCTTCAAAGTCTAAATCTCTTGAGGTTGAAGCGGAAACCGTGCGGACTATTAAGTCTCAAGTGAATCCAATTTCTCGAGGCAAAGAACCCACACAGACGCATTATTATTTTCTAGTAATTTCTCGCTCGCTGGTCCCAGTACATACAGTGAGGTCTTTAAAATTGTTATGACTGTATGGGGAAAAAACCTAAGTAAATTAACAATATTACTTTAGCATGATACTCTATCGTGACAAATCAGCCAAAACACACTTTAAGACACACAACAGGCCTTCAGTTTGACAAGTCCTTAGACCAATAAGCCCACTCGTAGGCTTCAGCCGCTAGCACTTCCGGGACTAATGGCGATCAATGCATGTCTTTTGTGCAGCTAGGGCCCGACGCAAGACAGAGTTTGTTCCTCGGAGTCCGGGTCCGCGTTTTCGTCGATCAATCAGGCGATAATACGAACGCTCCTTATTTTAGCGATCGAAGCATTTAATAAATGTTCACGTTCTACAAATGTTGACATGTCGCCCTGAAACGAGTGAGGACAGCTTGCTGGGTGACGACAGAGAATGGCTTCTGAGGACCGTCTAAAAATAGACAGTAGTTGCTAGTAAGTTGTTTTGAACTGGAATTTTCAACGCGAGTCTGTAACTTAGTGACCGGTTTGGGATTTTCAGCACTCATTAATTATTGATACATGTAGTAATAGATGATTAAATGTGGAGAAATAAGCAGATATTTTTTTTTTACAGGACAGTGGAGCAATTCTATATGAAACGCTGTGGCAAAAATATATGTAGTGCATTGACTAAAATAGTAAGACCAAATTTTAGTGCAGAGTGCAAGACGAATCTCCTCTCTCGATATTTTCTTCAACAATAATAACCTGTCTTGCATCAATTAATTTTGCTTACGTTTCACTTTCGTAGACATATTTCAATTAAATATTGTTAGTGTGCGTGTGGATTTAGTTTTGTTATAGTTAAAGTTTTCTTAGGTAGTTTAATTATTCGTCATAAGATCTTGTGTATTTTATGTGAATTGTTGTACAGCTAAGAGATTTTTAGTCTTCTATCGTTATCATTATTGTCACCGCCGCCGTCATTATCATCATCATCATCATCACTATCATTAATATTATCCATAAACATCCAGGAAAACATTTGAGTTACCGTGTCGCATGCCGACTCACCAAAGGTTTTTGCGAGTAATCATCCACTTAAATCAGTAAATCTATCTACAATGTTTGCCAAAAGTCTTCCAACTGAACAAATATCTACTTTCATTATTTTACAAGAAGTAGTCTAATTCAGTCAGAGCATCTACCGTCATCTCTTTATAGAAAACGTCCAATGTAGTCACTAAATCGAATTTCATTATTTTTACAAGAAAACGTCCAATGTAGCCACTAAATTGACTTTCATTATTTTTACAAGAAAACGTCCAATGTAGCCACTAAATTGACTTTCATTATTTTTACAAAAAAACGTCCAATAAAGCCAAGATACCGACATTCAGTGAAACTGTTCAAAACAGCCGCTCAGTCTATCGTCATTATATATATACACTATCGTCATTATGTATACACTCTCGTCATTATGTATACACTCTCGTCATTATGTATACACTATCGTCATTGTGCATACACTATCGTCATTGTGTATACACTATCGTCATTGTGCATACACTATCGTCATTGTGTATACACTTTCGTCATTATGTATACACTTTCGTCATTATGTATACACTCTCGTCATTATGTATACACTTTCGTCCTAAACAGAAGCCCAATCTATCATCATTATGTACAAACTGTCTATGGCAAGGATTAACCCATATTTCGTCTCTTTAGTACATGAATACTTCATCTAAAATGTAGTATATATTTTCTTGATATTAGTGCTTAAAACTAACTGCGTTTAAAGAAGAGGTCTTGCACGTTAATAGCAATATTAACATAAGTCAGTGTAAATTGTTTTTTCCCCAAAATTTGGAGTTATTGCGCTAAAAGGATTAGCCACATCTGTTTCTTAGAATTTCAATGGGCCAGTACTTGCAAACATAGGTACGCTGTTAGGCCCATGGCTTGCTGTCTAAGAAGCCGGAGAGTGACAAATGAGTGACCATTATTAGCTGACAAACGAGTAACCATTATTAGCTGACGAGTGACCATTATTAGCTGACAAGTGGAGACCCTATGGAAGTATACTTCATAACTTACCAATGATGGAATACCGGACAACTGAAACTAATTGTTAATTGGGAATTGCTAAAGAAGGCATAATAGAGCTCTCAGAAAATTCATTTTTCAGAATTATTATACGATTTTTTGTCATCATGTACAGATGTATGAATCCTCATTTAAATGTATACGGGTTAGCCACCAGATTGGTACTAGTAAGTAAAAATGTTGTGTTATAAATTTTGGCATTGTAATTTTTGTAATTCTTTTTCAGCCAGTAATAAATATATTTTATTAACATTTGTACATGTTGCAAATATATTACATATATTTGTGTGTGATATTTTGTAAACACTGTAGATTATTCTCATAATATACTTTTTTTAAAATTCAATGGAGAACGCCACGTGAATTGTTATAAAATATATTTTGTACTTGACGTGTATAGTCAGTGATAGAATGCTTCACGGTGTGCCTTAACTTGGTAATGTTAGATTTTGTAGAAGAAAGTCATAATGGTAATGTTAGATTTTGTAGAAGAAAGTCATAATGGTAATGTTAGATTTTGTAGAAGAAAGTCAAAATGGTAATGTTAGATTTTGTAGAAGAAAGTCATAATGATTTGGAGATTTCATAGTATAGCTTAATATCATGAAGGATGCTACATTTGTTTAGTTAACATATTCTCTTTGATGTATTTGTAGATCTTGTAGGAAGATTCTGTACAAGAACCTAAATTTGTAAAGAACACTACACTTGTGTGTATACTTGTAATCTGCAAAGCGAGTTTGTAGCGGAATTTAAGTAATAACAGAGCACTACAGACTGTATGATGTAATGTTAATCATCTGTGGACGAGAGAAGTGAGGTAGTTGAATAATGTATTTAATAAGGAGATCTCATACGTATTGTTGAATGGAAGGATACGTTGTTGAGCTAGGCCAGACTCTTTTGCAGTAAGCACTGTGTGGCAGGAATAGATGCAGCACATTTCTGGCCTTTGTGGCTTTCCTTTTTTATTTCTTTGGAGGAGGTGTGGTCTTCTGTTGGTTCCATTTATTTTGGTACAAATGGTTCCTCCTCCTATGTCTACCCGGTTTCGTGATCTACTGCGACCCCGCTTCTTTCATCTCTCGCTTGACCCGTTTCTGTGATAATATCAATCATGGCACTGGTCTGCTGACAGTAGGCAGCATGGGACTAAAACTATATGATTAACGTTATTTATACACCATCATTGGCTGAGCGCCAAGAGAAGACAACTTTACAATTCATGGTCATGTACCTACATAACACCTGTCCTCTTTTTCTTCCTTCTTTCATGATGTTTTATGTTATCGATCTGTGTTGACAGATGTATCACTTATAGGGATCCTGTCTATTACATAATGAACATGCTTTGAAAACATTAAAGAACTTAGATTTTATCTAGGTGTCACAAATAGAACTTTACTCTGTAAGCAAAGACAGCAAACTAGGACATTTACTGATTTCTTTATTTTCATGTTTCTACACATTCACATTTTCTATCTTGATTCAAAGATACATCTTGTGTAGTGCACATGATATATTTCTATTGTTAAAATAAATTTCTATTTTATTATTGTTCATCCACTACTTCCTAGTAGTATATTTGGGTAGAAAAGGGTTCATTTGTTGGGTGATGGTGGGTTTATGTAGTGATATATTTGGGTAGAAAAGGGTTCATTTGTTGGGTGATTGGGATTTTATGTAGTGACATAATTGGGTACAAAAGGGTTCATTTGTTTGGTGATTGGGGGTTTTATGTAGAGATATAGATGGGTAGAAAAGGGTTCATTTGTTTGGTGATGGGGGTTTTATGTAGTGATATATTTGGGTTGAAAAGGGTTCATTTGTTTAGTGATGGGGGTTTATGTAGTGATATATTTGGGTAGAAAAGAGTTCATTTGTTTGGTGTTGGGGGTTTTATGTAGTGATTATGAAGTCGGACACAAAAGACAACCTTTGAGGGAGGGTGGTCAACAATGAGTAAGTGTCGCTATGTCAGGTCGATGTTAGCTTTAAGTACAGATATTTATAATACAACGACTAAATGACTATGATTGGGTAGGGGGGCGATTGTGGAGAGACCGTCTTATCATTGACAAAATCCACATTAAGGAGCGTAGTATACTGCAAATGGAAGATAATATAATCCTCAATATTAAGGGGCACTTCTTAAACTGAGAAATACCTGTCACACTATCGTCCAATTTATCCGGTAATTCGACCTTGGCTGTTGTAGAAGAAATCGACCACTTCTGCTGTAAATCTACTTTCAGCGTCTTACAAGAAATCTTCGAATACAGCCGATAGATCGACCTTCAAGTGTTTTAAAAGAAACTATTCAACCCAAGTTTTACATCCATGTACTTTTCAAGAAATCACCAAGTTTTACAAGCGTACCTTCAATAATTTTACAAAGGTCCACCTTTAATTAGAAAGTAGCGTATTGTAAGCAAGCAAAAGAATCCACTTACATATTAATGCAGACCTTAAGTTGCGATAAAAATTTCATCTAAAAATAATTTTGAAAGAAATATTCTATTTCGGAATTTGTTTGCTTCTCTAAGTTACGTCTTCTTAGTTTTCTTTTTTCAATAAAAAATGAATTTCTGTCTTCGTGTTCGTCTTTCAATAAAAAATGAATTTCTGTCTTTGGTTTTGCATTTAACTTTTTAAAAAATCCAATAACTTAGCGTCTGACATGCTTTTACCAGTACAATATGGTGGTTGAAAGCGTTTTTCAAGTCGGCAAAACAAGATGTCATCAATTTAGTGAATATTTTATTTTCGTTTTCTTCTGTTTAATGTTTTGTTCAAGAGAGAACAGGAAGGGGGGGGGGAAGGGGAAGAAAGAGAGGTAGGTAGAGAGGGAGAGCGGGGGGGGGGGGAGAGCGAAAAACGGGAAGGAAGGTAAAGATGGATGAAAAGAGTAAATTATGGAAAAAAATATTTTATTGCATCCTTTATTCTCAAAATAAGCAGACAGTGACTCTTTACACAGCGGTAGTATCATTCCTTGTTGTAATGTTAACGATTAACTGTATTTCACTCTCAACTACAGACCTTGTTGTAATGTTAACGATTAACTGTATTTCACTCTCAACTACAGACCTCATCAAATCACTAAGTGGACAAAGGGCAATGTGAACATCGGCCACATTAATGAATGCAACATTGAATGTGCTAATACACTGCCCACCATCGTTTCAGATAAACTCGAGCTGTAAATGTTGCTGAAAGTGATCGTATGCATGGCTAAAGTTCCCGGTGATCTCCCTTTTAACACCATGGCTCTGATAAGGGGGTCCATTAACTCAAAGAAAGACCCTAACAGCAGTAAAGAAAACTGGCAATATACACATTTGCCTCTTGAATACGTTTTCCTCCGAATTTAATCTTTGAATGGATATTTATTTTACAATAATCATGTAAATTATATTTGTCTTTTCGATTTACACACTATGAATCCTTCGTCGTTTGTAAAGAAAAGTAGAAAATCACAAAAACCAAATAAATAAATTTACAAAAATCCCACAAAAGCTAATGGACTGGAAAAATGCCCATAGAAAACTGTTTCTGTTAGAGAGCAAAATTACAGCAAGGACCATCCCCCTCCCAGCCTTTTCAGACTTTGAATGCATTTGGGAAACAGATGCATGATATCTTTGAACTGAGTAGAAATTAGACATCATTATGACGGAAAAGTAGGAAGAAATAAATAAAGCGGTAAATAAAATAACGAAAGTAAATCTGACATTGAGTGGACTTCGATCGATGACTTGGGAAAAAAAAAGACCTTCAAACAAACTAGACATTGAACTGACTTCGATCGAAGACTGGTAAAAGACCCAAACAAACCGGACATTGAGCTTAAAAAGAAATAAGTGACGTGAAGAAAAAAGTTTGACAGTGTGCTAAAAGCATTGAATGATATTTTTTTAATTTCACTTTTTCTGTTAAAAAAATAACCCCGGAAATAAGACCCAAAGAGCGAAAGCGCAAGCCCAAGTAATGTAGGGACTCCGCGTACTTCTTTATCTTGGCCGTGTGACGTAGACTGGTAGTAATATCTGTATTCAAGCCTCTACACCATATCTGCAGTTAATAATAATAATCAGTTCACAAGCTATCTTACGCTGTCTTGCCATAGAACTTAGTAAATTTCCGTTGTCGTAAAATTGTTGGTAAATTTCGACTGTCGTAAACGAGAGGGCAAATATAACGCTTATATAGGCAATCAGGGAGGGCTAACAGTAGACAGAAGACTAATAGTAGACCTTTTTCTCATGACCATTCCAAGTTTGCACAAGATAAGGTTAATAGTAGGCCCATTTTCTAACCAAAAAGAAATTTGCGCCAACAGTGCAAGACAACAGTGGGACCATTTTCTAACAAAGTTAGAAATAAATTTGCAGCAATTTATAGCAGGCCCATTTTCTAAACAAAGTTAGAAATAAACTTGCAGCAATTAAATTAATAGTAGGCCCATTTTCTAAACAAAGTTAGAAATAAACTTGCAGCAATTAAATTAACAGTAGGCTTATTTTCTAACCAGTCAAATGCGCACCAAACTTAGAACCACAAAGCCCATTCTAAGAAACATGGCGCCGAAGCGATGTTTCAGATACACATAATAAAACTAACCCGAAACCTAATTTACGCCTTAGTCCTAATCCATTGTGTTACAGAATACAAGTATACATCTATTAAGTCAGCGGTAGGCGAAAGTTCTAAGTACAGCAAACAAGACAGTGTTACTGTTAGAGAGAGACATTTTGGAGTCAGCCAAAACTCCACACCGCGATGAATATGTTATAGCTGCCATAAAGTACCTTGACCTTGGCCACGTCAACGAACGCATTTTCATTGGCCAGTTATTTCGGTCTACATTTACGAGAGTTGTTAAAGCGTAGCGGCAGTGACGTATTGACGTTGGTAAATTTCGGTTTTTGTAAACGTAGATTGATTCGTGATATGAATGTCCTGGATGGCTAGAGCCAGTCGACATGTATGTGAGAGCATTGAGGGAAGAGCCAATAGGAACATTCAATGAATGTGTAGCTAGCAAAGATAGTGGTGGTATGTCAAACAGTTCAGCAAGTCAGCCAGGCGTTCTATTGAGGATGAAGAATATATTTTTGTAAACATAAACAAGTATGTTACTAATTGTAAATACTATTTGTGTTTTTTGGATGTTGTGACTTATGGTTGGTTTGCAGAAATTAATTAAACACCCAAACCGTTGGCTTAACAAGCGATAATGCGAATAACCTTCTTGTCTGCCATCTTGTTTACACTTTTAAAGTATACTATCGCTGATTGGCCAATGAGGATTACTTTTTTCTAAAACTTTATTGCCATTGGCCAATGAGGATTACTTTTTTCTAAAATTTTATTGCCATTGGCTAAACAGGATTACTTTTTTTTCTAAAACTTTATTACCATTGGTACTAACTACCTGGACCTTCCACGTCCTTTATCTGGAGGAATGCGCTCACACAATGACGTGTAAGAAATTATTGAAAATCTATTAATAAGGAAGTCAAAGTAAAGACTTGAGGTAGAAATGGTTGTCAAATGATGTTTCTTTCAGAGTCAAAGACCTCTTTACTATTTATAGATATAGCATGTGCACTGGAAGCCAATCTGTGGCAAGGGACTCGCAGATTGAGGGGACATATGTAGTATTTTGAAGTGTGGTTTTCAAGGAATTTGATCGACAAAAGCAGTGAGAAGTAAGTGTGAGTGCTTTTAAAAAATAGTATGTTTGTCTTGTGTGTTCAGTAGTGCTATGCGCTGTGCTGAAGGATATTCATTTTGTTTTTGAGTCTGATTAGCTATAAGTGTGTAGTAGAGAGTTATTATTGCATGAAGTGTAGAGTATTTTCACTGTGAATAGTGGAGAACGGTTTGTATTTAATTTTCTGGAGTGTGTTTGCATTATGTATTGTGTACGCTAGAGAGAGATTTGTAGTATTTTCTAGAGTGTGTTTGCATTATGTATTGTGTACGTTATAGAGAGATTTGTAGTATTTTCTGGAGTGTTTTTGCATTATGTATTGTGTACGCTAGAGAGAGATTTGTAGTATTTTCTGGAGTGTGTTTGCATTATGTATTGTGTACGCTAGAGAGAGAAGTATTTTCTAGAGTGTGTTTGCATTATGTATTGTGTACGTTATAGAGAGATTTGTAGTATTTTCTGGAGTGTTTTTGCATTATGTATTGTGTACGCTAGAGAGAGATTTGTAGTATTTTCTGGAGTGTGTTTGCATTATGTATTGTGTACGCTATAGAGAGAAGTATTTTCTAGAGTGTGTTTGCATTATGTATTGTGTACGTCATAGAGAGATTTGTAGTATTTTCTGGAATGTTTGCATTATGTATTGTGTACGTCATAGAGAGATTTGTAGTATGCATGTTAGAGAATTGTATTTAGTTTTGGAATGATTGTGCATTATTTATGCAAGAGAGTGGATTTACATTATGAATGATGAAAATTACAAACGTCTTGTGTAAAGACTTCTGTACTTATGACAACATCAGACGACGTCAAACGTGTATCGAAAGTAAAGAACAAAGATTACTCAAGATTACCAAAGATTACCCAAGATTACTCAAAATTACGAGAGGCAAATCAAGGCTACTGATATAGCACTCTCCAAAATTGCTTTGTTTACACATACTCATGGTAGAGATAAACAGTCAAAACTTCTATTGGCCTCCTACGCTTTTTAACCATTGAACAATATTTCTGATTTTTCATGTCCCGTCTTTCTCTCACATTCCATATATGAACTCTACAGAAACAAAGTTGAAAATTGTTCAGAAAAATTAAGATACCCCCCCACCCACCCACACTCCTCTACAAATACCCGGATGGAGAAGACAAAACAACAGCAACTAAAAACGACAAACAAAATGCAGTACAAATAATTTACATTTATTTAAGTTCCCATTGCAAGTTCTGTTAAAATAACACCAAAATCAACAAAAAACAAAACAAAACCCAAACCTAAATTTGTCACGAAGCACTTTCAGTGTAAATAATCCATAATTCTTTGTAGAATGCCATGCAACGACAGACAAACACTGCTTTCATACTGAGCTGAAGACATCCACAAATAATTTGAGGGAGTTCTGGACCATAAGGCTTTCGCTTTGCAACGATGCACAAAGGCGAAGACAGACTAGGGTACGAACAGCAAACAACATGCATTGTAAAGCGTAATACATCACTGACAACAGTAAGAGGAATTTCATTATGAAGAATCGGCTGAGATCTCCTATCATTACATACCGTGGATATGCAAAAAAAAATAAAAAATTACTGTAACATCAAAGCGACAAATCTCATTAAAAGCTAATGTTATTTAGTCTAGCTGTCCCGAAAATTGCTCCGACAAACTCGGGTGCCGCCATTCACTCTGCTCCGATCTGCAGGCACCTAGGGTAAACAGTCTTGTCTCCATTAGCGGGTACCGGTGAACTTATTCTCTACCGCGTCTCATTATCTCCAGCAAGAATGGCTGTTTTCGTTCGTCGAGGCGCGACGCAAGCCCATGCTAGTGACTTATCCCTGCAACACCACTGTAATCAAATTCGAGTCATTCGGTGACTATCCGTGTCTTCTCAATTAAATAATTAGTCAGTCTGCTTATCGACATTTTCTTCTTAATACCGTCTGTAGACACGTTGTAATTTATTCAGACACTAGGCAACCAATAGTTCGCCTTGGTTTCCGATCACGTATCAGCGTCTGCCGACTCTGTTTTGACAGTTTTCAGATATTACGTTGGCACCATTCAGAGAAATCCTTGTAACTGACCAATTCTGGCTACCGAACAAGTGCCACTGTTTTGAGAGTGTTAGGAGATTAGACTGGCACCATCAGGAAAATCGGCTGAGCTGACCAAGAAGCAGCGATGTGAATGTAAGTAGATTAGGAGCAATACGGTTTCTTAAAACAAGCCTCAGCAGAGAACATTGTTGATGTTTTATACCGCAAAGACTGGAAGGCGCACCTAACAACAGCAGTACTGAAACTGGCCCGCCTAACAACAGCAGTACTGAAACTGGCCCGCCTAACAACAGCAGTACTGAAACTGGCCCGCCTAACAACAGCAGTACTGAAACTGGCGCTCCTAACAACAGCAGTTCTGAAAACTGGCGCGCCTAACAACAGCAGTACTGAAACTGGCGCGCCTGCCCAAGAACACAGCACGTGAAGCAACACGAATAACCTTGACTTTGAATTCGGTAACAGAAAGATTTCCACCATGACTTCAGTCAGTTCTAGAGTAACATTGGACCGATGAGTTAATCTACCGTGGTTGAATAGAGAGCATAGTCTGCAATTAAGACCACCAACAAAGAACCCATCCACTTGTCTTAATAAACACGGCTTTATTTAATTGAGGTCATCGAGTAGTCAGAGTTTACTATTTATAATTCAATTTCAAGGGAGTGAACTGATGAAACCTAACATTCCGATGCGACGTTGTCAACAATACGTGGATTACCAGATGCTCAAATCGTGGAAATGCAAATTAAACAAGAAAGATTGCAGATGATAGGGGAATCTCCATTTTCTAAACAGATTTGAAGCCTTTAAAGAAGGGAAGATATGGACGACCATACATGGACCTTTAAATAAGATAAGGTGTGGACGACCATATATGAACTTTAAAGAAGACAAGATGTGGACGACTCTGCATGAACCTTTAAAGTAGACAATTGTGGTCGACCAAACGAGAAACAAATTGCGTATGTAACTGTCTCGGATAAACGTAAACATTGTTTAGTCCAATTTCCCATATCCAGATCAAGTTACATTTTTCCGAATCAATTGCAGATTTGCCCTCTAATCCAAATGAAACTTCTTACTATAACCGTTAGATTCGACAAGTATCACAAATTAGTTGTCCACTAAAAGAAATTGATTTTCTTACAACCACAGATTCACTCACTAACAAAAAATATTTTTTTTACAATCATTGTGTGATGCCAGCACCATCTAGTTAATGGTTATTATTATTATTTTTTTATTATTATTTTATTATTGCCCCCATTAAAAAAAATATTTACGTCATGATCGAATCATGTATTCCCTCCTTTTAGACATTATATGTCATCTATCTATCTATCTATCTATCTATCTATCTATCTATCTATCTATCTATCTATCTATCTATCCATCCATCCACCCATCCATCCATCTATCTATCTCTCTATCATTCTATCTATTTGTCTATCTATCTATCTATCTATCCATCCATCCACCCATCCACCCATCCATCCATCCATCCATCCATCTATCTATCTCTCTATCATTCTATCTATCTATCTATCTGTCTATCTATCTATCTATCTATCTATCTATCTATCTATCTATCTATCTATCTATCTATCTATCTATCTATCTATCTATCTATCTATCTATCTATCTATCTATCTATCTATCTATCTATCTATCTATCTATCTGCACATTTGAGTGCATAACATTGCATTGGCATACGGTAATAAATAATAATAATAATAATAATAATAATAATAATAATAATAATAATAATAATTGATGATGAAGATGATGATATTAAATCTTACGAAAATTGTGAACTATAATGTTGACTCTGTAAGAGTTTCTAAGCGTTTACCAACAACGAAACAAAACGTAAGGCGAAATAAAGCACGAACACATCCAGACAATTTGAGAACGTTTACGGAACAATCTAGAAATGAGAAAATTAGAAACAGAAGAAAAACCCAACATGCATAAAGATGCGATCGAAAATTAATTACAAGCACCCATTCTGGCCTGCAAGCCTAAGTACACACCAAGAATAGAAAACCTGATAAACTGTTAGAAAAAATATTTGTGGAGATCAAGTACGAATTCTCTTCTCTGTCTTAACTCTCATATTTTACAATTACACTAAAATTATAAGGTGCCCTTTGCTTTTGTTTTAGTGTTTATTTTCGTGTTCCAGTTCAGAAACAAATTCAAATCGACCAGACGGTTTCTCGATGTTTCGTGGAGTCCTTCTGTTTGTTATGCCGGAAACTCATGTTGTAGTTCTGGTTAAGTTCTAACCGCTTATCGTTTCTCCATCTGACTCAAGCCTCATTTAACTGCAAATTAGCCACGAGTGTACAAGAGTGTGAAACAGGGCGAGATCAGTCGACATCACAAAACTAGGGCTATCCCACGAGGCAACCATTTTTCACGTCAAACCTCTCTCCCGAACTTACGTCCGCGAAGCAAGGCTCGTAACTCTAATAGGCTTTTTCATTTCGAGCACCAAGGGGGCGGGGGACATGCTAGCGTGGATTGATTTGCAATGTTTGGACGAGGGCGATTTGCTTTTCGACTGAGTGCACTGCATTGTGACTTTTTCAGCTACTTCTTGATAACTAGTACCCTAATAAAAATGGAGGAACTGGGGGAAGAAAGAGAGCAGAGTGCATCCAACACATAAAACAAAACAAAAGTAAGCAAGGGAAGTTACTCTCTGTCTAGGTCAGTTCTCGGATCGTTTCAATTCTGCTTGGCGCTGCTGTTGTCGATTGTTTAATCTGGCTTTAGTAAGACGCTGATCAATATTTTTCCATGTCGCTTACTGGCATTCTTTTGAAAGCTTTGTCTTGTGTTCATTTTCTTGACAGAGATGGCTCTCATTTATATGCACACCCAAACTTTAAAACACTTTTCATTTTTCATTTTGTTTTTCTTCTAGTCCCCTGGTCTCCACATTCACGTGATGTTCCGAATTCATCCATCTCCCATTTCAAACGACAGACAAAGTCATTTATATCAAAATGAAAATTATTTGACGTCTCAAGTATACTAAACTCCATGGAAATAAAGAAATATTTAGTCATTTATTTTCGTGGTTGTCGACATCGTAATCATCACCATTATCCTCACTATCATCATCTCCACATTATAATCATTCTCCTCCTTTTTCTTTTCATACCAGTGCATATAAATTTTACTGGTGTGTGCAAATATTGAGAACGCTAGTGAACGGTATAAGAATAAGCGATCTATTATCGTTATCACAATCAGTACGGTCATCATTATCATCATCATCATTCTCTTCATCAACAGCTTATTCTTATATATTGTCAAATTATGTTATGTCAATCTGCTGAACATTACTCTGTAATCATTTCCCAAGACACAGAACATAACTCTGTAAACATTTCCTTAGGCACAAAACATTACTCAGTAAACATTTCCTTAGGCACAAAACATTACTCTGTAAACATTTTCCTAGGCACAAAACATTACTCAGTAAACATTTCTCTAGGCACAAAACATTACTCAGTAAACATTTCCCTAAGCACAAAATATAAAGCAGTAAACATTTCCATAGGCACAGAACATTCAATGAGCAATTTTAAGTGAACCTGTTCAAATCAATGGCAGCCCATTACCAAAACAGGCTACCCACTGCGAGATGCAACAGCCCTGAGCAAGCGATGCCCTTGTGGTTGAGCGGCTAATATTTCTGCTCTGAAGATCCCGATCGTCGTTAGAGAGAGAAAGATAATCATTCTGTTGTTAAAGGTCACAACTAAACACAGACTTGAGTGAAACTCGACTCTCTAAATGGGATGGAAAAGGAAAAAGTTAATCCACATTAGAACGCTGTAGACTACAAGTCGTGTCCCATACGTGGTTACAATTGCCAATTTCAAAACAGCTAAAGACATGGATATTGTTACAACTGTGAATATTCTTAGTTCTTAGTTAAAACTGTCTTTTTTTTATATATAAACGGAATAAAAACTACGTAAATATTTCTTGGACTAGTAAAGGATTTCATGTTTATTTGACTCTCGCTTCATTGTTTTAATATGTTAACAAAAATGCATTTAATGTCATCAACAATGTAATCACTCTCTTATTTTTGCTTACTTAAGACTGTCTTATTTGAAACTGTTTATGATGTAATCACTGTCTTATTTTTGTTTGTTTAAGACTGTCTTATTTTTGTTTGTTTAAGACTGTCTTATTTTTGTTTGTTTAAGACTGTCTTATTTTTGATTATTTAAGACTGTCTTATGATGGGGAATCCTCCTACCTATTTTTAAATTTATTTTTTTCATTTTCTGATCTATAATTTAAAAATGAGATATTGTTTGTAATATACATGATTTAGAAATGTATAGAATTTTATTTCGAAAGTGGAAGTCCAGAATGAACAGGAGTGAAGAGGGGGGAGGGGGATAAGCTGTTTGAGTAAGTGAGTGCGCATAAAGTAGTAGTCATAGGGTAGAACTATTGTTATTGTTTGTGGAAAGTTATCTCCCTGACATCTAAGTAGTAACACGGTCGGCTTAAATGTTACTTCTCCAATCTTCTTTTGATCCAGTTAGATGGTTATGCAACTTTTGTAAATGTGTAACCGTGAACTTGCTTTTGGGATAGGTAACAGAGTGTGGATGTAGAAGGTGTGAGAAAGTCATCAATATTAATTAACTCTAGGTGCATTTTTGGATAGGTAACAGAGTGTGGACGTAGAAGATGTGAGAAAGTCATGAATATTAATTAACTCTAGGTGCATTTTTGAGTAAAAGAGTGAATCTAGGTAAGGATGAGTGTGGACTCTAGTCTGAGAAAACTAGGATAGAAATTCTATTCTTTACTCTTTGCAAGATTCAGGTGATCATTGAAGACTATTGAGTCCCTCATTATGAATCGATTGTAGACTGAACAAAGAGTCCTCATGGCTAGAAAAGGTAAAAGCGTCTCTGTATTGTGTAAATGGATAGATTTTATTAGGAATGTTATGTTATTTTAAACATGTTAATTCCTTTTTGGTGCAGAGGCCTATGCCAAATTAAGTGTTTATTAATGTAGCAATTTGCAGTATACTTAGGGTCTGCAATTACGTATTTCAGGGTTGCTATCATTCTTCTTTATTCTTATTGTGGCTTTGCATACCTACTCTGATGTTTTTCATGACTCGTCCTGTTGAGTGTCAGTCAGCGTGCCACATATCTTGTGAGAGCTGCCAATTTCTCAGCTGTGAAAAAGAGACTGATTTAAAAGCATGTTATGAATATTGACTCCAGAGCGGTTTTCTAATTGACTTAACCAAAAGAGACTGATGTTAAGTCATGTTATGAATATTGACTCTCTAGAGCGGTGTTATAATTGACTTAACCAAAAGAGACTCTAATTCATATTACAAATGATGAGAAAATAAGACAGAATGTATTTTCCTTTGTTCTTTTAAATCCTGTTAAACTGTTCTTTTTATAAGATTTTTGTTAATTGTTTCAGTCTCGCGAATCTGTTAGTGTAGCAAAACTTCTTTGTTGTCGTAAATTGCAGTGATGCAGTGGTCTGATTATTATATCTTGTTCTTTATTCCTCTCTATATAAATATTTATTTTAAAATCTAATTCTTAATGTAATTACTGAAGGGGGGCGTGAGTCAAATTGACGGCGGCGTACCAGAATATCGGCGTTACAGTTGTAGTTATGTATATACCAGTATTCTATGCTCTGCATCGGCACTTGTTTTATATCATTAACTAATACAAGTTTTATATCATTAAATAATAAAAGTTTTATATCATTAACTAATAAAAGATTTATGTCATTAACTAATAAAATTTTTATGTCATCAACTAATGAAAGTTTTATATCATTAACTAATAAATATTTTATATCATTAACAAATAATCCTTTTATATCATTAACAAACAAAACATTTATATAATTAACTAATACTTATTTGGTATAATTTCTTATTACAATGTCACCCAGAGTATAGCGCGACAAAGACTTCAACAGTTTAACCTTTCTCTTATTTTGGGGTATCTAAGACTTCAATAGTTTAACTCATAGTTCTAAAATATTTTTCATTTTTCTAAATCCAATTCTAATTTACAAAATGTTTTGTGAAAATCGCTTAGTAATGGTTTCTTATAATAAAATGTCTGCAAGAACTGTCCGCGAACTCTACAAGCCTTTGACGAGAATATTACACAGAAGTGGAAGGATCGTCAACTGGTGGTATCTTTAAAAAAAATTATCATGCCACGGTGTTTTGTACACAAATGTGCAGGTTGTCATCTCAAATGGAGATCCTCTTACAGCTCTCTCACAGTAAATCAAATTAAAAATCCAGAACAAAATAAACGCTAAAGAGAATATGGACCTCATTTCACATCAATATACGAGGAAATGAAAAAAAAGTATAGATTTAAACAATGGCTTGGCCTTGTTATGAATAGAAATACATCTGACTAGCGCCGCAAAAAGAATTTTGCACTTCTTAGAAAACTGACAAATAAAATTTGCTTAAACCAATTCTCCAAACTAGCAAAATGCAGATCGCCATTTATTGATCAGTGAATAAACACGGACCCTTGTTTATCGCTTAGACAGGAAAACTCCAGTGTTCTCATCATGTCAGCGAATTTACGTTACCAACAAAAGATTGAACCTTAATTGTAGGACGTGCTAATAAAAATGTGAACTAGTAAGATCACAAAGGCAGACATTAACTGACCCTCTAATTCAAAACAAAATTCAGGCGTCCGATCGAGGGCTCCTTTGGCAGCACTGACACAACTGAATGAGTTGAAAAGTGCCATCGTGTAGAGGAAAGACTACTAAAGACTACTAACAAGTCATCTCTAGACACTGGAGGAAGGCCACTGTGTAGAGAAAAGACTACTAACATCTCTAGATACTGGAGGAAGGCCATCGTGTAGATAAAAGACTACTAACATCTCTAGATACTGGAGGAAGGCCATCGTGTAGAGAAAAGACCACTAACAAGTCATCTCTAGATACTGGAGGAAGGCCATCGTGTAGAGAAAAGACTACTAACAAGTCATCTCTAGATACTGGAGGAAGGCCATCGTGTAGAGAAAAGACTACTAACATCTCTAGATACTGGAGGAAGGCCATCGTGTAGAGAAAAGACTACTAACATCTCTAGATACTGGAGGAAGGCCATCGTGTAGAGAAAAGACTACTAACATCTCTAGATACTGGAGGAAGGCCATCGTGTAGAGGAAAGACTACTAACATCTCTAGATACTGGAGGAAGGCCATCGTGTAGAGAAAAGACTACTAACATCTCTAGATACTGGAGGAAGGCCATCGTGTAGACTACTAACATCTCTAGATACTGGAGGAAGGCCATCGTGAGGAGGAAAGACTACTACTAACATCTCTAGATACTGGAGGAAGGCCATCGTGAGGAGGAAAGACTACTACTAACATCTCTAGATACTGGAGGAAGGCCATCGTGTAGAGGAAAGACTACTAACAAGTCATCTCTAGATACTGGAGGAAGGCCATTTCAACTTAGATGCACAAGGAGACCAGAGTACCGCCAAACTATAAACTAGAATAACGTTCAGTGTTTCACTAATTCCACTTTAATATAATTTAATTATTTTGAATAAAAAATAATATTAATAATAATAATTTGTCAGTGTATACGTATATATGTCCTCAATTCAGGAAAAGAGTCACGAAGATGAACATTTCCATGGAGGCATTTATGCCTCTAGCAGGAGCATGGGGGTGGGGATGTTGAGGTTTGCCTCCTGCTCTCAGCATATATTATTTTTTAAAATATTTTTGTTTATACCTCAAGTATTTTCTACGCCGGGCAATGCCGGCATTTTCACACACACACGCACGCACGCACGCACGCACGCACAAACACACGCGCGCGCGTACGCACGCTCATATATTGTGTGTGTATGTGTTTGACAGAGAATTTCTTAATAGGAAAGACATGATATGCTGCAAAATACTTTTTACCCACGGTACTATTTATCTCAGACATTCTTATACTGAGGATTTGCTTGTGGCCTTCGTGTCACTAGCAAAGAGAGACAATTTACAAAAATCCAAACTGAGTAAACTGTCTTGAAAGATTCATGTTATCTCATTGTCTAAGAACTCTCATGAAGTCTTATTAGTCTTTCAATAAAGCCATCTCTTAAAGTGCTTGTTGTGCTGCCTAAACCTTTGCCTTCTTCAGTCGTTCTCTTTCTCTCTCTTTTCTGCCTCTCTCCTCTCTCTCTCTCTTTCTCTCTTTTCTGCCTCTCTTCTCTCTCTCTCTTTCTCTCTTTTCTGCCTCTCTCTTCTCTCTCTCTCTCTTTCTCTCTTTTCTGCCCCTCTTCTCTCTCTCTCTTTTCTACCAATCTTCTCTCTCTTTTCTGCCTCTCTCCTCTCTCTCTCTCTTTCTCTCTTTTCTGCCTCTCTTCTCTCTCTCTCTTTTCTACCAATCTTCTCTCTCTTTTCTGCCTCTCTTCTCTCTCTTTTTCTGCCTCTCTTCTCTCTCTTTTCTGCCTCTCTTCTTTTTCTGCCTCTCTTCTCTCTCTTTTCTGCCTCTCTTCTCTCTCTTTTCTGCCTCTCTTCTTTTTCTGCCTCTCTTCTCTCTCTTTTCTGCCTCTCTTCTCTCTCTTTTTCTGCCTCTCTTCTCTCTCTTTTCTGCCTCTTCTCTCTCTTTCTCTCTTTTCTGCCTCTCTTCTCTCTCTCTTTCTCCCTTTTCTGCCTCTCTTCTCTCTCTCTTTCTCTTTTCTGCATCTCTTCTCTCTCTTTTCTGCCTCTCTTCTCTCTATATTTTCTTCCTCTCTTCTCTCTCTCTTTTCTACCTCTCTTCTCTTGTTCTCGTTTTTCTCACTCTTTTCTCTCTCCCTACCTCTGTCTCTCTCTCTCTGTCTCTCTCTGTGTTATGTTCAGACAGATTTCATCAGGAACAACACTGTGCACATTTTCCCAACTAACGACGTCACTCAGACGCAAGACCGACCCAATGTTTACTCCAAACAACTTGACGACATTGAGATCATAATTGATATTGACAGACTTTGTCGGGGACAAACATAGAGGGGGCATTTCGCACATCTGGAACAAGCTTAACAAGGCGGGCATAAAATGGCAGTCGTGTATTCAGCATAAAGTGTTTGGAGAACGCCTTGTGTTTGTTTGTCAAGATCTGACTGGTCGATTGGAAAGATTAGGGCCCGTAACCCTCATCGACAGGGTGGCAGTTAGGGGTCCTTGTGTGCGCTGAAGCAAGCCCAGACCCTCAAATCATAGGAATAATAAAGTTGTACATTAGTGGGCGCCAGCACTGAAGATTATGAAGAGATTTTGTTCTTAACGAAAACACAACACTTCCATAAAGTCTGACGTTACAGATATGGAAATAGGACCTACGTACTGTCTCCTGATCCATACAGATATACACAAGGGACCTACGTACTGTCTCCTGATCCATACAGATATACACAAGGAACCTCAGAACTGTCTCCTGATCCATACAGATATACACAAGGAACCTCAGAACTGTCTCCTTATCCATACAGATATACACAAGGGACCTCAGAACTGTCTCCTTATCCATACAGATATACACAAGGAACCTCAGAACTGTCTCCTTATCCATACAGATATACACAAGGAACCTCAGAACTGTCTCCTTATCCATACAGATATACACAAGGGACCTCCAACGTGACAGTAAATAATAAAACTAGTTGTGAGGTAGTTGTTTATTTACGTCCTCAACTGATGTTGTTGTGCAGGAGTGCTAGATTGATATTTTTGAATAAATACAGGAATGTTCAATCAGTGTTGC
This sequence comes from Sinotaia quadrata, assembly GCA_028829895.1. Classification (NCBI taxonomy): domain Eukaryota; kingdom Metazoa; phylum Mollusca; class Gastropoda; order Architaenioglossa; family Viviparidae; genus Sinotaia; species Sinotaia quadrata. Next base: position 29,727,288 of record CM054183.1, on the reverse strand, counting down.
TGAACAACTACCACAGGAGTGCTAAATTGATATTTCTCTATAACTACAGGAATGTTCAATCAGTGTTGTTGAACAACTACACGAGTGTTAATTGATTTTTTTTTTAATAACTACAGGAATGTTCAATCAGTGTTGCTGAACAACTACAGGAGTGCTAAATTATTATTTCTCTATTAATACAGATGTGATCAACCGATGCTGTTGTACAACTACTGCAGAGCTCAAAACTATTGTTATACAAAACCAGAAGCGCTCAATTGATATTGCTCAGTAATTAAAGGAGTGCTCAGATGATATTTCTCTACAACAACAGTAGTGCTCAATATTGATATTTCTCTAATTACAGGAGTGCTCAGATGATATTCTATAACCACAGGAATGCTCAATCTATATTGCTGTACAGTTACAGAAGTGCTCAATTCATATTGCTGTACAGTTACAGAAGTGCTCAATTAATATCCCTGACATGCTACGTGTAGAGAATCAATATTGCAGGAGAAAAACGTTTTCATTGTTTCATACCGGCTACATTTTGGGGAAAACTACTCGACGACAGCATGAATGAAATGTAATCTCTTTAGTGTGTACTGAGCACAGCACTATATAACTTAATACAATATATATCCGGAAGTACTGAGCACAGCACTATATAACCTAATACAATATATATCCGGAAGTACAGAGTTAGCACATGTGCATACAACAATCACTGACTGGAGGCCCAAGTCATTGGTGGAATAATCAGTGCTATCCTTTGTAGCAATTAAAATAAAAATAGATTAAGCGTGACGTGTTATACCCCTGTAATTAATTTGACAGAAGCACGAATGCGAGAAATAACGAATCTAGTTCACTTTGAGCGTTTGCAGTTTACGCATGATATGACGTCAGATTATGTGTACTCATTTCAACGTTTTCGATTTTTTTGGTACCGGGTAACATATATTTATAATGTTACCACTCATTATAGCGCACAGACCAATACCATATAAACCTCACATAACGTCATCAGTCGCAATTAAGGGACAAAACTCTGAACTGCATAAAGGCAATTAATGGTAATTATAGTACATGAACCACATATAGGAAAGTGAAGGTAACAACTGATACATCATCATTCATGCACAGAAAACTTACTTTATCAGTCGCATACAGGAAACTGATAACACTAAAAATGTTACTTTATCAGTCACATACATGAGACTGATGATAGCAAATGTTTTTTTATCAGTCGCATACAGGAAACTAACACTAAAAATGTTACTTTATCAGTCGCATACAGGAAACTAACACTAAAAATGTTACTTTATCAGTCGCATACAGGAAACTGATGATAGCAAATGTTTCCCGAGTCACATACAAGAAACTAATAGTAATATTTATTATGTAACAAAAAGCAAACTAGGAGTGAAATGTAAAAACAAGGTGTTTTACAATAATATCAATATGCAAGCACATAATGATCATTAACGATTACATTACCGTCTATTTACAGAAAAAGACAACTTAAACAACTTAAACATGAACTTTAACGATTACATTACCGTCTATTTACAGAAAGAGACAACTTAAACGTCTTAAACATGATTATTAAGGATTACATTACCGTCTATTTACAGAAAGAGACAACTTAAACAACTTAAACATGACCTTTAACGATTACATTACCGTCTATTTATAGAAACAGACAACTTAAACATCTTAAACATAAACTTTTGCAAAGAGCCACCTCTACATAGGCATGCAGCCGTAACAACTCTTATGTTCTAAAGATACAAATATATTTAATAGTAAAAACCATTACTTGTTTAGTTACCAATAGGCAATTAATGGCAAAGTCGTTACTTCATTAGCCACAAACAGACAATTAATGGCAAAATTATTACTTTGATTGGCTACAAACAGGCAATTAATGGCAAAACTGATTCTTGATTAGCTGATTAACAGGATTACTTGAATAACAGCCAGGCAATTAATGGAATAACTGATTCTGATAGGCTGATTAACATGATTACTTGATTAACAGCCAGTCAGTTAATGGTAAAACTGTTATTCGATTAGGAAAAAACTTAAAGCTGAAGTCGCATAAAAATCAATTAACAAAACTCCACTCACCCACCCAAGGCCACTCGTCCAAAGTCATTTTATCGTCTCTACACAGGTCGTCATCGTTCGACTCACTAAAAGGCCCTTGAATGAATAAAAATATACATAAAGAAAATTTTCATCATTCAAAATAAAATTCAGGATTCAATTAGAATAATTACTATCACTAAAAAGAAAAAGTTAAAAGAAAGTGACATTTACAAAAAAATACAATTAGATAAAATATATTTTTTAGAATACTATGTTAATTCTGACCATTGTGCACAAAGATCAGAATAATTATGGGTTGTAAAATGCAAACATTGTACATCGACATTTATTTTATTTTAAAAGTTTCCTAAAATCAATAGTTTATTAAGAACGTTTCCTAAGTCAATAGTATATTAAGAAATTTCCTAGAATCAATATATTATTAAGAAAGTTTCCCAAGTCAATAGTTTATAAGAAATTTTCTAGAATCAATATTTTATTAAGAAAGTTTGCTAAAGCCAGAAATTTATTATAATAGACTCATTAAACCAGGAGTTTATTATGAAAGTCTCCTAAAACCAGGAGTTAGTTTGAAAGTTTCCTAAAACCAGGAGTTAGTTTGAAAGTCTCCTAAAACCAGGAGTTTATGTGGTAGGAAAATCGAGTTTAATTCGTTTCTTAGATTAGTAATCTATTAATTTGCATTTTAAAAATATCCTGAATGTAATTCTACAAAGTCTGAGCCAGATTTTAAAGTGGATTCGTTATAACATATCTTTGTTTAACAGACCATGAATGTTCTCGGCTCAGTGTTTAAGTGAGATTTAAAAAAGAAACAAATAAAAATGGGAACATTTTTAAAGTTGACAATCAATCAATCAACCAATCAGCCAACCAACCAACCAACCAACCAACCAACCAACCAACCAACCAATCAATCAATCAATCAATCAATCAATCAATCAATCAATCAATCAATCAATCAATCAATCAACCAATCAATCAATCAATCAACCAATCGATCAATCAATCGATCAATCAGCCGTCTTTGTATTGTTTCTGTATAAATATCTGACGAAAGCGTTGAATTAACAATGAATGCCTACATCAAGTTCAGGGGAAAAAAAATCAATACATAAACATATAAGCTGAAAGTGTTACCTTCATACACCTGGACAACGTTCTCGCTCCTCCTTAAGAACTTCATGCATGTAAAAAGGTGAGTTCTGCCAATACACAATGGAGAGAGTTCATGCAAGGGAAAGTGAATGAATAATATAATCATAATAATAACACCACCTCTACCACCACCCCTATTACTGCTAGTAGTGGATTTCTATTGTGTCATCATTACGTCATTGTGGGAATGGGGAAAATGTGAAGTCCTTAAAAAAATAATCTATAGTTCTAGGTATGTTTTCTATTAATCATTCAACAAAATCAGTCAGTTATTCAATTCAAATTTCCTCACTTACTCACACACCCATCCCCCCCCCCAGTTCACAAAATTAATACCTCACACACCCATCCTCACAGTTCACAAAATTAATACCTCACACACCCATCCCCCCAGTTCACAAAATTAATACTGTTTGTTCTGTTCCAGATAACAATTTTAAATAATAGGATTATATTTTGAAAAAATAAATAAACACAAGGTTAATTTCCGGCAAAAGGAAAGAAAGTTATTATACGCTCTATACAATAAACAGAGATGACACATGGACTTCATTAGGTGATAGGACGAACTTTATAAGTGAGCAACAGAACAAAATAAATTCTTTGAGTTTGTGAGGGTAGCCTCACTCATCTTTAGATTCTCAACGTCTCAAAACACAGCTAGACTCATCAGCGCGGTCCAGACTTTAGGTCTCGCGCGTTTTGCATATAACCACTAGCTCACCTGAGAGCTAGGGCTTGCTGGAGATAAAATACAATCTTGGCCGACCAAATAGATCAAACTGTAATAATAGGCCAGATATTTAGCCCGATTGAACAGGTGACCGGCTAGATCTGTCTTTGTGTATGCCAAAATCAGCTTCAAAGATCAGTTCCCTCTTGTCCTTGTTGGATAATTAAAACACCAGGCAGAAAACTGTCCCAGGACCCCTATGCTAAAATGTTTTTTTTTTTGCCAAGGTCATTCAGGTTGAACTATGTACAGTCGTTATGGTTATAGGTACATGCGTACTCATTTATACATAACTTTGTTAATTGGATTTATTCTTTCTATTTCCTCTTTCACTCATCTATCATGCCCTTCCTATTTCCTATATAACAATGATGTATGTCTGGTGTGCCAGTCATTAGTTTAGCGTCTTGTGAGCCAGTCATTAGTTTAGCGTCTGGTGTGCCAGTCATTAGTTTAGCGTCTGGTGTGCCAGTCATTAGGTTAGCGTCTGGTGTGTCAGTCATTAGTTTAGCGTCTGGTGTGCCAGTCATTAGTTTAGAGTCTGGTGTGTCAGTCATTAGTTTAGTGTCTGGTGTGTCAGTCATTAGTTTAGTGTCTGGTGTGCCGGTGATTGGTTTATGTCTGCTAGAAATTTATGGAAAGAATGTTCTGTTTTAGAATCCGAACTCTGTTGCACCACACTGACATAGAGTCAGCACTTCAAATGTGCTGCTGATCAAATTTATTAGCTACATTGTTCAATAGTCTCTCTCAGTCAAATTTATTAGCTACATTGTTCAATAGTCTCTCTCAGTCAAATTTATTAGCTATATTGTTCTCAGATCAAATATATTAGCTACATTGTTCAATAGTCTCTCTCTCTCTCTCTCTCTCTCTCTCTCTCTCCCCCTCTGTCAAATTTATTACATTGTTTACGAGTCTCTCTCAGATCGTTGCCGTTATTAAAATAAGCTACTTTTTTTCTGGCTTCCTCCTTGAAACACTTTGATCGTTGACAAATCAAATTTCTTTATTAATTAGAAACAGTTGTAAAGGGGCTGCCTGGCTAATAATCGAGACATTTCGGCCACTTGAGTCCTGCACTCCGCAGTTGAGACCCAAGTACATTTTTGTCAGGAGCACATTTGCCAATTCTTGTCAGAAGCAAATTGGCCAATTCTTGTCAGGAGCATTTTGGGTCACTTCTTGTCAGAAGCATATTGGCCAATTCTTGTCAGGAGCATTTTGGGTCACTTCTTGTCAGGAGCAAATTGGCCAATTCTTGTCAGGAGCATTTTGGGTCACTTCTTGTCAGAAGCATATTGGCCAATTCTTGTCAGGAGCATTTTGGGTCACTTCTTGTCAGGAGCAAATTGGCCAATTCTTGTCAGAAGCATATTGGTCACTTCTTTTCATGAGCATATTGGGCCGCTGGGTGATGATTGCCCACAACAGCACATTTTCTGCATTCCACTCTCTCCCCAGACTAGTCCCCCAAAGATATTCTGATAGTTATGATACTAATATGGCATTATTTGCCAAGTCAAGTTTTCAAGATAATACAAAATTTTTCAATGCCTAATGCAAAATTCCAGAGAAGCCATTAACATGATTACTTGTCAAGTAAGCCATCAAACTGAATACAAGTCACTATCTCTCTCTCTCTCCCTCTCTCTCTCTCTCTCTCTCTCTCTCTCTCTCTATTTATCTATCTAATGTATCGTTTTATCCATTGTTCTTTCTATCGATCTATCTATCGTTCTATCTAGCATTCAATCTTAGCGTTCTATCAATCTAGTGTTCTATCTAGCGTTCTAACTAGCATTCTATCTATCGTTCTATCTATCTAGCGTTCTAACTAGCATTCTATCTATCGTTCTGACTAGCATTCTATCTATCGTTCTATCTATCTAGCGTTCTAACTAGCATTTATCTATCGTTCTATCTATCTATCGTTCTATCTATCTAGCGTTCTAACTAGCATTCTATCTATCGTTCTATCTATCTAGCGTTCTAACTAGCGTTTTATCTAGCGTTCTATCTCTTAGCGTTTTATTTATCATTCTATCTATCTAGCGTTCTATTTACCTGTCATTCTATTCATCTGTCTGGTTGTCCGTGTCTGTTTATCTTTTTATTGCTAATTTACCTACTTTAGAATAACCAAACTGACTGACTAGTAGTAGACAATAAAGTCATCCACCTATTCATCCTACCAATCCATTAATACTAATGTTAGTCGCATTGATTCCTGGAGTTTCTTCTTACATCACCTTTTACAACTTCAGGTTAACGGTTAGAACTTTGCACCGAATGCTACAATTTCACGAATTCTTTGACACACTAACAAAGGAAATGAATTTGAAAGAGACGGAAGTAAAATAATTTCCAGTGGAAACTGGAAATGGCAAAGCACTTCAAGAGGCCGGAGATACCATAATATTCAAAGACAGGAAATGACGAAATATCTAATATCTTTTTAAGGACTCAGTATCAAGATACTTTGCGCATGTTTAAGGATATCAAAGAGCAGGAAATTTAAAAGATGGGTTTAGCGTTTTAATTGTAATTGTCGATGTCATATGGGTCAGTTTGGGCGTGGCTTGTTTACACAATACTCTCTGATTGTGATAATTGTGTGAGAGAGCAGTGGGGGTGGGAAGGGGTGAAGTGAACAACTAGCATTTGAAGTGAGCGATAGGGTGTTAAATAAACGACTAGCAGTTAAAGTGGGTGAGGTTAGACAGACTGAGAGTGTGAATAAATGAGCAGTAAAGTGAGTGAGGTTAGACAGACTGAGAATGTGAATAAATGAGCAGTAAAGTGAGTGAGGTTAGACAGACTGAGAGTGTGAATAAATGAGCAGTAAAGTGAGTGAGGTTAGACAGACTGAGTGTGAATAAATGAGCAGTAAAGTGAGTGAGATTAGACAGACTGAGAGTGTGAATAAATGAGCAGTAAAGTGAGTGAGGTTAGACAGACTGAGAGTGTGAATAAATGAGCAGTAAAGTGAGTGAGGTTAGACAGACTGAGAATGTGAATAAATGAGCAGTAAAGTGAGTGAGGTTAGACAGACTGAGAATGTGAATAAATGAGCAGTAAAGTGAGTGAGGTTAGACAGACTGAGAATGTGAATAAATGAGCAGTAAAGTGAGTGAGGTTAGACAGACTGAGAATGTGAATAAATGAGCAGTAAAGTGAGTGAGGTTAGACAGACTGAGTGTGAATAAATGAGCAGTAAAGTGAGTGAGGTTAGACAGACTGAGTGTGAATAAATGAGCAGTAAAGTAGGAGAGAATGACGTGGTGTAAAAAAAAAATCTGTAAATGATTAATATAGAGTTTGAGTGAAAGGGGGAGTATGAGTTAGTGTTTGACCGAGTGAACAATACAGAGTGAGTGTTGGATTGAATACATGAGTGAGTAAGCAATATACAGTATGAGTATGTGTTGAGTTAAATGTGCGATACAGTGTATGCGACCATATGTGTGAATGAGTGAAATGCTGTTTGATGGAGTGCATGGGTGAGTGATATAGTGTAAATGAATGGGTGAATGAGTTAGTGCATGAGTAAATGAACGACATAGTGTTAGTATAAGATGGCGTGTACGAGAGAATGAGCGACAATGTGTAACTGAAAGATTGAGTAAATAAAGAAGTGAGCGATATAAAGTGTGTGAGTCAGTGAATGAGTATGCAATAGAGTGTGTTGTAAGTAAATGAGTGTATGAGTGAGCGATATAGTGTGTGTGTGTGAATGAATGAGCAAGAGAGTGTGTGAGAGTGAATGAGGTTGCGTGAGCTATATAGTTAGTGTGTAGTGTAAGAGTGAGCGATATAGTGTGTGAGTGAATGAGTGACCGATATAGAGTGTGAGAATGAGTGAGCAATAGAGTGTGTTGTAAGTAAAAGAGTGTCTGAGTGAACGATTAGGTGTGTGTATTTGAGTGAATGAGTTATGAGTGAGCAATAGAGGATGTGTGTGTGTGTGTGAATGAGTATTTGAGTAAGCAATGCAGATGGTGTGTAAGTAAATGAGTGTATGAGTAATATAGTATGAATATGTGTATGAATGAGTACATGATTTAGCGATATAGTATGTGTGTGTACGTGAGTAATTGTGTGTATGTATGAATGAGTGTGAGTGAGCGATATAGTGCGTTTATGTATAAATGAGTGTATGAGGCAGCAATACAGAGTGTGTGAGTGAATGAGTGATATAATGCGTGTGCGTGAGTGTGAGTGAATATGTGTATGAGTGAACGATATAGCGTTGGAGTGCGTATATGTGTGCGAGTGATTGAGTGTGTGAGTGAACAACAGAGTTTGTGTGTAAGTAAATGAGTGTATATGTGAGTGATATAGTGTGTATGGAGTGAATGAGTGTACGAGTGAGCGATAACGTGCGTGTGTGTGAATGAGTGTCTGTGCGAGCAATAAAGTTTGAATGTATGTAAGTGAGTGTATGAGTGAGCGATATAGTGTGCGTGTGTTTGTGTGTGTGTGTGTGTGTGTGTGTGTGTGTGTGTGTGTGTGTGTGTGTGTGTGTGTGTGTGTGTGTGTGTGTGTGTGTGTGTGTGTGTGTGTGTAAAAACTTCAGATAAACGGAGGTGATCGATGAAATGCTCATGAAAATATTTCTAAAGAAAATGACATTATGCGGTCGATAAATCTAATACACAGAAAACACACTGTTTGAATTTTTGCTTTCAAAGAATAGGAATACTAACGTCCATCTTAATCGATTGACGCAGCTTTGGCTGTATATGAATAGAAACTGGCGTTTCTTTCATAATTATTGAAACGAAGAAAGGTGGAAAAAATGTTTGAATTTTCTTTTAAAGAATGCGAAATGGCTTCATTACTCCAATAAACATATCCGGTTAACAGTTTCAGTGTCTGCCCAGACGAGAATCCCTTTACCCTCAGCGGGAATGAAGCATTACATATCCCACATTTATGGCTTGAAATCCTACAACACCCTTATTCCACATTTACTGTAGCGTGACGACACATCTGTAAGCAATTGATTATAACGCAATTTCAACCTTTCAAATCGTCTGAAGAGCCAATACTTTATTATTTCATGACACCTGAAGCAAAATATCCCCCCTCCATCTCTCTATTTCTCTCTGATAGATTGAAACTTGAAAATATTCTCATCAGGTGATTCAGGCATAGGTCTACCAACATTTCCTGTTTCAAGTTAGAGTTACCAGAAGCCCTCTCTCAAGTTGACTTACGCATAAACTTACAACATTCTTGCCTCAAGTTAAGTATACCATCGTTCATATTTCACATAGAGGCCTCAGCCATGCCTCAGCCATGTCAGTCAGAAGAGAAGGCCTAATAATTTGATCGATAAACACAAAAAACACCTGCTAAACTCCGTGTCTCAGTTTAAGCTTGGTCATCGTTCATCATCTCAAGACACACTTTGACACCTACGCCACCCTAGTTAATGTTTACGATTATTATTTATAATTAATCATCCGTAAGTAATTACAAGTAATGAGAATCTCAATTTATGTTATTAATAATTCTCCACCACTCGTTTCTAACACTTGGCGGATAAGCGGGCGCTGTAAACATTTTCTCTCTTCCAAAACATTTAAGACAAACATTTACCGTCACACATTTCCGTAGGTGGAAAACTTCTTACCAAAGGAGAAGACAAATCCGTCTTTTAATCTATATTTAGCGAACCCTCATCCACCCACTTTCTCTCCAACATATGGTTATCACTATTTATAAGTAGGTCAATACATTTAACAATACATTTATTAAATCAACAATCAAATATACAACATATGAATACAATCAAAGAGTGTTGATATTTACATCACTTCACAAGAATGTTCAATTAACGATGGACAATCATTCAGTCTATTCGAGCACAGACATTAGCACTCAATTAACTGGCTTGCAAAGCCACAATATAACTGTTTCAACTGGCTTGTAAGGCCACAAAGTAAATGTCTCAATTGGCCTGCAGAGCCACAATGTAACAGTCTCATTAGCTTGCAGAGCCACAATGTATCTGTCTCAAATGGCTTGCAGAGTGTCAGTGTAACTGTCAACATGCAGTAAGCACAATGTTACTGACTCTTGTTCTGTCATCCATGACAGTATTGACAATGATATTTCATGGTTCCTGATAAAAGGAATCGCTAGTTACTTAAGTGAAATGTTAGATTATACCTATCTCCATGTGAAAGTAAATTGTACTTTGTTTAATCTATCAAAACATTATATTATCTTCAGCAACAAAATAATCGTTCTCTTACATTTCCTCTTTAGAGAGCACTTTATCAGCTTGTTGGCCGTGTGACTGTATTTTACAAAAAGCGAGAATGACTGCATTTTACATAAACGAGAGAATGGCTGTATTTGACACAAAGTGAGAGTTATGGCATTTTACACCTAACGAGAATGAATAGTATTTTACACATAACGAGAATAGCATTGTAGTACTGTTCGTTGGGAGAGTAAATAGTAATTTACATTATATGCTGTCAATGTTTTTCTAAACTGCTGCGATAGTATATATTACATTACGTTACTTGCATTCAGTAAATATTACATTACTTTATTTGCTGCGAGCAAATTGTACTACTTTTATAATACATGTAAGCCAAGTAAATTGTACTTTTATATTATTTGTCAAGATAGTAAACTGTAATTTAAAAAATATTTTAAGATCTTTGCACTTGACTTTTTATGAGTGTAAACTATATTTTGTAGTATTATTTACAATGTAAACTACTGCTTTTTAGCTTGATAGTAATGTCAACTGTGTTTTTAATTTATATTATTAGTTAGAGTGTAAACTATTGCTAAATGCTTTGTTACGAGCGTCAACTATATAATTATATCATTAGTTTCGAGTGTACATTGTTGTTATGATTTGTTACGAATGTAAACTGAACTTTCTTACTTGCTACAACTAAAGAGAATATTTTTATATTATTGGTGTCGAGTGAAAATTGCACTACCATTAAATCTAAAGTTGTCAAAGTAAAACTATTATTTTACCTCCTGCAACAGTAAGCCTAACTATTCTAAACTGCATTAGCATTAATCTAATGTTGTCAAAGTAAAACTATTATTTTTACCTGCAGCAACAGTAAGCCTAATTATTCTAAACTACGTTAGCATTAATCTAATGTTGTCAAATAAAAGTACTAATTTTACCTAATGCAAAACAGTAAGCCTAATTATTCTAAACTGCATTAGCATTAATCTAATGATGTCAAAGTAAACCTACTATTTTTGACCTGTTGCAACTGTAGACCTAATTATTCTAAACTGCATTAGCATTAATCTAATGATGTCAAAGTAAATCTACTATTTTTGACCTGTTGCAACTGTAGACCTAATTATTCTAATGGCAACGTCTCGCAATGCAAAACGTCATTACCACATGTGTCGTTTACAATCTTAGCGATTAATACATAACAGTCGTACGTTAGCACACGAATGTTGTATAACCTTAGCGACCAATATGGTTCAGTTATACGTTATTACACGAGTCGTTTACAGTCTTAGCGATTAATACATAACAGTCGTACGTTAGCACACGAATGTTGTATAACCTTAGCGATTAATACTTAACAGTCATACGTTAGCACACGAATGTTGTATAACCTTAGCGATTAATACTTAACAGTCGTACGTTAGCACACGAATGTTGTATAACCTTAGCGATTAATACTTAACAGTCGTACGTTAGCACACGAGTCGTTTACAGTCTCAGCGACTGTTACTGATTACTCATGCATTATCAGAATTTTAATCTAATAGGTGTGTGTGTCTTCGATTTTATAAACATTTCCACGACTAGAGGTTTGTTTTCACGACCACAAGAGGAAGATAAAATGCTTAGACCTTAAAAGCTGAAACATTAAAAGTACATAATTATTGATTAATCCATTAAGTGGATAATTATTACTGAACGACAACAACGTGGCATTTCGAGATAAACGTCCGTTCGAATAGATATGAGCCTGCGTCATCATCCAGTGTTATGTGAAAACACTGATAAAACACACAGATATAAGCACGCGCGCACACATACACACAAGAATGCAAAAAAGCTGTACAAGGTGACATAAATAGATGAACGAATAAATTGAATGAACAAACAATACAAACAAACATAAACACACAAACACGTGCGACAGCATATTCACATCTGATTACTTTACAATGAATGTGTAGCTACGAGTAAAGGGAAACATAAGTGGAAGGGCGAGATCCTCTCATTAACAGAAGAGCACTTCCATCCATGCAAATCACCAGACTTTCACCCATTCAAGTCACCAGACTTACATCCATGCAAATCAATAGTGATTAGACTTCTGTCTATGCAAATCACTAGACTTATATATCCATGCAGTTCACAAGACTTCTATTACTCTAAGTCACTAGACTTTCATCCATGCAAATATCTTGTTCATCCATGGAACTCAATAGTTCTATCCAAGCAAATTATTGGATTTCCACCATATATATCACTAGATTTCCATCCATGGTAACTATCGAAGATTATTACGCTATAACATACGGAACTCCACTGCGTCATTACAGGGTGTTGCTTTGTAACAATAGAAGAGTGTTTAACGGAAAATAACCATAGTTTTCCGCAGTAACTTAACAGGGTATTATATCGAAACCATAGTGGATGGCTTACATATTGCAGTGAACAGCACATTAAGTTAAGGAAGTGGACACAGTTTCGTGCAAACTTAACGCGGATACAGTGATATTAATCAGCCAAGCAACTCTTTATTGGCGATGTCCCCGTTCAAAACAATGACATCTGAGACTGATAAAGCAACACTAGCCAGGTAACACTACTCTGGTATACATTTCAGAACGAATTAAGCATTTCTCATTATCAACTAATTAACCATCATTGCTCGACCACAAGAGAGTAATAGCAAAACAAACTCGGGCGCCTCGTCCTCACAGCCAATCAGAAGCGGTTCCAAGTTTTTGATGCAATCAGGCTTCGTGTATCGCTCCGCTCGGCATCGGCGCTTGAGTTGGGAGTTTTTGATCCGAGTTTAGTCATCAATCAATGATAGAGACTTAACACGCAATTATGTCTGTAACTCGCGCCGACGACATTGATTAGCTGTGAATGTGTTTGATCGCCCATCACCAAAGCACCCGTGTTCCCTGGGCGTTCATGCTCCGATTCAGAAGGCAGTTTGTCCAGTAATGAGACGTAACGAGAGATGATGCCATAGGGTTGTCTCGTGCGTAAGCGGTTGGATGTCAGGCGATGAACCCAGAGATGCTTGCTGCATGCAAAGACCGCTTACGACAAGACGAGATAGATATCGGCAATTAATTGGAGGATAATACCCGAGCCGTAATTGCAGAGGCTGTCGTTGTTGTAACTTTACAAGCAGTAATGTGTGCATGCATGAGTGAGGGCGTTAAGAGGGCTCCATCATAACCACAGGTACCCTGATATGCAAACACGTACATGCACATATATACACATACATTGTAAGCTTCTTTCTAAATTTATAATACACATATCCATCCATCTATCTGTAACACAATTTCACCCTAGTTATTGGTTATGATTAGTATTATTATTAATCATTCATAACTAATTATAACTAAATAACTAGTGATGAGAATCTTAATTTATGTTATTCATAATTGTCCAGAAGACACCACTCGTCTCTCACTTGGCAGATATGTGGGTGCTGTAAACGTTTTCTCTCTTCCACAACATTAAAGACAAACATTCACTGTCACACAATATTTCCCTAGGTGGAAAACTTCTTACCAAAGGAGAAGGTAAATCCATCTTTAATCTATATTCAGTGGTCCCCCATCCACCCACTATCTCTTCAACATAGGGTTATCAATATGTGTAAGATGGTCAATACATTTTGTAAATCAACAATCAAATATACATTTAACAAATACAATCAAAGGATTATTTGACATCAATAATGGAAACTGGACCCTTAAAGGGAGTCTCTAATAAAGCATGCTTTACTCGGTAAGTTTTATTCCATTATTTGACCTATCTCTTATTTCTCAATAGTAAATGTGGATATTGGGGCATCTCCAACAGAAAATGTTAAGTTGTAAGTTTTATTCCATTATTTGATCTCTTAGATTTCTCAAGGAGTACATATGGAAACTGGGACCTTTAAAGGGTATCTCCAAGAGAACATTTCGTTAGTTCATAAGTTTTATTCCATTATTTGATCTCTTAGATTTATAGTAAACTTGGATACTTGGGTCCTTAAAAGGTGCCTCTAAAAGAGAGCCGTGGGAACGTAATGATATATCTCTTACCTGTCGGCGTTGTACTGGATGACGCGGTACTTGGAGTAGCCCTCGAGGGAAATGCACGTGCGATTGTGCACGAGCTCACGCTCATAGCAGTGGCCAATTGTGGAGTGCACGCGACGAGGGATTCTGTCGCACGACTTAAGGTTGTGATCTCGGTGTCGCCACATGTGGGAGCCCTAAAATTAAATAGGCAATGCTGAAAGCCAAACCAAAACATGGACAAGACATTCGTTTTCAGTTAGGCGTAATTCTCGACCAGTCTGGAACATTACAATGTCCGATGTAGTACAATACTGTAGAAGATATTATCATTATCATTTTGTCAAACATACATTTATCGTCACACATTCATCGTACTGTCTAAAACATATTCATCGTATTGTTAAATAAACATTCATCGTATTGTCCAACATTCATTCATCGTACTGTTAAATATTCATTCATCGTATTGTCCAACATTCATTCATCATACTGTCAAACATACATTCATCGTCACAAATTCATTCGTCTTGTCAAACACACATTCATCATACTGTCAAACATACATTCAACGTCACAAATTCATTCGTCTTGTCAAACACACATTCATCATACTGTTAAACATACATTCGTCGTTACACATTCATCATATTGTCAAACATGCATTCATCCTACTGTCAAATATTCATTCATCGTACTGTCAAACTTACATTCATCACACTGTTAAACATTCATTCATCGTATTGTCAAACATTCATTAATCATACTGTCAAACATACATTCATCGTCACACATTCTTCGTATTGTCAAACACATATTCATCGTATTATCGAATGTACATGCACAGTATTAAAGCATACAATGTAAATGCTCCAAACGTTTAGAGTCATTCAGTGCATACAACACACATTTGGAGTCATCACATTCCAGACACCTTTGCAGTGGGAGATTGTCTTATATCACAAGTGATTGATATTACATTTCCTCTGGTAAAGAATTGTGAAATATATTAAACCGACTCGGTTATAATGCAAATGTTAAAAGTCCATCCCACATCAAATTAGAACATCTTAGCTCCTTTCGATACTTGAAAAATGTATGAGACTTGTTTCTAGTCAATCCATGTGTGATAAGGAACTTTTAGGGATATATCTATAACAATTAAATATTATATAAATCACGTATCATACTCGATTTTTGCAAACTATATAAATACATTCCAAGAACACCAGACACATACAATTCTGCTCATCTTTCTCAGCATCAGCAGATCCCCAAATTTATGTTTTGTATTGTTCTATTTTTATTTATTTTTAACATAATTTTTATTTTATTATTACAGATATTTCCCCAAATTCTTCTTATCAAATGAATTGTTAATCAAGATATTATTCAACTTAATGTATGTTATCCATAAACAAGTCATTTAGACCGATGTTGCTCTAGTGTATGAAGACGTCTGGCTTCTCGACCCATTTGGGAATGTGATAATAATACATATTTATAACTTGACAAAGCCATCTTGCTTCTTAGCCCATTTGGGAATGTGTTAATAATACATATTTATACCTTGACAAAGACGTCTTGCTTCTCAGCCCATTTGGTAATGTGTTTTAATAATACATATTTATACCTTGACAAAGACGTCTTGCTTTTCAGCCCATTTGGGAATATGGCGTAGGTACAGCCACCAAGTTCGAGTACTCCATGGCTTTAGCTCGCCATCGTCATCCTCCGGACTTTGTAGGAATTCAGGGAACTCACAGGTTGCTTCGGACCCTGTAGGTATTAATGAAAATGAACATGATTTGTTTTAGCTGTTCATGTGAAACCGGAATCGTGACATTAATATGCGTACTATCCTTAATCATAATCTGAAAATAGATATATTTACCAAAATATGGCAATTATGTCAGGATTAGTACATTTGCCTACTTTTATCTTATAATGACCCACAAATAATACCACTGGAATCCCTTCTAATAAATATCAACTAATGCCTTTGCTGTCTTATAATAACTGACAACTTCAGCAAAGCGTGACAATTATATAATAACAAATGCCATTGCTGTTACAAACAGCCATAATCAGCCGCATTGCGTACATAACAATAGTATAACAACATAAATCATTTGCTATCAAATGATAGTTAGATCATAATTAATACCATAGCTATCATTGTCATTTATATTAGGTAGTTCCAACGTCGCTGTTTTGCAAGAATAAGTAGCGTTTAGTGCACAAATTCCATGTTTTACGAGAATAAGTAGCGTTTAGTGCACACGTTCCCTGTTTTACGAGAATAAGTAGCGTTTAGTGCACACGTTCCCTGTTTTACGAGAATAAGTAGCGTTTAGTGCACACGTTCCCTGTTTTACGAGAATAAGTAGCGTTTAGTGCACACGTTCCCTGTTTTACGAGAATAAGTAGCGTTTAGTGCACACGTTCCCTGTTTTACGAGAATAAGTAGCGTTTAGTGCACACGTTCCCTGTTTTACGAGAATAAGTAGCGTTTAGTGCACACGTTCCCTGTTTTACGAGAATAAGTAACGTTAACCCACGTTCGGGTAATTATAGTTTACAGTCTCTCTCTCTCTCTCTCTCTCTCTCTACACACACACACACACACACACACACATATATATATATTACTACTACTACTAATAAAATTACAGCTAATTATAATAGAACAATAGAGTCAATACAAATTACAGGTTAGTCCTATCAGAGAACAGAAAACGTATTCCTAATTGCATATGTATGTATGCATGAATGATGGATAGATGCATGCATGATGGTAGATGTATCAGTTTATCCAGTGCTGTGACAGTCTGCCCAGTGATGTGACAGTCTATACAGTGATGGATCAGTGTATCCAGTGATGTGATAGTTTATCCAGTGATGTGACAGTGAACTACTCTACGACAGCATCAATGCCTATTGGCCTTTCACGGGATCTATCAATCGATGAACTTTGAACTTACTGGCGTCCAATCGGTTACTATGTCACGTAACCTCTACTGAATGTTTGGCATGGCATGAATTCAGGTGTCACTTTGGAATCTCTTTTGTAAGGCAAACATTTTGTCCAGATGACTGACATATTGATCGGCCCGATAAACAAAGTCCTGCACACCTCTGACTTCCACTTCTTCACATCGACCACTACCCCCCCCCCCCAATGATCGCTTTGTCAGTGGCCTCGACATTGAGCAGGAGGAAGTACAAAAATAGATTTAAAGCAAGAGACTGGATGAAAATGGCAATAGGATTATTTTCTTTTCCAGCCTGTAACAATTAGATATTTTTTTCATTACATTCTCGTTGATCGCATGCTCACAAAAATGTAACAATTCATCTCACTAGTAACCTCATACACTTTAAAATGACAGCAACACCATCAATTGTTGACGTTATATTTAGGGTTGGGCGGCAAACAAACCTTCTGCAGAAAAGAGTATGAGTTTAATAGGTTCTGTCTTGGAAAGAAGATTTATGCCGCTTGATTTGTTATAAATGTCTGGCGTAACTGAGCGAACATTGCAGGTAGCAGACACTCGGGGTTCTGAGTTTGACACACATGAGATTGAGTGTATGTGCGACTACATTAACTGTAATTTGTGTGTGTATCTCTATGGGTCTGTGTGTGTGCGTGTGTGTGCAGTTTGTCTTCCCTACTACGGGATTCACCCAATCGATCTATGTCGATACTGATTTTCATCCTTCCAGGAATGAGAGTTATTGCCACTTGACTGATTAATTTTGTTTTTCTTATGCAACCGCATTGAGAGAGAAGTGTGGGGATAGAAAGATGAAGCGACAGCGAGAAAGAGTGCAATTTTGTATTAATTAAACAAAACGAAGAAAAATTATACCGGACAGGTTGTATGGAATTGTGATATAGTTAATAAGTGTATACTGCAGTAAAGACAAAGTAATTTCATGTACGCAAAAAACCTTTTGCTTCAATCACTTGTACTTACTTCGATCTCATTACTGAATCAAATAAATAGTAAATAAAATTAAATGAACAAACAACTTTCTAAAAATAAAAATATGCGAAAGAATTACTGAAAGAATGGAGTTTCAAAATCCGATATATAAACTTTGCCTAATCAATGTGTTGTCAGTCAAAGAAATGTTTCCCCAGTGTCAATCAATGTAAATTCGCCCTCTGCTACTAGTACTACATCTAGTCTCCCTCTTCACACACACACGCACGCACCCACTCGCTATACACTACACTTCCTGTTATAGGTGTTTCCAGAAGCGATGACCGGAAAAACCGACTCGTACGACCTTTACCTTTAACAAGACTGAGGCAGTCTCTTCGCTAAGTTGCTGAAGCCGCTCTCACAGAGGTCGTGATAAAAAACGACATTATAAAAATCAAAACTGGTTGAAGGACACCTCGTTACAATGCACCCCGATTTTATGGAGGAGAGCACTGGAAAAGTACGGCGACCAGCATTATAAGGTTTATTATGCTATAACTTAAGGTGGTATAGAGTACTTTAAGTGAGGTCTTAGAATCAAATTTTTTTTGGGGGGGCAACCGTCGTGCCATCATAAGATTACTTTTCCATAATGTGGGCGAGTCATATTCATTAAAGTGGGCAAGTCGTATCCATGTTATATTCATTCTTGTAGCCAAGTCAGATTCATTAATTGCATAAGTTACATTGATTAATGTGCACAAGTAATACTTATTCTTTTAGGCAAGTTAGGTTCATTAATAACTCAATAGTAGACCTGAAGTATGGGTTTGGTAGTCCATATAAGGTGCGTTATATCAGTCACGTCCTCTTCTGTCCAGCAGCTTTTATAAATCCACCAGATCACCGGGATCAAAAAACCACGTTGAACAAAACAATTATCAGAGCTACAGCTCTAGACACTCCTATGACCCAGGGCAGGAAGAGCAGAAGCTGGACGAAGAAGAAGATGTTAAAAATGAGAAAGAGCCATGCTACAAAATTGAAGATTATCAGAAAATATTGATTTTAAAAAATCTAAGTGGAGATGGCGTCGAAGAGACAGAAACCATTTCAGCCCCAAAATACTTTCTGGAACTCAGGCAACAAGAAACTGGACTGATCATTCAATACTTTAGTCTGGAACTCTGGCAACAAGAAACTGGACTGATCATTCATTACTCTAGTCTGGAACTCTGGCAACAAGAAACTGGACTGATCATTCATTACTCTAGTCTGGAACTCTGGCAACAAAAAACTGGACTGATCATTCATTACTCTAGTCTGGAACTCTTCAAATTTATGGATGGTGAAGAAGAGTTAGAGAATAATAAATCTTGTGCGGTAGAGCAAGTTATGGAGTTAAGTTCGATCCTCAAAAATCACCAGCCAATTCCAAATAAACCACCAATAACAGTATCGACAACGACAACAACAGAAGGCCCAGCAAAAACAACAAAAGAATGAGGTGGAAAAAAAGACGGCGGCCACCACAGCATAAAAGAAAACAACGCCGAAAAATACCACCAGCACCACCAACAACAATGACGATAATGGCAGTTCAGAGAGAGCAGTATCCCGCAGTGGGGATATTTTAATCACCCCATTGCGGACAAGATTCACCTGCTACTTGATCATCTGTACTGGCCGTAAACTCCCTTCTACGCGCATCCCAACGGACACTGAAGACAGTCGCTACATCAGCACCAACAACGACGACAACACCACCAGTGAGGAGGAGAGGGTGTTGAATAACACAGGCGCACGCACACACTAGGAAACAGACTTGTTATGCTACTAGCAGGTGTAGGACACCCCCTCCCCCAACATCGGGAACAATACCACGACATTAGCTCACGGAACACCAGACTAAAGTCTGCCTTTGCCGGCCAGACATGTATGACACGGACGAGCGACTGCAACCACACAAGTTTCAAGTTTTGACTCACAAAGTTCCACTTCAACGTTGACATATCTACAAGGCTCCCCCCCACACACACACATTTTTCCCCATCGCGAAATTGGCGGCAGGTGGAAGCCGCTCCCCACCCCCAATTGACGACTACGCAATATCAGTAGTAATATATACGTAACGTAGGCAGACAGTGGCATTGCAGTGTAGGCAAATATTTGTCAGTAGCAATTTGGTCATTAGCTGCTAAGGCTAATGTTTATCTAGAGAAAACCGCTTACAAAATACAATATGTTTATACAAAATACTAAAACATATTAGAAAATGAAAAACATTTACACGTTAAAAGAAAATATATAACTAATAAATTAATATATAACTATAATATAGCTATGACAAATAAATAAATAAATAAATAATTTAAAGTTCAGTTTGAACAAACAAAGACACTAAAGAGACAAGGCTCTTCCTGCTCATTAAAAAAAAAGTGTCATATGAAAATGGCTGATAATATCGAAGGTCACCTTATACGTCAGCTCAAAGGACAGATAACTCCAGGTAGGTGGAAAATACGACGTACTTAGTTCTCGAATGTCGAAAAGATATTTAAGTGAAAGCTTCGTGTGAGATTTAAATAGATTCTTAGGACAGGAACCAGACGAATAAACAGCAAAGTTCTTTGATAAAAAGACTCTCGTGGACCAGAGAAGAAAGTGTCAAGTCATGAGAGTATCACAAGGCAACTTTAGGCACTCAGTGCCTAAAACATTTTGGTGTGTAGTCACCAGTATTACTGTCGGCACTCGGTACTCAAAACATTTTGGTATGTAGTCATCAGTATTAATATCGGCACTCAGTGCTGAGAACATTTTGGTATGTAGTTAATATTAAGACAGGCAATCATCAATAATAATGTAGATATTCACTAGTCAGTAAGTACGCGTATAGTAATTAGTAATAATGTTAGCATTCAGCAGTCAATAACAATGGGTAATAAGTAAAATATGTAGGCAGATATATGTCAGTAATGATGAAGACATTTATTGGAAAATGTATATTTAGAAGAAATTCTCAAAGTGACATGTAACGACTGGTATAGGAGAAGTGCTGTGACTCCTCACTCTAATGACACGATGTGTAGACACAACACTCCAACCCCACTTCTGTGACGCGATGTGTAGACAATACTCCACCCCCACTCCAGTGACGCGATGTGTAGGCACAATACTCCACCCCCACTCCTGTGACGCGATGTGTAGACACAACACTCCACCCCTACTCCAGTGACGCGGTGTGAGACACAACCCCCCCACCCCCCATTCCAGCGAGGCGATGTGTAGACACAACACTCCCCCACCCCCACCGCCACCCCCATTCCAGTGACGCGATGTGTAAACACATAACTGCACCCCCACTCCAGTGACACGATGTGTAGACACAACACTCCACTCAAGCTCCAGTGGCACGTTGTGTAGACACAACACTCCATTTCTCACTCCAATGGCATGATGTGTAATTTGATTTACTTTAGTGCTATATTACTGACGATCTCTCTAGGTCACATCTTGAATGTCACGCTAGTTGCGGTCAGTGTGACAGTGAGATAAACCAACAATTTGCTTTCGCATTGCAGAAACATCCCACCTCTCCAGATATATTGTCGCAAAAATATTCTATTTTGATTTTTGACAGACCATGACCTTAAATGAATGGCCTGTACAATATTGAAACAAATTGGAAAAACTGCATCAATATTTTCTCTAAACTAATACTTTCAAATTATTGCACAAAATTAATAAACCAGACATCCCCCCCCTCCCACCGCCAAAAAAAAAATTATAAAACAAAATATAAATATAAAAGATTGTTAAAAAACATAATCGTAAAATTATGACCTTCTGAACTAATTTTGTAATACATAAGTTAGTCCGCGGACAGAGAAGTACAGTCAAAAACATTCCTAACAGAACAAATGCTGCACATTTTATTTCAAAATGTACTGTTATGTGTGCATCAGGTTGTCGGGAAAGCATGAAAGGCACAGAAAATAAAATGTACTCTTGTGTGCGCGTCAGTTTGTCGGGGCAAGCATGAAAGGGACAGAAAATAAAATGAGCAGAGAACTACTGCGTTTTCCAAAATTCCTCCTGTTGTCGTCACTCGAGAAAAAATATGACGCAAGAAGTGCAGATAGGAAGATTATTTGTAGTTAACGAGTCTGTGTTTATTTCTCTCTTATATATGATGTAATATATACATTTCTTTATTTAAAACAAAACGGCCATTATATACACAACAAGCTGTAATAAATAATTACCTTTTTCTGTGCAGACATTTGCTGACAAGAAATTAATGTTATATTCGAGGCAAATACAAGCCTTTCTGCCATCATGTTACTTATCTATTACTTTTAATCAAACTGTGACATAATTTATAGTTAGGTTTGTATTTAAAAATTAACATGTCACCTTGGTACACCTTACTGTGGTATGTATGACACGAAACACCATACTATCCATAAATGTGAAACATCTTATTTTCCAAATCGCATATCACTCTATTGCAAATTATGTGCGAAATTCGACAACGGACAAATGTTTTTATATTATCAGTCAGTCTGGTCATAATGGATTTGTATTGTGTATACGTGGTTTGGGTTTTAGAACGAAAGAAAATTGAGGCTATTCCTTGTCGATCATTTTAGTAAGAGTGAGACAGAGAAAAGCTGGGGGTGGGTGAGAAAACTTTATTGTCTGTAAATCTGTCCAGAATGGCACAGACAGGATTTATCTGTAAATCTTGCCTGACTGGTGTCTTTAATCGGTTTAAGCCGGGAAGTGGAAGTGATTGTTGTACATAAAAGTGCAAATCTGACTGCAAAACAGATATGTAAGTCTGTTAGTAAGACAAACTGCATACGCATACGCATGGGAATTAGCACACAATCAACACATGCGCATATATCATTAACGTACAATGAACACATATATACTAGTACCATACAATGAACACATATATACTAGTGCCATACAATGAACACATATATACTAGTACCATACAATGAACACATATATACGAGTAACATACAATGAACACATATATACTATACCATACAATGAACACATATATACGAGTAACATACAATGAACACATATATACTAGTACCATACAATGAACACATATATACGAGTAACATACAATGAACACATATATACGAGTAACATACAATGAACACATATATACTAGTAACATACAATGAACACATATATACTAGTACCATACAATGAACACATATATACTAGTACCATACAATGAACACATATATACTAGTACTATACAATGAACACATATATACTAGTACCATACAATGAACACGCACACAACACTAACATACCAATGTAATTCCTGTTCTACAACATTACACACATAAAACCACAAACATTCTATGAGAAACACACGCGCATTTAGACATGTTGTTTCACTAGCATTGAACGTATCAAAGTCAAGAATGTGTTTTTTCTGCGTTTCGTTTTAGTATAAACATTATTTAGTTGTCTTCATCTCGAACAGCTACCACTAAAACAGATTCGGACATAACCCGTGTATCTTCCCTCCTCTCCCCCCCCCCCCCCCCCAAGCACACTTTCATTTCCTTATCTCGCACAGGTACCAGCTAAACACGTATCTGGACGTAATCCGTTTGGATGGTCCCTCTCTTTACCCCCACCAAGAGCACCCTTTCATTTCCGTTTATACGAAACGCCCTAAATCGATGTAAGGTGAAAAAGATCCCAATGAGCGATCGCAAAACTTTATTTTGAAAATAATTATAGAACCGATTTCAAGCAGGCGAGCGTTAAACACGATTCCCCGACTGCAGCAAAGCCGTATCGAGCCATTTTAAGCTGTGCACTTTCCTTGTCTTTCAAATTTACTTTTATATCTTTTATTTTTCTTCTTTATTTTGTAAGTGTAAAGCACACGACAGTTTTATACACCTCCTGTACATGATGCTATTTTTAATTTTCTACTCTGTACGTACTCTGTATGTGTATGAAGGGAATGTTTGTTTTATCAGTGTTCTCCAGTGTGTATATTTATAAAGGGGATATTTGTTTTACCTTGTTTCTCCTTTGTGTATATGTGTGAAGGAAATGTTGTTTTATCAGTGTTCTCCATTGTGTATATGTGTGAAGGAAATGTTTTTTTTACCTTGGTTCTCCATTGTGTATATGTGTGAACGGAATGTTTGTTTTATCAGTGTTCTCCAGTGTATATATTTATAAAGGGCTTTTCTTTTCCATTTATGTTTTGTACCGTAATACTCGTATTCCCACCAAATTTATTTGTTTGGCTGTCAAACATTATACGTTACATCAGCCCCCAAATTTACTTGTTTGGCTGTCAAACACTATATGCTACATTCGCCCCCAAATTTACTTGTTTGGCTGTCAAACACTATACGCTACATTCGCCCACAAATTTACTTGTTTGACTGTCAAACACTATACGCTACATTCGCCCACAAATTTACCTGTTTGGTGTCAGTCTATAGTACGCCATATTCGCTGCTTAAGGCATTTCATTAATCCAATTCGTTTCAAATAACACTTACATTTTCAAATAGTGTGTTACATTCGCCCAAAAGACGCTTAACTAGTACGTTATACATTCGTCACAAAAGACACAACCTTTTAAAGACAAGTCGGCCTACGTAACATTCGCCCCAAAGACGCTTAACTAGTACGTTATACATTCGTCACAAAAGACACAACCTTTTAAAGACAAGTCGGCCTACGTAACATTCGCCCCAAAGACGAAAATGTCATCAGACACTCTATGTCGCTTCCAGACGATGATTATTTGATTAAAACTCGCATTATGTCTTCGCCGAAAAAGACATTTATTTAATCAAATACAAGTATTCCCACCAAAGGACACATTTCGTCAAATACTCGTATTAACACCAAAGGACACATTTCGCCAAATACAAGTATTCCCACCAAAGGACAGATTTCATCAAATACTCGTATTAACACCAAAGGACACATTTGGTAAAATACTTGCATTCACACCGAACGACACATTTCGTCAAATACACATACACTAATGATGTATTTGGTCCGTTTTATGTGAGATACTAACCAAAGCAAAAATCGTCCCAACCAAACAACCCAAAAAATCAAAATACCCCACCTCCTCCACTTCATTTTACAACAAACCTTTATGCCTGATACCCTACTTTGGCAACGTACTTGTTCAAATCACCTTAGCACATCTCACATTCCAGTAGACCATTTCCCCTGTCAAATCACCTTAGCACATCTCACATTCCAGTAGACCATCCCCCTGTCAAATCACCTTATCAAATCTCACATTCCAGTAGACCATCCCCCCTGTCAAATCACCTTATTAAATCTCACATTCCAGTAGACCATCCCCCCTGTCAAATCACCTTATCACATCTCACATTCCAGTAGACCATCCCCCCCCTGTCAAATCACCTTATCACATCTCACATTCCAGTAGACCATCCCCCCCTGTCAAATCACCTTATCACATCTCACATTCCAGTAGACCATCCCCCCCTGTCAAATCACCTTATCACATCTCACATTCCAGTAGACCATCCCCCCCCCTGTCAAATCACCTTATCACATCTCACATTCCAGTAGACCATCCCCCCTGTCAAATCACCTGATCACATCTCACATTCCAGTAGACCATCCCCCCTGTCAAATCACCTTATCACATCTCACATTCCAGTAGACCATCCCCCCTGTCAAATCACCTTATCACATCTCACATTCCAGTATGTAGAGCGTTCGCCTCAAACTACTCATGCCGTGAAATAAACCTGACTTTCTCTCATGACATGTGGAAGAATTGAAAAGAAGAGGAAACATTGGTATTATTAAATAATTTTCAGTCAAATTCTGATAAGTGCTTAAAGGTCTGCTAATTATTTACTCTTGTTCGTAAGGTACAAACATTGAAATTGTGATATCATAAAATCTGCTAATTATTTATTTTTGTTCGTAAAGCACAAACATCGAATTTGTGGATAATGTAGAATAATTCTGTTAATTACTTATTTGCAAATCGTACGGTACATTCCATGCGCAAACTAACATAAATCTAAAGTTTTCTGTTCTCTTATCAGATTGGTTAACATTGATTCAGTCTGCTTTTCATTGTTAAGTGTTCGTACGGTACACGAAAAACATAATTAGTTTGTGATTTCATATAGAAAAGTAGTTACAGATCAACCAACATCAATCCTCCCCAAAACTTCACAGACTGTGTTGGCTACATATCACTGTACACATTGTGTCGGTTACATTTAACTGCACTCTCTGTATCGGCTAAATCGTACTGTACATTATGTATCGGCTAAATCGTACTGTACATTATGTATCGGCTACATCTCACTGTACATTATGTATCGGCTACATCTCACTGTACATTATGTATCGGCTACATCTCACTGTACATTATGTATCGGCTACATACATTATGTATCGGCTAAATCGCACTGTACATTATGTATCGGCTACATCTCACTGTTCATTCTGTGTCGGCTACATCTCACTGTACATTATGTATCGCCTACATCGCTCTGTGCATTCTGTATCAGCCACCTCTCACTGTATTTTTTTATGCATCGGCTATATCCAATTAATAACAAAAATTAATTTTACCGATTCGTATTTGTCACGCCACAGCACATTTCGAATGTACACACACACACACACACACCACACACACACACACACACACACACACACACACACACACACACACACACACACACACACACACACAGACACACACACATACAGACACACACATATACATACACACACTCACACACACACACTCTCACACACACACACTCACCACTCACATATATATTTATATACACACAAACAAAGATATGAGCTGTCTGAAGGCAGTAATAGTCACACATGAGTGATCAGACGCTATAGAATGTTGCGAAATGAAGTTCGTCACAGTTCGCTGGACATGGATTTGCAACCAGTCGTAGGGAGATGAACATCCGTCCGCGAAATCAACAACCTTTTGAAATGGACGCCATGTAGAAATTAATCAGTCAAGACTGATGACTGACAGGAAAAATACAGGAATTGAGACAAACTAAGAGAGCTGTCGTTCGTCAGGTTGTGAAGAGTAAAATTCAAAATAAAATAAAAAGGGATGGAGAATGAGAAAGATGCAAACAAAATCTAAAGAATAATTTAAAAAATCCAAATAAAACAAAATCGCAGAAACAAAAGAAAATATACGAAAGCGCGCTAACGAAGACAGGCAGACCTAACAATCGTATTAATCTGGAGGTACATGCCGCTAGTAAATACCCGTGTTTATGCAAAAGCATGTACTCTGTTCTTGAAATTTGCTCATGTTTGAGTGTGTGTAGTCATGCGTGTGTGTGGGCCAACATGGTTCTTTAACGAAGAGCGGATAATACGTTTTGAGATCTGCTTTCGATTGAAATTCTTCGATACGTCTGCGCTCTTTGTTTGCATGCCTGTATCGTTTTCCGCGGTCATTAGCGGTCATTAAAATGCCCGAAAATGCTTCGGACTTAGGCAAATCTATTTTGCTCAGTTTCCACGTCTCATCTCTTACACAGATCTTTCCTTTCTTTTCTCGTTCCTTTTTTCTTCTTCCTTCTCCGTTACCTTTCTTTGTTTTCTTTTTTAAGAGAGTGCAGCACAAGGGGGACAAGGAAAAGGCCGTCACGAACACTGGGACGAATCTATCAGTATGCCCCCAGTTTCTCTGATTATTTATCTTGGACTAATAAATTTTGTTAGGCCCCTAATTCACCTTTTCCCTTCAACCTGAAGTTTGCGAAATCATATTAGTGGGACACTGTAGCCATGGACTAATCCGATTGGCTGCCGCATCCATCGTTAATGCTATCAGAGCAACAAAGGCTGGAGAGCGGAATCGCCGGACTAGATTGCAGCTCAATTGCTAGAAGGAGAGTCAGGCTCAATATATCGCTGGTCCTCCAATGCATGGGTCAGGGTGAGGGTGGTCGCAATAGCTGAGGGGTTGTGGAAAAATAAAAAAAAGTTTTAAAAAATAACAATCTGGATATCCATTGATAGGAACATGCTGCATGCAGAGTTAAGCCACCACCTGTCGCTCAAACAAAATGCCCACAGTTCCAGTTCAGTTCGGAGCGAGAAACGTACGGGTTGATTCCCCATGTTTAAGGAGGGGGAGATTAGTGGCAAGTTCGTTGGATGTGAATGATAAAGTGCTGTCCCGTGTGACAGAAGCTGCTCACACTAAAGATTCTTAGGTATTCTTCGGAAAGTTGGAATACAATTATCGTCAAACGCTGTCCACATGAAACAAACTCTAGCATACACCATCTTCACTCCTTTGTTCCCTTACCCATGATGCAATAATTATTTCAAGACTTAAATCCACGACTAAAGTGTTGAGCTTGCCTGTAAAAGCAACATTGGGTTAACACCGTCGGAAATAATCAAATTTATGAAATGCTCTTTATAAGAAATCATTCGAATAAAAATCTTTATGTTTTAAAATAAATCCCATTTTCCCCACTAGTGGCAAATTCGGTGTTTTTATTTAATTAAAAAGAATATTATATTGAAAATAATAAAAGTGATATTTAGGCTTCGAATAAACTGCTTACTAAAAAATTCTATTTTAAAATGGAGGGAAAGGTGGTGGTGACATATGCATCAAGATAAGTATTATTTATACATGTATCCAATGTAAACCGGTGTATGTTACCTTAGCAACAGTTAAAGCTTGTCTATGGAGAAAGTGAGTCTTCTTTTAACCATGAACTGGGCACATCGGGCTATATATTTACAACAATGGACAACCACAGGCTGGCTTAGAATTACGAAATTTAAAAGTAACTAATGAGTAATATTTACCAGACAATAAACTTGTCCTGCCTTTTGAACATGTTAAATGGAGTGGAGACAGTGCCTTTTATAACTATGCACACAACATCCCCACTAATTTTCAATTACCGAGGTTTTGAGTTCAGTGCATTTTTTAATCCTGTACTTCCACTAGAAGGCTAAATATATATTATAAATTATTTGATGATACAAGTATTGAGTTCAGTGCATTGTTTAATTCCGTACTTCCACTAGAAGGCTAAATATATTATAAATTATTATGATGGTACTAATATTGATGAAAGAATCGCAATAATGATTGTAGTCTTGCAGGTGTTTGACATATATATTAATAAATAACTAGCACAAATGTCGCACTTACACAGTCAGTAACACATAATTATGAAAGAGCCATACTAGTGTCTAGGAGTCTGAAAGGCATGTGACACTTAGTAAAGAACACCAGATATTAGGACTGTGACAGGCGTGACACATACTAATGAAAGAATCACCCTAGTCTCTAGGATTTTAATAGGCGAGTGTGACAGGTATCTCTTCCCTCCTGTGACACTAGATCGACAAGTAGTGATCGATGATGAACAAGAAACATAATAAATAACAGACAACTCTCCCATACTGAAAGATAACTCGGCCATAGGTAATGATAATTATCATTGTACTCAGTTACTTCTGTTCTAACATTTTATGATGGTTTTCAAGATAGCGGTTGTTGCACAATCGCATTGATAGATCTCCGGGAAGGATGCATTAAAAAAAATTAAAATTAGCAGGGAAGAAGTTTGAAAACAGCAAAAAATGACTGCTTTTTTCTCAGTTGTGCCTTTGGGGAGAGCGAGAAAGGGATAAAAACAAATGATTACGGGAGAGAAGGAAATTAAGCGTTCCTTCCTTCTCTCCGTTTCAGTGACAATGCCGTTAAACGTTTGAGACCAGAGTTAATCAAAAGGATATTGCGTTCATTGTGACACGCCTGGTCTTCGTTGTAGGTTTTAGTTCTGGGACTTCTGAACAGTTAGTCACTGAACTGTTAACATTTGACGTCATTGTATACTCTGAACGAAAACTTTGGAAGCCTGTGTTTGCCCGAAGTATACCAGTTGTAAATTATAGAATGTATGCTTTTGTATTGCTTTACTTCATCCATGTTGGGTGGATTATCTGTGTTGTGTGCATTACCCGTGCTACTCTTCCCTTCAACCCTAGATGGTCAAGTAAGATTGGAGTTGAGTACTTTCGTATACAAATTGCGTCAGTGCTTTGTTTGACTGATAGTGCATAAGAATGATTGCCATAGAGGTACGTCAGTGCTTTGTTAGACTGGTTGTGACAGGAATGATTGCCATAGGTACGTCAGTGCTTTGTTAGACTGGTTATGACAGGAATGATTGCCATAGGTACTTAAGTGCTTTGTTAGACTGGTTGTGACAGGAATGATTGCTATAAGTACTTAAGTGCTTTGTTAGACTGGTTGTGACAGGAATGATTGCTATAAGTACTTAAGTGCTTTGTTAGACTGGTTGTGACAGGAATAATTGCTATAAGTACTTAAGTGCTTTGTGAGACTGATGGTGTAAAAAATAATTGCTATAGTTACTTCAGTGCTTTGTTAGACTGGTTGTGACAGGAATAATTGCTATAGAATTTAAGAAATTTTCGAGAAATTATTCTTTTAGTTCTACTAATATTATTATGCACGTAGATTGGCACTGTACATAGAGTTATTTTAGTTTTATTAATATCGTGCTTTATACTTAGCTCTACATTTAGACTTGATGTAGGTATACTAATACCACCCACTACGATTCACTCTACTGCTATATTTATATTAACATCGTGCACTATGATCAACTCTAACTTAAAGTTGCTATAGTTAAACTAACATCGCGCACTATGATCAACTCTCACTTAAAGTTGCTATAGTTAAACTAACATCGTGCACTATGATCAACTCTCACTTAAAGTTGCTATAGTTAAACTAACATCGTGCACTATGATCAACTCTCACTTAAAGTTGCTATAGTTAAACTAAAATTTTGCACTATGACCGGCCTAATAATTTATAGTTATCTAGTTATATTAACATCATATTCTTTGAGTTGCTATAACTATATTAATATCAGGTACTGTGATCGGCTCTTTATTTAGAGTTGCCATAGTTATATTAGTTATATTAATACCAGATACTGTGACTGGCTCTTAGAGTCTCTATAGTTATATTAATACCATGCACAATGATTGGTTCTTTACTTTGAGTTGCTATAGTTATTCTAATACCATGCACTGTGATTGGTTCTTTACTTTGAGTTGCTATAGTTATTCTAATACCATGCACAATGATTGGTTCTTTACTTTGAGTTGCTATAGTTATTCTAATACCATGCACAATGATTGGTTCTTTACTTTGAGTTGCTATAGTTATTCTAATACCATGCACTGTGATTGGTTCTTAACTTTGAGTTGCTATAGTTATTCTAATGCACAATGATTGGCTCTTATTTAGTGAAATGTACCTCGTGAATTATTCGAGACTATAATAAGGTCGAAGGCGTTTATTTAAAT
Source organism: Sinotaia quadrata (assembly GCA_028829895.1). Lineage (NCBI taxonomy): Eukaryota > Metazoa > Mollusca > Gastropoda > Architaenioglossa > Viviparidae > Sinotaia > Sinotaia quadrata. The sequence continues at coordinate 29,695,632 of CM054183.1, read as the reverse complement.
CAATAGAAGGTTATAATCTGATCTCCTGTCCTTTCCTTGAGATATAATTGATTATCAGCTGCTGCTTTTTTCATATTAATAACAAGTACTAGTGATTGGTCTACATTAGTAAGACAGTACCTATATCTGCTGTATTACGAATGACATCATGACACTTTTTGCGACATTATAACTGAAAACAGAGTTTGATTACATCAATGTATATTTACACCCGGACATGCATTTCGAGTACTGTGTACATTTAAATCTATCTTCCTATTGTATATACCATGAAGTCATGACTTTTATTCTTGACTATCTTCCTGTTGTATATACCATGAAGTCATGACTTTTATTCTTGACTATCTTCCTGTTGTATATACCATGAAGTCATGACTTTTATTATTGACTATCTTCCTGTTGTATATACCATGAAGTCATGACTTTTATTCTTGACTAGCTTCATGTTGTATATACCATGAAGTCATGACTTTTATTCTTGACTATCTTCCTATTGTATATACCATGAAGTCATGACTTTTATTCTTGACTATCTTCCTATTGCATATACCATGAAGTCATGACTTTTATTCTTGACTATCTTCCTATTGCATATACCATGAAGTCATGACTTTTATTCTTGAGCATTCTAATACTAACATTCCTCGAGTTGTGTGCGCCCACCCACCCATATAGTGAATGATTTCCTGTTCTTTCGTTTCTTCTTCAGCCTAACCAAACACTGGCATCATGCTTGTGCACTGTGAATAAGACTTACTCAGGTCAGTGTCTCGTTCGAGTGTAACACTAATTCACTAAGGACGTCATTATAGTGTGTGTGTGTGTGTGTGTGTGTGTGTGTGTGTGTGTGTGTGTGAGAGAGAGAGAGAGAGAGAGAGAGAGAGATTTTAAACAAAATATTCTATTTCAATTTGTCAGCAAGCAGGGTTCTTTGCCTCTTATTTGTATATGTATTGGCATATTTATATTATTTTCCACACAATAAATCAGAAAACAGTTGCGAAATATGCCTGTGATAATATGCGCCGTTTGTTAAAGGGAAACAATTCAATCACAAAGCAAGCAATTACAAAAAGTTGAAAGTGTGTAATTTGGTGCACCGCATTAAAAACTACGACTTCGGGGTCAGCCGGGGATCAAAGGTCAAGTTTGTATTTGATACAGATGTGGTAACTAATGGAAAGGTGCCCAGTTTCAAAGGCAGGCCAAACGTTCAACTCTCGAATTCGCCTTTAATCTTTAATTACTCCTCAGCAATCTTCACTGCTGCATTTTGTTACTTTGTGTTTAGGCGGTTTCCATGTCAGAATGTGAGACTCCAGTTATAAATGGGATTCATCCCACACTTTTTCTCTCCTCTCTCTCTCTCTCTCTCTCTCTCTCACACACACACACACACACACACACACACACACACACACACACACACACACACACACACACATAATACACAAATGCACGCATATTAATATATACGCTAAACGTATACAGAAATAATATAGAAACTAAATATAAGACATAATATAGAAACTAAAAATCTTTTGTAAGACATAGGCTCGTCACACACACACACACACGGCACTTACTCACACATACAAACACACACGCACACAGACGGCACTTACAGACACACACGCGCGCATAAGAAGTTGTGATTTAAATCGAGTAGCAAGCTAAAATTTTGTCAACAGAAAAATAAAGGCAATGGACTTCTATGCGTGATACCAGTCTCAACAGAAAAAGAGAGTTATGGGACCTACATGTTTTACGGACTCAACAGTAAAACAGAGTTATGCGACCTACAAGTGTTACAGACTCAAGAGAAAAACAGAGTTATGGGACCTACATATTTTACAGACTCAACAGAGAAACAGAGTTATGGGACCTACAAGTGTTAATCTCAGCAAAACCATAATGACTTTCAAGAGGCCTCTCGATACATATCTTCAGCATCAGCGGGAAGAGAAACAATGCCTTGAGCAAACATTGACAGCATCTCTTGAATTTGATCCCAAAATGGAACAATGCTCAAGATATGAATCAGATCCAAATATAGACAGCACTGCGTTATGAGGAAACTAAATCACAAACACGCAAAGATACTTTAAACAAAAATTAGATTAAAAAAGCAAAGAATCAGATTCAAGTATAAAAAGTACATAATTAAGAGGAGTCAGAGCTAAATATGGACAAAAATAAATTGTAAAAGATTTATGATTAACTGGAAGTCAAGATTCAGTCATTTTTTTTTATTTAAAAAACCTATAGGAATTAGATCCAAATATAGATCAGCCTCTGACTTCGTCAATTTGTGTATCATTATTATATTGTTCTTAACACTCTGGCTGATGACAGGTATTGAGTATTTTCGAGTATTGTCTGAAAATCTATGACAGGGTGCTTAAATCAGCAAACATCGTGGTGAATATATATTTTTATATTATTTCATCTCATTGCTAAAGTAAGGTTATTCTTCCTGGTGTGTTGATAAAGAGTTAAAACAGGTTTATGTTGACATATAAACTTTTTCTCTACTGCTTGTACTAGAATGGCCTGCTACAGCATAGTCCTAGATGTTAGCTCTTTAGATCTAAAGTTATGTTTTTAGAGATTCCGTTTCACCGTTTTCAAGCACTCTCCTTTAACCTACTACACTGACATTAAAAATTCATGCAAGTGTGATTTGAGATTTATTTATAATTATAATCAAAAAGATGGTGCTTGCATTATTGCGTCGAGTTATATCTTAAGATATATAATTCCATTTTTAACGTTTGCCTCTTGCACTGTTGACTGAAGACCTCCCCGGATCTCTTGAGTCTTCATCTCTGCAGTTCAACCTTCAACGAAACACCTTTCTGTACTTCATTCCTTGCCATGCAGTCCCGTTAGAGAACGCACAGACCACGCCAACCATTTTTCAGGATTCCATTAAGAGATGTCAAGATGGCGACGCTCGCAGAATGAAGACTATGACCAACACGAAGCGGAAGTAAATTACCCATCAGGCCTCACAGACACGGGTAAGACTGGCTGTACTGCATCCTTTCAAGCCGGCGATCTCGGTGCCATTTACATATCGAAGACATCTAGGAACTTCAAAGACTTGCAGAGCAATTCCAGGGAATGCAGGCTCAGAACAGTAACGTCAGAAAAATTGGACAGCGTTTACAAAAAAAATAATAATAGTCATAAAATGCGTTCTTTGTGCCGTGCAAATTTCCAAGCAGAAGATGCACTGGTCCAGATGCTAAATGCCAGATTCTCTCATTCAAGTCCAGAAAAAAAACTGACCTCAGTTCTTCCGTGCTTTGGACAAATTTTTCTTTTAAAAATTTCTGTTAACTGAAATAAGTTTACTAGCCAGGTACGGGTAAAAGGGTAATAGAGAGCAAACTGACAAATCAAAGTGGTGGATGAGGGTAGAAGGATCCAATGAAAATTAATCAGTGACATAGTGATGGAGCAAAGCCGTTAAATTTTAATATATTTCCTACCATAGGGCAGGACAATAATTTTTTTCGTTTTCTGATAGAACTCTGAGACTAATTTACAAACACTTACGTTAAGTGGATTGTCAAGCAGCAATTTGACCACAGTTGGTAAATAGTTTAATTTTATTCGGTGATATAACATGTACGTCGAGACAAATCACAAAATAGAACATATAGCATAGTGGCAAATAAAACTGTGAGTGGCAAACATTAGAAAACACACGAGACATTAGATCCTAAGTCGCGTTATATTATATATTGTACCTTACGTAACATTATATAGTGCACGTCACGTAATGTTATCTATCGCACATTGCGTAATGCTAAATATTACACTTCGCGTAATACAAAATATCGCACTTCGCATAAAATTATGCACTACCCATTGCGTAATATTATATAGCGCACCGTGTGTAATATTATATAGTTCACCTCGTGTAATATTATGTAGTTCACCTCGTGTAATATTATGTAGTTCACCTCGTGTAATATTATGTAGTTCACCTCGTGTAATATTATGTAGTTCACCTCGTGTAATATTATGTAGCTCACCTCGTGTAATATCATGTAGTTCACCTCGTGTAATATTATGTAGCGCTGCTCGCGTAACGTTATATTCCACCTAGAAAAGCATTATATACACTTTGTGGAATATTACACATGACATGACAACATTATATTCAGCTTCTCGCCTAATATTATATATTTTACTTTTTAAACAAGCTATTTCGATATCTGAAACAAGATACATGTAATCAAATTAGCAAAATATAAACGTGTGGGGGGGGGGGCGGGGGGTTGTTGGCTTCAAGTCAGATAGACTTACCAATATTAGAGAACCCTCAACAAATTTTAACAGCCATAAGCTCTATTGATATATCGAAATAACAGTAGTAGTTATCATAAGAGACCGATACCATTAAAATATAACTGTAGCAGAAATGCAAGCAGAGATATAATACCAACGGAAACATGTATAGCCTCTAACCGTTTGATTATATTGGTAAAATTACGCATATGAGAACAAAACCATAACTCTGAAGCACAACTCTAATAATACCAAATCAAAAGGGAATGTTACTAAACTTGCGTACATGTGGAAAAAGGAGAAGGAAATCACTGTAAAGGGTACTAGAACAGTTTTTTTGTTGCTGCTATGGTATGAATGATTATAATAACTAGGTTAACATAAAAATCTAACAAACCAAGACTAGGAAACGCACAAATATAAAAATGAAACAAACTAATAGAAACAGGGCTAACAAAGTAAAACAGGAAATATACCTATAGAATGTGAATTGACAAGGCAAGAAAGAAAATTGACTAATAGAAATAGGACTAACAAAGTAAAACAAGAAATAGACCTATAGAAAGTGAATTGACAAGGCAAAAAAGAAAATTGACTAATAGATGCAGGACTAACAAAGTAAAACAAGAAATAGACCTATAGAAAGTGAATTGACAAAGCAAGAAAGAAAATTGACTAATAGTTACTCGACTGATGAAGAAAACCTTAGAAACTGACCAACAGAATCGTAACTAACAAATCAAGAAAAGAAAAGTGACATCCGCAGAAACTGACCAACCGAATCGTGACTAACAAATCAAGGAAAGAAAAGTGCCATCGTAGAAACATTACATGAAATTTGAAAAGATTCATGAATAACTAAAAGGTCTAGGAAACAAACTTACTGAACATAATTTGGAAAGATAAGAAAACTACACTTTAAACATTTTGACTGACAAGTAAGACTAGGAAAAACAAACCAATCGAATCGCGACTGACTGGCAATGACAACAATACATTCAATAGAATATAGCAGACAGACTAGTACTAGAAGCAGATCAATGGAAGCATGACCCGCAAAACAAATATATTAAAAAAGGCCAACTTAAATATAACAAAGACTAGGGAAAACACTTATAAAACAAGTCTGCTGAAGTATAACAATGACTAGGGAAAACACTAATAAAACAAGCCTGCTGAAGTGTATCTACAAAGTCTAAGAAAAATATTCTTAAAGTCAAGACTGACGCACAAGCAGGCGAAACACCAATAGAAACATGATTGACAAACCAAGACCATAAGGTAGATTAATGCAAGCATTAGTGATAATCGAAGAACAGGAATAAGACAAAGAAAACGCGCCGTACAAATAAAGCCTGGACAAAAGACCAATATAAATACGTTTGGCGAAGCATAGGTACTGAACTGACCAATGCAAGCATACATAATAAATAAAAATAGGAAACTGACCAATAGAAATACACATAACAAACGTTATAAAGACTAGGAAGACCAATAGAAACAAGACTGGCGAGCCAAAGTAGCTGACTTAAATGTAAACATTCTCGGTTTCCCTGTTAGTATAAAAATAATACTGGTTCTTGGATTCCATATATGGCATATGAACTCTTCATCACATAATGGCTCTTAATGGAAATGCGTAACTCACACGCAATGCATTCATTATGGCTAATATGAGGACTCGCTCTTGCCGGTCAGACAAAGCAGCAACTATCAACATAATTAACAAGCTGCCTTGAGGCCACTCACGCTGTCGTGTTGCAAGCACTGAAACCATGTGTCCGGACACAGGTAACATCAGGAGACGTTAGAGAATGGTTAAGTAACTGTAACATGTATCGGTATGCTCAATGTTTAAATTAAATTGTCGTAGATATAATTAAATTATGAATTAAAATCTCGTCGACATAATTAACTTTTGAATTAAAGTCTCGTAGTCATAATCAAAATTTGAATTCAAGTCTCATAGATATTCAAAATTCGAATTAAAGTCTCAGAGACATAATAAGCATTATGAAATTTCTAATATTTAACGCCGATTACCGGCTGCAAGACCGCCATTTTGGGAACTTAGAAACTAAATGAGGTACTATTGAGGCAGGAAGATTGTTTAGTAGTTAGTGCAACTTGAACTGCATTTCGCCGGTTGATCTTGACCATTTCTTAAATCCATTTAATATATTTTATACATAAATATCATGGCTTGGTGCCGATCAATAGACACATCAAACTAGACACACTAATATTATTACTACAAGCCAGTCTCCAGTATCAAGCATTAAACACTATTACAGTTACTTGTCGTTTACCTGCAGTTAAACATTAAACACTATTACTATTACTTGTGGTTAACCGGCAGTTAAACATTAAACACTATTACTATTACTTGTGGTTAACCGGCAGTTAAACATTAAACACTATTACTATTACTTGTGGTTAACCGGCAGTTAAACATTAAACACTATTACTATTACTTGTGGTTAACCGGCAGTTAAACATTAAACACTATTACTATTACTTGTGGTTAACCGGCAGTTAAACATTAAACACTATTAATATGGCTTAGCGCAGATCTTATTTTAAATGCTGTGTAATGAAATGCATTTTGTACACGTAATTGTTTACTAGTTGTGGGACTATACTAATTAGGAATGGATACTGTAGACACTACATAGACAGATGGACAGACAAACAGATGGATGGATGGATAGATGGATGGATAGTTTACAGACAGACAGACAGATAGATAGTGTGAATATGTGTGTACGTATGTGTATATGGATAGACATGTGTTCACGCACGCTGTATAAATATGTGTCCGGGAATAAGAAATGTGTCCAGCCTAGAGGGGTGCCTTGTTCCAGTGTTACACTCAACCCAAGCCCTTGATTTGTAATTTATTCCTCAGTCCTTCTACCCACCTATATCGGTGCTGATAATCTACCACTCAGCCACTCACCGGGTATGAGCTAGTGTCGGGTTATAAACCAATGCCTTTCCCTTGGGTGGGTCCTAATTGTCGTAACCTTTATTTTGTGTGCCTCAGCATTTATGGAATTAAGCATCCTAGATTGAATCTAAAGACAAGGGGTGTGTGAACTATGGTGACGAATATATATTTATATATTTCAGCCCTTCTCCATTGCACCCAGGAGGTCTGGTTATATTTTACTTTCCATGTGTGCCCCCCAGTGATGCTCCTATAGCTCCACCTATTGCCAAACCCTAAAACTAGCCATCAACAGTAATGATTGGGAGGTCTACATAAAAACAAAAACTAAACAATCAAAAATAAAATAAAACAATGACCATAATAATAAAAGACAAACCTAAAACCCGAGAAAAATCATAAAAAATTAATAAGAAATAAATTAAAATCAATTAGGAAGATAAAACATGTGCAAAGAGGAGAATTTAAAATATCCACCAAACAGACACGTAATTATATTAGAAGCAAAAATAGCATGCCTGTCCTGACTAATTCAATCTGAGACATTAATAAAAATAAATAAATAAAAATAAAATAAAACAGTCTCAGAGATATCAAAGAAAAAATATAATCAACAGCCAAGGCAACCAACCAGACAAATCGACCAGACAAAAGAAACCAACACAACTACAGCAGTACAGCTAGGATGCGTTCAGCATAGATTCCTTCTACATTGCCCACCACCACCACCACCATAAAAAAGAAAATTCTTTAAAAAAGTTGACTTAGCCATCAGAGCAACAGAGGTTGACTTAACTATCAGAGCAACAAAGGTTGACTTAGCCATCAAAATAACCAAGGATGACTCAGTTCAGAATAACCAAAGTTGGCGTATCCATTAGAACAACAAAGGTGGATTTAGCCATCAGAATAACAAAGGATGACTTAGCCATCAGAACAACAAATGTTGATTTAGCCATCAGAATAACAAAGGATGACTTAGTCATCAGAACAACAAATGTTGATTTAGCCATCAGAATAACAAAGGTTGACTTAGCCATCAGAACAACAAATGTTGATTTAGCCATCAGAACAACAAAGGTTGACTTAGCCATCAGAACAACAAAGGTTGACTTAGCCATCAGAATAACAAAGACGACTTAGCCATCAGAACACAAAGATTATCAGTCATCAGAATAACATATGTTGACTTGACCATCGGAGCAAGAAAGGTTGACTTAGCCATCAGAAATAACAAAAATTGACTTATCCATCAGAACAACAAAAGATGATATATCCATCGGAGCAGAAAAGGTTGACATCTATCAGAAATAACAAAAGTTGACTAAGCCATCAGAACAACAAAGTTGACTTAGCCAAGGCCCAACCAACCTATCCCCCCCCGTCCCCCCTCACACAGTGCGAAATCGGCCCTGGCCGGAAGTGCTTCCCATAATTAATTTATTCATGCAAATGTATACCAGAAATTAAAAGGTTTCATAACAAACTATTTAAGGAAACATAATTAGTTCTAGCGAAAACCATTTGCTATGTCTTGGATGACAGTATAGTGGTGCAGGACTGCCCTTTTAGAACTTGGAACTAACATAGTTCCATTGATAATGGTGGTATAGTATAGCTTTGAGCAATTAACTTCATTCCAGCATTTCTCTTTATCTACTGCCTATTAATCACTTTTTTCCCTTGGAGTATTATAAACCTAACTCCAGTCTAACATTTCTTTTTTTTCTAAGGCCTGTTGATCAACTTTTACCCATGGAATATTTTAAAATCAACTCAAGGCCAACATATCTTTTTATGGCCTGTTAATCATTTTTTTTTCTATGGACAATGTAAATTGTTGCTTTCAGCCGGCCATGTTAACTCACTGACTGGCTGACTGATTGGCCTGCTGGCTCTCTGACTGATTGATTGGCTGGCTGGCTGACTGACTGACTGATTAATATCCGGGTATCGTGTACATTCAAAGTTTGCTGATTACGCGAATAGAACTTTATTCCGGATTTTCACCACACGACAGCAAAAGGGAATAAATCTTTTACCTTGACCTGCATTGAACCTACCAACAGCAATATTCACGTGATCCAATTTTATATATGCCTGTAATATCTCGAAAGACAGAATATGTCTAATCGTATATTTCGTATTCCGTAAGTGGTGCATTTAGTCATTTTCATAATGCATCATGTTCACCAAACATTCAATTGTGACTATTTCATTACATTAATCATTTAGTGCCAACATTCATTTTTTGTTTCATTATATCACACATTGTTGGCCAAACATTCAATTGTGACTATTTCATTACATTAATCATTTAGTGCCAACATTTATTTTTTTGTTTCATTATATCACACATTGTTGGCCAAACATCTATTATTGACTGTTTCTTTACACGCCTGAATTAAAACAGTTATCCTATACAGATGATGAAGATGATGATGATGATGATGATGATGACGACGACAATGATGATTTTCTCTTTTTGGAAAATATTTTGAGTAATCCAAAAATGCACAGTACTAAACCAGATGGATTAAGGAAGTGAACGAAGAGTATAAAGACACCTCAACAATGCAACGTCACAATCACTGAGAAAGATAGCGAACTGCAAAGCCACAGATCTATACCAAGAACAAATATTGTGGTAGAAACATATTACCTGCATGGTAGACATGTTGAACAACTGCAAGACATACCAAAATATCGGAAACCTTGCTAGCCTTGATGGTAAGAGGAAAAACAAGCTTGTGCAAGATCCCGAGAAATGGGTAACACCACACAACTATCGTCCTATCACATTCCTATCAACTATCCGGAAGTTACTATCAGGAATTATATCTCATATAATCCTGTCTCACCTTGAAATAAACTCATAACCAATGAACATAAAGGTGCTAGACCAGGTAGCCGAAGAACAACGGGACCGACTGGCAAATTAATAAGGCCATAGTACTGAGAGCAAGAAACAAAGAACACATCTTGCAAAGGCATGGATTGATTCCAAAAGGTCTGTGACTCGGTTCCACATTTATGGATACTTGAAACAAAAATGTATAAGATAGCACCATCAGTACAAAACCTAATCCAAGTATCAATGACAAGCTGTGCAACCACTCTCATGTACAACAATGTAGAAATTGCAGATATACCAATAGAATGGGGGATCTTTCATGGGGATTCCATATCACAATGTTGTTCTGCATTGCCCTAATCCCCCCTCCCCAGTCATGTCATGCAGAAAACAGGATTAAGATACAAAATTAAATAAGGACAGCTTATCATACATTTACTATATATGAACGATCTAGAGTTTTTTTCTAGTGCCGTTGTTGGGCTGGAACAAAAAAAACACATACGAAATTTGCTTAATCCGACACTAATAATGGCTATTGCCTCGACTTACTGGCAACGCCTATGCCTGAACTCGAGTGAAATGCTTATAGCCTGGACATAATGACAACGGCTAATGCCTGGACTTATTGGCAACGTCTATTGCCTGGACATAATGACAACGGCTAATGCCTGGACTCGAGTGTTATATTTATTGTCTGGACTAGAGCAGTGGGGTCGTTACCTGGATTCAAGTGTAATGTTTATTACATGGAGTCGAGTGTAATGTTTATTGCCTGGACTCGAGTATTAGAGTCATTACCTGGATTCGAGTGTAATGTTTATTGCCTGGACTCGAGTATTAGAGTCATTACCTGGACTCGAGTGTAATGTTTATTGCCTGGATTCAAGTACTAGAATCATTACATGGACTCGCGAGTAATGTTTGTTGACTGTAGTCGAGTACTAGAATCATCACATGGACTCGAGTGTAATGTTTATTGCCTTGATTCGAGTACTAGGATCATTACTTGGACATAAAAAAGTGCTTTGGTTATTACCTGGATTCGAGTGAAATGAGTTTTACATGGGACCGAGCGCAATAATTATTGCTTGAACATTACTGCAACGGTTATTGCCTGGATACTAGCGCAATAATTATTGCCGGTGCTTTATTGTAGTGGCTATTGCCTGAACTCGAATGTAATAAAATTATTGCCCGGACTTACTTTACATAGCTATTGCCTGGACTCGAGAGCAATTGTTATTGCCAATATTTTGTTGCAATGGTTATAATCCGGACTCCAATGTAATGGCTGCTATCTTTATTGTAGAACATGATTATTGCCTGGACTTTATCTTAGTTGCTATTGCTTGGACTTTATCTTAGTTGCTATTGCCTGAGCTCTAGTGCAGTGGCTAATACCTAAACTTTGTTGCAATAGCTGATTGCTGATTCTTGGGTGTTTAGGAACAAAACATTCACAAGAAAAGTGATGATAATGATCTTGGAGTTTAATAATTTTCTTTTAATTATGTTGTAGATATTCAAGTAGCGTGTACCTCTCAGTGCCTGAGTGTGAGCTTGTAGAGCAGTTAAAGTTACGTTCATTTAAATAAATCCCCATCTGCCTTTAGGAAGACCTTGAGAAATAACTTTACGCCAGTGTTGATGTTAAGCGATAAACTCTATAATTGCAATTATTTAATCAAATAATATAATGACATTAATACAACATTCGCAAGCTGTTTTACTAATCAAATAACTTAAGACTCCTTGTCATGTTTTTCTCTGCTGCCATGTCAACCATTCCTTCGGATGCAAGAAACAAGGAAATGTATCTTATTATAAATATTTTAAGATATCCTTTTTGATTTGCACAATAAATCTTTTTTTTTTCATATCTCTAATCTGTATTTGTGGTGCTGTGTTGATGTTGATAAAATAAAATATCACTACATGAAAAATAAAATTCTGCTCATTGCACATAATTCAATCATGCGTGCAATTGATAACACATTTTTCTTTTCCATTAATTTGTGTTTTTATTGTTCTCTTTCTTCTGTCATCAGTTAATGACTTCACCATTCAGGTTTTGATCCAGACTAAAAGTTTAGAGGCCAAAAAGTCCATCCAACCAATCCATTGACTGACACCACTAAAAATAACAAAATATTTTTAAAAAAAAATAACGAAACATTCCCATTTACTAGCTGTCGGAGGCCTAAAGAGCAGGTGTTAGAACACGGCGTCACCCCTATAGCCACGTTTGACATGTTGGTATCATTACGTCACCGATTGTCCGGGAGAATTTACAGAGGTGAGTCGGTTTAATGCCGGCATGCTCAATGCACAAGGCCTGCAGCCAAACGGCAACCGACAGGGTAACTAGGCGCTGAAGCGCAAGCTGTGTTCGCCAGGTGCACTGAATCCCAACTGCCAGACCTTTCTAGAATGGTCCCTTGATCCTTCTCCAATTCCATTTATGATGAGAATCTGGAGCTGCTGCCGATTTTCCGAACCGGAGGCTGATAAATATACATTGTCACTGCATGTGAAGGACACAACGCAGGCAATCTATCCACGCGCCTCGAGCAATAAATTTAGAAGAAATAAAAAAAAAAAATAATTGCACAGTAGAGACAGCGACAGCGCAAGCCACAACATGAAGGAAATAAGAAGCAATCTGCTTTGGACACTGCTGCTATGAACGCTGGAATCTTGTGCCAGCACGCTAGAGAAGAACAACGTCATCTGCCCGCAGGGGGCTCCGAGCGGCCAACGACAAAATACAGTTTGCCAAACGGTTTGTGTTTGTGTCGCAGCGGTTGACTGATAGTTCACTTTGTTTGCTGGGGCATTGGCGGTGTTTTTATCCGTGTACGCTTCTCATTCGCTGATTATTACCCTCGTTGTTTCTCTCATTACTTTCCCCCCGTATTTTTCCTCATTTCTTTTCATTTGAATATCATTATCTTCTTGCTGTAATGAAATATATACAAGGCGTCTGTTGTCATCATTCTTAATATATTAACTCTCAGCTATTAAACTCGTAACATACATCACACAGACATTCGCCAATACAATTTAATGACAACGGAGAAATCCTCTTCAGTTTGATTGGTCTCTTGTCCACAAATAAATGATTGTACTGTTTTAATAATAATAATAGTAGTAGTAGTAGTAATAATTATGGTGATTAACAGAATCACATCTTGAATAACATACAGCTATAAACGCTTTATAATGCTGAGTATAAATCAGTAATATAATATGCTTTGTAAATATATATTATCATTTTACAAATAATAAACACATAAAGTAATATCTATCTATCTATCTATCTATCTATTTATCTATCTATCTATCTATCTATTTATCTATCTATCTATCTATCTGTCTGTTTATTTATCTGTCTGTCTGTTTATATATCTATTTATCTATCTACCTGTCTCTCTATTTATCTATCTGTCTGTCTGTCTATATATCTATCTATCTAGTCCCTTTCTCTGCCTCATTGTATGTACATAGATCACTGACGTAACCGAGAACGTAGAACTTTGTTTCTGACGTCATGATGGGTACACCAAGGACATTAGTGTCAAAGAATACAGATAAAAAAAATAAAGTGTATTCTTGGATGAAGCAGAATCAATGGAGCAGAACAAAGAAAGAAGAGCCGCTTCACTCTGTAGGGAACAGGCAGGCAGAGTATGGAGTGGAGTGAACAGATAGCCAGTGAGGGGAGTGGATTGAACAGGTAATCGGTAGGGGGGAGTGAAGTTAATAAGCAGCCACTTAAGGGAGTGGATTGATCAGGTATCCATTAGAAGGAATGAAGTGAACAGGCAATGTAGGGAGAGGAGTGAACAGACAGCATAAGAGGGAGTGGAGCAAACCCATGGCCAGTAGAGGTAGTGGCGTGTACAAGTAGCTAGTAGAGGGAGTGAAGTGAACAGGCAGTCACAGTAGGGAGTGAAGTGAACAGGCAGTCACAGTAGGGAGTGAAGTGAACAGGCAGTCACAGTAGGGACTGGAGTGAACAGGCAGTCTATAGAGGGAGTGGAGTGAACAAGTGGCCAGTAGAGGGATGAAGTAAAAGTATGCCCAGTGTAGAGAGTGATGAGTAGTGTACTGAGTTAGAGGGGCTCTGAAAGGGATCCAAATAATTGTTTTGAACTTTATGTAGCCATTTCTGCGGTAGTTCATGTCCTAAACCAGACAAAAGAGATTTGTAGTGATCTAATCTTGACAGCGTTAATGAGTTCATGGAAATATTTTTTGGCTTCAACCGAAAGAAGGTATGCTGATTAAATGAGAAACAACTCTTGGTATGCTGTCCTGAATGTATCCATGGTATGTTGATGAAATGAGATAGTAATGTCAAGTATGACATTCACATTTGTAAGGCATTATTATTACATAAGACACATAAGGACGTGTTTCACTCATTGTGGGGCTGTACCTGGCTTACTCGGGTGTTTCTATGTTAGATTCTATGTTAGATGTTGGAACACTCCAGCATAAGTGTACACAGAATCCTGACTCCTGCTTGATCCAGTTCTGTCGCAAAGCTACTTACTACAACTCGAGACTTACGCTACTTTTTTCCTAACAATTCATCCACCACCCATCCTACAACTCGAGACTTACACTACTTTTTCCCTAACAATTCATCCACCACCCATCCTACAACTCGAGACTTACACTACGTTTTCCCTAACAATTCATCCACCACCCATCCTACAACTCGAGACTTACACTACTTTTTCCCTAACAATTCATCCACCACCCATCCTACAACTCGAGACTTACACTACGTTTTTTCTAACAATTCATCCACCACCCATCCTCAGTAAGCACCCCTGCCTAGGGAGAGAACTCCTGCACCCCTGCAAGACTAATACAGCTTTACAATCATCCTCTCTTGCAGATGTGCACTACAAGTTATCTATATTTAGGAGAGCACAGATTTTTAAAAAAAAACTCTTGTCAACTGCACACACTTCTAAAGGAGAACTGTTGTACACAGTAATATTTGTTACAATTATTATTTGCACAAACTGTATATCTATTTCATCAACTATAGACACTGTCTGGTTTTTGTTTACAAATCTCTAGTGAGGATGACGGTCTTAATCTCTGTCTTTCTTACAGATTAAAATGTCACCAGCAAGTCCATCACCTTCTCTAGTTATGATTACTCCCTGTCTTCGTACGATCGAAACTAGTGCTTTCCAACCCTCTTTGCTCGCAACCCAAAATGTCAAAACAGATTGGCCCGGTCATATGTCACTTAAGAGAGAAAAAAAGTAAGAAAAAATATAAAGTGAATTGTCTAGTGAGTGATAATATTCATCAGAAATATTTCATTGCTCAACTTTGGGTCGCGACCCGCAGGTTGGGAACCACTGGTCTAGTGGGAATGGAGGTACATCATATACCTGTCTATCAATTTGTCTGGTGTGCAAACCAATCATATACCTGTCTCTCAATTTGTCTGGTGTGCAAACCAATCATATACCTGTCTCTCAATTTGTCTGGTGTGCAAACCAATCATATATCTGTTTATCAATTTGTCTGGTGTGCAAACCAATCATATATCTGTTTATCAATTTATCTGGTGTGCAACCAATCATATACCTGTCTATCAATTTGTCTGGTGTGCAAACCAATCATATACATGTCCATCAATTTGTCTGGTGTGCAAACCAATCATATATCTGTTTATCAATTTGTCTGGTGTGCAAACCAATCATATATCTATTTATCAATTTGTCTGGTGTGCAAACCAACCTGTCTATCAATTTGTCTGTTGTGCAAACCAATCATATCAAATTGTTGGTATTCGTACCTCTAAGCTGTGGCGTGCGAGTAATGATGCACATGATACCTATGTCTATCGTCGTATTCACATATTCGTTTGTCACAAGAACTCTAGTAATCTTTCACTGACTGAAGGTGATGAACGATGTACTATAGTGTATATCTATTTGCAATAACAATATTATTTACAGGAATACAAATGATAATATTTAAACAGAAAACTGTAAATGCTATATAATTATATATAAAAATTCAGTTTGAAGGTGATACACTCTGAACTCCTTATTTATTTAAATAGTATAAAAAAAACTCATAAATACTCACTTTTATTTTCTTTTAGCACGGCATAATTTTATTAATTTTATAAGTACAATTGAAATTCAATATTAGCAACAAGTGGCGTTTGTTTAAGAATTATGTAAGATGTTCCACCCGATTTCATTCAGACTTGTTTTGTAGTTGGATACTTTTGTTTGTCTCTTTTATTTGAGGGGTGTGTGGGTTAATTTTGTTTGTGTCTTTTTTTTGAGGGGTGTGTGGGTTAATTTTGTTTGTCTCTTTTTTTGAGGGGTGTGTGGGTTAATTTTGTTTGTCTCTTTTTTTGAGGGGTGTGTGGGTTAATTTTGTTTGTGTCTTTTTTTGAGAGGTGTGTGGGTTAATTTTGTTTGTGTCTATTATTTGAGGGGTGTGTGGGTTAATTTTGTTTGTGTCTTTTTATGAGCGGTGTGTGGGTTAATTTTGTTTGTGTCTTTTATTTGAGGGGTGTGTGGGTTAATTTTGTTTGTCTCTTTTTTTTGAGGGGGGTGTGGGTTAATTTTGTTTGTGTCTATTATTTGAGGGGTGTGTAGGTTAATTTTGTTTGTCTCTTTTATTTGAGGGGTGTGTAGGTTAATTTTGTTTGTCTCTTTTATTTGAGGGGTGTGTGGGTTAATTTTGTTTGTCTCTTTTATTTGAGGGGTGCGTGGGTTAATTTTGTTTGTCTCTTTTATTTGAGGGGTGTGTGGGTTAATTTTGTTTGTCTTTTTTATTTGAGGGGTGTGTGGGTTAATTTTGTTTGTCTCTTTTATTTGAAGGGTGTGTGGGTTAATTTTGTTTTCCTACTTGCAATTCCCAACAGATCCAGGATTTTAACAAATCGTTAAAGGAGGAGATGTGTGTGCGTTCTTGCAGAAAAATATGCAACAAATTTGTCAGGTTCATTACCGAAGCAGCACAAGACATTTGCCAAAGTTCGAGTTGCTTATTCTTTATGCTTCAAAACTGTTATTACGTCATAATTCTATGGTGTGTCAGTCTTAATAATGCGTTATATTAACATGACCGACAGACAGAGGGGAAGAGTGATACATAGGAAGAAAAACACATAAGACTGAGACAAGCAGAGACAGAGAAGGCAGTGTAGTAGCAATAGATTATGCAGGTTGTGCAATGCCCGTGGGCCAACGGTCGGGGAGGTGAGGAGGGGTGGGCTGACAACAAATGGAGTCTATATATAGAATATATATATATGTTGTATGCAGCAGCGCTTTTTTTTTCGTTTGAAATCGAAGGGGTCCACCAACGAAGTTCTGCACGAGGACCCCCAAACAACTTGCTACGCCACTGAGAGAGAGGCATATATAAATAGATTCAGACACCGAGAGAGACAGAGAGGAACGTAGATGAATAAATACAGAGAGAGGGAGAGAGAGAATACATTAGATAAATAAATACACAGACAGAGAGAGAATAGCCAGTTAAAGGAGAGATAAAATGATATAGACACAGAGAATTACATAGGTAAATATACACATAGAGAGGGACAAAGACAATGTACACAGCACAGACCAAAGACAGAGAGGGACGGAGAAATAACTACATACAGAGACAGAGAAGGAAAAAGAAATAACCACATACAGAGACAGAGAAGGGAAAAGAAATAACCACAGAGACAGAGAAGGGAAAAGAAATAATCACATACAGAGACAGAGAAGGAAAAAGAAATAACCACATACAGAGACAGATAATAGAGTAGTAACCGCACACAGAAAACCACATGCAGAGATGGAAGTACATAGATAAATAGACACAGGCAGAAACCGAAAAGGACATAAATAGACAGACACATAACAAGAAAGGAGTATATAGATAGACACAAACATTGACATAAACAGAAGATATAGAAATGGTACACACAAAGACAGAGAGACAGAGAGAGAGAGAGAGAGAGAGAGAGAGAGAGAGATACAAATGGGAACACACACACACACACACATATACATCACAAATACACGCATTCATACATAGCATACACATGCATACACGCATACACATATACACATGCGCGCGCGCACACACACTCACATGTACCTGTGTGTTTGTGTACAGGCTGATGGGTTGGTGGTAGAAGGGACGGAACAAAGTACGGTTAGATAAACATATATATGCAGACATACATACATATATATATATATATATAGATAGATAGATAGATAGATAGATAGATAGATAGATAGACAGATGGATAGATAGATAGATAGATAGATAGACAGATGGATAGATAGATAGATAGATAGATAGATAGATAGATAGATAGATAGATAGATAGATAGATAGATAGATAGATAGATAGATAGATAGATAGATAGATAGATAGATAGATAGATAGATAGATAGATAGATAGATAGATAGATAGACAGATGGATAGATTATTAATGATACTATTACTTCCCTATACATAAAGATGGAGATGACGTTTGATGTAATTATAATAAAAACCAACAGAAAAAATACTTTATGAAGAACGAGACACAAGTAAAATGAGTCGGACAAGCTCAATGTCATTTAAAGTGGGCAAATTCAACATAGACCAGAAACTCACCTGACAGCTTTACAACAGGTAAAATCCACACCAGAGCGGCCAGAGACGGCACTGAGTTGACAGCAGCAACAGCCATAATTGACATAGATGTGATTAGAACGAGTTAATTAAACAGACTCGTTGTCCAGACGTCCGGCAATTCTTGACCAGTCGATTTTCACGGTAGCAATCCAGTGAACGTACCATTAGAATTATCCCACTTGACAGACAAGTGAGTTCAATGATGAAGAGAGCTTTGTTTTAGTTGATGTGTTTTCAGTCCGTATTTGAAATTTTTTTTTCTTTTATAGCAATGAACACGCTCTTATGACGTCGGTATTAATCACACGTCAGCAAAGTTTTAATCTTGACCTTTCACTAGGTACGTCAATTCAATAACTTGATTATATGTCCTGCATGGTTTGCAATATTCTGTGCCGCTTTCCTAGTTCTGCGGGGTCTAATGTGTAAAAACACAAAATCTGTAGATGAGAATCCATTAAGCTGAAATCCACACTTCGTCTATCGTTCCAGTCGTTGGGAAAATATCCAGCCCTGCATAAATGGATGTATTTTATTATTATTATTATTATTTCAAACATATATATAAGTGCGAACTTCAGTTCAAGCAATACAAAGCAGTAATAACAGGTTAACATTTATTAATCTCTATCGTACAATATCTAATATCAGTTTGCAGAACATCACACTAGTTGTCTTAGTTTTAAGTGTCGATTCTCTAAAGTATTTATTTAGTTCGCTTATGTTGCCATTCGGTATAAGTGACACATATACATCGCCTGTGTTAGGGTTAAGCAAAGAACTAGTGTAAGTATCAGCACCTAGACATGTGTGCAACTGAGTGCATTTGTGTCAAGGTCCTGTTTCATTAAAATTACAAAGCATTATTTCTTCACGCTCTTAAGAGTTAAATAAAAATTAAAAAACCGCGGGGTTTATCTCCTTCAAAAAATAATTATACTGACTGAAGAAAAATGCAATGGTATATTTTTTCTTAAATGGTGTAATTTAATACCCTTTATTTATTTATCTTTTCATTTAAGCACGCTCGTTTTGAAGCGCTTGATTGTTAAGATTCACGATGTTGGATAGTATTCTTATTACGTCACGCATTTCTTCAATCATTAAAAACTCAACACATCCGATAGTCTCCCATTTGCACCTACGTCGTTACAGGATGTTAGGTTTTAAGTTGCAAAATTTGTCAGCAAATAAAAGCATAAAAAAAATAACTACGTAAAAATGAACGTAAGTCAGAAAAAAAATTAAATCCAATAAGAACAATGGGGTACAACTGTTTCGTTTCTTTGCATACTTTTCTTTTTCTCTTTTGTTGTCTAGGTGACAGTGTGCTGAACACGATAGGTTCCTGCTGGTGATTTTCCAGATTTTTTTGTGACTACTACTTTTTGTGTGCAGACACTGCGTCATACCAATCTTGAGGTGGGGTTTCCTCTTCTAACCAACACTAACCAAATGCTAAATGCTCTAACCGACTCAGCACAATGCAATACTTTCAATACACCCGCGGAAAAGTCACATACGGGTAGATAGAATAATTCCGGAATGTTATCGTCTTGAACCCTAACCACAGGATGGCCTGATAGTTCTGGCGAGAGCTTAGTTTTTAGCCTGTATCTTTGACGACAACACGATTGTTTCAATTTTGTTTTTTTCATGCAATGCACTTATTAAGATATTTTTATTTTATTTTGTCTTTATTTGACGACAGCACGAGTACCCGAGCATGAATTTAGGAGACTGTGCTCTGATTAGATTGCCTCGTTATTTGACGTAAAAACTCGCGAGATTAATCTGTTCTTTGTTTTCCTTTTAATAAGGAAGCTAACCAAGATATGCACACCTAAAACATTTTTTTCTTATCAAGCAACTGACCGTTAGAGAATGTTATAAAGTGAATATGAGGCATGTCTTGCAGCTTTATTACGTTCTTGAAATAAAGGAGAACAAATTGTACCTCAATCATCCATTAGTCTAATATAGCTGTCCTCTTTACATCACTCACAATTGTTCTTTGATTTATTTGTTTCTCACCTGGACGAGTCTGCAGAGTCTTCGATGCCCTAGTGGGTCTTACAGGTAACCCTAATACCTGGATTTACTCATGCACAGCTATTTGCATAAAGTCTAATCTATTTTTACTTTTGTCTTATAAGCCGAAGTTCGAGAATATAGAGAGAAATTACAGAAGAAAAAAGTACGCACCTTTGAAATATTCAGAGATATTTTTTTTTAACGTCTACCACACACGTGCCACGAAGAAGAAAAACTTGGCGAGTATTACGGCGTGGAGAAGAGAGGATAATGTTGACGTATTATTCCAAAATTGCAGAGGAATTGCGTCGCTCGAACCTGCAAAGCATAATGCAGATGGTTGAGGATAAGAGACTTTTATAGACAGTTTAACCTCTTCATTGCCAAGGTCATGATGTGCGACTTTTTCTGCACTGTAATTTAACAATAAAGAAGTTAATTTATAGTCACACGGACAATCATAAGTGGCAAGGACAACAATTACTTTAAGCCAATCTATTTCACATGAGCAGTCTTGTAAATAACACACGTAGGCAATTACGTGGGGAGTACATTCTTAAAATATGTCATGTTTGGGCGATTATATTAGCAATACATATTTAATTCGTAAACAATGATATATGTTGTGTATAGTAACAGTATATAATATACATATATATATAAAACTTATGGATAATGTGCGTGTTGTATATCACCAGTGTATATAATATATGGACAATGTGCGTGTTGTATATCAACAGTGTATATAATATATGGACAATGTGCGTGTTGTTTATCACCAGTGTATATAACATATGGACAATGTGCGTGTTGTATATTACCAGTGTATATAATATATGGACAATGTGCGTATTGTATATTACCAGTGTATATAATATATGGACAATGTGCGTGTTGTATATTACCAGTGTAAATAATATATGGAAATGATATGTGTAGTGTATATTACCAGTGTATATAATATATGGACAATGAAATGCGTAGTGTATATTAGCAGTACTTATAACTCGTTTGACAGTTTCTTTGGTGTACATCACTAGTGTATGTATCACATGGGCATTGAAATGTGTGATTCATATTAGCGATACAAGTAGCATGTGAGCGATGATATTAGCAGTATATGAAGTCGTGCGCCATATGTGTGGTGTATATCATTGGGCAATGATATTAGCCATTTATATAATTCACGAGCATTAAATTGTGTTGTGTATATTAACAGTGTACGTAACGTGGGTGACGATATACATTGTGTATATTAGTGTGGAAGGGTGGATGTACGTGTGTACAGAGCTGTGTGTGCGTAATTTGGGCAACATGTGGAAACGATATACATTGTGTATATTAGCAACATGTGGGTAACGATATACATTGTGTATATTAGCAACATGTGGGTAACGATATACATTGTGTATATTAGCAACATGTGGGCCCAAATGTGTCATACGAAAATTTAGACGTCCTTTGATATTTTCGCAGCAATTTTTATTTTACAATTGTGTGTGTGCGCGTGTGTATATGAGAGAGTGTATATGTGCGGCGCCTGTGTGTGCGTGCGTGTGACAGATACCAGCAAATCAGCCTCTGTTAAAAAAAATATAGTGTAAATGACTCTTGGGTAAAATTTTTGACTTGTGAATATTTATAGTGTCTATTGTATTTTGTCTTGTGGGCAATGTGTGTCAAATATGACATCAAGTTGTGACTGATTTCGTGAATTTGTATTCTTTAAGCTATCTGGAGTCAGTATATTTTGTGTTTTACTAATATTTATAATCTTTCTTCGCAGGGGCGCCATTTTATCGGTGTAGTGTCACACAAGAACAGTAAATTGTGACTGAAAATATTTACAGTGCAAATGGCGCCATTTTATCGGTGTAGTGTCACACAAGAACAGTAAATTGTGACTGAAAATATATACAATGCAAATGGCGCGTGCAAAAATCTTTCTTTTAATAAAATAATAACGCAATTATATCAAATCTTTTATAAAAGAAACAAATTAAAATAAATTAAATTTATAAACCCCTACTTATAATGGTACTATTGCATGGCGATAAAAGAATAATCATGAAAATAAAAAGTCATTTAAAGAATGACTATACAATCGACTCAAAACGTTAATTATGATTTCAATGATTTAATCAGATTGCGATATTCTGTAGAAAAAAGTGCAACATACAACATAATTTAATGTTTATATTTCGCACTGCTTGCATCATGGTTGAATAAACCTGTTAAGATTTATTTCTTGTGCTCCTCTAAGCGGACATCATGCGTAATCTCCCTTGTCATCACTCTCTACAATATTTGATTTCTCTCAGTTGAGTTCCCTCTTAACAAAGCAAGTGAGGAATTTCCTTTGACGTCACTGATCTATACGAGAAGATTGTGTACAGCCTCGTTTTAGCGTTCGCCGATGGCTGCCTGATAAATATATCTTCAGACGAAATCGGTACTAAGTCTTTATTAAGAAGAATAGTACATACTGAAATGCGACGCTTGGAAGATCTTTACAAAATCTTCTATAGTATCTAATCTGGCCATTAAATGGCGGACCACTTACTACTACTATTATTACTAATGTTGCTACTATAGAACTAAGATTGAATAATGGTATGAAGACTCTAAGTACTTTGTGGAATAATTACACATAAAGCACATTACTTTATACAAACTACTTAAGCACATAATAAAGCTGAAGATAATATAGCATTAAACAATGGGTGCACATGCAAATTGACAACGTTTAACAAACAACCGCATCAACAAAGAAAACCCTACTGCCAGTGAAATTAATTTAGAGATAATGTACACCTTTGACCAACACTGATACTCTACAATTATTTTCTGGTGAGGAAGGTGCTTTAATAAATATCTAAATGCTTTATTTGCAAATTAAGTGTCTTAATCACCATCTACATGACAGTATTTTCAATTGAACTTTTTTGACATTTAAACTGAGGTGATTTAGTTATCGTTTGATTCTCAAGACTGTCACCAACACATATTTAGTAATTTTTTAATTTTTATAAAATTTTCACGACTAACAGAAATTTGTCGGTGCTCTTAAAATAAATGTATCTCTCTTGCTTATAGATGACGCATACAAGTGCATTAAACAACAACATCATTGAAGATGTTGAAAACGGTTTGCATTTCCAGAAATAGATTCTATGGAACATGAAACAAAACTAATTTATCATTGGATACTTTTCATTGTAGCAATCTGTTTATTGAGGCAATAGATACTTTTCATTGTAGCAATCTGTTTATTGAGGCAATAGATACTTTTCATTGTAGCAATGGATACTTTTAATATATACTGTTTATTTTAGCAATCGGAAATGTTTATTGTAGCAATAGTTGCTTTTTATTTTATCAACAGATACTTTTAATAGACACTGTTTATTGTAGCAACAGATACTTTTAATAGACATTGTTTATTGTAGCAACAGATACTTTTAATAGACACTGTTTATTGTAGCAACAGATACTTTTAATAGATGCTTTTTATTGTAGTCTTTATTGTAGCAAGAGATACCTTTTACTGTAGCAATAGGTGCTTTTTCCTGCGTGACATGTCCTACCGTGGCTGATGCAAAGTTGTCTAGTGACCGAACACTCGTTCTATAAATCGCTATGAGTGGTTCTTTCCTTTTGCACTCATTCTAAACAACCTTTGTCACTTCTCTCCCTTGTGTTCACTCTTTACAGACCCTGTTAATTCTCACACTTGTGTCAAAGCATTTTCTCATTTGTGATCATAGTACATTTTCAAGAGTTCACAAATCTGTCTTGATTAGGTAAATGGTTGATGATCCCCCACCTTCCTTTATTCTCTTTAACTTGTGATTCCACGGGTAATAATAAACGAAACTGGTTACTTCTCTACAGTCAACCTAGACTATTTCCATAGGAAATGGTTGAAGTTAGAAATGGCAGAAACCTGTGAAATAATTTCGCACTTTTAAAGAAAATTGTTAAGTACACGCACGCACTCGGTCGTGGAAATCATTTGTTTGAGAAACTGTCTAACTCCACACACGCTTACAATTTGTTCATGATAAATTTAAAAATAATGCACGGAAGCTGTTTTCTATTAGTGTGTGCCATATCTTTCTTGTAAACACGGATCTCACCGAAATGAAATTTTTAAAAAAATTATTAGAATATTTTTAAAGCCCTAAAGTGTTGTTATTTAAATACATTGTATTCTGACCGGAAGCAGCTAATGCCACGACTTTGAAGAAGGCGTGGTAGTGACAGGTTAGTGAATGGAAGCCCTGAGTCACTTCTCGATTTTCTTTTTAGACTTTTCTTCCTTCCAGGAGCGGTTTACTTCCAGACCAGAGCTTGAACCGGCGAAATGTTTTTCAGCTCGAAATGTCCCCTTTGGAAAGGAACAGTTCGCGAAGGAGTTGTGATAAGCTAATGGGGCCTTCCTGAGAATCTTGTCGGTTCTAACTGCTTCAATCGATAGTCATGGTTCTCTATCCAAAAATGAAGTTGTAACTCTAAATGTATTAGCAATAGAGTTGGCTCCATGGAAGCAGTTGGAAAGACCACACTATGGCGTAACAAACGTCTTTTTCTCTTTATTTTCTTCTTCCTTTTTTTTTCATCCCCTAATACACCCTCTTCCTCAATAGTTATCAATGATTTTGGTTTGTGTGTCGGAGACTAGAACAGATTGGTTGAGTGTTTGCTTGGTTTGTTAGTTGGATGTTTTTGATTGGCAGATTGACTGAGTTGAGTGAGCGAATTACAGGTGACTTGAATGTTGGTTGGTGAATTAATTTATTTATCACTCATATTGAATTTACTATACTAATGTTAATACTAATGTTTTATTTTATTCTAAATTACCTCTTAACTCAGTGAATTTTCAATAAAATATGACGGACTATTTTTTCTTTTTAAAAATTTCTCTGAACTCTAATTCACAATAAAACTATGACGGACTAATTCTTGTCTTTCTTTATTTTCTTTGAATTCTAATTCACAATAAAACTATGACGGACTAATTCTTGTCCTTCTTTATTTTCTTTGAATTCTAATTCACAATAAAACTATGACGGACTAATTCTTGTCTTTCTTTATTTTCTTTGAATTCTAATTCACAATAAAACTATGACGGACTAATTCTTGTCCTTCTTTATTTTCTTTGAATTCTAATTCACAATAAAACTATGACGGACTAATTCTTGTCCTTCTTTATTTTCTTTGAACTCTAATTCACAATAAAACTATGACGGACTAATTCTTGTCCTTCTTTATTTTCTTTGAACTCTAATTCACAATAAAACTATGACGGACTAATTCTTGTCCTTCTTTATTTTCTTTGAATTCTAATTCACAATAAAACTAAAGGAAGACTGACAAAGATAAAATTAACCAAGAATTTGTAATTCTCATTAAAATAAAACATTTTAGAGATAAATTAATCACGATACAGTTAATTCTCTTCAAAACACTTTATAAGGCACAAAAGCTAAATATGAAAAATAGTACAATTAATTATCTGCAACCATGCACATTTTAACAATGATAATTAAATAAATTAAACCCCAAATATAATTGATGATAGGACAGTTTACTGACATCTGCCTGCTGAGTTTGTCTCTGAGATTATCTCTAAGTTTGTCTCTGAGTATCTCTGAGTTTGTCTCTAAGTTTGTCTCTGAGTTTATCTCTGAGGACATCGTCGGCTATACTAAGTACATGACACCAGTACCATATCTGTAATGCTAGCTAACTCACGACTTCAAGAGTATGTCAGTCATGATAAATACATGACACCGATACTATATATGTAATGCTAGGTAACTCACGACCTCAAGATTATGTCAAAAATGAAAAATTCATGACACCATGATTGTATCTACATACTACTAGGATTAGTACTGCTGTGAAAATAAATGACGTAATAATTTGTTTTAATTTGCTTATTTAATATAATTAAATTGATATTCCGGTGCTACTTATTTCGGATATAAAACGGTATGAAAAGGGGTCGCGTGGTGAAGCGAAGACTGCCTCGGGTGATGACTTACTAGGTAGTCCAGTTCTATTGCCACTTGTCTGAGTGCAGGTGTGTGTATTTGTGTATGTGCGTGTGAATGTAAATATGTGTTTGTGTGTGTGTGTGTATATGTGTGTGTGTGTATGTGTGTGTGTGTGTGTGTGTGTGTGTGGGTGTGTGTGTGTGTGTGTGTGTGTGTGTGTGTGTGTGTCGAGGGTGAAAGCAGCATCGACCTCAAGCATTGATTATTCTTAGTATCAGTAGAAAGGAAAGACCACTCTTGGTCAATGGTATCTCCTTTTCTTTTCTAGAGATGACTCGCTACGCATGATCGAATTCATTTCGCCTGCAGATCTTTGACTGTCCACTTCATTTCCTGTAGCACGGCGTCTGTAAGGGCAAGCTATATATGTACATTCCTGCCTTAGACAATAGGCAGGGCCATGATTTAAGATCAGATATGAATACTCAGGGCCATGATATAGAACTTCATGACGTCAGATCTACGATTCAGGGTCATGATATTCAGAACTTAGTGACCCAGATCTAGGTACACCGGGGGTGGGGGAGGGGCATGATATACATAACTTAGTGACGTCAGATCTACATATAAAGAGCCATAATATATAAAACTTAGTGACGTCAGATCTACGTATTCAGTACCTTGAAGAATATAACCTGATAAAAGAAATCAATTCTAACAGAGTAGCAAAAGAAATTGACAAACCATTGAGAGGGTGCATACAATGAAGGAATTTAACTATTCTCCTGTCTGTCTGGCACGTTTCCTCAAGTTCTCTCTCACTTCATGACAGGAAGTGTTGTCCTTACAAGGTCTATTCACTACCCTGAATATGTAAATCATACGACACTAAGTTCTATAAATTATGACCCTGGATATATAGATTACAAGTCACTAATTTCTATAAATTATTGTTCTGAATATGTAGATCAGACGTCACTAAGTTTCTGTAAACCATGGCCCTAAATATGTAAATCTGACCTCACTGAGTTCTGCTCATCATATCCCTGAATATGTAGATCAGACGTCACTAAGTTCTTAAATCATGGTCCTAAATATGTAAATCTGACGTCACTGAGTTCTGCCTATCATGTACCTGAATGCGTACATCATACGTCACTAAGTTCTATAAATCATGGCTCTGATTATGTAGATCAGACGTCATTAAGTTCTTAAATAATGGCCATAGGTATGTAGATAAGACGTTGATGAGTTCAATAGTTTATTTGGCTGTGAATATATAGATCAGACGCCACTAAGTTCTGTAATCATAGCCCTGGATAAGTAGATCAGACGTCACTAAGTTCTGTAAATCATAGCCCTGGATAAGTAGATCAGACGCCACTAAGTTCTGTAAATCATAGCCCTGGATAAGTAGATCAGACGTCACTAAGTTTTGTAAATCATAGCCCTGGATATTTAGATCAGACGTCACTAAGTTCTATAAATTATGGCCCTGAATATGTAGATCGGACGTCACTAAAAGTTCTGTAAACACTGACCCTGAATATGTAAATCTGATTTCACCAACGTTCTGTATATCACAGCTCTGGTTATGTAGGTATGACGTCACTAAATTCAGCAAATTATGGCTCTAATTAATTAGACTTGACGTTACTAAGGTGAAAAGACTCAATAACTCACTATTAGGAATTGGGAAAATATACACTGAAATATTAACAACAATTTATTCTTTTTCTTCTTTTATGATAATCTATGTGCCGAGTATGCTCTAAATTGACTGAACTGATTTAGATTTTTAGTGTTTATTTATATATCAGCATGATATATAGGCATATTAAATATATTCCTTTATTTCGGAATTTGCATTTGTAACTACGTACATGGAAGTTAATTTTATGTTTCATTACATTTTATTATTTTTATGCTTTTCATTTTTTTTTTTTTAGCATTCAAGCTTTCTAACTTTATAAAGAAAGATGTGTCGATTGGTGAGGTGAGGTTTTAGTGAATGTTTATTCGTTTGTAAAGTCAGACAGCTGGCATACCACCAATAAGTGCCCCGCCAAGGAGATGTGGAAAGGTCAAGCAGGTTGGGCGATATTTGAGCTAATAGCACATAAATTGAAAAGGGTGCTTTGAATCCACTAACACTCAGCGCAGTTAATATTTTATCGTGGGTTTTTTTTTTTTGTGCTGAGACTTGACTGAGATTTCCTGTTCGCAGTTATAAATTCCTTTACCGATGGGTTTAGGGGACTAATTAGGTGAATTATTAATATCTATTACCCCACACCACTTTTTACACTGATGGGTTTAGGGGACTAATTAGGTGAATTATTAATATTTTATTACCCCGCACCACTTTTTACGCTGACTGCTAACTGCATCACCCTACATCTACTTTATTATTACTAGCTACACAACATAAAGATTTCAGTAATGCTCATTACTAAAGTTACTACATCTAGAGTACGTCAGTAATGCTAACTTCACTGCACCAAGACTATGTTAGTAATGCTAACTTCGCTGCTCCAATAGTACGTGAATAATGCTAATTTCACTGCTCCAAGAGTACGTCAGTAATGCACTTCACTGCTCCAAGAGTACGTCAGTAATGGTAACTTCGCTGCTCCAAGAGTACGTGAATAATGCTAACTTCACAGCTCCAAGACTTCGTCAGTAATAGTAATCTTCAAGAAAGCAAATGATATCGTTCACAGAACGTCAATCAAACTATGCACTAACGAAAAGAACTATAAGAAGTGAGTTCAACAGTCTAATATGCACTAACGAAAAGAACTATAAGAAGTGAGTTCAACAGTCTAATATGCACTAACGAAAAGAACTATAAGAAGTGAGTTCAACAGTCTAATATGCACTAACGAAAAGAACTATAAGAAGTGAGTTCAACAGTCTAACTATATCCTAACAAATAGAACTATAAGAAGTGAGTTCAACAGTCTAACTATGTCCTAACAAAAAGTTCTATAAGAAGTGAGTTCAACAGTCTAATATGTACTAACAAATAGAACTATAAGAAGTGAGTTCAACAGTCTAATATGTCCTAACAAATAGAACTATAAGAAGTGAGTTCAACAGTCTAATATGTACTAACGAATAGAACTATAAGAAGTGAGTTCAACAGTCTAATATGTACTAACGAATAGAACTATAAGTTCAACAGTCTAATATGTACTAACGAAGAGTTCGGAGTGCGGCGGACAAATTTCTT
The DNA here is from genome assembly GCA_028829895.1 of Sinotaia quadrata. Taxonomy (NCBI): domain Eukaryota; kingdom Metazoa; phylum Mollusca; class Gastropoda; order Architaenioglossa; family Viviparidae; genus Sinotaia; species Sinotaia quadrata. The sequence goes on along the minus strand of CM054183.1, from coordinate 29,665,565 downwards.
AATCTTCCACCTGCGTGGGTCTCCAAGACATCAGAATAACCAGCTCAGAGAGAACACGTGTGAATGTACAGATTGCATCAGACATACTAATTAGCCAAATACAGTATATCATCCCTAATTAATTAATTAATTTCTAAAAGGAAATCTCACCCAGCAGAAGTTTCTCAGAATGAACTACTCAAACTAAACGATCTCAGTTAATTAGCAGTATGCCCATTAAATTGTAACTCAGTCTAAATGTTGATTTGCAGATAACTACCTATAACCAGTATAATTAAAATTGTAATTCAAAATCAAATATAAGGTAACCATTAAAAAAAACCCCCAAAATTCCCAAAGTAAAATAGAACTTAAACAGTACAAACATTTGTTAATAATATTCATTAATAATTAATTACTGTGAAATAAAGGCCTTAATCTAAATAATAGCACATTGTTAAAATGAGATGAGATAGCGAGTTCTTATCCAGTGAAAACGTGATGTCTTTTCAATTAAATTATCTGTCCTCATCGTCCCAGAGCCCGCCAAATCTTAAGACCTTGTCAGACTGATCGCGACAATTTACTTCAGGCTCAAGACACGAATCGAATCAAGCTGAGACATTCTGCTAGATTTTCATACCTGCCTTTTCAGCATTTTTCTTTTTTAAAGAAAGGAACTGGGATGACGGTGACTGGACTGATTTTAGTCGACTTTATAAGGGTCCAAATGCCTTAGAGACGCCATGGGTAGCTTAAGAGCACTTTAGTCCACCACTCCACCACCCGCCCAAGTAATCTCCATTATTCCCCACTCCCAAAGCTCCCTCTTCCAACCAGAGTGCCGCTTCTAAGCCCCTCCTATATAGAGAGTCTGAATCCTGTTCTGGTACAATGTTTCCATGCTGCCTGTCGAAAACATAAATTCCCTTCTCCACCTTCCGCCCCCCACCAAACGATAAGCTCGACTGGGGACATACGCGCAGCTGAGGAGTAAGGAAACGGTTGGACCAGACAGGAAAACGGGTGGGAGTAGAATAGATTGCAGTGGATGAGGACGGGTGGGTGTAGAAAGATTTGCGTCGCCGAATGGTGGAGGTGTAGTAATTTAATTCTACATTCAAGAAGGGGGAGACAAACACTAGTTCCTTTCGAACGTCTGTAGCTGTCTGCACTTTTATATTTTTCCTCCAATCTCGAACCCCATGACGCAATGATTCACCTGAGGTATAGATTGTATGTCTGTGTGTGTGTGTGTGTGTGTGTGTGTGTGCATGAGAGAGAGAGAGAGTTAGAGAGGTAAGAGATAAACATATCTTGTGGAAGGTGGGATAGGAGGGTGGAGCAGAAGGATGTGAGCAGTCTTTTCAAAATGAGAAAAGACAATGATGTTAACTTGGGTTACTTTTTTCTTTATAAAAAATATTGAATAGATTATATAGACTTAGAAATACAAAGTCTGAATGAACTCAAATGTCCATGTTGTGCCACGTACAGACTGCTTTGTAGGGCGTCTGTGTTCTGCACCAAATGTCTGCAGTGAAGATTTAACGGGTTTTGTCTTGTTTCAAGTTCACCTTATAGAGGCTACGATTTTGTTTTGTTGCTTCCAATGGAACCTCTATCCAACCCATTCGAAATTTTCTTTATTATTTAAAAATAATAAATATATTTTATGTTCTACCTGTCTTGCGTCTACTGTCCGTTGTGCCTTCTTCAAAGGTGTTCATATCCAGATTGTCCGTTCAGGTAGTGTCCTTTAAAGCCTGACGTTTGTCTTCAGGTAGTGTCCTTTAAAGCCTGACGTTTGTCTTCAGGTAGTGTCCTTTAAAGCCTGACGTTTGTCTTCAGGTAGTGTCCTTTAAAGCCTGACGTTTGTCTTCAGGTAGTGTCCTTTAAAGCCTGACGTTTGTCTTCAGGTAGTGTCCTTTAAAGCCCGACGTTTGTAGCTTTCGGAGAATGTCTTTAGGGTGTATCATTTGTAGGGTATGAATTGTACGGGCTGTTCTATATTAGAAGCATCTTTTACAGGTCGTCAAGTGTGTGTTATGTCGTGAATGAGTTGTGTCCTTTGTACAATGTGTTATATGTAGGTTGTGCTGTTCGTAACATATGCTACATTGATGTTGTATTTCCTGAGGAGGAATATTACAGGTTGCGTCCTGTGACAGTGTCTTTCACAGTTAGTGTTCCTTGTAAGGAGGCGCTATTTACAAGTTCTGTTCTTCAAGTGACACGTAACTTTTTAGACTGTGCATTGTTAGTAACGTGCCTTTATACACGAAGTGTTTTTCTAGAAAGTAAATTTTATTTAAAAAGCAGTGTTTTTGTAACGTGTGTCGTTTTATGTGGAATGTCATTTACAGGAAGTGTTATTGAAAGATGCCCGTATATACTTTACAAACAATCTGCGTTCTTTGTAGGGTTTTTTCATATGCTGTCGTCTTGTGTCGGGCGTCAGGAAAGTGTCTTCACATGCATTCTTTTCTCTTTTCACAATGCTTGCCTGTACAATAAACTAGACTAACATTTTTTAGAAAGGCAAAATAAATGTTAACAAGTATATGAAGCTGTTTGGGACAATTACTGGAATAAATCGTTGAAAAACACAAAATAAAGGTGAAAGGTTAAATAATTAAACTTGTACTGGACAATTACTGTACTACATCATTGGTAAAGGCAATATAAATGAAAGAACAATTAGATAATGAAGCTGTTTTGGACAATTACTGGACTTATTCTTGATCAAGGCAAAATAAAAGTCGTGAAAAATTATAATGAAAACTGTAGTGGACAATTACTGGGCTAAAACTTGAAACAAGACAAAATAAATGTGAGCAAACTGTACAACTCCGTTAAGTACAGCAAAGTACATGCATGTATACGACCTTTCTGAACACGGCAAATTACATAACTTTGTGAGTAAGGCAACTATTAACTGTATGAGCCGGGGAAAGAATATAACTCTATGAGTAAAGTAACTGCAGAAAAATGTTACTGCGAGAGTAAAACTATTTCACTGAGTGAGCAAAGAAAAATATAAAATTCCCTGCGCTAAAGAAAGTGTATAGACTATAGACCGAAGCGCGTCTCTGGAATCAATAAACGATTTCTGGGTTCTTACGAAATGAACAGCAGAAAGGAGTTACCATGATAGCCCATTGTCTTAGACTAATAGCGCGAGTGACACCGATTCACCGTGACCTGGTTAAAATCTGGTGGCATACAAGGCTTGTCGGCCGAAAATGAAAATAAAACAAGCAAAAATGAACGAAGAAAATCTGATGAAGACATTACTTAATTTATCTTTTTCAGTGATTTGGGTTGAAAAAATAAATTTAAAAATAGGAACGGACAAAATGAAAAAGGGATTTACCAATCTGAGATTAAAGAGGGAACAGATATGATTGAACACCGTTCTGAGAGACATTCTAATGCGAAGGAGCTACAACACTACAAAGACGTGAATGCATGAATATAAAAGAGAATGGAAGAGAGGAGACGAGAAAAGAGAATTTTAAAAATAAATGTATATACATGATCAGCAGCACAAATTCTTGCTAAAACAAACCCAACATTACACTCATGTCTATGACGTAGTCAAAGATGACGTCATATTTTAGTTTCTTCTTTCGTACTAACAAAGATGACATAATCTATGCTGACAGCACCTTGGCATCTCACAGCGAACATACACACGGTCGCTGTGTTCTGGAGAAAAATGTCCATTATAATACTGCATGACACACATATACAATCTCTGTGTGCTCTTTTGGAGAAAAATGTCCATTATAATACTGCATGACACATATACACAATCTCTGTGTGCTCTTTTGGAGAAAAATGTCCATTATAATACTGCATGACACATATACACAATCTCTGTGTGCTCTTTTGGAGAAAAATGTCCATTATAATACTGCATGACACATATACACAATCTCTGTGTGCTCTTTTGGAGAAAAATGTCCATTATAATACTGCATGACACATATACACAATCTCTAATGTCCATTATAATACTGCATGACACACGTATACAATCTTTGTGTGCTCTTTTGGAGAAATATGTCAGTTTTGACTGCGTGACACCCACGTGTAAAACTTCTAAAGAAATTTTTGAATGTTCAGCGAAAGACAAGCGATGGTATTTATAAATTTGTCCCTTCTCGAAAAGACACCCACTAAAAGAGAAAATTCTGAGAGAATCCGGATTCAGGTATTCCTCTACGACTCGACAGGTTACACGCAAGTATAATTCTCCAATTGGTCCGCAATGAACGTATGTATGTGAGCCGTCTAACATCAATTCATTCTCATCACTTGACAGTTCTTCTGCCTTACTGACGTGGTATGAAGGCCATCAGTGGGCGTGTATCAATATTACTCGCTGGCTGTAAAATTGTTATGGAAGCCACCTAACAGTAACAGTTTGCTAAACATTTTGGAAAGTTAATTGTTACATAAACAAGCCAAATGGTATATTTGTCTAAAAGAGTTTGACTAAAACCGCCAGTGTATGTTGTCAAAATTTTACTTGCCTAAAAGTAACTTTTAGCTTGTCCAATTACGTAAGCAAAATGAAATAATTTAGCCACCAAAGTATCACTGGGCAAACCAGCTTTGTTGATTCAAACTGGATTTGTGGCCCGAATCGCCAAACATACATTACTCATTTTTGCATTCATTCTTTCTCAGTCAGACTTATGTACATGTCTCATCTGCATGCGATGAACGGACCAGTCGGTTTTAAAGAATGTATGTCTGTATGTAAGTAGAATAGGGGGAGCTTACAGGTTAATGCTGATTTCGAGCCAGAATAGGGTGAGGACAGGGTGGTGTGATGAAAGAGATGAAGGTGGAACTAGGGGCTAATGGTACGTTGCGTCTTTTACTGAGTTTCTTCGAATTTTAAATTTTATTTTTCAATTTTCAGTGAGATGAAAACGATATATTTTGTTTTTTTTGTTCATCATCGTCGTCGTCATCATCATATCATCAACCTCATCACTGCATTTACTCTTACTACTATCAATATTATTTTTATTTTGTCTTATTTACTTTTTGTCTTTTGTTTATTGGGCCTATGTATATTTTAGTTCATCTCGATTTTATTTTACTTTTATTATGATTAACATCATCATCATCATCATTATCAAAAGGAACCAGCAAAACATTCGTTAGTTCAAAGTAGGTCGGTACTCAATTATTACAGTCTCTTGTGCAGTGTAGTTTGCGGACAGTCTGTACCATTGTATTTTCCTATGACATTCTTGATATTCACACCAACGTTGCTTTTTGGATTAAGTTGTCGGATTTTTTTATTTTTAATTACAAAGTCAGTTAACTTTTCTTTTCATCCTAGTACTGTACACTGACATGAATAAGTTTGACTACTCACGGTTTCCTGCAGGTGCAAGTTATTTGTAGGCATTGCGTATTTCACTGCCAAGTCGTTGTCTGGTTGTAAGGGATTGTATCTGTCTAGCTCTGTTGACGAGCGAAAGTATCTATTACCCATCGATCTATATGTGGTGTTCTGCCTCTTGCTAGTGTGTTGAATCTCTCTCTCTCTCTCTCTCTCTCTCTCTCTCTCTGTCTGTGTGTGTGTGTCTATCTATTTATCTATGTGTCTATCTATCTATCCATCCATCCATCTATCTATCTATCTATCTATCTATCTATCTATCTATCTATCTATCTATCTATCTATCTATCTATCTGTTTGTCTGTCTGTCTATCCGTCTGTCTGCCTGCCTATCTATCTATCGATCTCTCTATCCATCTGTCTGTCTATCTCTCTATCTATGCGGATGTGTTTGTTTACAATTTAAGCTAGCTTACTAGTTACCGCAGTTTGATTTATTTTGTTCTTGCTTGCATATTGTAGAGTTTCACTGCATTTAATTATTCGCTTCTATATTTCTTTGAGCAAATTCTTTATTTTCTCAGGATTTATATATTTTGTCTTATAATACGTATTGCGTAGTTTGCGAGGCAAAATCATAGAACGATGTCACAGTCTTTAACAAAATTCACACACTTTATTTACTTTTATATCATTCATAAATATATTATGATCTATTATCTCATATCTCAGCTCCATAATAACACGATAAGCATTGCAAACATACACTTTCTTTCTTTCGAAATTCCAACACACACACACACACACACACACACGCGCGCGCGCGCGCGAACATGATGTGAATAGTTTTGTGATGTATTTTTTTCTATTGACATCATGCAAAACAATTGCCAAACTGCATAAATTTTTAGCCACGTAAACGTCTGAATGTCACACGACAAACCTGTTTGTTTTTATGACAGCATGTTAGATGAGAAAAGGTACTTAGAGTGTACGATCCCAAAAGTTGTGTTGGTGAAACAGTTTAGTTGAGATGTACTTCATTATTTCACTGGATTTGATACAACAACCAGCTACATGTAGCACAGTTTGCCATCAACACTTATAATAAAGACAACTGTTGTTTACTGACACAACACGTATAATAAAGACAACTGTTGTTTACTGACAAAAGACGTATAATAAAGACAACTGTTGTTTACTGACAAAAGACGTAAAATAAAGACGACTGTTGTTTACTGACACAAGACGCCTTGTGAATCACGTGTGAGGCAAGAGAGAAAACATACTAACCATTCAGGAAAAGGGTGTACGTGAACACCAGTCACTGTCATCAGAACACGACATATCAACTCAACACTCACAGCCGTATTTACTCAAACGTACCAACAAGGCTACAATTCTATTCACTCAAAGCATTATCATGTTCACAGCCACATTTACTCAAAATACTAATAAGTTCATAGTCCTGTTTGCTCAAACATACTAACAGTTAACAGCTCTGTTCATTCAAAGCACTAATATGTTCACATCCCTATTCACTCTAAAGTACTATGTTCACAGCCCAATTCACTCAAAAGTACTAACATGTTCACAGCCCTATTCATTCAAAAGTACTAAAATGTTCATAGCTCTATTCACTCAAAAGTACAAATATGTTCACAGCCCTATTCAAAAGTACTAATATGTTCACAGCCCTATTCAAAAGTACTAATATGTTCACAGCCCTATTCAAAAGTACTAATATGTTCACAGCTCTATTCAAAAGTACTAATATGTTCACAGCTCTATTCAAAAGTACTAATATGTTCACAGTTCTATTCAAAAGTACTAATATATTCACAGCCCTATTCACTCAAAAGTACTAACATGTTCACATCCCTATTCACTAAAAGGTATCAATATACAGCCAGTTCACCCGAAATTCTTCTCATTCAAAACAATCTTAAGGGTGAGGCAGTGTCTCACTAATTACACAATGCATATATTATAGCCTTCAGGGTTGATTGTAATACATCTATAAACTGTAAAATATTCATAATGATATATGATAGCCTTCAGGATTGATTGTAACACATCTATAAACTCTAAAATATTCATAATAATCTTTGCGTTATGATAATACCAAACAAAAATACTGATAACGCATAATAATCTTAAATGTATGCTGATATATTTCAACTAAAAGCAGTAGTTATTTTAATGCCTTTAAGGTGTGATAAATGTCACCAAAAATAATAGAAGAGTATTAATAATCTTAAAGATATCATAAATCATCAAACGAGGATAGTAACACAATCTACCTTATGCTGTATATGTTAACATAAGTAATACGTTATGCTGTATATGTAAGTAGTACGTTATGCTGTATATGTTAACATAAGTATTACGTTATGCTGTATATGTTAAATAATACGTTATGCTGTATATGTAAGTAATACGTTATGCTGTATATGTTAACATAAGTAATACCTTATACTGTATATGTTAACATAAGTAATACGTTATACTGTATATGTTAACATAAGTAATACCTTATGCTGTATATGTTAACATAAGTAATACGTTATGCTGTATATGTTAAGTAATACGTTATGCTGTATATGTAAGTAATACGTTATGCTGTATATGTAAGTAATACGTTATGCTGTATATGTTAACATAAGTAATACGTTATGCTGTATATGTTAAGTAATACGTTATGCTGTATATGTTAACATAAGTAATACGTTATGCTGTATACGTTTTGCTGTATATGTAAGCAATACTTTATGGGGTACATGTTATCATGGGTTCATGTTAGGTAATGTTATGTGTGTATGTTCAAACAACCGTGCGGAAGTGCCTGGGGACAACCAATTCTCTTGCAGAAGTCACAAGGGATGTAACTCTAAACGATTAGTAGATTGAGTTTTAGAGCACAGAACTTTCTCTTACAGTTTAACTGGTTTACTATTTTTACTCAAACAAGGAATGTTCATTTGTTTGATCATTTATTTTCTAGCTACTGCTAGATAGTTCGTTTGTGTGTTGCAATTCAATTGTGTTTCTTTCTTTGCTTATTTATTTGCTTGTAGATTTGTTTATGTTTTGCTATGTAAGTTTAGTTTATGTGCTTTTAATATATGTCTATTTCTTCATTTACTTTTTAATTGTTTACTTATTTATTTTTTATTTGTTTACTTATTTCTTTTTTTATTTGTTTTTAATTTCAGTTTATTTCTTCGTTTATGTTATGTTTGTTTCTTGTGTTCATTTGCAAATCACTTTCAGGTACTGAAATGCATACTTTATGTCAACTATAGACATACTCCAAGATTGCCTACTTCTTAGAATGCGACTCAGCTCTACACCCTAACCTCACTTCTTCCTCCTGGCTGCGACGAATGAAATCAGTTCTGTTCCAGAAATTCTAATTTGTGCAGTAGAAGTGCCAAGTTCAAATATCCCTCCGCTGACATATCAGTTCATCAACTTTCTGTCATTGCTTGCCACGCCGCCTTCCCCCGGCCTGGACCGTGACCACGTCCGATTCCTCACTCCGACTTTAATTGCACGTGCTACTGCCATTTCCAGGAAGCAAGAACAAGCAGGACTGTGGCGCTCTGAATCGATCCCTTTGATTGGAAGAATTCCAATCGAGGACGAGGCCAGTGCAGTTCTTTAATCTAGCGTAAGTGTGACAGCTTCTCTCGTGAGCCTGTCGTATTGCCTTGCTCCTTCTTTTGTCACGCTGAGGTGTGCATCCTTTGGCACGTGACACCTCTTCTCGGCCCTTTTGTACGTGACACCTCTTCTCGGCCCTTTTGTACGTGCGCGCCCGCGAGTATGTGTAAGAGTGTGTGTGGTGTCGTGCATGCGTGCGTGAGGTTCGTGTGTGGTGCACGAGATGCACCTTAAATTAGTCGCCATCATTCTGAGGAAGAACTGCAGGGAGCCGAGAAGTCTGATCGGATTCCTTAAAGTGGGGGGTCATTAAAAATTGAAAGGTGGTCTGTGAAAGAAAATATTTTTCGGGCTAAATTAACTCCTTTTCGGAGTAATTAATTATTTTTCGAGAGCATTTTAACTCCATTATCGATATTTCACTGTTAATGTTAAGCCCTTATTACGCTCTGCTCAGAATTGGAATGGAGAGGTGGTGCTGAAATAACAATATAAAATTACACTGAACAAGATTGGCAAAATTATTTCTCCTTGAACACTCTGTGTCATCCACTCTATTACGCTTGAGGAAGTATGTGATGACGTCATTGGGTACTTTTACATTTTAAATACAACAAGGACAATTGCATCATTGCTATTTCACAAAGGATATTTTCCACATATTGCACATATGGAAATATCAACGGGTCTTTCTTTTAAACCTACAAGGGTCTTAGTAATAAATATTCAAGTGTGTCGGTAATAAACATACAAAAGTCTTGATTATAAAAGATCATAGTTTTGATCATAAACTGCAAAAGTCATTTTGTAAATGAGTACTACGGATATTGGATGTAAACACAAAGGTTTCTTGACTGAATCAAGCAAGTGTCTTGGTTGCACATTTTGAATTGTCTTGATTATCAACATATTCGTTTCTCGGTTATATACGAACAAGAGTCTCTAGTTGTAGAAATGCATATTTTATTATATGGCTATGATATCGGTTATAATTTTGCTTATGGTCTTGGTTATAAGGTCTTGGCTATAATCATACGAGTCTTAATGATAAACACACTACCTAGATTGCCGATAGGCAAAGACCTCGCGTGTAAACAAAATTATCACTTATTAATGTCTCGGGTATAATCCAAACCTGAATCTCGGCTATAAATATGTAGAGACCTCAGTTATAAACACACAAAATGTCATGTTAAATGTGCAAAGCGCACAGTAATAACTGAGCCAGGTTTAACGTGTTGGATATTAATGATTCGGATGTAAAAGTCATATATCTCAATTATAAATACGGGTTTCTCTCGACTATTAATGTGCACACGCGTCACTTATTAATGATCTCAGTAATGAATATGCTTTGGTCTCGGTTATTATTAATGATCTTGGTTATCAACAAGCGTGAAAATCAGTTATAAATTGTCCCGTTATAAACAAAGGCTTAGTTATTAATTGTCACGCTTATAAACATCGATGATCTCAGCTATTAATGGTAAATGTGATAAATAAGCGTGAGTTTCGGTTATTAATAGTCACGCTTGAAAATAACGGTGGTCTCAGTTATTAATGGTCACGCTTATAAACATCGGTGGTCTCAGGTATTAATGATCACGATGATAAATAAGCGCGAACCTCACTTATTATTGGAATCTCTGTTATTGCTGGTCAAAGTGATAAATAAGCGTGAGCCTCAGTAAATTAATGGAACCTCGGATCTTAATAGTTACGGCGATAAATAAGTGTGAGTCTCGATTATTAATGGTCACGGTTATAAATAAGCGTGAGTCTCGGTTATTAATGGTCACGGTGATAAATAAGCGTGAGTCTCGGTTATTAATGGTCACGGTGATAAATAAGCTGAGTCTCGGTTATTAATGGTCACGGTGATAAATAAGCGTGAGTCTCGGTTATTAATGGTCACGGTGATAAATAAGCGTGAATCTCGGTTGTTCATGGTCACGGTTATAAAAGAGCGTGAGACTCGGATTTTAATGGTAACGGATAAACAAGCAAGGACCTCGGTTATCATGTGAATTGAAATGCGCTATGTTGGCTCTGAAATGGTTGCGCCTTGAGATACTTTGACACTTTGCTCTCTGTACTTTAATTTGCCACCAATAAAAGTTTCCGCTGTTTAACTTTTCAATGTCAGACGTACCCATTGCCCTAGCTATTGAAGAATGGCCGCAAACTATTTCAATTTTTTTTTTTAGAAATAGTTCACCTAAGATCGTCTCTACAGCTGCAGTCTTTGTTGCTGCTTCTACACTTGTGAAGTAGACGTGTAAAGTTATGGGTAAATAACTCTTGTAGTCCAACATTTATAATATTTTGACACAGCTTAGAACACAACAAAAGATAACAGTTTATGTTCCAGCTAAATTACCATTTTTCAGCACACAGCAACAAAACACTCTTACACACGCACACACAGATTTAACATGAATAACAATTTGGGAGATAACTCTGTCACTGATACAGAGTAGTTCCTTTTATCATGTGTTTTAACTGATATTGTTTGTTACTGGTTATTTTTCACGCTTATGTCCAAGGTTTTCTTTGCCAAAGATTATGAATTCAAGCAGATGAGGATGAAGGGGTATAATCAGTTCTAGAGGATATAATTCTGTCAATTTGGCTCAATCATTTATACCATGAAAGTTCGTATGTCATTTGTGTGTATGTGTGTGTGTATATATATATATATATATACACGTTTGTTTTTGTGTGTGTGTGTGTGTGTGTGTGTGTGTGTGTGTGTGTGTGTGTGTGTGTGTGTGTGTGTGTAATACAAAAATATCTCGGAACAGTTATCTCCCATTATTTCAAGCACTAACCTTTAGCAGACTGGAATTACAATTGTTTAGTTCTGCATATAAAAGATGTTGTGAGTTAGGGCCATCGCTTCGTTCATAAAAAGTTTGAGATCATGAGTTAAAGATCTTTGAGTTGACATAAGGTGAGGGCGGATGCGTTAAACCAGTTGATTCGCTATGCACAGGATTAGCTTTGGTGAGATAAAGCAGTCACCTCTATATGCAAATGGTGAGGTCTGGTGAGCTGAAAGAATGAACTCGCTTTGAAGCTGTGGATTGCTTAAACATTGTAGTTGCTTAATTAATAAAGGACGTGGTCGTCTGTTGAGCTGAGACATTCTTCGCGCTTAATAAAGAATGTGCTCTGGTGAGTTGACACATTCAATTCGCTTGGTACAGGATGTGATATGGTGAACTAAAAAATTCTACTCGGTTAGCAAAGGATTATGGTCATGTGAGATGATACATTCTACTCGCTTACTAAAAAAAAGTGGTCTGGTGGGTTGAAACATTCTACTCGCTTACTAAAGGATTTGTTCTGGTGAACTGAAATATTCTACTCGCTTACTAAAGGATTTGGTCTGGTGAGGTAAAACATTCTACTCGCTTATTAAAGGATGTGGTCTGGTGAGGTAAAACATTTTACTCGCTTACTTAAGGATGCAGTCTGGTAGGCTAAAACAGTCTACCTACCTCATACAGAATGAGGATAGGTAAGATAAAAAAAAAATCGACTCTCCTAGCCTCCAGGGGCAATCAGAGAAACAAAATGGTATGTATAAATTTGCGTACCCACACCCACATTTTATATTGCCCACAAGTGAAGAACCTACAAAATTTCCGAGGTCAAATGGGGTCAGCTCTATTATAGCCACTCTCGTCTAATAAGTCTAATCAGGATGTATCTAGGTGATCTGATCAGTCTAATCAGAATGGGTCTAGGCGATCTAAATATCTGGCACTTGTTAGACACAGGTGCATGCCAACGAATGGCAGGCGTTTGTGGGAAGAGTGATTTTTTTAGGACAGTTTGGAAAAAGAATTATGCAATCATGCTACCGGCGGTATAGTTTTAATTTTAATTTGCCAGGGGTTCTACTTTTCATGTATACAGTGTGAAACACACACAACCCCGCTTTATCATCTCTCTCAAAGCAAAAAAGAGCATTCACTAGGTTCTGAGCCCTCTACCTTGAATTAGAGAACTGGTTGAGAGCATGACCTCAGCTGGGATCAAATCCGGGTCTCGCGGGCGAGAGTGCTGTACAGCTGTGCTATAGTTTCTCCAGAGAAAACTTGATTGTAGCTGCAATGTTATCGCTGAAAGTCAAACACCTTTACGTGTGTCATTTTGTAAATCCCGATAAAATAAGAAATACAAAATAAAAATTTTTTAAATGGTATTAAACCTTGTTCTCCGTACACCCGGAATACTTGATCTAATTACGAGAAATTGATATCGACACCTAATATTTCAGTTGGAGCAAATGATTTGTGCATATGATTTGTGCGTTTGTCTTTGCATGATGAATGTGTTATATATATTTTTTTCTTTTTTAATTTGCGAGATCGAGTAGGTTTGTATGAGTAAGTATACATGCATGTGTGTGTTGTGTGTGTGTTAAGAAATAACACGAAGTTATAAATGTGTTTGTATTGAAGTATGAATTGTTTACGGTGGTTCTATGTGTGTATGCTATAGATCTATAGAGAGGTGTGTGTGTGTGTGTGTGTGTGTGTGTGTGTGTGTGTGTGTGTGTGTGTGTGTGTGTGTGTGTGTGTGTGTGAGAGAGAGAGAGAGAGAGTAAGAGAGAGAGAGGGTGTGAGGGAGAGAATGTATGTTAATGCGCTCATGTAAACGAGTGAAAAAGAGGTCTTAAAGAATAATGTTTGGGATTATGTCGTCTGGTGACGATAACCAAGGCTCTCATTAAGCGCATCTAGAACCCAAACTATCGCTATAACAATTCGAACCAGAAACGCAAATTTCTCTTATGATGGAAGATGAAAGAGAGCGGCAATACGGGGACGTAATTACTGCTTGCAGGATGGAACCAGAACAGCAAGGCCGGAAAAGGACCACAAAACCACAAACCATCTCTTTCTGGAAGGTAACGAAATATGCCTCAAATTAGTTCTGATGGGTGGAAAGACGTCATTTCGTCGAATTTATTTTCTGCGTCACTTCCGGCGGGAGTGTATGTTGATCTCGGAAAAATGCGAGAGATTCCAATTCTGATGAGTTAAATTCCATTTTAATATACTGCTTGCACGTATCTATCTATCTATCTATCTATCTATCTATCTATCTATCTATCTATCTATCTATCTATCTATCTATCTATCTATCTATCTATCTCTCTATCTCTCTATCTCTCTATCTATCTATCATCTATCAAAACCGTTTGATTGTTCATCAATTTAATGCGTCTTTAGAATTTTTAAAATGTTTCAAGAATTGTTTTGCGTTCTGTCTCTCTTTATTTATCTGTCTGTCTGTCCGTCCGTCTCAATATCCCTCTATCAAAGAAGGAATCTGCTCAACTGAGCCATAAAGAAACGGTCCCGGGATGTAAATTAGCCAGCGCAGACTTTGATGCCGAGAGAATTATTTTATAGAAGAAAGTATCGACCCACAGACCATAATCTAAAACATCGTGGCGATGAATGAGATCTGTGAATGTGATCTGTGAGTGTGATCACTTAGAGTGATGTGTGATAGTGATCAAAGTCAGGGATTAAGGAGAGTGCTTGAGGAGTGTAGCCAACGAACGCCGCCAAGCTTGAGGAGTGTGGCCAACAAGTGCCGTCAAATTTGAGAAGTGTAGCCAATGAATGCCGTCAAACTTGAGAAGTGTAGCCAGAGTGCTGTCAAACTTGAGAAGTGTAGCGAATGAATGCTGCCATTTTGTGTTGGAAGTGAGATCGATTGCTGAGTGAGATCTGTATGCAGTCATGAGAATGAGTGTGTGAGTGTGATGTATGGATGTGTCAGTTAATTGTGGTGTGTGATACGACTATAGATGTTGGTTTCGTGTGCCTTACTCACTCCAAATACCCCCACAGTTTTGTCTTGAATGCTAACATGAACTGCATTTAGAGAGCAAACCTGGAATGAGGTAAACAGCAGTCAGTAACAAGTGTGCAGTTCTGGAATGTTAGCACAAATCTTTAGACTGAACTGGGCCAAGAGGACGTCAAACGTTCCTTTAGAAGAAAGTTCCGGCATAGGAATCGCTCTGACACACACATGCACACTGCCCTTGAAATGCTATGTGCTTTTTACTAGACTGTTATAGTCTGTAGAGAGCTTTAAGGATGTCACGTCACTTGCAGGCTTGCTGCTGTCACATTCCTATGCAATACCAAGATTAAAATAATAAGTATCTAGGTCAAGATGCATGTAGATGTCTTAAAACATTAGTTAAAACAGTTTACAGCACTTGTACTATCTCAAAATTGGACCGGGTATTTATACTCGGCATGCATAACTGCCAAGATATTTTGAGAATGTTCGGTTATTTGCTACTCGGGTACGTAATGTTCCAGGCCACCTAATGAAAGCAAATAGCACAATAAAAAAAGAAACCTTCAGAAAAGCGGTCAGCTGGCTGTGTTTACTATGGACAAGTTTTGTCTCAGTTTTCGAGTTCATTCCAGAAAAGGATAGAAGGAAGCTGGACATGGGTGGAGGAGCTTTCCACTGAGCACAATAGAAGGAAGGAGGCGGGAAATTGTTTCTCCTCTCATGGAAGCTTCTCGATATAACATTGCATAATTAAATTTGTGCATAAGAAAAACGTTTTATCTTTTCAATTTTTTCCCCCCAAGAATTGGTTGTTGGATGTCACAAATGTGATTTGTGTGATATATGAGTTGACTATTGATTGAATGATATATGAATTTGATCAATGAATGTGATGTAGGTGCCTGATGTATGAATGAGTTCTATGATGTACGTGCGTGATGAATGACATAGGCTGTTGTGCGTGACCAAGAAAAATCATCGTGATCAGCTTGACAAAAATATCATTTTCACCATCTTGTCCAGTGTGACCAGTGTGACTAGTGTGATTAGTACAGCCCTTTGGACCATCACCAACCTGATCAAATAGCGTGACTCACAAACAGGTTTGACATTCATGATCAATCGTGATGTCCGCTCAGTCAGGTCAATACTTTCCAACGTGATAAACGGGCAAGTAGTGCCTAGTTACCATTATGAACACGTGACATAATTATGTGAGCGAAGTGAGTGTTAAATTCATGACAAACCGGAAACGATCCACACAACAAATTTGGACTACCATGTGGCCAGCCTTCAACACGTAATATAACAATGTGACAATGACTAACGTGATGGTTTTGACTCACACTATACACGGGATTAATATGACCAACAATATACTTGATACGTCCGATCTTGACGTTCTTGACCAGCACTACAAACGGGATTAAAATTACCAGCCTCAGCACATTTTCTTACCTTTCTGGTCAGCTTGACCATTAAGACTATATTCAACCTGACCATCATGACCTGCATTGCAATCGAAATTAAAATTAACAGCCTGGAACCGGACTTTGACCTTTTTGGCCATTACAACAATGCATGAGATCTATATTGCCAACACTGAATACGTCATAATGACTGCTGAGGTCACCGTGACATTTAGGACCAATATTAATATGACCATCTCTACCAACACACACAAAGGGGATCAAGGTGTCCAACCTGCATACGTGACATAGATTTTATACGTTACCTACGAGACCAGTGAGACCGTGACCAGAAAAGCCAAGTCAGCGAGCGTGACTCGCAAGTTTCTGGATGAGAAATAACTATGAACGTGTCAAAATTAGGCGCGGACTGATATTGTTCCTCAAAGTCTGATCCCTAAATAGAGGCAATGTGCCGAATTTGTCCCGTAGCGCCCACTGATGTGGTACTTCCAGTTGCCCACTGTCTGGTGAAATTCTGTGATTGTGACCCGAATGTAACTCTCGTTCTCTATCGGCCGACAAAAGCTCATAAAACAGAAGTGCTCGTCTGTCTGTCGCCTGATTGCCAGAGGTCGCAGGGATAAAGAGTTCTTACTGCCGCTGTGTGCGAAGCCATCTGCTTCATTCAAAGTTGACGCCGCCTGCAAACTGAGGTGCCGATGCTGATAGCATTTTTCTCTAAAGTGTAACATTCGCAGGATTTTGTCTCAAATATCAATTAGTATCTACGAATGTATGTCAACTGAACCTTATCTGTACTGAACTTGGCAAATTTATCTGAAATGTATGCTATTCTCAATGGTTGCCCCAAGTATAAATTATATTATTCACATTAATTAACTGAGAACAATTATGAATTATTTCCAATAATTAACTGACTATAAATTAGCTAAAGACTTGCCACAATTATAAATTATTCTGAGGTCTTGGTTCAGTTATAACATATTTTAAAGCGTGGTCTCATCTACCTATTATTCTGAAGTCTTATCTCGCGTAGAAATTATTCTTATGATTCGTCTCATGTTGTTCAATAGTGTGGTGGAGTAAATTTGCCTATCCCTATTTCTGAACTTAATTGTTATATAAATTGTTAACTTGTCGAAGTGATCCGACCTTGGGCACTCCATATTAAGGTATTTTTTGTATCAGAGTTGGAGTAAAGACTCGAGTTAAGAATATGCTAGAAAGTGCTGATGCAGTGCAAACCAGTTCCAAATGGGTGATTAGATTTTATTATCTAATGGTTAAGATTTACTAGAACAAGACCAGCCAATGGGCTGAGATCAAACAGTTTACATGCTGTAGAGAATTCTATTGTCTGATCACTTGAATTGGTGTGGCAAGAAGTCCGGTCATGAAAGGCAGCCATTAGCTTAATGGTGAGTTAAATGACTGATTGAGAGGGAATGGACTTAGATATATTTCGTACATTTTTGCTGCTGATGTTATACTTGCGTTTGTATAGAGATGTATTATGTGAGTAGACTATTATTTCTACAAACTGTGAACTATGATGCTTATATGTGGCATGCTAAACACTTGACATTGTTTCTAGTGAACTCGCTTATAAAATGGATATGCTGTATTTATCATGCTGTATGTGTGTATCGACTTAATAAATACTATTGCAAAAAACTGTAAGTTGAGACTTGAATGTAAGAAAAAAATGGAGTTAAAAATGAATAAACAAGAAATTATCATTGTTCCCTGGTAATATTTTTACAGGGGCAAAGCAGCCTTACCTCGTGTTATTTGAATCTCCTGGTTATGACTGTGGTAGACCCCGGAATCATCTACAGTAGTGTGTAAAGAATACACTACACTCCATTGATGTATGGTGGCAAGGTATGTTGACTACATAGAGCAATTTCTGGTACAAAGAAGTTATTGGAAATTGCTACAATTGTTGTTCTGCTGAGCAATCTGGCAGGGTGAATAAGTGTCCAGGTGGACAATAAACTTGTGATACAAAAAACATGCAAAACGGACAATTGTGGCTTCGTCTATACTAAATTACATAGTAACTGTTTTTGCTTATCTCCTATAACTCCATTTCTGTTCTCTGATAAGAATTATTCTGTGATTTGTATTGATATTAAATTGTTGAGTTGTATTTTAGGATATAAGTCTGTATAAATATAAAAATAATTCGAACATGGTTTCATGGAAATATTGATGTCAAATAGCTTTTTCATTGTATTTGTTATATGTATATTTTTTTGTTGATTTAATAAATTTATTGATCTTCTTACACATATTGATAAACTTATGTTGGAGAAGAAAGCAGGTGGATGGGGGCTCGCTAAATATAGATTAGAATGGATTTGTCTTCTCCGTTAATAAGAAGTTTTCCATCTATGGAAATACTGTGTGACGGTAAATGTTTGACGTTAAAGTTATGGAAGAGAAAAAACTTTTACAGCACCCGCATTTCCACCAAGTGACAGAAATGAGTCGTGTCTGTGGAGAATTATTAATAACATAAATTAAAATTCTCATCACTTTTAATTAGTCATGGATGATTAGTTAATTATTATTAATAATAATAACTAGGTGGCGTTGTCTTCACAAATAGTATAGAATTCTCAATACAATACTGTTGCAAATGTAAATTATTATCAAAACGTGTCTCAAAATATACATAATTCTAATTATTCTCAAGACTTGTCTCAAATACACATCATTCTAATTATTCCCATGAATTGTCTTAAATAAATATAATTTTAATTATCCTCCAGACTTGGCTCAAATATCCATTATTTTAAATATTTTCAGGACTTCTCTCAGACATATATTATTCCATTGTGCTGTCTTAAATATAAAATTTCAAATGTCCTAAGCATTTTGGTATGACCAGATAATGACAAATAAATACACACATTAGATCACTAATACCAGCGAATGTTACATAAATGTATTAATGGAGGATTGCATGTTTGCATTTCAACATCAAGTTATGAGTTTGGTTGGTTTTTTTGTGGTGCTATTCGTTTATTTTGCGTGTCTCGGGCAAGATAACAGTCATTCTGTTCGTTTGAAATGACATATTTGTTACAAATCTATACATTATAGCGAGAGTGAGTGTGCTAGTGTCATAGATGCGAGAGTTTGATGTGCGAGAATGGACAATGTGTGCGAGTGGACGTGTCAGCGTATATTTGAATGTGTTTGCGTGTGCATGTAATGTGTATGAGTGTGTGAATGTGTTAGTGTATTTATATGGGTGAGTTTCATATTTGCACATTATATATTATCAAGAAATGTACATGATATCTAAAGCAATCAAAACGTCTCTATCCCATATCTTAGCAAGATGATTAGCTTGGCGCCTTGATTGTAAACGTTTTGGGATCTGGGGATTAAAGTAGAATGAAATTCATCGTCATAATCATCATCATCATCATCATCATCATCATTATTATTATTATTATTATTATTATTATTATTATTATTAAGCCTTTATTCACGACTTTCGGTGACTGTCGGTTGTAAAACAAGGCCTCGGAATCTTACCAAGATTTTGAGAGATCCAAGGCTTTACTGACGATGTGGGCTCTTCCAAGGAGCGCTGCTTTTAGTAGTGGGGCGAGTCTATGGTTTCAGATAGCCTTCCAACTCAAGTGTTACGTTCCCCAAGGCTCCTATCACTACCGGTATCACTTGTTTTAACATTCCACAGTCTCTGGATTTCTAATCTGAGATCGTGCTATTTTTTTTATTTTTATATCTTTCCTTTGTTTTTATGTTTCTATCACTTGGAACAGCGACATCGATTATTGTTGGGCTTTTTGAAAACTACGATATCTGGTCCTTGCGCAGGAATCACTCGATCTGTTCTTATCTTAAAGTCCCACAATTGTTTTACTTCTCTCTCGGTGACTGCTTCTGTTTGGTGCATCCATGCTCTTTGTGCGGTTTTACTCAATATACTTAATTCTATGACAGAGTTTTGCCATTCGTTGTGTCTTTTGATGTATTTTGTTCCAGCCAGAAACTAACTTCCAGATAGTATATATTCTGTTATTTCATCCATGTTTTTGCAAATTCTGTATTTGGAATCATCTGAGATTTTCACGATTTTCAAATCTGCCTCTCTATTAATTAAACATCGGTATGTTGATTGCTTTTGAAATAACTAAAGTCTTCGTCGTCATCATTACCATTATTATTATTAGGATGAAGATGATGATGATGTAAGGCTGTAATTTATTTTATTATTCATTATTTTATATTATAAACGTTCTGTATCCTGGAGTTATTTTCAGGGTCCTGCGTTCCTCATCATACTCTACTTGTGTGCCCTATCTGAATGCCAGTCTCAGATCTGCTGACAACTACGGTGAAATGGCAGAAGTTAAAACGGAACACAACGAGTATGAGACTAAGTGAAAGAAATCTGTCGTGAGCATAATCGCCATTCGATTCCATTATACCTCTTGTACAGGCAGGCAAAGGTTAAATCCATTTTTCCTTTTCGGCTTTCTTGTCTCTCTCAAACTTTTAAAAATATTTTTGCTAATGCTTGTGTGCTTGCTTAAGCGTGTCTTACAGTGCGTCCCTGCATGTGCGTGTATGTGTACAGTTGTTTGCGTGCATGAGAATCGTATTTTTGTGCGTGTGTGTATGTGTATGTACGTACGTACGTACGTATCTATAATTGTTAGCTAGAGAACAGAAGGGTGGCTAGGGTGTGGTTCTAAAGGTAAAAGTTTATAGGTCCAATCTTTGACATAAGCAATTAGTGACTAGCAAATCATGCACAATGTGAAAACATCCCCACCAGGTAATTGATGCCTCTCAAGAAATATATTCAGCGATCGTATTTTTACGTATTATATATTATTGCATTGCGGAAGGAGTAGTGATAAATTGCCTGCTACAAACGCCGAAGTCAGTTTTTTTGTTTATTTCCTGGAGAATGAAATGGTAACTTAATCCCATTTCTTGTTTAGAGACAAATGTGCTTTGATGGCAGGACAGTCGAAACACCCATGCTGGGAAAGAAATTAGACATTAATTCTAAGCTGAATAATAAATGTGAAACGGCTTTCGGTCACGTTCAAATCTACACTGCAAGGTCGTTCACCATCTTCTGCGAAATCGAGGCTGCTTGATGCGCTTGGTGTTTCATGTTAGTTTCAGTTCTTAATGGTCAAGGCCATGTACGACGTCAGGCGAAAGTCTCTCGCGCGCCCTTCACAGGTAAATAATACATGTCCTCAAAGGCAGGCCTCTCCTCTCCACTGGTTTGCCCTGTAATTCGCCACATGCTCTCACACAACGACTGGCGTAGGTCGGAGGAGCTGAGGGGCTGCATACGGTCATGAGTTTGAGCCCAGCCTTAGTCGATCGATCCTCTCCGCTTCACAGCTCATGAATGATAAGCTTAGCAACCACGTGGAGCTTTAGGGAGAACAAGTGCAAATACAAGTGTAGTAGGAGGAGTAGCAGTAGACGTAGTAGCCCTTGAGAGTTGCAGGAGTAGCAGTAAATTTAGTAGCCCTAGAGAAATTAGTAGATGCAGGAGTAGCAATAGATTTAGTAGCCCTAGAGAGAATTAGAAGAGGCAGGAGTAGCAGTAGATTTAGTAGCCCTAGAGAAATTAGTAGATGCAGGAGTAGCAGTAGATTTAGTAGCCCTAGAGAGAATTAGTAGATGCAGGAGTAGCAGTAGATTTAGTAGCCCTAGAGAAATTAGTAGATGCAGGAGTAGCAGTAGATTTAGTAGCCCTAGAGAAATTAGTAGATGCAGGAGTAGCAGTAGATTTAGTAGCCCTAGAGAGAATTAGAAGAGGCAGGAGTAGCAGTAGATTTAGTAGCCCTAGAGAAATTAGTAGATGCAGGAGTAGCAGTAGATTTAGTAGCCCTAGAGAGAATTAGTAGATGCAGGAGTAGCAGTAGATTTAGTAGCTTAATAAATTTATTGACCTTTTGAGAATTGGTAGTTGTAGTAGGAGTAGCAGTAGATTTAGTAGCTTTAGAGAGAATTGGTAGTTGTAGTAGGAGTAGTAGATGTAGTGGGAGTAGAGGTGTTCGATAGTCTCGAGAGTGCCCTGACAGAGAAGACATGCTTGAAAACTTTTGCCGACAAATTACAAGCAATCTATTGACAAAAGTCTCGACAGCCTTTCGTTGCTTAGAAGTTGGCCTTCCAACAGCTTTGTCCGAAACTTACAATTCGCCCACCTTCAATAACTGGATTAAAAAGACAAACAAATGTGTCGATGTTTACAAACTCTCAGTACGGTGTGATGTACACAGACTAATCAGAGAGTATGTTTCTTTACAGAGAAATAATGTGACGTGTCAAAACATCGTGTAAGAATGTAATTTATCAAGTCTTTTTAGTGGAGCACTTATTCATGGTTATTTTTATTTAAGTTCTGCAAATGTGACGTGTTATGACAGTGTTTCGGAGAGTATTACATTCTGAATTAAAATTTTACGTGTTATGACAGTGTTTCCGAGAGTATTACATTCTGAATGAAAATGTGACGTGTTATGACAGTGTTTCGGAGAGTATTACATTCTGAATGAAAATGTGACGTGTTATGACAGTGTTTCGGAGAGTAATACATTCTGCATGAAATTGGACGTGTTGTGACAGTGTACTGAAGAGTACTTACACTCTGGAATGAAAATGTGATTGACATATCTGTTCCATTCATATGGCAATGAGTAACGATTGAAACCCAAAGTATACGGAGAAATGTTCTAAACAGACATAATATTACGGAAGTATCCTAGTTGCAATATTGTGCGTGTGTGTGAGCAAGTGAATGGATGAGTGACTGAGTGCGTTTGTGTGCGTGTATGTGTGTGCGTGCGTGCGTGTGTGTGTGCGTGTGTGTGTTTATGTGTAGGAAATAAGGTACAAATGTGATTGTTTATGCGAAAGTTAAGTGTATGCTTTATTTTGACAGAATATTCACGTGATGATGAAGTGTATGTTTGGTTGTAACAGAATATTCAAATGACGGTATAGTGTATGCTTTTTTATGACTCATGTTTTGATGTGACATTATGTTCACATGGCAGTAAAGTGTTTGCTTTACTCTGACGATATACTCATGTAACAATGAAGCTTTGTTGTGACAGAATGTTCAAGTGACGATGAAAGAGTATGCTCCATTATGAAAGAATTTTCCATGTTTGAAAGAGTATTCACTATTTTGACAGAATGTTCAAGTAAAGGTGAAAGCATATGATTTATTGTTACAGAATGTTTACGTGGAGGTAAGGTGTGTGACTTATTGACAGAATGTTCACATACAGGTGAAAGAATGTGTTTATTGTGAAAGAATGTTCACGTGAAGGTGAAAGCGTATGCTTTATGATGACAATATGTTCATCTGAAGTGAAAATGTGTGATTTATTGTGACAGAATATTCATGTGAAGATGAACGTGTATGATTTCAAGAAGTATTTGGGCACTGCACACTATATATCTATTGCACCTTCTCGGTTTCCCCCACTCACCCTCTCTGTCTTTTTAATTTTTTTAAATTAATTTTATCTGTCTAGTATAACTGTACATATTGTGTTTTTAATGGCCTCTAATCACTCTTGCATGCAATTTTTTAAACCTACAGAAACAAGCATTAATGCACAACCTCGCTCTAATTCTCTTTCTTTCTCACTCTCTCTCTCTCTCTCTCTCTCTCTCTCTCTCTCTCTCTCTCTCTCTCTCTCTCTCTCTCACACACACACATTCAGTATAAGACTACTTGATTTTTGAATGGATGACGTCAAATCAAGACATGATAATCAATAAGACTTTGCACTTTTATCCCTCTTCTTGTCGACTTAGAAGCTTCATCGTGTCACGTGACCCCCCACGAGGTGAAGTTGTCTTAGTGGAGATTTAAAGGGAGATCACTATCTTAAACGGACGTGTTGAGCAATTTTCTTGCCATTCATTCACCAAA
Source organism: Sinotaia quadrata (assembly GCA_028829895.1). Taxonomy (NCBI): domain Eukaryota; kingdom Metazoa; phylum Mollusca; class Gastropoda; order Architaenioglossa; family Viviparidae; genus Sinotaia; species Sinotaia quadrata. The sequence continues at coordinate 29,641,315 of CM054183.1, read as the reverse complement.
GTTATGCTTAAAGAGAGGAAATCGATTTAACCTTGACAGAAATGGATTAGTCATGGCATGTTATGAAAATTGTCAGTTTACCAATATTGAATCTCAAGTTAATTAAACAGTCAATATCTGATCGAAGAATATGAAGGGAGCATATATATCTCAGTACCTGGATTTACACACGCGCGCGCGCCACCTTTCAAAATGCCACCTTCTGCAGTGTTTAAAATGAGCTATTCTAATGCTGACCTGTACGGTCAAATATACCCTTTGATTACATTGTTTACCAAATACGTGCATTTATTTACTAGGTTTAAATAGATAAATATATGTATTGGTGCGTGCGTGCGCGCGCGTGTGTGTTTGTGTGTAATGTTTGCATTAACCTGAATGTCAAATGAAATACGTCTTATCCGTATGCAAAACGTTGTACCAATTTGATTCACTTGCACAACAAATATCTGTGCTTCTTTTGCTTTATAAATATTCATTTTACTTTCTTTATGTCAAATATTTTTACCGTTATTATATTTTGCATGCTAAAAGATGTTCTAGATTTATTTGTATGTCAAAAATGTGTGATAACTGCATTTGTATGTCAAAAATGTGTGATAACTGCATTTGTATGTTAATGTTTTATGAATTAATGAATTAATGTTTCGTTTGTGACAAAAATATGCCCCATATGTACTCATTTTAATTATCAATATCTGTTATAATTTTACTTTTAAGTGAAATGTATGCAGTAATTTTACTTTTCTATCACAAATAAAAGTAATTAATTACCTGTAAATATATGTACTAGCTTTACATTTACCAAATATACCTACGAATGTTTTGTCTTTGTACCCATCGAGGCCTCAACGATGTAGAGCGCAGGTGTGCATTTTACAGTCGACAACAAACAGAAGAGATTTCTGCTAAATGAAATCCGGTTTTGTCTTGTTTCACATGAAAAAGGGGAAGCAACTATGCTACATGCAATATCTACGTACAAAAGCTCGTGCGTTTAGTTTGGCATGAAATCCGGCTCGAACCACTCACAGGCTCAGAAATTACTAGGAGTGGGAAGGGAGACTACTACTACTAATTTTTTTTAATGTGTTGGTGTGTAATTACGTTTCTGTGTTGTGAATACGGCCAAAGAGCTGTATCAATTTTTGCTTCTCCGTTATAACAGACAGACAGAGGTCCCATGTGGGAGCATTCATCAAACAGAAGAGGAAGCAAGGACATTATCAACCGATCGTGCCCTGAGAATTCATGTAGCATTTCTCAATCTAATACAGACATCGTTAATTGACTGTCTAGAAAATGTCTCGGACTAGCCACGCGTTGAGTCTAATTCTGAAGCTTGTTTCGTTTGTCGAGGTGATTATAATCATTTGTGTAACGTGTCAAGGTAAACATCATAGTAGAACAATGCGGGCAGCAACTTGGACTTAAATTAATCAAGAGTCACCTATGACTCGAAAATCGTCACTTTGGTCATCTTCATTTATCGACATCAGCACCATCATCTTCATCGATCGACATCACTACTGCCATCTTCATTTCTGTTATCGTCATCGCTATTCATGCAAACAAAATGCCTAATCATTAATGTTTCAATAGTATACGAATCACGGGTATGTGATTGTTTTCAATGAAATGTATTTGTTCACCACACTAAGCATGTTTCACCAGCATGTGTGTGTTTTACTTATGTCACCAGCTGGGCATTTCTCACCAGTATTATATTTCACCAGACATGCGAGGTTCACCACAGTTAGGGTTTGATCAGAATTCGCGCTTCACCACTAATTACCAGAGTTTCACCAAAATTAGACAATTTCACCACTGCGTGCGAGTGTCACTTCAAATCAGTGTTTGAACAAAATTAAAATATCTCACTACTATGTGCGAGTGTCATTTCAAATTAGTGTTTCAACAAAATGATCATGCTTTTCAAGACTTTTTGTTCACCTAAATTATGTTTACGAAAGAAATAAGAGTATTTCACCATTGTTAAGGTCCTAAGGATACAAAATTTCACCAGAAATGGTGGATTTATGTTTGTTTCTTTAAGAATTAAAGCATCTCCCAAATACATCCACAAAAGTAGAACTCCACAAAGTGAATCTTTCCAATGTACAGCTCCAAAATTATATCTCCCTAAAGTACATCTCCTCAAAATGCATCTCCCAAAGTATATTTCCCAAAGTAGAATATAAGTTTATTAGACTGGGTGAGTTTACCTAAATTATTGTTTTGTTCGTTTTATTAAAAACAAAATTAGCGCTACACCACAATTAATCAGAATGTGTGTACCGCAGATATTAAGCAAGTTTCTAGGGGAAAAAAATGCCTCCAAGCAGGTGGAAACTTCCAAAAACAAATTTAAAAAGAACAACATGAAAATCCAAGTATACTCTACAGTACAATACATTTATGACAATGGCACATGCTACACTTGTTGATGTGTGTTAAACTTAGAGTACTCTGAAGTCTTAAAAAAATATCGCAACATTATATGCACTTATTTTTTAAAAATGTATATTTAATTAATTTTGAAAAATAATTTATTTTATTTTTAATTTAATTATTTTATTCGTTCAACTTTTTCTTCTTTACTTTCTTTTCATATATAATTTTTTGTTGGGTTTTGTTGTTGGTTTATGTTGTTGGTTTTGGGGGAGCTGGGGTGGGTGGGCGAATTGTGTAAGTTATGAAAGTTCTTTAACCGAGAAATATTTTTTTTCTTCAGTGGAGAAACATAGTATCTTACCAAGCAGCGTGAACAATAAAATAACAAAAACAATATTTTTTTTTCTACAGTAGCTGACATTTTTTATATTGATCTAAAGATCTAAATTTCTAAACATTCTAATAGAGGCCTTTTCAGATTGTAAATGAAAGGCAATGAAAAAAACTCAAAGAAAGAAAGAAAGAAAGTTGATTTATGTTAAAGCAAATGAAAAACTGATTCTTTCTTCCCTTTAAGAAAAAAATATGTATGAGCTATCATATGTTGCATTTATAGCAGGACAACTTGGTAGCTATTTACTGCCCTATTTATTGGTGTACCCTACTTAAATCAGGAAAACAGAATCATTTTAAATTCATTTGTGAAAAATAATTGTCTCTCAATAAGCAAGGTTCTGTGCATATAATGTTATTTTAATACATAATATAAAGATTTTTTTTCATTTTTTAATTAAAATTACAAATTCACTAGAAGTCCAATTTATTCTTTCAGTCAGGAAAAATGCAAGATGAATAGTATATGATTAGAAGTATATTAGATCTAGGAAAATACAATAATGTGTGAAGTGGTTATTGCTCCATTAGAAATGGAATAAACCCAATTCAACGTTGCAAAAACCATGTGTTAGTTACCGTAATAGCGTTAAAACGATGCGTTAGAGTTATCCTGACAATGCAAGAACCCTGTGTTGGAGTTATCATTGACATTTCTGGCACAGATACTCATCGGATAAATATATATATATATGTGTGTGTGTGTGTGTGTGTGTGTGTGTGTGTGTGTGTGTGTGTGTGTGTGTGTGTGTGTGTGTGTGTGTGTGTGTGTGTGTGTGTGTGTGTGTGTGTCGTTAAGGACTGTCTTTGCAAGTACGTGATTCTGGGCATGCATATTTAACGCATCAGGAAACTGTTTGAAAATCAACATTTGGTACCGACTCGTGATGAAGGAAACATTCCAAAAAAAATTCTCTTTTAAATATACTTTAAAAAAATTAAAAGTATCAATTCGAATGCAAATACATATTTGTACTGTTCTCAAAAGATCAAGGGGACTTTATGTTGAATTCCGATTAGATCAAATTCGGTGTACAAAATAAAATTCCTTACTGCTTACGTCCACATTGAACGTTTGTGGACGATGATTCAAAGAATATGAAAGAATCTTGATGGCGTAAAGAGAGGGGAGTGGATTGTGTGCTTACTGTAAGATGTCAATTGCTTTCATATTTTTTACTTCTTAAGACGTTGTTAGCGCGCAAGACACGAGGACACGTTACTGTCTCACACTAAGATATAAACACTATGTCCACCTTTAGCTAGGAAGCGGCTAAAAATTAGTAAATATTTTACTTTAAAAAGTCAAATCTTCTGACTGGAATCGAACCTCGGAACTATTCGATCGAATTCTCTAGCCACTGACTAACCCATTTTGCGCTTTATCATCTACCGCCGAGCTTTCGTGGAATCCCAGTGTACGGCTTAAATGCTTTCACCTGACAACAACCAATCAGTGTTGCCAGCATGTATTCCCTGCGGGCTACAGCCTCTCAGCGAACGGGGACACGATGTAGGACGGAAGTAAACAACCAGACAACTACCTCTGTGTTCTGACCTGTTTAGGTTCAACAACAATGCAATGCGCTTAGTATTACTTTAATGTTTTTCAATGGGGGTTGGGGAGGGGGGAGGGGCGTGCGACGGACTCCAATTACTTGGTGAAGACGCTAGAGTGATAAAGAGAGAAGACTGTATCTCGTGTACCGGAAGTTGCCGGCTCGATTCCGCTGTCGTGATGCGACATTTGATACCTTACCCGCTGCCATGCTGACTGACGCTGAACTTCGACGTCTGAAATTCTAGAGCTCCCCTACCCCCACACGGCGCTTATGACATTAGGGTGGAGCAGATGGCAGAACACTAACTCGTTCAAGTGCTTGTGTTCGATATCTGCTCGGAGTGAAAGTTTACGAACGATCCTTGACCACTGTGTAGTTCAAGATGGTAGAGGCAGTGTCTGATCCGTCGGATGGAACGATGAAATTGTTCCTGTGTGCTACAGGCCGAGTGCAATAGGAATCCTGAGAGTTCAAAGGAATCAAAAGAAAGCCGTTGGCAGTTGCGCGAGTAAATTTACGCGCTATAAAGTCCGCTAAGCAACCCCCCTCCCCAGCTTTCATTATCCTCACGTCGTTTTCAGAAAAAAATTATTCTTTCTCGATGCACTAATCGGCAAAATCAGCGGATGTTTACTGTCGGGGTGAAACCTAAATATAGCCTGCCAACTAAAAAATAAGTACTATCAAATAAAAGTAAATTCGTTTAAAGTATCGAATCCTTCATTTTTGTGTGTGTGTATATTAATCTGGGGTTCATTTGAGTTGTGAAGATTTTCTTCACGTCTTTCGCTTAAAACGAAACAATAGAGATAAAAGACATCTAAACTTTTAACATTTAAATTACGACCCATTTGCATCGTTTTATTATTAACCACTTTTAAGCCAGTATGACCATAAGAATCTAGTAAAAGTGAATGTTTTCCTGATAAGTCCAGCTCTCAGAATCGTATCTTTAAACAAGGCAGTATGCTCGTATAGTCTTCTTTCTAGCTGATCACGTGATGGTTCAGGATTCCATCATGCGAAAACCACGTACATAGATGACGAAGAAAGGAAATCACGAGTGAGAAGTTGAAGGATGGAACAGAGTATTAGAGAGAAGGAACGGACTGTGTGAAGACGAGAGAGAGAAAGGAGCGTGAGATGTAGAGAGAAGGAAAGGAGTGTTAGAAGTAGAAAGATTGAAAGGAGCGTGAGAAAGTAGAGAGATTGAAAGGTGTGTGAGAAATAGAGAGATTGAAAGGAGTGTGAGAAGTAGAGAGATTGAAAGGAGCGTGAGAAAGTAGAGAGATTGAAAGGAGCGTGAGAAAGTAGAGAGATTGAAAGGAGTGTGAGAAGTAGAGAGATTGAAAGGAGCGTGAGAAAGTAAAGGGAGGGAACGAATGTGCGAAGTAGAAGGAAGAAAAGGAATGTAAGTAGAGAGAAGGAAAGGAGTGTGAGATGGAAAGGAGTGTGAGAAGTAGAGAGATTGAAAGGAGCGTGAGAAAGTAAAGGGAGGGAACGAATGTGCGAAGTAGAAGGAAGAAAAGGAATGTGAAGTAGAGAGAAGGAAAGGAGTGTGAGATGGGAAGAAGTGTGAGAAGTAGAGAGATTGAAAGGAGTGTGAGAAGTCGAGAGATGGAAAGAAGTGTGAGAAGTACAGGGAGGGGAAGGAGTAAATTCATTGTCACTCACTCATCATTATAAGTATATTTTAATATTAGTAAGAATTCTCTTTCCTTTAGCATTTCTGTACACTATTATTTTCCCCAAATGCTTCTGCTGAGTGCTATTTTGTTTATATTTCTTTTTGTTTTAATTAGACATTGGGTCATGTCGACTGGCGACAAAATGTATCTGCCAAAAAACCCCCATGATTTAATTTCCTTTTCCACGTAATACCGCTTGTCTCCCGCTCGTTTTTATTATCTTCCCCTGTTTACTGAAGTTCTCTCGTCATTGGCTTCTGTTAAAGTACTGCTGGTTATTAACCGAATCTACTTGGAACTTTCTTTTGTTAATTGTTTTCTTCACTTTCTAGTTTTTCTTCTGGCGTTTTGTTAACTTGTCCAAGCCGAAAGCCGAAGACATTACCAAGTATACAGTTTCGCCTTAGAAAGAAAGACAACTCAGCTCTCGAAAACGCCCACATGCACGTGTGATTACGGAGTGCATCCAGATACTGAGCCATGAACATACATCTCGATCAATGTTGATCGTTATCTCCACAATACATAGCTCAGCTTACATCTTGACGTAAAGGGGAGTTCACACTGACCAATAGAGCGGACATTCCGCAACCCGAGGGAAAAAAGAATATATTATATAAAAATTAACATCATTTGTACCTAATTATTTTATAAAGTGTACAGGTGAAGCTTAGATTATTGACGTAAAGGTGAGTTCACATTATCCATAATATCCAGCAATTTCAATCAGGATAAATGTTCTTTCAAATCATTTGAAACTCGATATAGTATACATTCCCCTTTCCGGGGATGGGGTGGAGTGGTGTGAACATTTGGGGATTGCAATGTGAACTGTTCAGGAATTCTTACAAAAAGTTTCCGTGAACTGTTTATTGAATGATTGACAGTATGTAATACATTATTATACGGTGTACGTACTATTTAACAAAACTGCCTATGACTGCCAGTGATTTAAAGATTTTTTTTTCTCATACTGCTAAAGAGTGAAACATTTCTACACTGCAATGAGTTGAATGAAGTATTCTACATTGCTAGAGTGAAACCATTTTATATTCCAGTGAGTTGAGTGAACCTTTTACTCTGCTAATGAGCCAAACCTTTCTACACGGCAATGAGTTGAGTGTAGCCCTTCTACCATTGCTAATGAGCCAAACCTTTCTACACTGTAATGAGTTGAGTTTTTCCAGCACTAATGAGTTTTTCAGTGAGGATTTCAGACTTAATTTTTAACGGCCAAACTGGTTATATTAAAAAATGAATCTTATGGGTAAACCTAAAACTGGATGCACTTGATATTAAAAAGAAAATACATGAAATTAGACACTTGAAATTTCCATCTACGAACATATTGATGGGTTAATGATTTCAGCAATTGTCCATGATGCCAGACTGAAGGTTACACGTTTTCGGCACTTTCTATGACTTTTGTATATGACTGTGTTTTGTACTGTAGTGTCCCATCGTTTTGAAGGGAAAAAAAAAAATTAAGATGCGTGCATAAAGTTGAAAAACAATTTAGACGGCAAAGAGAACAACAAACAACAACAACAAACAACAACAAACTAAAGAATGAGTGAAAATCTTACCTTACAATCACTTTAGAAACCTCACCAGCTACACTTCCCGTCCGTCAGTGAGCACCACTCACCGAATACAGAGTTCCTCACTTCTTGGACTACAACACTTTGCAGACCACGCGGCACCGGATGGCGACAACAACTTAAGTACAAGCGCGAAGAAAGTACAACGGGTCCGTGGAGTGTGGAATCTTCTCCGGCCGACCGACCGCGTCTGAGACGTACGACAGAGGAGAGCGAGCACCTTCTGCCTGTGAAAGACTCTTGGCATTCCTGCAGGTTATCTACATTGCCTGGCACCGTGGCGCCGCGCGCAAGACAAGTCCATGATTGTGCCACCGTCGCCCGGCCCCTCCTACTGACTTCTGCGGTTGGGAGAAAGGCACGCGACATCCACATCCCCCCCCCCTTTTTTTTTTAATTTTATTTTATTGATGTTGTGTTATTAATGCCACAGAAGTTATTTTTCCTGCTTTTGAGGAGGACCGCGAAATCAACAAACATTGGGAGCAGACGTTAATCCTAATGCACCACCTTCTCTCTACCCCCACTTCCAGGCATCCTAACCTTACCCCGCACAAAAAATTCCTTCGCAAAATTAGGTGTGATTATTTTTCTTTCGGTGATTTATTTAGGTATTCAGGTGAGTGATGCGTGCATGTGTGTGCGTGCCTGTGTGCATGCATGCTTGCGGCTGTGTGCGTGTCTGTGTGCATGCTTGCGTGTGTGTGCGTGCCGGTGTGCATGCTTGCGGGGTGTGTGCGTTGCGTATTTCTAAGTGTATGTGTGCATGTTTGTGTGCATGTTTGTGTGCATGTGCATTCATGAGCATGCGTGCGTGTTTGTGTGTATGCATGTGTGTTTGTTTTATGTGAGTGTAAGCAGGGGAAGAGATTCGCTTCCTGCCGATTCATGCTTTTACTTTGTGAATTATTTACGAAGTAACTTTAGGTTTGTTTTCTTTTCTGTCTTTCTAACAGAAGTTGGTCTCAGTGTTTTAACCTCAGACTTATTAGTCTGGGTTTTCACTGTTTAACAGCCTGTCTTCCGATATATATATTTCAAGGTTTCTCTAAATTTAGATTTAGAAAATGCCACTTTGTTTTTAATAGCTTTAGCTGTGCATGGTAGCAAATTCAATAGCTTTAGCTATTGTAGCAAATTCATAGATATTAACAATTTAAAATAAACCTTTGAAAATTTTAATTAAATACTGGCTTAAAACAAAAGGGTTTTTAAAATATAAATAATGATTTATTGGATGTTTTCATGTTTATTTGCTGGTGGGTTTAAGATTTTTTTTTTTTTAAAAGCAGACTCAAAGCCAAAAACGCGTAGACACGTCTTCGCATTATTACAACCACATGATCACTTTCGAGGTTCTGTTTAGCTGGAAAATATTTTTTAGTCTCTAGTTTTAAATGTTTTTAGGGTTATGACTATGCGTGACGTCACTGAAGCTACAAAATTAAAAAATTTGGCTTCGAGAAAAGATGAGTAAAACTGAACATTATTGTATGTTATTATTTTTACCGACGACAAAGAGTGACACATTCTTATAGACCAGCAAGCAGACAGACAGAGGTGGAGAGAGAGTGTACTGTCTATGTTGTCAATACTAAGTGAATTATAATTTTCTAAGCGACAGATGACCCACAAACAAACAGTCCAATTGATAGCCATTTTTTAAGTCTTACTTCTGGCACAACGCTGCACGAATCGCTATTGAAAAATCAAACTACCAGTGATCCTATCAGATGACTTTTTAAAAAGACAACAAAACAGTTTTAATTTCTGAATTTATCAGCCAGTCAACCGTCTGTAAACTGTTCTTCTGCAAGTTTGCAGGGCATACAGACACTATCGTCGTCCAACTAACATCCTAGGGGAGATTAATCGCTTACGACGAGACGCGGAGTGACCACCCCTGAACTGAACAATGGAATAAGAGCGCAGTCTCTCAGCGAGCCGATTTTGCATCATCAATAATTATTATCGTTTTAAGGGGAATCTACTCTCACGTCTCTACCGGCCGCTGGCCTCTCTCCGATATATTGATCTGGAAATAATTGTCGTCTACAAGGAGTGTGATTTGTCCGGAATATTTTTGGCCCGGTGCTGACGACAAAGGTGTGTTGATAGTTTCTGGAAATGGAACATGACATGCCGGAGATCGGAGACGTGAAAAGATCAAAAACACAAAGGAGAGAAAGTAAATGAGAAAAAAAATAAATGAAAGTTTGAAAATAATTAAGTTTAAAAGGAAAGAAAATGAGAGAATGAACAAAAAATGATAAAGGAGAGAGAAAGTGAACGGGATAAGAAAGGGACTAATTTTAGCCTTAAATTACTATAACAAAAACAACAAGCAGTTTTCTTGAAATTAATGGAAACAAACAACAGCTTGCATTAAATTAATGAAACAAACTATCAGTTACCTCAAATTAATGGAAACAAAAAGCTAATTTACTTGAAATGAATGGAAGCAGAAAACATTTTATCTTAAATTAATAGAAACAAAATCCTAGCTTATCTCAAATTAATGGAAAGAGTAAAACAATTAACCAGAAATTAATGGATATAGAAAATCATTTTACCTAAAGTTAATGGAAACAAAAAAAACATTACACATGTAATTAGTGGAAAGAAAAGTAATATGACTATAATTAATGTAATTAATGGAAACAAAAAAACTAGTAAACCTGAAACTAATGGACAAATAAAACTAATATACCGTTAATTAATTAATGGGAACAGAAGTCTCGTATAACTGTAATTAATGGAAACCAAAGATTAGTACATGAATACCTAAAATTAATGGAAAGAAACAATAATAAACTTATAATTAACGAAAGTGGAAACAAGTGCTTCTAAAATTAATGGAAACAGAAAACAAATATGCCTGTCATTAATGGCAACAGAAGACTGTAAACTTTAAATTATTGGAAACAGAAACCTAATATACCTGTCATTAATAGAAATATAACACTAATATACCTGTAAGTAATTGGAACATAAACTACTATACCTGCAATTAATGGAAACAGAACACTGGGATACATATAATTATTGGAAGCAGAAGCTAAGGTGTGTAATTAATAGAAGAGAAAACTTATATGCCCGTAATTCATAGAAAGTGACAATTATAACTGCAATCGTTAAAAATGTTGTGTTTTACTTGATTGTCATGTGATTTGGAGGCGATTCATTCTTGCACGATTGATTCTTATAACTAGGCTGTTCTTTCTCTCTAATATTTAAGATGCTGGGAGGGTAGAGGACATTGGTGCTTGGAATAGAAATAAATTAACATATTACAGCACAGTAAAAATAGATTGAACTTTAGTCTTTGGACTATTAAATATACATAGGTAAGAGGGTGGAAGAGCAGCTAAAGGGGACGGGGTTTACATACCGGGAAAGAGGTTGATCCTTGAAGATAAGGAGGGTTGAGATTAGAGGGTAGAAGAGCGCTTATAGGATAGAGGACAGATTTGAGAATAGACAAGAGGTTACAAGAAATGATAGTGAATGTAAGATTATTAAGAAGACTAGGGAAGAAGTTAAGAAGAAAATGAAAGAGGTCAAAGGGCAAAGAATGAATATATTAGAAGACAGATTTATTAAGAGACAAAAGACGAGATGAAACAAGAGCTACGGCAGCGTATCAATTACGAATGGTTGTGTGGTAGAGGACATGACATAAAATAGATAAAAGATAAAGGATAGAAACAATGAAATAAGATAGATACATAGGAGATCCGTTGGAGATAGAGGAGTACTCAGTGTTTAAGGTTGGACCAGAGATTATCGTATAGTAAACATAGTGTTAGAAAGTAAAGGACTGGCTACTGGTAGAGATTAATTTTAGAAAGTAAATGGCAGGCTTGAAGATAGAGTAGAAATGAGATGGTGGAGAAAGTAAGTAGCGGGACAGAAGGCTGAGCAGAGATTAAATGGTAGATATTAATGTAAGAAAGTAAAGAGCAATCTAAATGGTAGAGAAGAAGTTAAATGGTAAGTCTCAATGTTAGAAAATAAAGGGCAGACTAGAAAATAGAGGAGAGGCCAAAAGGCAAGATAGGAAGCAGAGAACATGAAGAAAAAAAGAACGCATGCCTTTATCACAATACCTCAAGACAAAATGCACCCTCAGGGATAGTACAGTGAATGTCCAACGCCACTTGTTTTTTTTTCAGTTTATGCATATAACACACATTTATATTATATATACATATAAAAAATGAATATAATGTTTGTGTACGTATAAATGTCACTGCATATGATTATGTATGTGCTTGTGTGTGTGCTTGCGTGCGTGTAAACACGTATTTCTTTGACCTGTGACGAACGGAAAGTGCGTAGAGAACAGCCGAGAGGCGGAGGATATTGGGCGGGGGCGGGGGGGGAGGGGGGAGGGGGGAGGGGGGAGGGCAGAGGTGTAGAGACTATCAAGAAAGAGAGGACAGATGGAGAGTCAGATAGCCAGACACATAGTAGGGACTGAGGAACAAATACGAAACCACAAATATCGACAGATTTTCTGCCCACGATATCATTCAATTTAGCTGATGACGTGGAGACTTCGCTCTGTTTAAAGCACGTACCACCCGTGAACCGCCAGAACATCCGCATCTCTTAGATGAAGAACGTGAGAGCAGTAAAGAACGGGCCCCGGGTGTTTTTGTAAGTTTGCCAAGAAAAGATAACAAACTTTACCAAGAGAAGACAACAAACTTTGAACGATATTGGTTCGTCGGCAGATTTTCGTGAAATGAATTAAAGCTGTGCCGATGTTAGGCTAAGCACATGGGCAGACGTCGTAATGTCGGTACACTGCGACAAAACGACAATTTGTATCACAGAAACAACAGATTTAAACATACTGATCACTAAGTTAAAATTGTCCGTGCCTCTTAAAAACACACTCATCGGTGAATGAAAATAGCCACTATCATTTTAATGAGTTATTTAGTAAATAGAAATAGTCAGTGTCACTAAAATATATTGTTATGTGGATTAAACTATTAAATTGTGGTCTTTAAGTTGTGGTCAGTAATTGATCTAATGAGTATTAAGTCAAAGTAATGGTCCTTTTCAAAGATGTAGTCAGTATTACTTAAATGTATAGACTATCATTTAGTGAAAAATCAATAACAATCAATAAAAGAAAACTTCAAATAAAATTGAAGTAGTTTGATCCAAAATATAACATAGTCCAGAAAACTTACCCAGTTGTGACTATGTAAATAAAAGACTTATTTACACTTGAATACTTTATCTGTGTAAAACGAATCTATTTCAAACATAGTTTGTTCAAGGAAATAAAACTGCTGAATAAAAAAAAGAGTTTATGAATCATTATAGAAAATAATATTGTTTTTCATTTAAATGCTTTTATTAGTTAAAAAATAAACGTATACCATATCAGTAATTTGATGTGATTCATGAAAAACAACAGACAATTTAATTTCAATAATTTAACCAATTAAAGATTAGAGTTACTTATTCTTGAATGGCTTGATTTTTGAAAGATAACTGTCATTTGCACTAAAAAGCTTGACCAATTGACAATGTACAATATAATAGCTTGATCAATAAACAGCTAATTTGATTGCACTTAAGTAAATTTAACAGTGAGAAGAGTAAACAGTTCTACTTAAATAATTTGTACACTGACAAAGTAGATACATACTTAATCCATTCTATCATCTGAAAGAAAACAGTTGCACTTAAATATTTTGATGAATATCATACAAGAGCCAATTGTGTGTAACTAGTCTCATCAAACAAAAGATTTTAAAATTACCTCAAGCGAGACACTGACTTTTACTGTACAAGTACTGTGTAGCAAACAAACTGTCAAAAGTGAACATGGACAAGTACTGTGTAGCAAACAAACTGTCAAAAGTGAACATGGACAAGTACTGTGCAACAAACAAACTGTCAAAAGTGAACATGTACAAGTACTGTGTAGCAAACTAACTGTCAAAAGTGAGCATGTACAAGTACTGTGCAACAAACAAACTGTCAAAAGTGAACATGTATAAACACTGTAGAGCTAATAAGCTGTCAAAAAAATGAACAAGTATAAGTACTCAGCAGAAAACTAACTGTAAAAAAAAAAATTAACATGTAGAAATATTGTGCAGTGTGCAAACGTCAAAACGAACCATAACATCTGTCAACTTTTCACAGTATCCATAGTACACAGTTTTCAAAGATTAGGATTTGTCTGCAAATTGATTTCTTACTCCTTAATTACGTGTACAATCTTCAAAGATTAGGATGATGTACAAAGTCTTCAAAAATTAGAATTTGTCTCAAACTGATCTCTTACTCCATAATTATGATGTACACAAACTTCAAATTTAGGATTTGTCTACAAACCGATCTCTTACTCCATAATGTACAAACGTTTACGGATGTGCATGCGTGCATGAAAAAAGTGAGTTTTATTCAAAAATGGCTAAACTGAAGTTTATGGGTTAAATAACGAATGTGGTAGTTTGATCAAAATTAAATTGTAAACTTATCCTTTATTGTGAAAATATATGGAAGACATTCCCGAGCGTGACCTTCGTGAGAGACAATAATAAGAGAAGTAAGAATATTTATTTAAACAGAAATTGCATCGCCATTGCTAGAGAAATGCACCACAAGGATGAACTTTAACACTGCATTCTTGAGTGCAGTGTTAGCATTAAAAGGCAAGTAAAAGTAACAATCAAACATATTTTTGTGAATGCACTTACAAAACATAATTCGATTCTCTAGCTTCCAACTACTGAATAAGTTATACTAATTAAATCGTCTTGTTATATTTACTCCAGCACCAACTGAAAATCCGGGTCCCTTTCAATGGCAATGGTCAACCGCTCCCTGGCTGAGATGCGGTGACCTTAGACAGTCTAGGGACGATAACCCAGGTGATGTGTAGTAAGGTCAGTACGCTCTAAAGATCCTTTGGCCGTCGATGAACAGAAAGTGTACGCAGTTGACTGCCTGACGGAAAAATCCTCCAAAGCCTTCACTCTCAACCCATCACTCACTACTCTACCCATACAGAAACAGAAAACTCTCCCTTAGCGTTTGCTGTCTGTGTCGCGAGGTACCTTAATAATGTATTATTTCAAACTTTATCGCTAAGCGTACAATACGTCTATAAAGTACCGATGCAAAATATTGACTACTGACTAGATATTATCAATAACTGGTACCCTGACTATTGGGTAACGCCGCCGATCAATTGACTCACGGTCCCCACTCAGCAATTGACTGAGAAAATAGATATAAACAGACAGCAAAAAAAAGAACAAGACAACATAATTAAGTTCAGTGGCGTAGCAATGGATTGTGCAGGTTGTGCAATGCACAAGGGCCCCGGCGGTCAGGCGGCCCCTGGCAGCGAGCGGAGTCTGTATTTTTTTTTTTTTTTACTTTGAGAATGTAATCAAGGGGTCAACCACCTACGCTAAGCACAAGGACCTAGAAAAAAAACTTGTTACGTCACTGATTACGTTATCATTACGATTCATAACAAAGTAAAGGAAGTAATGCTACACTAACAAACACGTGACACGAAACAAGTAAACAAAATGTTAATACTATTTCAGATATAGGTCAAAATACTCCCGAATGCCTCGCTAAATAGTCTTTCGTCATTAATCCTTAAACTGTCACAACATACCGTGTCTGCTCAAACCGAATGATTTTAGATTTGAGTAATCAAAAAGCTTTAGTTTTGCTCACTGACGTCACATATTTCCATCTACTCATCTGGGAAAACACTTGGGACATCTTAGCAATAATACTGGCAAAAAAAATCCAACTTACAGCATCAGTAGGATCAGACAGAAAAAAGTTAACTTGCTTTCTAAGTAAAAACATTTCGGCAACTCTGTCAGGGGTACTCAATCCTCCCCCACTCCCTCCGACATCCGGCATGAGTGTCCGACTAATTTGAAAAATGCTGATAACTGCACACTCACTGCACAAAAAACTATAATATAAATTGGTGACAAAATTTTTCCACCGCCATATTTAAAAAATACTTACATATGAATCAAATGTAATTTTGTTTTTATTTTGCATGTAAATTAGCTGTGAGTATTTTGTGTGCAACATAATTAGCTGGCTATCCTGTATGCGCTACTATCGTGGGCTTTTATTTCTACGTGTCCTGCTGAAATTTGGTTGCGAGTCAAGTGCAGATGGGGTCCTGACACGGATCAGCCAGATCTGGTAAGGGACATAGTGAACTACTTGAGAGTGAAGTGAGGAAAACCCACCTTATGCTGGAACACGTGTCGGAATTAACTAGTCATAGCCAGATGGGAGGTTCATGATTTCCCTTACATTCCGGCACCCCAGCAATCATACCTCGTTTGCCTGTAGCTTGTGTTGAACACCCCAGCAATCATATCTCATTTGCCTGTAGCTTGTGTTGAGCACCCCAGCAATCATATCTCGTTTGCCTGTAGCTTGTGTTGAACACCCCAGCAATCATATCTCGTTTGCCTGTAGCTGTTGAACGCCTATGCAGACCGACAGCATGATTCCATAGGCCCGGTCTGGATAGCATGGCATTGCCTGTTAAATGGAGTAAGACTCACATAGTTAGGTTTGTTGTCATATTCCTGATTTTCGTATAAGGCGAAAGTGAGTTGTTGACGTTAATAGTCGGCGTGCGGTCCTTGACTACGTTTGTGTCAGGAGTTGGCACACTTGTGTTCACAGCCCTTACTTTACTCAATGCTTGGCTCTGGAACCCCCGCCCTCTTTCTAACAGGCTCCTGTTTGTCAAGCTTGGCAGGCAGTGACAGTGATAAGACAAAACAACACAACACTAATCTGAGGTCACAAATACACAGTCGGAGACAGTTACAGTTTGACAATAAAACAGACAGTACAAAACAACTCAAGTTGAACCAAACAATGGCACCAAGCATTTTTCTACAAGCCTCCTGTTGATCTCCAGCTCAAATGATTCAAACTAACAATCGCAAGGTATGTGCATTCACTTCTCAACTCACCACTCATCTCACCTTTCACTCACCATCTTTTACACTATCCTTGTGTCTATATTTCAACTCAATTACAAACACTTTACAAATAAACAAATTAATGTAACATTCTGAATGATTAAAATTGCAAATAAAAATGTTACCATAAAATTTTGAAGTTTGAGGAAGAGAGACGTGACTTCAAGGTGGGTTGATACAACAAATTACAATAATAATTTCAGACATCAAAGATAATCCAAAAGCCAAATATGTTTTCAAGTTCATATTGAAAGAGCCCCTTGCCCCAATAGAAATAGAATAAATAAATAAATAAATATAAATATTTATAAAAATCGTATCGCACAATTTATCCGGGGTTAGATGTTCGCATTGAAATGTCTGACCATGTTATGCATCCTCACGAGCTACACAACTCTGATATAGAGTTATCCTTCTTGACCCCCAACCCCTTTCCCTCAAGCAGACTGTAATATTGTTCCATTTCATCATGTTTGGAGACAGCACCGTGAAGATTGCTGTGCAGTTTTTCTTTTTCTTTTCTTTTCTCCCTTCCTTTTTTTATATGTTGCTGGTAGCCATGATTTTAATAAGAACAACGAGTTAAGAGCTAAGACAACAAATCGCCTCCCTTATGTTCAATTGCTTGGCTCGTTGCCCAGAAGGAAGTGAATGAAATTCACCAGTGGATCACGTGACTAAATGATGAATGCATTTATAAACTTTTTTAAAATAAAGCAAGCACAAGAAATACTAAAGCATAGGTTTTACATTTAATTCTTATTCATTATTGTATGTGTTGAGAGTGTGAACGAAATAGTGATTAGTATATAGTAGAGAGACATATTATACTTAATAGTGATAATTAAACAGAATTCAGACATATTTATTAGTGCACTAATGGTGAGTAATAAATAGTATACAGACATAGAAGACTCAAATGATTTAAAATTACAGGCTGTCATTATTCCAGGATTGGGTCACAGAGCTACTATGGATGATGTAATAAATATAAAACAGACAATAGTCTGTTCTAGCCCCAAGCCACCCAACAATCCTGATTATTTAGAAGATAGAAAATGTGAATAAAATAAGCTACTCTGTGGTTTTAGTGGCAAAGTACTTATTAATGAATAAAAATTAGCTATAAGTGTGAATATGTTTGGTACTATAATTATGATATATACTGTCAATTTTTTACTAATCAGTGAGATGACCAGAGTTGTGGACTTCTTGCATGTAACTTACAAAATGTCAGTATTAAAATGAATGTTATTTATTTCAGTGACTGAAGCAAGGTTCATGATTTATATTTGTTGTTAAGTAGAGGTCAGGCCTCTTTTCAGGTCACGTTTGGTGGGCTATATGTGAATACAACATACACAATGGCTGCAGATACTCTTTGGTACAGACCCAGGATTAGTGTATATGCTGGTGTGTGGCTGTAGTGGTTGTCACAGTTGTCATATGCTGTTGTCTGAAAAAAGGGTTCACTTTTACCATGAGTTCACTCTAACCACAAATGACTACTGGTCTCTCTCTATCACTCTTAGACACAATGATATACAGTATAACTAGTGGTTAACACACAAGGTTATTCAGCATGGTGATGTGAAAGGATGTGTAGTAAGAGATTAGTTGATGTGACATGATATCTCATGACACTCCTTTCAGTCATTATACTATTTAATTAAATGTACTGTATTTAAACACAATCAACTATGTTATTAATATTGTTAAAAGAACATGAATTTATATAAGATATTCAACTTGTGTCCGACAGTTAACAATTTTCAATAAGACAATTGGTTGACAATGTTAATCATGCAATGAAACAAATAGTAAGTATTGATCTAGCAACTGCATGAGCAAAAGAGTTTCATATACCTTAAATTATTAAAAATGAAACAATAATATGTTCAAAATATAGTTTGTAATTTCTGCATTGCATTAGTGATAAAGATGTTCTCACGTTGATACATTTATTAATCGACTAAGGAAGCCATTCGCTGTTTTTGGAACAATGGAAAATTTGGTATGTGCTCGGTTTTAAATTGCTCACTGATGTTACTGTGAAAGCGGGAAAGGATTTACTCTTAAAACTATAACTTTTCAAACTTTTGATAGTGTATGGAAATAAGAAGCTAGTGTACCTCTTTCTCACCAACTTAGTGATTAAATTCGGTCACACAGCATTCAGATCAAGCATCACTTACACCATGTTGGTGTTGAAGCTCATGTCACATATACCAATATAGGCTGACACTGAGGTCAAAACATGAGTCTCAAATTTGGTCTCTGCAGTATTTCAGGGTTGAGCACATTCAGTTTGATGATAGATTATTAACGCAAGAAGGTTTTTCTTTATTTTTACATTTAATTAGAGAGGAGGTGGTGGCTAGAATATGACAGACAGACAAACAGCCAGCCAGATAGATAGGTAGGTAGATAGATAGATAGATAGATAGATAGATAGATAGATAGATAGATAGATAGATAGATAGATAGATAGATAGATAGATAGATAGATAGATAGATAGATAGATAGATAGATAGATAGATATACAATTGTGAGTCATTATATACAAATATCAGTATATTAATGGTTATTTTTAATGAACCAGCATATTTTAATGGTGATTAAGTCGGTAGATATATATTGAATTACATTACTTGTGATTGTCATGGCAGTTGATATATAGTGTAAATTAATGATGATTAGTAAACTAATATACAGACTTCTCTTCACATTATGATTAACACTTCAGCAGATCCAATATGATGCTCTCACCTATGTGTATCTCACTGTCACATGTCCGGCCTATGATTAACGACCCTGTCCTATTTTAGGTTCTAGTTATCAATATTGGTTTATTGAATAATTCCACAAGATGCCACAATATTCGGCCAGTTATTTACGACACCTCATCAGATAAATCAAATGACTTGCCCCGATTGATAATGTTATCTCCCCTTATTTATATTTTTTAATTTATAATTCCTTGTCCTTTCATTACAGCTCAGCCCCCAATCAATCGGCTCTCTGATTGTGCTACAAACAATTGTGTAACAATGGGTAAGATAACAACAAATTTAATAACGATTAAATTAAATTAGAAAAAAGAAATGAACAATTCGATTCATGATTGAAATATAGAGTGCTATCATGCGGCCTGATAAATTAATTGATAATCCACACTGTCTCAGAGTTTGTTTTCTGGTTAGATTGTTAACTTAACTGAATGTTCATATAGTTGTTGAACATGTGAGGTCAATTATTCGATGCAACACTGATGTCACATAGCAATCCCCTGGTCCTTTGCAGTTTGAGGCATAGACTACAATGATGCCTTTAGTACAGATGATCAGGTGCTCTGCCAGGTTGCTCCTAGGTCCTCAGCTTTAAGACTGTAGATCCTTAACACTGAGCTTGGCATTAGCTGGTGACTAGAGTTGACTCGAGATTCAAGGCTCGAGATCCAAGATCCAAGATTCAAGACTGGCACTATGTAGATTTAGGCACGGTCAGATAGGTGGACGCAACTCTCTATTACACCTGGTAGGTCGGGCACACTGTATTACGGTCGGCGCGTCTAACAAAATCAACCCATTCAGGTGGTTATGTGAATGAAAGGGGGTCAGGTAGCGGCTTAGCGCTACGTCACTATGCGGAAAGCAAATGACCATATATGGATGTTTAGTATCCGTTTCTTGACTCGTCCCTCACCTCTGACTTACTATAGGGTTCCTTAACTCGTAAACTACCTATTGCATCAGCCTAAGCTTCATCGCTTAACGGAAGTCCTCTCAATAATTATACAGGCTGGGGAAAACTGTTAATGCAATGAACGATTAATAATGATAAAAATGTGTATTAAAATGCATAATTTTTTAATATATTCTGATATTCACCTTGTAGTGTGTGATGACCAATGTCTCTCTCAAGAAAATAGATTGGTGGTAACTGAAATGCCAAATTATGAATGATTTTACTGGAAAAATGTTTCATTGCATTGTATCTGCCACATGCCTCGGAAGAATTGCGAGATACCCGGAAGATGAGATGGAGGGGTGAGAAAAAAGTAATAGAGAGATAACAAGATGGAGGGATGGAGAGATAAGATGGAGTGATGAAAGATAGAGGAAAAGAGGGATGTCAGTATGGAGGGGTGAGAGATATAGGGATGACAAAACGGAGGGATAGAGGGATGGAGGGATGCAGTGATGATAAGATGAAGGGATAGAGGAATGCTGTGATGACAAGATGGAGGAGGAAGAGTAATAGGGGAAAGAGAGATGACAAGATGGGGGAAGGGATTAAGGATAGATTGATGACAATGTTGAGAAATTAGAATGAGAGAGATGGCAACACGTGTGTGTGTGTGTGTGTGTGTGTGTGTGTGTGAAGGAAATAGAGATGACAAGACGGGGGGTTGATAGATAGAGAGATGACAAGAAAACAGAGGGATAGAGAGATGTCTAGACGAGAGCAAATAAGGACGGATGAATGGAAAAAAACCAATTGTATTTTTACAGTAAACTTTCTGACCTTATATATTTCACGTCATCTTACAACAAAAAAATATGAAACAATCTGAAACAAAACTGACAGATCGCAATAACAAAAATCGCCACGTTGATCTGTAAAATTTTGCATCATCCCTGTAGCGATAAAGAGTGCCAAGACCAATATCTCATCAAAATAACCTCAAACTAAGGTCTCAAAGCAACATTTAAATAATTCATTAATTAAATAATCGAGCGTGCCGACTCAAACGCTGAAGTCTAATTGTTGACTCCAAAGAAGTTGCCAGTGTTCTTCCTATTCCTAATCATTAGGAGCAACTACGACCTTGACCTCACAAAGTGGGTCCTAGTGCGTTCAGCTGAACTGATTAAAACTCCAGAAGTAAACTGTACTAACTTTAGGAGCACATACTGCGTTGAATGTCTTCAAGTAGAGTAATTTTCTCAACTTGTAAATAGCTACAATTTTTAGGCTTGAACTTGTACGGGAATTAATTTACAAAACAGATTCTACACAAGAAATAGAATGCTCTGAGTACAGTGCATTTCTTGTGTGATTTTGAATTAGAAATACTAAAGAACTAAAGAACTAGGATGGCATATTATTTTTTATTTATATTACAGTCTGAGTGAAAATCAGCCCAGTTTAGTTATGAAGCTCGGCAAAAGCTCGAGGGCTCTGAAAAAAAACCCCTTTATTCTCGCCTCATCAGGTACAGGGTTCGAGCTAAGCATTGGTTAGTAAGATTTTTTTCGATCGATCTCCACCCACTCCCAGCCTCTGAGTGCTAAGATTAGCTGTCATGATTGTAGGCACTCAGAGCTATGCGAGTTACTTTTTTTTAACAGTTTATAAATCTAAGAGAAATTTAGGCATATTACTTCATTTAGAAATATTTCCTGAAATGATTAAACCTAGATCTTTCGCTTCTCAAACTAAATTAGTAATTTTGTAGGACTTAGTTACAAAAGAACTGTTTAAGGAAACAGCAATGTTATTTCATTTTCGAAAGTAGCATCTTCCAGGGACTGTAGCTGACTAGTTGGAAGTATAAATTAGTTGACTGCAGCCGACTAATTAGGAGTATTAATTAGATGACTGTAGCCGACTAGTTCGGAGTGTAAATTAATAAAATGCAGCCGACGAGTTGGGATTGTAAATTAGTAAAATGCAGCCGACGAGTTAGGACTATAAATTAGTTGATTAATTAGTTCGGAAAATAAATTAGTTGACTGCAGCAGACTAATTGGGATTGTAAATTAGCTGACTAGTTGGGATTGTAAATTAGTTGACAAGCAGAAGCTAGATTTGTCAGGAAATCAGTAAGCAGATTATTTGATTTGGAACAGTGAAAATTGAATTGACTAAATTATTCGCTATGAAGCAGGCGCTGCATAAATTGTTTGACTTGGTTGCTATAGAAACTGAGGAAATAGATATACACATATTATTTATTTGACTGGTCGCTGTATGAAGAGGGAAAATAGATATACACATAGTATTTATTTATCTTGGTCGCCGGAGGAACTGAGAAAATATGTATACTTATATTATTTATTTGACTTGGTCGCTATAGAAACTGAGAACATAGAT
The DNA here is from genome assembly GCA_028829895.1 of Sinotaia quadrata. Taxonomy (NCBI): domain Eukaryota; kingdom Metazoa; phylum Mollusca; class Gastropoda; order Architaenioglossa; family Viviparidae; genus Sinotaia; species Sinotaia quadrata. Next base: position 29,618,557 of record CM054183.1, on the reverse strand, counting down.
AAACACACATTATTTATTTCACTTTGTCGCTGTAGAAACTGACAGAAATACTCATATATTCAGCGACTCAGAGTTGTGTATTTAAAGTGATTAAATTTGTTCCTATGGAAACAACACTGGATTAATTTTCATTCAAGCAGCTTTTAAGACTGTGAAGGAAGTAATTACACAGATTGTTTGATTTGTTTGTCGTTGAAATAACTCTAGTATGGAATAACTTCTAGGGGACTGAAACAGGTAAGGATGTTATTCCATTGGAGTATGTACCCTGAAAAATTAATACTTTATACAAAATAATACTTTATAAGAAATAATACTTCATAAATATATATAAACGTAAATAATTACATAATTTAAGAAAGAAATAATAATAAAAAAACTTAACAGCCACACTCACCAACCTACTCCAAACTCATAATCTGCTAACCAAATTGCACCCTCCCCTAAGGTAACCGAACATAACCAATACTCAAACCCACAGTCAAAACATTCACTTCTAAACATAGTCCCCCCCCCCCCCCCCGCACACTTCCAAAAGAAAGAAAAATAACTCAACGCACAACACAATCTATACTTACCTCTTTTACCCAGAACACTAACTCAACCCACAACACAATCTCTACTTACCTCTTTTACCCAGAACACTAACTCACACACTAACACCCACCAACAGAATTCCCAAACTTACCCCTCACAATAACGCCCATTCTATCAATCCAATAACATTTGTTTTTTTTCAAAATACAGGCCTACATACAAACCTACTGCTAAAACACCCACTTCCAGCGAAGTCCACCAATGTAAAAAAAAAAAATGAAAAAATTAATAAATTACGTCAAAATACTCACTCCCCCTAATGATGCAGGCTTAACCCCCTAAAACAAAGAAATCTTTCAACTCCACCCACTCACAGCTGCCCACCTCCACAACGGACACACAGCTGTCCACCTCCACAATGGACGCACAGCTGTCTACCTCTACAACGGACACACAGCTCTCTTTTACCGAAACGGCGCTACATCTCCACGACCGGCGCTCCAACCTCACCAACGGCAAGCGAAGAAAAACCAATACCTTCTCCAACGCAACACCAACTTGCCTCCCCTCCAGTGAGGAGAGGAAGTCCCTCAGAAGCAACCCGCCTTTCCTCTCCAGAATCCAATGAGGAAAGGAAGTCCCTCAGAAGCAACCCAAGACCGAGAACACCTGACGATGAAAAGTCTACTGCAGCCTCAGAGTGGAAATGTCAGCAACACACACACACACACACACACACACACACACACACACACACACACACACACACACACACACACACACACACACAAATTATGTATTGTTTGTTTAGAGTAGTGTACAATAATCTACTGTATTCTGTCAGTAAAGGTGTTCTAAAAGAAATGCACCGGTCTTTGTACCTCTCAAGACATACTAACAAACCCTAAAAGATGGATAGAGAAGTATACCGGCCTAAGCACCCTTAAAGACATATAAAAACATAGGTACCTGAAAAGAAGTATACTAGCCTAGAGTCTGACTTACTGACCTGGATTCAAACCATAGCTGAATTCAACTGCGCTAGTGTTCTGTTCGTAGTCAGCACCTATAATGCACAACAAAAAAAATATTTGCCAGACGATATGCATTCAGCTTACGTGGAAGATAAAATTAAGTTGCATGTAACTTCCTGACGTACTGGCAAGCATCCAAATGGAAATAATAGTTCCAAGGTCATCAAAGAAATAAAAGTCTGCAAACACAATTTGCTCGGAACAATGTACTCGTCTGTTGTTCTCTGTAACTGTTTAGCTCTGTGTGCCTGTATGCAAGACTTGAGTGCATTGTCCATGTATTCGTTTTAGATTATCTACTAACTTCAGTCTCTATAGTCTAAATCTCAGTGTTGCAAATGAATGTTCCAACTATGATTTATAGACACATATTTTATCTGTTTTATAGATTATGCTTGCCAAACATTTCTACTATTTTATCTACATGTTAAATGTGTATTCTGCAAAAAAAAGAAGATCTTTTTGTAGTATATCGTATATTCTGAGTTCTACAATTACGTAGTCTGTATACATTATATCTGTAGTTTGTATGTGTATGTTCTAGATGTATGATTTATATATTTACTTTATGCATTCAAAAAATGATTATTTAATTTTCTCGCTCTAGACGAGTCTGTATATATTGTATCTAAGTGTTCTAAATGTATGATTTATCTATTTTATTTATGCATTAGTAAAATGATTAGTTTAATTTTCTCGCTCTAGACGTAGTCTGTATATATTGTATCTAAGTGTTCTAGATGTATGATTTATCTATTTTATTTATGCAGTCGTAAAATGATTAGTTTAATTTTCTCGCTCTAGACGTAGGCTGTCAAATCTAAGCTATCAAGACGCATGCTTTAACTACGTGTTTTAGATGTATTGTCACCTTAAAGAATATTTAATTTATTTAATTACAGGACATACAAATCACTGCAAGTCAGGATAGTTCGTGAATCGTGATTATAACGGGGAGAGGTGTGAGTGTGTTTAGTTTGCCGTGTGCTAAATAAAAAAAGGAAAAATTACTCACCCACACACATACGTACACAAGAAACATCAGAAATGTAAGTTTGAATCAAAACACACGAAACATTTACTAACAAATAGTAATACAACTTAACAAGGCCGCCCAGACATAACAAATCCGGTCACACTGGGGACAGCAAGAAGACCGAGAAAAAGAACATTCGCGTGCACAATGTCAACTAAATACTTCACCCAAGGGAAGTAATTTCAAATCCACAGGGCAGTTCTAACAACAATAATAAGATGAACACATACATCCTCTTCCCAAAAGAGAAATGAAGTAGTCTCACACAAGGGAGAGGAATCAGCACTAATTTAATTGAACAGGCACCAATATATTAATTAACAAAATAAATTACTACCTTCAACAAAGTGAATGTTCTCATAAAAAATAAGTGTTAGTTTTAAATAATTGGTCAAAAATTACTTACTCTAAATCCAGCGATGGTTGACTAAACCAGTACCTATTTCATACCTCTGTAGCAAAGGTAGGAGCAATGATCAGATATGTAGCAAAGTGTAGCCTTTATGTAGCAATTCAAACACTGGATGTAGCAAAACTGCAGAGCTGTTATATATAGAGGTGGAAACAGTGCTGGTACAGTTCCTTACATCAACAGTGCTGTATCGTGACTCTACATTCCAGCAGTTATGCGTTAAATGTTATGAAGAGTAGCAGTGCTCCTATAGCAATATGTAACAAAGGCATGTAACACTGATGTAGTAATGAAGTCACAAAGCATAAAGTCGCTTGTCCGCACTTAATTTCTGAAAAACCCTTCTGGCTGGCAAAAAAAAAAAAAAAAAAATTCTGTTGTCCCCTCGGGAAAGCTTGGTATTCCTTCTGAAAATGGGTCTGTATTTTTCGTGGTTAAAATTACGTTCCAGGGACCATGATAACCGTATCAGTCCTCTCTGGGTACAGCTACAGTCCAGGACACTGACTTAAAAACTGCTTCCTCTCTGGCTCCAGTTCTCTGAGAGAAGTCAGATCTTCCTGAAAAATCTTCTGCGGTGGAAATCACTAGAAGCTAATGATATAATTTCCAAAATGAAATCATACTGCAGAAACCTACTGGCTAGGTGGGGTGGAGGGAGGGGAAGTGAATCACAACTAACCTACTTAAACTCCGCTCACTTCATTATTACTTACTATACCATCGCTCACTAAAGAAATAAGACTATTACTAGATGAAAACAATGCAATTAATTTACATTCTAAATCTATCTATTATATACTAGTTCTAACATTTTATTTAAACCCAAAATGATTTAATCTCTAAAACCTACTATCACGCAAACAGACTGAAACAGGGAGAGACACGAGACATGCCGTTTTTCTGGACACGTGTTTTCTGTATATGCTCTAGATATATGTTCAAGAAGGGCTCAGAAAGTATGTTTTCTCTACATGCTTTTGATATATATTATTTTAAAATTTAAATGTTGTAGATGCACGCTTTCTCTATGTGCCCTAGATGTATTGTAAGTTTGTAACTAAGTCTTCTACTGAATATTTTATCGAAGTGTCCCATATGTATGTTTTATCAACGTGTTCTAGTATATGTTTATCTAAGTGTTCCAAATGTACGTTTTACCAACGTGTTCTGTATGTTTATCTAAGTGTTCTAAATGGTATATTTTATCTAAGTGTCCCATAGGTATGTTTTACCAACATGTTCTGTATATGTTTATCTAAGTGTTCTAAATGGTATGTTTTATCTAAGTGTCCCATAGGTATGTTTATCAACGTGTTCTACTTTGTTTATCTAAGTGTTCTAAGTGGTATGTTTTAGCTAAGTGTTCTAAGTGGTATGTTTTATCTAAGTGTTCTATATGTATATTTTACCAATGTGTTCTAGTAATCTAGTATATGTTTATCTAAGTGTTCTAAATGGTATGTTTTATCTAAGTGTTCTAGATTATATTTATCTCAGTGTTCTAAATGTTTGTTATATCTAAATGTTTTAGATTATGTTTAAGTGTTCTAGGTGCGTGTTTTATCTGTATGTTCTAAGTTGAGTTTATCTAAGTGTCATATATAGTATATGTTTTATCTACATGTTCTAGATAAACGTATTGCTTATGTGTTTGGAGCTGAGTGGTCAATAAAATTTCATATATATCTAAGATTTTATAATATATGACGTGGACTATGACTACATGTTATACTGGGACTAGATATGTAAAGTGGATTTAGGACTGCCTTTATATGAAGTGGACTAGGACTACATCGTAGACTTGGACTAGATATATAAAGTGGACTGGGATTGCTTGTATTATGTGGACCCACATCAGGATGTCCCGGACTGTGAGAGACCACTCGACTCCAATCAACACGCCCTTTCCCTCTGTCGGGGGTGTCAGGACGATCTTAGCCGGGATGCATTTGGATGTGACGCTCGTAATGTAAACAAAGCTCATTCCCCCTAGTGTGAGGCTCTAGACGAGATGCATTTGGATATGACGCGCTCGTAATGTAAACAAAGCTCATTCCACTAGTGTGAGGCTTTAGCCGGGATGCATTTGGACATAGAAAATGACGAGTTCATAACTTTACAATTGTGACATACTAACTGTTTAGCGCTTGATGAAAGAATATGGCGGTCTCTACATTAACTGAAGCCTACTTCACTACCGTACATGTTCTGCCTACACACTGGACTGCTGTCAGTTTTTATCAATGATTCACTTTGGTGCAACTGAATCTGGACAGGAGCCGACCAACTCTGGCAAATGATATATATTCAAGAGCAGCAGCTGGGATCTCAGCTGAAAGGGTCTGGTCTAGGACCACGTGTTAACAAGACGTAAACACTGCTGCTGGTGTGGTCTCCATTGGCAATAACTGGGACTTAAGTGACATCAACGCTTTGGCGAGCTAGGAACTTTTATTTGGAGAGAATGAATGGGGACAGGCTGAGAGGTCTGTCGTATGGGTTTGTGTGTGGGGGAGGGGGAGGCAGAAGTGAATAAAAGGAATGAATATCCAAATTACCCCTTACACACACACACACACACACACACACACACACACACACATAAATATATATACGCGTACGCATGTATATATACACAAACACCCACCCATACACCCATCCATACACGCACGCACACACACACACACACACACACACACACACACATAGCAAATATGTCCGAGAAATTTGTTTGACACTAGGTTTTGACGAAGCAGGCTTTAAAAAAGAAACTATACGAAATGGAAAGAGGGGGATAACTGAAGTGACAAACAAGGGAGGTAAAGCTAAAGAAAAGTTAAAGCAGCAAAAAACCGCTAATGCGAAATCCGAAAGTGTGAGAAAGCGTGCAAGGGCGGAGTGAATGACAGAAAGTAAGAGGAGACACACACACACACACCTACACACACAGAGCAACGGACAGAGAGAAAATGAATTGATAGAAAGGGAAAGAAACAGAGAAACAAACGGAGAGAGAGGGAGAGAGAGAGAGAGACAATTACAGAGACAGAGAAAGAAATAGAAAGAAAGGCAGATAGACAAGGAAGTTAGACAAATATATGTAGATAAAAACAAATTTAGAGACAGAGGACGAGAGGCAGAAACAGACAGAGAAAAACAGAGACAAGAGAATGAAACGGACAGAGAAAGGCGGACGGACAGTGAGAGAGATAGAAGACAGCAAGAGACAGAGACGGACGACAGTGGGAGACAATGAATCAAGACAGACAGACGAGAGAGAGAGAGAGAGAGAGAGAGAGAGAGAGCGAGAGACGATGAGAGAGAAGAACAGAAGACTAAGAATGGGGGAAATGAGAAAGAGACGAAGAGACCATAAGAGAGAGAGAGAGAGAGAGAGAGAGAGAGAGAGAGAGAGAGAGAGAGAGAGAGAGAGAAGAACAGAAGACTAAGAATGGGGGAAATGAGACAAAATGTATTATACACACATAAACAGACGCAAGTTCGCAAGCTCATACCCGTACGCACACACACACACATGCAAACATCTATTACATGCCGACACAAACAGTAAGACGCAGTCGTTCACTACATGAGTGAAATGAATGCATGATTCAGCAGCGAAAACAGTGCTTTAAAGAAAAATGGCTGAGACTACTCGGCCAAAGGTGCCTGAAAAAAATTCGCTCCAGCTTTTAATACCGTATCTCATTCTCGTCTCTCGTGACCTTCAACTTCAACTCCTGCTCCTCTCAAGCTAGAGGCAATAACTGTTCTGGAGAGCGGCCATGAGTCGGAAACTGTCAACAGTATGCTCGCAGTCACGATTTGATTAGCCTCCTCACGTGCACACGTACTAGTCACGTGAGCTAGTAGAGAGCTGCAGGAGGACAAAGATGTCCCTTTGCAACAAATAATTTAATCGAGGGAAACTTCTCTCCGAATTCTAAAGTAATTTAAATAAATATTTGGATAGGTTAATTTTTCAGATATGACTGTCACGCGTGAACAAGGGCAAGGTTATTAAGAAAGATTATTATATTTAAATAAGAAATCTTTTATCCTTACATCCCAGCAGGACCTTTCCTCAACAATTCATTATTGTGATAATAACCTAGAACAGTGATAACTTACTGATGTATCCTGCATCTATTATCTAAACCACTTACTAATATGGTGAGATATGTATGGTAGTATGTACACCATTACACATCTATTAATTATTCAGGCCCCATAATTCACATTCGAATATGATTCACTCTACCTCCAACTATCATTTCTCTCGAAAGCTATGATAGGACTTTTGACATATAACCGTTGAATACAAACTGACCATACACTGAAAAGATTTGTTTTAATTTTTACCTTGATAAAACAACATACACTGCAGTGTGAATATTGATTAAGTAAGCAAATCTTCAATACAATCTCACTTTTTAAAAGGTTTCTGTTTATTTTCAATCAGTTGATTTCCATGGTGCGGTTTTGTCATAGATGATTGATTCACCTGATTGACTTTGATCTCTGGAATTATTTCTTGTGGATTGACTTTGATCTCTGGAATTATTTCTTGTGGTCCACCTTTTCAAGCAAACAGCTTTCCAATGCTCAGTAATGCTCCAATACTTAGTGTGGTGGAGTAAATGTGGCTTTCCCTATTTTAAATTGTTATATAAATTGTTAAATTGTCAGAGTAACTCGACCTTGGGCACTCCTTATAGTGTTATTTTTGAAAGTGTCAGTTGAAGTAAACAGCTTGTGGCAAGAACATTCTAGATTGCTGACGTAATGCAAACTGAATGAGTAGTTTTCTACTATCCAATGATCATGATCTACGGAGAACGAGATCAGCCAATGGACTGAGATTAAAGAATTCACTTGCTGTAGAAAATTCTACTCTCTAATCACTTTGAATTTAGATGGGAATATTTAATAATTAATTAATTGTAATTATATTTTATACATATATAGACGAGTTGTGTCTGTTGGAGGATCTTAATAAAATAAATGAAGGTTCTCATCACTTGTAATTATTTATATATGATTAAATAATCATCATAATTTTCATTAACTAATTGGCTTGCCCGTCGCACTTAGTAATACTCCAATACTTAATAATACTCAAATACTTAGTGGTGCAACAATAGTTAATAATTGAAAGAGTGTTCTAAATCATTTACTCCACCACACTAAGTATTGGAACATTACTGAGCATTGGAAAGCTCCGGCCCGTCTCCTGGGTCAGGTTGTAATTTTGGAATCCTATGCATTCTAAAATCAGGAATCAGTTTACGTGATATATTTTATGAGAATGGTCACATGTTATAATTTATATGAGAATGGTCACGTGAGGTATTTTATGTGGGAATGGTCACGTGATATATTTTATGTCAGAACGGGCACTGTGCGACTAAAAATAAGTTGTGCATTAACCTTCGACAACTTACTGATGGATCATTCGTATGAGTGCATGTTGTATTCAAATTCAGAATCATTGATATATTTGTCAATAAATCTCAACTGGCTATTACTGTCGATCTAGTTATTTGATGCAGGCATGGACTAGATGGGTAGGGGTGACGACTGTGTTGTAATAAGTCAGGCCTGGATATCGTTTGGCTGTAAATTCTGCTGGTTGTGGCGAATATAAAGCAGAAATGTGAACAATAGTTTCTTAATTTTGCAGTTTAACAATAATAACTTTTGACAGGAACCTACCAAGATCAGTGACCTTAAGCAGACATTTGCCAATTAAATTATAGATTTATTAGCATTAATTACGATCCTCATATACTGTAAGGGGGCCACGTCTTCACTCAGTCTTGTATTTATTTATTCCTTCATTTGCAATGTTTTATGGTCAAGACCTAAAGCCCGTTTCGGCTATAAATGTCCCGACAGCAAAAGAACTCTCTTATTAGACCATTACACTACTGTCTGAAATTAAGTGCCAGGATCGGCTGTAAATGTCCCGTCAGTAAAAGTGATCCATGTCCAAAATTATTACACTATTATCTGAAAAAGAGCACCAGGATCTAATGGAAAGTCCAAGCAGTAGATCTATGTTGCTCAACCCTGGCAGTATTGTCTGAAACAGTGTTCCAGCTTCTGCTGTAAAATTAATGTCCAATCAAAGTCTCTGTGTTAATCGACACACATTTTAAATTAATGCTCTTCTCGTCACAGCCTAATCCGCACTTGGCCAACCGGACCGATTACATGATCTCTGATATATACTGGATACTAATTATTATATTAACATTTTGCTTTATATCTTTATTTATAATCAATATTTACGTTGACGGGTGAATTGTGTGTATGTATTTGTGTATTTAAGATGTTTAAGGGAGTGTAATATCTATGCTATAATTACGATGTATTGTGGAGTGGTGTCATGTGTGTTGTAATAAAGATGTTTTGTGTTGTGCTTGAGATGTGTTGTAGACTGCTGATATGTGGTGTTGTAATTAAGATGTATTGTGGATGTATATGTGATATATATGTTTGTGTGCTACTAACATACACTTTTATATTAAATTGTTTAATTTGTACAATAAGCGAACCAGAATCGATGAAATTGCGATTAGAAAAGGCTGGCCTACCTCATAGCTCTCATTTTCTACTGACTACCTATACTTGCATAGTCCACTGGACCAAAGTGATGACGTCATAAATCTAAAGTGGACTCATTCACACTCTTGGAATAAAGTACTAACTAAAATACAATGACATCTTCCTTGATCCACTAGATACAATCGATATCGAATATCATATTAGTTCCCCCCCCCCTTCCACCCAATGGATGCTGCTGTGAAAGGGGACTGTAGTTGTAAACTCCTCTTAATATATACAGTGGACAGTATTGCAATAATATTTCTAACTACAAAGTAACTAAAATAGATTATGGGTGTCTGTCCTTAACTAAGCTAACTAAAATAGAATAATTATGGGTGTCTGTCCGTAACTAAGGTAACTAAAATAGATTATGAGTGTCTGTCCTTAACTAAGGTAACTAAAATAGATTAATTATGGGTGTCTGTCCTTAACTAAGGTAACTAAAATAGATTATGGGTGTCTTCCTTAACTAAGCTAACTAAAATAGATTATGGGTGTTTGTCCTTAACTAAGGTAACTAAATAGATTAATTGTGGGTGTCTGTCCTTAACTAAGCTAACTAAAATAAATTAATTATGGGTCTGTTCTTAACTAAGCTAATTAAAATAGATTGTGGGTGCCTGTCTTTAAGCTAACTGAAATAAAATAAAGTACGGGTGTCTGTAGTTAACTAAGCTAACTAAAATAGATTATGGGTGTCTGTCTTTAACTAAGCTATAACGGAAAAAGAATATGCATGTCCTACTACTGTAACTGCTAGTGCCTGTTTGGGTGATGCTATAAATGTATGTCCTACTACGGTAACTGCTAGTGCCTGTGTGGGTGATGCTAAAAATGTATGTCCTACTACGGTAACTGCTAGTGCCTGTTTTGGATGCCATTACACTCATTGCCATGGTGCACACACAGCAATATAAATGCTTTCTTCCTCCAAACTGTGGCGCTATTACTAATTAAGCATCTTGCCTTCCCACAGGGCAACTTAATTTCACGCAGCGCGCTTGACTTCATTCATCGATAACAACCTGATTATAGGTGTGAACGTTGTTTTTTTTTTATATATACTTCTTAACTTTATTTTGTATTATGATGTTACCGAAAGGTTCTATAATGCCAATTTGCATTTTTTACACATGATATGTAAAAAGCGAATAGTTGAGACAGGCCTCGCGCTGTGTGGAATTAGTGATATGAAAGGGAATTGACGTCCCGACGCGTCGTTAAAGGAAAAGGTACAGGTAAAGAAATAACAGATCGATGAAAGGATACTTAAGTCAAAACACAGTAATACATAATCATATTAAGTCTCTGCCTTTAATCTAATTATCAGTGCCGTTTCTATAATATTAATGTAAGAAAGAAGTAATTCTTTTAACAGTTGAGCGTGAACATTAAACTTAAAAAATCTATGAGACGTTTTGATCTTGTATTATGACTTTAAAAGTCTATGTGCCGATTTAATCATGTATTATGACTTTAAAAGTCTCTGTGCCGATTTAATCATGTATTATGACTTTAAAAGTTTATGTACCGATTTGATTCTGTACTATGACTTAAAATGTCTATGTGCCGATTTGACCCTGTACTATGACTTAAAAAGTATAGGTGCCGATTTGACCATGTAAAGTGACTAAAAGTCTATGAGCCAATTGACCCTGTACTATGACTTTAAAGTCTATGTGCCTATTTGACCCTGTATTGTGACTTTCAACCTACAAAATATATGAGACGTTTTGACTCTGTATGAAGGCATTAATTATAAGACTCTAGAAATCCTTCTGCCTGAAAGTGGCGTATAGATATTAATTTTAAAGAATCTTAATTTCCTTTGGACGCACAATGTATGCAGCAGACATTAATTAGTAAATTAGTGTCTTTTGACAGTGCTAGTAAGAATAGTTCATTCAAAAGTAAGTCACTATCGCTTTCACACCACGTGTATACAGATATTTTTAAACAGTAAATCATTGTGTCACTCATAGTTTATATATCGAAATGTTGATTAAATAAGAAACCAATGCATTATTTTTAACGTCTCGAAACCAGTGCATTATTTTTAACAGCATTCTTGGAGACGTTCAAAAAACAATAAACACTACTGTGGGAATGTGACAAGGTTTGGCTTGACCAGTCATTAAACAAAAAACAAAAACATGTGTGACTTTGACTAAATATATGTGACAAGGTTTGGCTTTACCAGTCATTAAACAAAAAACAAAAACATGTGTGACTTTGACTAAATATATGTGACAAGGTTTGGCTTGACCAGTCATTAAACAAAAAACAAAAACATGTGTGACTTTGACTAAATATATGTGACAAGGTTTGGCTTGACCAGTCATTAAACAAAAAACAAAAACATGTGTGACTTTGACTAAATATATATGCGACAAGGCTTGGCTTGTCCAGTCATTAAACATAAAAAACAATAAAAAAATGTGTGACTTTGATTAAATATATATGGGACATTTACTAATCAATAATATCACTCCGGAAGTATTCATATGGAGACATTAATTAAATAAGAAGTTAATGTCTGTCTTTGGCACAAATGAAATGGAGACATTTATTACAGAATACGCCAATAAGCAACTTTGATAAAACTTAAACGCAGAAATTCATTAAAAGTGAGGGAATTTGGTAGGACTTATGTCGGGACATTCATTAAACAGTAAGCCAATGTGTGACTTTGGCAGAACGTATATGGAGACCATCATTAAACAGTAAGCCAAAGTGTAGCTTCGGCAATGTTACAGTGAAATCTGTGTTCAGTTTGAATGAAGAATTCTGTGAACAATGCACATTCTTTATTAAGAAAACCTAGGAAATGGTTCGATAGATTTCGGGCGTTTGAATGAATGAAGAAATCTGCGATGCTTGAATTGTAATGAGACATGAATTTAGTAATATCTGCTGCTCGTTTGTGAGTGGACTTGAGTGAAGAAATTGATGTTGCTTCGACATTAATTATATGAGTAGATATGCATTAAGATATGTTTCGCTCATCTTGAAAGAACCACATAAATTAAGATCTGTCACCCATCTTGTAAGCAGATAGGATTTTTTTAAAATGTGGTTTGGGCAATAATTAAAAGTAAACATGAATTAAGATATCCGTGTCGCTCATCTTGTGGACATTAACTAAGAACCTTGTGTCGTTCATTTTGTGAGCAGACATTAACTAAGAACCTTGTGTCGTTCATTTTGTGAGCAGACATGAAGTAAGAATTCTGCAGCGCTCATTTTGTGAGCAAACATGAAGTAAGAATCCTATGCCGCTCATCTTGTGAGTAAATATTGACTAAGAACCCTGCGTCCCTCTTCTATGAGTAGGTATGAAGTAAGAACTCTTTGTAGATCATCTTGTGAGTGGATATGAATTAAGATATACTGAGCCGTTATCTCATGAACAGATATGAATTAAGAAATCTGTGTTGTTTCGGCATTAATTGTTGTGTTAAATGAATTAAGATCTGTACTAGGCAAGGGTCACTGTCTTTTGTCTCACTCACTGAACAAGTGCAAACAGAAATTTATTTGAAGAAATCCACTGGGATTTTGAAGTAATCACTTGCCAAAAAAAAAGAAAAAAAAGAAAAGAAATCAAATGTTGTTATTTCTAAAAGTAATCTATTATTTTCCCTCAAGTATTCCATCTTCTTCTTTTCCGTAATCAATGTTTTCTTTTAAGTAGTCAACGATTTTCGTTTGTTAATGTTTTTCCAAATGTATTCTCAAATTCTATAAATCAGTATTTGGGGGTGTTGTACTTTTAAATGTTCACCCACTTCCCCCACCCAAAAAATAAAAAATATTTGATTATAATAACGTTGTCGTGGCTTGATTTTGTTTTTCATTTAATATCGTCCGAAGAAAAAATATAACAACAAAACAAAACGATTACCACGCATTGTAAGTATTATCATTTCAAATTTCAGCGTACTGTAGAAATCAGACTTAACTACAGTGGCAGGAACTCCCTGAACGTTGATGGAGATATTGCCGCTACTCACCTAGACACTCCCTGAACGTTGATGGAGATATTGCCGCTACTCACCTAGACACTCCCTGAACGTTGATGGAGATGTTACAGCTGCTTACCTAGACACTTCCTGAACGGTGATGGAGATGTTACAGCTGCTTACCTAGACAATCCCTGAACGTTGATGGAGATGTTACAGCTGCTTACCTAGACACTCCCTGAACGTTGATGGAGATGTTACGGCTACTTACAAAATGACACTTAAAAAATACAACAAATTCGGTCGTCCACTATATTAGAGAGGTGTTAATTTTTAATTATTTTTCTGCCTTCATTTGTCTTTAATCTTACCTTGATTGCGTTTCGTGTTGTGTTCTTGTAAAGCTGGCCCGCCTATAATTATACTTAATTAAATATAAGCTATACTGATTAAGTGACTTAAACAATGTGTTACTAGTCAGACTGCCATTATCATTTTCGCCACAATTGCCACCACTGCTATTATTATTACTCCTCCTCTTCATTAAGATATTATCTTATGGTCATTACGTGATAGTCATTACCTGATAGTCATTAGAAGCAGCAATAACAGAAATACAATAATTCTAAACATTGCTATCTTAACCATTATCATTACCAGCAGCAACAATATTACTATCAACATCACAATAATCATCCTCGTAGTAATCATCTCTACAACTGTCATAAATTTTGCCATTAATCTAAGCAGAATATGTTTGCCCCGGTGTTTTGGCACCTGATGTTTGGACGCTATAGATAGACAGACAAGCAAACAGGTAGATAAGCAGGTAGGCAGGCAGGCACAGACAGATAGATAGACCAACAGAACACAGACAGGCAGGCACATACATATAATAGAGAGAGAGAGAGAGAGAGAGAGAGAGAGAGAGAGAGAGAGAGATAGTGTGACAAAACGCCACCCTAGTTATTGGTTATGATTATTATTATTATTAATCCATAACTAATTACAAGTGAAGAATATTAATCTATGTTATTAATAATTCTCCAGAAGACACCACTCGTCTCTCACTTGGCGGAGATAAGGGCTCTGTAAACGTTTTCTCTCTTCCATTAAAGACAAAACCATAGGTAGAAAACTTTAATCTATGTTTATCGATCCCCCATCCACCCACTTTCTTCTCCAACATAAGGTTATCAACATGAGTAAGAAAGTTAATAAATTTAACAATGCATTTATTAATTCAACAATGAAATATACATATGACAAATACAATGAAATAGATTACTTGACATTGATATTTCCATGAAACTATATTAGAATGATTTTTAATTTACAGTTTTATGTGTAAAATAAATTCAACAATAGAGTAAATAAAAATCACAGGATAATCTTATCAGAGAACAGAAATGCAAATATAGAGATAAGTATTAATAGTCTTTATGTAACCTGATTCAGCATGGCTTTAACAGTCCTTTATGCACTTGGCCACAGTGTCACAAATTATAGTTTACTTCAATTTCCACAGTGTCACAAATTATAGTTTACTTCAATTTCCACGTGTTTCCCTTCTCACGTTGATTCGCCGCTTGTCCTCTCGAAATCAACCTGGGCTTCCCGCCATTATCAGTTCGTTCAAGAAGAACAGCAATTGTAGTAATTTCTAGTACTCCTCATTAATAGAAATTTTCTCACTGTAGTCAGTATACTTTGCTACCATACATCAAAGGAGTGTAGTGTATTCCTTTTACACTTAACACACCATGGCAGACGATTCCTGCGTCTTCCCGGTCGAGGCGGTTCCATTCAGTGAACCAGTAGATTCATATAGCACAAGAAAATAGGCAACTGAAAAGGTTGCTTGCTCACATCAAGCAAACGGTCGCCTTTCAAAACCAGACTTCTTCTTTTCCACTTCAAATTCAAAATAATCAGAGAATAGAATTTTTTACAACAATTAAACTTTTGTATCTCAGTCCATTGGCTGGTCTCGTTCTTGTAAATCATAACCATTGGATAAATAAAAACTACTCACCCAGTTGGGATGGTTTGTATTACATCAGCAATTTGTTTAGCATTTTCTCACCTCGAGCATTTACTTCAACTCATGCACTTCAAAAATACTATCATAAGGAGTGCCCAAGGTCGGATTACTTTTAACAATTTATATAACAATAAATTTAAAAATGGGAGAGGCAAATTTACTCTGCCACACATTCGCTGTAGTACAGTTATTTACATTCTTCCAAATAATAATTGTAAACTCTCTTTTGTTAAATTTATTTATTCAACAACCACAAGCCAGTTACGGACAGAAGACGGGTTACCATATAATTTCTTTGAGTAAAGCGAAAAAGAGACATTTACATTTTTGCGAAAGGTCATCATTTCGGAATTTACGCTTCTCACAGAAAATGCCTAATGTGCTCAAATAGTTGTATAGTGTTGCGTAGATTGATATAGCATCACATATTCCTATGGTATATAATACCAAACAGTGTGCAGTGCTTTGTTAGCACACAGGACTATTACGACAAGTGACGTTTATTTGTAAGTGAGATAATAGATATTTGTAAGAAAATTACCTCGGATATTATTATAATTACCCACACAAACTGATTGCCTTCTATCAATTCAATAAGCATACGTAGACTTACATAAAAGCATGATTTTGCAGCCACACATTTACTTAGGGTTTTTTGCTTGATTTGTCTTTTTCTGGGTTATACCTTGTACAACCGGAAGCAGTAGTCGATTTCGTTTTCTTCTTGACCGCACCAGATAGCCCTCCTCCTGCTTCAGCCACTCCGTTTTCGAGACAAACTAAATCAACAAAATATTCCACATGGAAATGGTTCATGAATGATGTAGTGTCAGTACCTGTGACCTCAAAGACCCTAATCACCAGTAAATACTCAACATCAGACTGCCCATCCTACGTCCGTGACAAAGGCACGTCAAACGTACGCACACAACCACGCTTCCCCACCAGTTCATTACTGGCGTAAAGTCCCACTTTAAAGTTTGATGAGCCTTGGTGCCTAGCAGGCGAAGGTTAGGTGTGAAGGCATCGAGTGAAGGTCTGAGTCAGACTAGAGAAGTGAAATGGCCCCCCACAACTTGGATACTACGACATCGCGATTGACATTGTGGTTGATGTCGGTGCTTGAAAAAGATAAAATAACTTCTAAGAAATTGTGTGCATCTAACAACTGGTTTCAATGTGACCAGAAATTCGTTAAATAGTTTACTGTCAGCCACTGTCTCCGCTGTATGTAGAGTTGTCTTCTATCCTGGGAAAAGACTGTTGTATATTTTCTTATCCTTAATGTAATTTGCTTATGTCGTTGCATCATCTTTGGGGTTTATATAATTATCGTTATTTTATTTTTTCTAATTAATTAGCTTAGTTATTTTTTTTATCCCGCCGGCACTAGAGTAGATTGAATTAGTCATTCTATTTTTAGCGCCTTGCTGTGAGAAACAGTATGGCATAGAAGGCATGTATTAGGTTGTGCTAACCTTCAGATTAGCTGACATACAAAGCCATTATTTGCTCATCACCTTGAGTGATGAAAGTTTCGTATATGACACTATTTACATATTCGTATGTCTGTATGGCGTGTAATTAATAAAACATAATTATATGCTTGTAAACATACGATGTTTGAGTGATGGTATAAACATTATTTGGCCAATCACCGCGAGGAGCGATGTATGAGTCGCGTCAGGCAACATAGTATACAAGTGTAACGAATGTACACTTCGTTTGACTGGCGTGTAACTAGTGTAACGCACGTACACTTCGTTTGACTTGCGTGTAACACATGAACACTTCGTTTGACTGGCGTGTAACTAGTGTAACTCACGTACACTTCGTTTGACTGGCGAGTAACTAGTGTAACGCACGTACACTTATTTGACTTGCGTGTAACTAGTGTAACGCACGTACACTTCGTTTGACTTGCGTGTAACTAGTGTAACACATGAACACTTCGTTTGACTGGCGAGTAACTAGTGCTGGGTGCAATATTATGTTAGGAGCAATGCTCAGATTCTGTGACGTGTATAGGCGTGGTACTACGGAGCATACTCATCTTTATAGTGATGCATGATGCCATAATAGTACTCACTATACTAGCCAACTAAACATAGCTCAGTTTGAGTAACATATTTAATAGCTGATTAGTATACTACTGCGTTATTCGGTCACTAGGCGATATAATTAGTGAGGTGTCGCTAAAACCACACTTACTGTCATTTTTACGCCGTGCCTGTACATAATATGTGTTATTTACTGACGTCATTTGCTCACTACGTAATAATTAATGAAGTGTCGCTAAGACCACACTTACCGTCATTTTTACGCCGTGCCTGTACATAATTATGTGCTATTTACTGCGCGCGCGTGTGTGTTCTTAAATGAGTGAATTAAAGTTAAACTCAGTTTAAGTTCACACACATGTGATTACGCAAGAAATAATTTAAATTTTCTAGTAAAACAAAAAAAATATCAGTGTTTCCATAATGGACATTTTATTAAAAACCACGAACTAAAACAACTTTCAAAATGTATGTCCCTCTGCATCGCAGTTACAAGATCACACTGCAATCACATGATCACACTGCAGCTACGCGATCACGTCTGCACACCAAAGTTATTCCATCTGGATTGTCCGTTTCTTTGCTTGGTCTGGTGTTTCTTTAGCTGTTCAGAATAAATACTGCAATAACACTCCTTGAACATTTTGGATGCACCCATCGATTACCTAAAAGACTGATTCCAACTGCCTCCTACTTTAGCACCATAAAAAAAAAGTTTAATTTGATACCATGACGACTACAGCAGTGAATGAAAAGTGAAGAAGTTATCAGAAGCTGCTTTGAGTAGGCTTTAGTAGGGCCTATGGGCTGACCATTTTGGAATTCGCACCTCTGAGCTAGTGTGTGTGTGTGTGTGTGTGTGTGTGTGTGTGTGTGTGTGTGCGTGTGTGCGTGCGACAAACAGATGACATCCGAAACTATCGCGGAATTGACTGATGAGGGAAATAACTCATACTAGAAATGGAAATATCTGCAAAAATTGCTAATCAGCTGGTCAGTAAAGGTCAAAATTAAAATAATTTCAACCTTATTTTTTAAAAACATTTTGTAAGAATCTAATTATCATTTCAAATTTGTTATTGTTTTACGAAAGACAAATCTATCAATATGGTTAGTTTTGTAAGACGGGCCGACCTATGCTGCAAAACTTGTTTTCCTACCAAGGACAAATCTATGCAGCAAAATTTGTATTTCTGATTTCGTTCTGGCGATCAATAGCCTCTGCTACTTTTTGGTACCTGTCAGGAACACGAGGCCATCCAGTTGTTTTCTCAAGAAAGAAATAGCGCAAAGGTCGCTTACTCTCTGTAGAAAACTACAGTCATTAACTGTTCTTGATAGTTAACCCCATAGATTTCCGGAGACTGTCCACTTGATTTTCTTGAAATGGCCAGAGCCGCCCATGTTCCGGCATTCAATGACGAGTTCCCAGTCGTACTAAGATGCCCAAGGGATGACTTACTGACGCCCAAAGACTAGATACTACTGTCATAGACTAGGCGCTATCGAGTATTTAAGTGTGACGCCCAAAGACTAGATACTACTGTCATAGACTAGGCGCTATCGAGTATTTAAGTGTGACGCCCAAAGACTAGATACTACTGTCATGGCGCTATCGAGTATTTAAGTGTGACGCCCAAAGACTAGATACTACTGTCATAGACTAGGCGCTATCGAGTATTTAAGTGTGACGCCCATCGGGTAGATGTTAGTCAGGCTATGAACTATCGAGTATTTAAATTTGACGATCAAAGATTGTCAAAGAGTAGATATTAGTGCCACAATTTTGGAATTATCGAGTATTTAAATGTAATGCTGAAACATTGTCAAAGAGTTAGTACCACAGACTTAGCACTACCGACAACAATGCAATATAATTTTAAACTAATTTGTTTATGAATAAAGATCGAATTTAATATCACTATACAAGGAATAAAGGGAATGGTTACACTGTGCTCAACTAATAAATAGAATGAGCTCATTTAATAACAATTAACAGCCAGGAGAAATAATCATACAGCTTTTGCTGTCCTGTATAACTAATCAGTATATCTCTGCACACCAACCTAATGAGCGTACCTTGCACTTTAACCTAACATTTTCTCTCAATCAGTCAGTTAACTCACCATTAAGCTAATGGCCGCCTTTCATGACCGGACTTCTTGCCACTCCAAATTCAAGGGATTAGACAATAGAATTCTCTACAGCATGTAAACTTTTGAGCTCAGCCCATTGGCTGGTCTCGTTCTCGTAAATCTTAACCATTGGATAATAAAAACTACTCATCCAGTTGGAAGTGGTTTGGATTGCATCACCAATTTCTAGCATATTCTCAACTCGAGTTGTTTACTACAACCCTTACAAAAATACCATCATAATGAGTGCCCAGGGACGGCTTACTTGACAATTTAACAATTTATATAACAATTAAGTCTAGAAATAGGGATAGGCAAATTTACTCCGCCACATATACAATGATTTTCTATTGTGTATTTCTGTATGTTTATTTAGTATTTTAACGTGTTTATAATAAAATTAATAAAAATTATCAGACATTTTATAAAGCACCATTAATATAATTATTATTATATGATAATGATAATATTCGTCCGTTGCAACAGTGATATAAATCGCTCTGAAAATGGAAATTAAATTACATCTGTGGTGTTTTATTTGCAAAAAAAAAAAAAAAATTAAAAAAAATTGATGCTTTTAAACAAAAGAATAGCTTATGTGTTTATTTTTTTGAGCTAATTCTAAATTTAAGTTGTTGTACAGCTTAGGCCGTTAAGCTCAGCACTCAAGAGCGAGAGAAAGGATGAGGATCTACCGAGAAAAATCGCTGACTAAAGCTGGGATCGAACCCATCACGTTTTGCATGCAAGACTAGTGCCTTTCAGCTCACAGTTATCGAGATTCCTAAACAGGGCATTTAAGCAGCAATTTTTATAAACAAATATAGAGTACACGTAATTTAAAATTGATATTTTCACGAACGTTCATCAAGCTCTATATCAGTCATATCATGGGGGTTGCATTTCAAGTTATACTACACCAAACTTCAGACTTATTATTATTCACCTGAAAAGACGGCATGCGTACTAAGTTGCATATTGTTGATTGAAGGTGATGAGGCAGATACATTGATCTATAAATACGTATCGTTATGTTGGTTACGAAACAACAACAACAAAAAAGCAACAAAAGGCACGTGATATCACTATTTCTGAATCTCTGCCCACCCAGGGTACCCTCCACCTCGCCACAATTTTCCAAAACTCTTACATTTTTAAATGACATACCAGTTGTACAAACCGTGAAAACAAAATCAAAAACGAAAGTGAAATGATAAACCATTGTTCAATATATGTAGTCATGTTAAAAGTTAACTCGCTTTTATTCCACATCTAACATCTACTCTACATTAATATATGGAAAACATAATTGTGAATTTTGTTGCTTTCTAATGTTGTCTTGTAGAGTTTTAAAGAAATTAACACTCAAGATACACTTGATGTATTATGATTTGCATCAGACACATGTAATAGAAGGGAGATTACTCTTAAAATAACACAACTTTATGAACCAATAGGAATTCGCGTTATTTTAACTTTAGGCAGGAGTTCCACGTCAATTTCTCCACTAGGAGAAAACAATGTCAAACATGCAACAATCATGGAGCAGAACGGAAACACTAAGATGACATTTGCCATAATTAGGTTAATCTCCCGGTAAAAAGCCAGGTAAGATTTATCGACGATATATATATATAGTTCTTTTAAGTAATCCAAGATTTAATAAAATAATTTAACTGAGTCAATCTTCCTAGTAGTACCACTTTGTCAGTGAAGTGTTTGTTTACATTTCCTGGACTATCATGTGCACTGCAGTAGGTTGATCACAATGCTATCGTTATAAATAGAAACAATTTTTTTGTTGATTAATGTAACCTTGATGCCAGATGACGCTCTCTTAATATACACTTTTGCATTGTTTTGTTGTGTATAACTGTATTGTAATTTGTGTAACTTTTCTCGTATTCTCTCTGTTTTAAAATCGGGTTTGTTTTGTTTTTAAATTTTATCCCATTTTATTCAGTATTTCACTTTCAAGGGTAGGCCCTATACACTGTTTCTGTATAATAATTAATATAATTTTTAAAAATTACACGTCTTTTATAATGATTTACATTTAATTAAAATTTTCTCTGCTGTTCAGCCTTAGACGCTTGTATAGTATAGATTGGTAGTGAGTTCTTCCTCTGATTTTGTAAAATGTTAAACTTCAACGGCAAAAGCTTACTTATGAAAATTGAATTCAGCAGTAGCAGATCTTTATAGTAAAGCATGTTATGTAACTACAGGAGATTTCAAAATAGATATGTTATGCATCTATTAAAATTTGAAATGAATGATACATCATAAAATATATATGTGCAGCAAATGGCTCATTTTCTGACTGAAGATTTAAAATAACAACAAGAACAAAAATCTGTGGAATGCATTGCCATTGTAAATGACCCATATCTTACTTTTTTAAACTTTTACAAAGAAATTTAGGAATACTCTTTTATCAGAGGTCAGAAACCAGAGATCTTGGAGTTAAACTGACAATCTGGCCTAAGCAGTAACAAAATATTAAAAGTAATATAAAAACAGAGAGACTAAATAAAGCAGCTTATTCTTATAAAGCTATAATTAAGCACTTTACAGCAATTATTTAGAAAGTACTTAAAATCTTAATATCAAAAACAGAATGAATTTATGTAATTAATGAAATTATATCATAAACTAGATATATGAGATAATGAAAGTATATAATAAAAGAGATATAATATATATATATTATTCAAAGAGATGCATGCATAAAGAGAAAATAAATAAAATAAAATTACAAATGGCATAACAAATAATTGTATTT
Source organism: Sinotaia quadrata (assembly GCA_028829895.1). Classification (NCBI taxonomy): domain Eukaryota; kingdom Metazoa; phylum Mollusca; class Gastropoda; order Architaenioglossa; family Viviparidae; genus Sinotaia; species Sinotaia quadrata. The sequence continues at coordinate 29,595,937 of CM054183.1, read as the reverse complement.
TACAAACAAAAGAAAGAAAGAGAGAACTTGAGAAGTATACAAGTTGATTTACAGAACATTGACACGATAGACAGTGCTATTCTTGATGATGATCATGATGCATTAATAGTGTACAATAAAATAAGCATGGTATTAAAATTTAAATGAAAATCACATCAGTTATGAAAGTGTCAGATGAAAAGTAAAGTTCAATAAAAATCATGACAATCATTGTTAATAATTATTTTAAAATTAAATGCTTAAAATCTTAGGAAGGTTCTGAGTCTGTCATTAACTAAGGCCATCAGGTCTAATAATTCCTAGTTTATGGGTGAGTTGTGGTTACATGTCCTTTTTATCATTTGTCACCATCAGTCTACTGTAAACACCAACAATTATTCTTCCATTCTTCAATGGGTTAAAATAATAAAAAAAAACATATATTTTAATTATAATAGCCTTTGCTTCAAGATGTACTACCAGGTAGAGATGGATTAGATATAATTGTGAAGTTTTGATGTTACCAGGAGATCAAGAATGTTAACACCTCTTTTAAATGTTACCAGACTGGTTCATTAAAATGGTTACAATGTCTGACCTAGAATATAAAATGCATAAGTTAGTTCTGTGTATTCTTGTAACTGGTGATTTGTAAGGATGATAGCATCATTTGATAATAAGAGAGTAGTTATTTGTCTACTGTCTAGAATGCAATATATCATCATTTATTTATGTTTGTAACTCTTTTGAGCACTACATTAACATGTGTTCATGTCTTTAAATGTTTGCTCCCTAATCATTATTATAATTATGTAACAATTCCAATTCTTGCTATATCTTTTACAGTCTTCATTTAGTACTGGGTTGTCAAAGTACCTTACCATCACAAAAGTTTGGTGTTTGTACCTTAGTCCATGGGCCAAGTGTTGCAACGTCTCATAACCATCGAACAAGAGAGGCGAAATGCAGAGAGATGTCATGAAGGGCAGGTTACCCACAGTGACCTAAATTCTCAGTACAAAGATCTATCTGACTTACCACCAGAACTTGGTGTAACAGTTCTCTCATACTTAAATCCAACAGACTTGTGCCTAGCTGCATGTGTGTGGGAACACCTGGCCAATGATGAACTTCTTTGGCAAGGGTGAGTTGCCAATCTAACACATTGACCATAATTGAAACCACAGTACTATTACTACATTTTCCACCACAATTCAACATTTTTAACTAAGCTTTTCAATCATAGTGTTGTAAAAATCATGTTTTATTCAGGTTTTATTTATTTATTTTTTTAGCCCTTCTGCATTATACCAGAAATGATGCATTAAATTGCTGTTCACTGATAATTATAAGTATCAAATATCACACATCTTCCAATGCATATTTTCCATTGTGTCAGCCAGAGTATATATTGAACATTGTCTTAATTGTGTTGAAAATAAGTTTAGAATACTTTATAGACTGTTAACAAAATAAAACCACCTAGTAGCATATAGTATGCTTTGGAAGAAAATGGATGCAATGATATACAATTTCCTAGTCCATTCAAAAGAATCCTGATTTACCCACTGATTTGATTCTTTGAGGAGAAATAGATGCAAGCACACTCTATGTTCCCACTTAGGGTCCTGTTTTAATTGCAGAATTGAATTGTTTCACTTAGTAATAATTTTGATGCATCCAGTATTTTAAAGAGTTTACAATTTTATAAATGTTATGAGGAGTTTGGGGATTGATTGCAGTCTGTTTTTCTTTTTATTAAGCAATTTGAGAGATAACCAAGATATCCATGCCACTTTATATACATATTTAAACAAAACAGTTTGTCTCAACCAAATGTAATCTTAACTATTTAAATATTGCAATATCAGAATATATCTGTGTTATAAACAAAAAAATCACTTACGTGGAATGAGCTTTTCTCATTGAAATACATACATATATGTGTGTTCACTATCACAGTATTGAAGCATTCAGAGCACTTATTTCGAAGTCTAAACAGTGTAGATAACAACTAAGAGACTGTAAATAGGAATCAGCATCACTTTGATGTTGAAGTATCAATCTCACTCTGGGGTCAACATCTCAAGATGCATAATTTTGAGTTTGGTGCACAAATGAAATGAAAATGCATAAATGCTATTACTCGGCTGCATAAATTCACTTGGTAAAAAACTTGCATCAGCATAGAATTCACTTGTGTGTGTGTGTGTTTGTTTTTGTGTGTGTGTTAGCATTGCATTAAGTATGCCTTACAATACATTACATCAAGTTTGCCTTGCAATAGCATTACATCAAGTTTGCCTTGCAATATACATCAAGTACACCTTGCAATAGCATTACATCAAGTTTGCCTTGCACTGTTGCAGTATACATCAAGTACACCTTGTAATAGCATTACATCGAGTTTGCCTTGCAATATACATCAAGTACACCTTGCAATAGCATTACAACAAGTTTGCCTTGCAATATACATCAAGTACACCTACAATAGCATTACATCAAGTTTGCCTTGCAATATACATCAAGTACACCTTGCAATAGCATTACATCAAGTAGGCCTTAAAATAGTATTATATCAAAATGTACAACTATCTTGTCACTATGCATATATATATATATATATATATATATATTAATAGTATGATAAGTCACAGAAAGGCTTAAAATTGCATTAAAATGTAGAAATAACTTTTCACCAGACTATGTCGAAACTCATGGGGAAGCGTTTCCATATATTCCCGCATGGCATCTTTACCAAACATGACATACAAGAAGGTGTTTTTAGTCCTTGATGAAGCTTCACTTACTTTCAACACAGATCCTTTCATGGTAAGATTTATTTACAAATTACTCAGTTTAGAAAGTTGTGGCTTTAAATATTTTTTTTTTTAGTTTAAGTGTTTAATTTCATTTTTGATTGTTTATTTGTTTGTTTTATCTTTCAAAAATTGAATACTTTTCTTAAATTATATGTTTAGTGTCATTGTAGGACTTGTTGTATTCATTGTTAAATTCAATTTCCCATAGGGTAAACTGTCTTAGTTTTGTTTTGAGGAATTTGTTTGTGTTATTTCTTGTCTAAACTGTCCTAAGTGTTATAAGTGTTTCCTTAATATATTGCCTTCCACACATCTTTTTTAAAAATTAATTGTTATTCCAAACAGTAGCCTTATGATCGTTATATTGTTTGATATCATTACAGAATACAATGGACATTTTAGTGTCTATTTTATTATATAACGAAATAAAGGCCATCAGTGTTGTTCAAGAATTTTATTTTGAAGAAACATAAATTTATAATAGTGGAATGTAATGCTGAAAATCATTGTTAGCATTTGCTTGCTTTTATTTCAGGCAATTGAGACGCTGGTTCAGAAAGGTGTGTTGGATAATGACCCTATGGAGATTGCTCGTTTCTTGCACACAACTAAACGCTTATGGCCATGTAAAAAGAGAGAATTTCTAGAGAGGAGGTATGTGATAACATCAGACATGCATTTAATCAAAACAATTGCTGTAAACAATAGTTTGGCAATAAGTAATACTTGTAAATTTTTTTTTTAAATCCAGTAATAAATGTAGAACACAATTTAAACAGAATTTTAAACAAGTATAGGAAAATTTGAAAATGATAAACACGATGAACTAGAACACAGGTGTCAAACTCAAGGCCTCATCCAGATCAGTGTACAATTATATCTGGCTTGCGAGAGAATTTTAGGTAAGGTCGGGGAGCAATGCCATAGATTTATTTGCTTTTAGAAGAAGACAAAGGGAAATAATTCATTAAATTGGTAGTTGTGAAATTGAACAAATTTGCCATCCTCGGTTTTGTATGAAATCATTGAACGTACCTTTTTTTCAGATTTTTGAAAAATTAAAATAAATTTAACATATTATTCAGCTGACAGTTTGATTTTTTTAAATACAATTTTTTCATTGATATAAACACACATCATATTAAAAAATAATAGTGAACAAACTCATAAGTTTGGAAATGAAAGAATAAACTCTCAGTGAATTAAAGAAAGAGAACTTCTTTAGAAACTGAGAAGACAGCAGCTCTTCAACTTAAACTTGATTGTAAATGGACCATTCATACATACCAAAATATGTGTTGGTCATTGTCCCTCTCACTTATGCACACACACGCACGCATGCACGTGCAGCATATGTACACACAGATGAAAATAAGGGCTAACAATTTTGAGTACATGGACTATATCCAGAAATAAAAATAAGAAATTACACGCACACATCATATAGTTATAAACAATTACTTTCATAAAGCATTATCCTACAGAAATGCTTTTTTTTTTTTTTAATAAGCATATAGCGTTTAAAACTGCAACTATTAAATTAATGTTTAGTGATAGACCAAGACTATTGTATAAGGCACCTTGTTTCATGAAGAAAGATAATAACCTTTCTATTATTAATGCTGGAGTTACATTCAGCTAGGTAGATGCTCTTTTTATTTTTGTTTTAATTTATTTCTTTATAATATATGTAAAATTGTCGATTACAATGTGGTATTATGTTTTGATAAAATACTTAGCATCTCTTTGATTTATTTATTTATAGTAAATAAAATTGAAACTGACAGTGGAATTTATGATATAGAGAGAGTTAAAAATAACATGAATTGTTACTATGTATAAACAGTCTTCTAAATTTGAGCTATAATAATGCTTTTATTATTGATTTGTTTGTCTGCCTGTCTGTCTAGTGTCTATATATCTGCTATTAAATGCTAGTGTTCTAAGTGTAGTAATTGATGAGCAGATGGGTTTCCATAACATGAATGAGCTGTGTATTGTAAAATTAATTTAGGAACTGTTATTGTTAATGGTTATTTATTAAGTTTATTTTTATTTATGGTCAAACATAAACTGTTTAACAAAAAAAATCTACTGTGTGACCCAGGTAAAATAAACATATGTATCATACACAGCTTTTGTTGCCTGGAAAATGATTTTACAAGAAATATATATGAATAAGTAATATTACAATTAAGAAGACTTTGCATCAGGTAAATTGTTTGAGGAAATTTTTTGTCACAAATTGGAAAGATTTCACAAAATATGTTCTGACATTAAAATGAAATTCTCAGCAATGAAATAACAAACAAACAGAACATCAGCAAAATTTGTCATTTCAGGTAGTGGGAGTAAACAGAATAGTAGTTGGCCTGAGACACACTTGAAACTATTCTGTATTAGATTGACTCAGTAGATTAAAAATATATGCATGTCCTTGTAAGAATGGCAACAGAAAAATAGGGGAGATATATGTATGTCTTTTTAAAATAGAGCTCGGGAAGACTGTAGAGCATTGGAAAGACCACTGAACATTCAGGATGCTAGAAAAGTTAGCTAGAAATGAGAGGAAGTCTCTTCATACAAATAGCTTCAGTTTGATTGATTGTCAGGAACTTGAAACAGTACCATTATTCAATCATTCATCATTTCAACCCATTCTCTCTTTGTATGTATTCCTAGTTATACCTTCCTGTCTTTTAGCATTTTTCTTAATTATTTTCTTGTAGGCAAGATGTTTTCTACCGATTAGTTCACCTGCAGAATTTTGAGAATCAGTTTCTTCCAAATGCCTTGCGTCAATTTTTTCGTGAAATCTCTGCACCTGAAACACGTGGGGACTATTTATCTACCATGATGGATGGCTTCTCAGAGAGATTCTGCTCCTGCAATCCAAAACTTGGTCTCAGCAAAGGTACAGACTGAACATTGATTTTAAATTAATATACATGATTTTCTTATTCTTTTAAATGTATTCGTTGCTATTGTCTTTTAGTTGAATATTTTTACTACCCCATTCTCTTCACCTGTCATTCTATATGAGGTATGGGAATTCTGAGCATTTTGGTGGAATTGCTTGGTTGTGAAATGCATTTCTGTGGTACCCCCAAAATTTCCATTGAAGAATAATAACAATACCTGCAGAAGTAATGCCAGCAAGTTAAGCTTCCTATTTAGTAGCTTGTTTTCGTTAGAAGAATGCATCTCTTATATTCATTAATTTCATGAAGCACATTTGTAATATGCTTAGTCCAGTAATAACAGCAAGTAAATTTTATTTAAAATTACACTGGACAGAGGCTTCTTTAATAAAAGATTTTTAAAATTATTAATTGTGATAACAGCTCACATTTGTTAATCATGCATTTAATAACTTTGGTATAATTGAAATCAAAGTATAATACTAAAACAGAAAATGCATATGCTATATATGGTTACTGTTCTAAAAATGCCTTACAAAGATGGTAGTATTTTTAATAAGCCTTATAACCAAAGAAAATTGTATTAAATACTATAGAACTTTGCCTGGGGTGATTTGCCTGCTTTGGATGAGAAGAATCACTGAGTTATTTGTCATTGAGCAACTTTCTGTCACCAAGTTAGGCTAACATGGTTAAGTTTCCATCTCAGAAGTAATTCATTATTTCTTTGTGTGATTTACACAGTGTAGTTTGCACACCATCATTCGTTTGTGGTTGGGAGTCATTGTATCATTTTAACTTGTATTGCTATTCACCATGCTTTCACTATGATTTAATCATACAATACTTGGTAATAATTATGGTCATTTTCTCACACGTAAATCCAAAAATTGATCATTTTAATCTATACATGTTTTTTCATTTCATTGTGCATGATTGAGACAATTTCAGGTTATTGCTTTTGTTTTCTGTTATTTTATTTCAGACACTATCTTCGTCCTCTGCTACTCGCTAATCATGCTTTCTGTCGACTTGTCTAGTCCACATGTAAAGAACAAAATGTCTAAACGCGAGTTCATCAAAAACACTTGCCGTGCCGCTCAGGGTGTAAGTGGGGATTTTGCTGGGCATCTCTATGACAACATTTACTTGATAGGTCATGTAGCTGCTAACTCGCCTTCTTGACCTCTGCAGCTTAACATGTACATATGAGCAAATACTTTCAAACGCAGCAGTTGGTATACATTTGAAAAATATATTACACACTTGATTTACATAAGCAGCAGTTGATAGCCATGACCGTTGCTTTTTTAAAATTTGGTTAGTATGCAGCTCCTTATTAATTTTTAAATCCATTTTTATGTTATGTTTATTTGTTTTTATTGTTTGGTTTTCTCTGTTCAGGATTTCTTTAATTGATTTGCAGTTAAATACAACTTCTGATGTTTGATTCATACTGAATCTAAATAGTTTTATCATCTAGCTGGATGCATTTGTTATTATTTCTTAAAGTAGACAGATTTTGAGTTATAGAAAAATGTTGCTATAATTTGCGTTGGGGCAGCTAAGGGTTTAAAATTCTTTGGAGTTGGATTTAATTGCATTCACCAGTAAAGAAGCAGAGTAAGATTGATGTGTAAGGTTTTCATGAAGTGTAGTTAAGGTTATCATGATAACTGTGTGATATTTGTTTAGTTTAGAAATGAAGTTGTTGTGATAAGTGTGATATTTGCATAATTAGAAAGGAGATTGTGGAAAAGTGTGTAATATTTGTGGAGTATATGAAGTTGTTATGAATAGTTTAACATCCTTGCTTCTATCCTCCACAAATATCACATGTTAAAGTTGTGATACTTGTGGAGAGTATAAGTGAGGTTTTTATGAACAGTGTGTAATACTTGTGGAGTGAAGAAGTGAGGTTGTTATGAAAAGTGCTTTCATGAAAATGTGAACTGAAGATATGAGGTTATCACGTAAGTTGTGTGATTAATATAAACTGTAGAAGTGAGGTTGTTATGAAAAGTGCTTAATACATGTGGACTGAAGATATGAGGTTATCACACAAGTTGTGATCAAGTGAATGGCCAAGGATGTTTCTGTGGTAATGTGGAGTTTACAAGAAACCATGAAAGTTGTATAAGGGTCAGGTATAGAATAGAGTTTACACTGAAGTTGTATAATAATGGTAAAATATAGAATCTGATTGCCCTGAAAGTTTATGGTGCTCAAGAAATACAGAAAATTGAGATTATGTTAAATGGTGCTGATTGAGTATTTAAAAATGATGTTGCATTGAATAATTCTAGTGAGTCATGCAGTTGAGGTTGCCAAGAATATTGTGGTCTGATGGATTACGGGAGTGAGGTTGCCTTGGAATTTGTCAAGTGTAAGTGAGGTATAGCAGACAGTAAGCATAAAAAGTGAATAATTCTGGTGAAGTACATAAATGAGGTATACCAATTAGTCTGGAGTATACAAGTGAGGTATACCAATTAGGTTAGAGTACATAAGTGAGCTATACCAATTCTAGTGGAGTACATAAGTGAGGTATAACAATTACATTGGAGTACATAAGTGAGGTATACCAATTAGGTTAGAGTACATAGTGAGGTATACCAATTCTAGTGAAGTACATAAGTGAGGTATACCACTTAGTTTGGAGTACATATGTGAGGTATACCAATTCTAGTGGAGTACATAAGTGAGGTATACCAATTCTAATGAAGTACATAAGGTATAGAAGAGAGTGGTCTTGAAAATAAATAATTCTAGTAAGTTCAAAAGTGAACTGCCATGATAGTATAATCTGATGGAACATAAAAGTTAGTTTTACCAAGAAGCATGCAGAATTGAGATATATGAGTTAAAAATTATAATATCAAACATTGATTGGGTGGGAGTGGAGGGGTTGCTTCCTTGCTACTGAATTCTAGGATTATGTAATCCAGGGAATCATTCTTATCATCCTTGAGCTCCACTTGGGTCCTACAGGTCTCACATTTTACATATTGGTTTAACAATTCAAAGTAGTGCTTGTACATAGATTGCAGCTCAGTTGTCTTACATTCCTTAGTGTGGATTTCATGATCCAATCTATATTTTAACTGTAGGATGGCAGAAGTTTTGTTTTTCCTGCTATACCATCAACATACAAATATTAATGGGTTGATTTTCTAAAACTAAACTTTATTTTTGGGTCTTTAAATGATAATGTTTTATTTTGGAGTAAAATGTTTTAAAATTAAAAAAATGATGTTTTATTTGGAATTGAAAAATCTAATGAAATGCATGTAAATTAATTTTAGTAAATATTATTTTCATTTATTATCTTGTCTTTGTATATAAATGAATTTTTTTTTAACTGGCAAGATATTCAGAATGGCGAGGAAAATTCTTCAGAATTGCAGAATACACAGTATAATGTAACTACTGCTGTTCATTTAATGAAAGAAAGTTGCAAAATTATTATGTTTTATACTAATTGGTTTCACAGAATCGAAAGTACATATCTAAACTAATCAACTCACCTAATCTTTTAATAGGATATACAAGTGTTTGTGAACTATACAGATCAGGCTTGAGCCTGGGTTTTTATACAAAATAACATGCATTTCAAGGATTAAACATTATTTATTTTGCTGAGCATTATTTCATTGTTATTTTCCCCCCTGTTACTGTAGTTTTTAATTGTGTTTAATTTTGATTTTGTTTATTTGGGGGAATTTATAATTTAATTTTGGTTAATACTTAATATGAAGTGTTGACATTATAAATTAATAAAATTAAAAATCAAAATTGTTATTGACGTGAACATAAAAGACGAGTAACATGTCAAAAGTTTACAGATAAATGTATTAATTCATTTGTGTTTATGGAGCTTTACAAGTCAGTAATACACAACAAAATTTTAATTTTTAAATGGCATTTCCTCCCCATAAAAAAATGTTGTTGTATTACTATGTTTACAGTTATGATTTACTTTGTAATATAATGTTGTAATTAACATGTTTGTGTGTGTGTGTGTGTGTGTGTGTGTGTGTGTGTGTGTGTGTGTGTGTGTGTGTGTGTGTGTGTGTTCACATAATTTTCTATATATTATTAAAAATTAAATATAACTGAAAATATTCAGATAGTTTATTAACACTTGTATTGCTCAGAATATTGCACTTTATGGCACACAGTTGAATTATCATTAACTAAGCAACAATGTTAAATATTCACCTACAGCTTCAAGGCACTTACTAACACGGAATGGTAAAGCTGCTTGCATCTTCATCAATTATTAGTTTTAGGTCTAATTTATACATGAAATATTTGTACATTTATTATATTATAATGTATTATGATCCGTTGGGGGGCACACTGTATTTATTTCAGATATGTGTGTGTGTGTGTGTGTGTGTGTGTTTTAAACATAGTACATAATCATCTTTTAAATAGATGATTTGTATCTTAAATACATAAAACAAGTACTTTCATTAGAATTTTTTTTCTTTCTTTAGTTGTCAGTTCTGACATATAGTTTTTTCCACTTGATTGTTTATGAAATTAAAAAATTGAGAATGAAATTATTTGCTGTGAACACTATTTAAGGACTGTTGTATATCTAGATTTTCCAGTTCCAGTAGGCAGACACTATTCATCATCAGGGCGTGTGGGTTGTTGTTTTATTTTTCTATGTTTGGTATTGTTGCAGCAGAATGAAAATAGATTTCAAACCTTTTGCACTGTTGATTCTAGGTGCATACAGTCTTATTGCTGAATGAAGCTTCAGCTTGATTGCTAAAGAAAGGATCCATATTTTTGTTAGGAGAAACATATTCCATTTTAGAAATAGAAACAGTAACATTATAATATTTATAAAAGATGATTGTCACATTACAATGGGAAGGACATGCTTGTCACATCAGACAAGAAAGAATAGTAATATGCTTGTCACATCACCAAGGGAAGGATATATTTGTCACATAACCAAGGAAGGATATGTTTATCACATCACAAGTAGAAGGATATGCTTGTCACATTACACAAGGAAGAATAGTAATACTCTTGTTACATATGAAGGAAAAGATATGCTTGTCATATCACACATGGAAGAATATACAAATCCACAAATGGAAGGATTTATTTGTCTTATCATAAAGAGAAAATATGCTTGTAACATCACAAAATAAGGATATGCTTGCCATGTTACACAAGAAAGAATAGTAATGTTTGTTACACCATAAAGGGAAGGATATGCTTGTCACATCACACAAGAAAGAATAATATTCTTATCACATCACTAAGAAAACATGCTTTTCAAATCATGAAAATATATTCTTGTCTTATCACAGAAAAGGATGCGCTTATAGAATAAATAGTAATATTTTTGTCACATCACATACAAAAGAATAGTAATATCCATGTTACATCTTGAGTAATTTGCTTGTCACACCACAAAGGGAGAAATAGTAATGCTCATTATATAACAAGAATAGTGGTTTGGATCATTTAGTGCTTAACCTCCTGTGTAGTACATTTAAACAGTTTTGAAGAAAAAATGTTGAAAGTCAGTCATTTTATTCTGGTTTTCTTGAGGCACTTCATTGTATTGCTTTATAATTGCTAGTCTCCTTCCTGTGAAGGGGAGAAAAAGAACCAGGTGTTTGATGACTAATTTCTTTCCACTTTTTTTCTTAATGTGGTCTTAAGAAAATAATTTTCAGTATTTCTTTTGTGGAACTGACATTTATTGCAAATGAAATTCTAGTTATTGTGTAGCTTAGTTGTGATTCTAGGTTGTGTTTGGCTCCAGTGATTCTAGATAATGGTTGGCTTAGATGTGATTCTAGATTCATGTTTGGCTCCAGTGATTATAGATAATGCTTGGATTAGATGTGATTCTAAATCATGTTTGGCTCCAGTGATTCTAGGTAATGCTTGGCTTAGATGTGATTCTAGATCATGTTTGGCTCCGGTGAATTTGGGTTGTGATTGACTCCAGTCTACCAAGGCAACCAGCCAGCCATTGTCAATTTAGCCTTGTTTGTCTGATAAATAAAAATCATTGAAAGTTAAAATACAGTTAGTTCTCTTATGGTTTATGGTCTTACTCTCATTCTCTTTAAAACACACTTTTACATATTCTTTCAAATTTTTCGGTCAGCATTCAAAATACACTTTTATGTATTCTTTCAAAGGTCAGCATTCAAACACGTTTTTATGTATTCCTTTTAAATCCTAAGTCAGCATTTAAAACACACTTTTACATATTCATTTAAGTCTTAAGTCAGCATTTAAAACAACTTTTATGTATTCTTTTAAGGTCTTAGTTAGTGTTCAAATCACACTTTTACATATTCTTTCAAGGTCCTGGATAATCATTCAGAACACACTTTTACATATTTCATGATCCTAAGTAGGCATTCAGAACACACCTTTAGTGCAGAGAATTTCTTTTTGTGAAGGTATGTGGGTACAGTAATTTTTATGTTATAAAGTTGTGAATTACAAATTACTTTGTAGATATATATAAGACATTAGTTTCTATGTTTTTAGGTTATCTTAAATGATATATAGCATGGAATAAGAGCCTGTATTCTTTGTTTAGTATAAGTCATTAAATGATTTTATAACCAAGGTAGCCATCTATAATTTCTTTGTAGCTTTTTATCTTTGTTGCACAAGGAATAACACAGCCTACATTTTAAACTTATAATATAAGATATATATAACAGAGAAAACAGCTAGATTTTTAGCTTATTATATTATGTTAATTGTGTATATAACAAGAATACATTTGTGTGTGTGTGTGTGTGTGTGTGTGTGCGTGCATGCGTGCGTGCATGCATGCGTGAGTGAAGGAAACGGCTCTTGTTTAGTTACATTTCTCTTTTGTATCAGAGAATTGACTTGTGTAACAATGAAATTTAACTTGTGTTTTGTTTTATTTGCCTTGTTTGAAACTTTATAGTACCCTGTGATGTAAGATAATGTGACACAATAAAGTGGAATAGACGTATTTGATGTGGGATAATGTGACATAGAATAAAGTTGAATAGATTTATGCAATGCAGGATGATGTAATGTAGAATTAAGTGATAGAGGTTTTTGTGTAATCGGACTATGTCATTAATTGTTAACATTTATTTGTAAATGAACAAATTGAAATTGGTATCTATGGTATTTCTTTGTATATACAGTTTGTGTGATGTAGGATGTAAAATAGGATGTTAACTTTTGTTTATAATGGAGCTAATTGAAATGATTTTGATAAGTAGTTACATATTTTTTTCACTTATTTGAACAAATGATACTTGAGTAAGGAAATTGGGTGTGTGTGTGTGTGGGGGGGGGAATTGCTAATTATTCATTTTGACTAAAATATCAGCTGATCACCAGTATTAGCTTCGGGATGTTGGATTTTAAATGCATTGAGTATCTTTAGCTCTTAAATACATTCAACATAATGGAATGACAAATTTAGTCTTGGAAGAGTTTTGTAATGTTGGTAACAGTGTTGTTAAATTGAGAGTTTAGTTTATTATACATATTTAAAATTAGTGGACAATTTATTTAGCCATATATTCCATTTATGTAAAATTATTAACTATTTAACATATTATATAGTATGTGGCAAGAAATAATTCTAGCCATCAGTGAGTTTAGTGATATATGATAATTTTAATTTTTAATTTACATTTTTAACATAATACAAAAAATATCGACTTTAATGTTTAGCCAAAACTTTGTGATATGTGATATTGGCTTGGACTTGTGTTCTATTTATCCTGTTATACAGCATATAGAATAATAAAGAGTAAATCTAGTTTATCATACATTTATAAAATAATAAAACAAGAAACATGAACAGTAGTTAGCTATTAGCTTTTTGAGATAAATATTGGTTTTAATTTATTACTTGTTTATCTTATTTACATGTAAAATGTAACTGTAGTGGTTTTACTTATCAAGCAATTGTCTAGTTAGGTGAAAATGTATTAGCTTTGGTTTTTTGGTCAGGATAGTAATATTTATTTTAGTTTTGGGTCAGTGGTGAGTTTCTGACTGAAGATAATAACAGTAAATTTTACATGGAAGTTAACTAATCAGATAAATGTCATAAAGTTTATTTTCACATAGGAAACAAAATGTTAATTTTATTTTTTCATTTATCATGTTACATAATTTCTATCATAATTTGTTTTTATTGTGTTTCAATGACAGCTGGGATAGGATGTCAGTTAAACTTTAAAGAAAAACAAAACAATATTTATGTTGTTATCATTGATGTATCTAACGGGTATTATATTTTGTCAGAAATCTAATTTATTATTACATGTGCATTTGGTTGTAATGTGAAATAATAATGTTTTCAAAATTTTGGCTTTTTTTACTAATATATTTACTTATGTCTGTGACACATAATATTACTGTTTCATTTCTTTTGACCTGGGTATTGCATCCAAAGTAATATTTTTGCTCTCCTCTAGTAAAACAAAAAGTGCAACTGTGAATTTGTTGGCAGATCAAACTCTGAAAGAAAATTGAAGAAATAGCTAGTCTTCATGGAAATAAGCATAATGAAATTTGTAATAGTCTTTGCATAGATAAAATTTGATTTTAACTTTAGCTGAAAAGTCATAACAGTATTAGGATCTTTTTAACTTTAAGCTGGAAAATCAGACATTGTCAGCCTTTGTTTCAAATTTATTTGGAGTTGTTAGACACTGTCAACTTTTTAAAAATTGTACTCGGAAAGTCATTAGACTCTATCAGCTTTTTTTAAACGTATCTGGAAAGTCATTTAGACACTAACAACATTTTTTTAAAATTAACTGAAAAGTCACTAGATACTATATTTTTTATTAACTTTATCTGGAAAGTCATTAGATACTAACAACCTTTTTAAAAAACTTTAGGTAGAAAGTCATTAGATTCTAACAACCATTAAAAAAATACTTTTATCTAGAAAGTCATTAGATACTAACAACCTTTTCAAAAAACTTTAGCTAGAGTCATTAGATACTAACAACAGTTTTAAAAACCTTTAGCTAGAAAGTCATTAGATACTAACAACTGTTTCAAAAAATACTTTAGCTAGAAAGTCTTTAGAATTGTCAACCATTTTAGAATTTTATTTATAAAATGGTGATTGCTCATCACACTTTGCAGCATGTTTGAAGTATTATATTTTCCCAGTCTTATCACATTTTCTGTAAATTTCTGAATATTGATAGTCATGCCAGTCAAGGACTAATACTTGAGGTATATAATGTCTCATTTAGATAATAAGGTCATTTGCTTTAAATTGTGAGTGTACGCAAAAATGTTATCTTGCCATCTTGAGTTTTAACAATGCTCTCGTACCATAAACCTCTTGTTCTAGATAAGCTTGGGATAAAGAATTTAAATGACTTCAGTATGGCTACTGTAAAATTTCAACAGCAAAAGATTCTTTTAGCATTTAAAACTCTTTTGACCACAAAGGTTGTTCAGTTTGAAAACAGCTAATAGAGAAAATTCTTTTTGCTTCTGTTGTTTATTTATTGGTAAATTATGTGTATGCTCAATTATTTATCATTATTTTCTTAATTTTAATTGTATAAAATAAGCAGTAATTGTTTTTTGTTTGCTTACAATTAATAAGTGTGTATATTATTTGTAATTGTCATTAAGCATCTGTTTGATCATTGACCTGTAGTGAATGATTTAATTTCAAAGATGTAGTTTATATCATGTATTTACCTCCACACCCACCAGCACTCCTTACACGCTACCATGCCTCTTCATAGTATTATTTCTTTGTTGGAACCATCTTATTAATCAGTCAACCCAGTTATAGCTTTCTTAACTTCATCTTATCCTCAATATTTATTCATTATCTTTTATGTTCATTGCCTCAGGTTATGTGGTCTAATATGCAATAATAGGCAAGCACAGATATTTAAGATTTATGAAAGTTCAACTTTCAATGCTTCTCTGTGACAAAAATTAATAACTCGTATATAATAAAATTATCTAGCCTTTTAATGTTTCAAGCTTAGATCTTATTAACCTGAATATTTCATCTGCTAAGTGTTTAATATATATATATGCATGTTTGTGTTTACCTAGAAAACCATACCACCATACTTCTCTAATATGATATTCCCCCCCCCCCCTTTTATATTGCATCACATACTCATTCTTCCCCAACACAGTATTTGCACTAGACTCAAGATTTCATATAAGTTTTTCTTTGTTTTAAATATTGAATATTTTTTATATAGTAACAACATAATAATTAATTGTAATTGTTAGATCATTTCATGCCATGATTACTTAATGGTTGGATGGGTGAACTAGGGTTATTATTGTTGGGTCAAAGATTACGTACATTTGGGGCATTTTACAAGGGAGTCTGAACTCAGAAACACAGGGTGAATTAATTTGTAAAAATATTATACAGTAAAAGTGTTCTTGTTTTGAATTATTCCATGCATGCTCACACACACCATACACACAAACACACACACACACACACACACACACACACATATGCACATGCACTCTTAGCTTATACCTGTGATTATCTTTTTACTAATTTTGTAATAAAAAATATACATGAAGAATCACTAATAAAAATGTGATAAATATGTGTCAGATTTTGTGTTATTCACATTGCATCTGATTCCTTGATTGCACTTGATTCCTGTTCTCAAAGATTGTAATTGATATTTACCATTAAGCCAGGGTTAGGTTTAGTGTTGCCATGCATGTGTAGACCTGCTCTTAAATCAGCAGTTTTGTTTAATTGGCCAAGCACCAAGAATTTAATTTCTTAAATTGGTACATATGGTATTAAATTTAAAGTAGGCTAATACATCGGTAAACAAAAATGACATATGAAAATCACAAGATCTTTTCTACAGCCATTTCAAAAAGAATGAGAAAGACAGAAAAATTGCCTATATCTGTTGAAAATGACTGAGTGGTCTTGAAGAGTGTTTATAAATATAAGAATAATTTTGAAATATCATATATTGCATTACTGGAAATTTTGAAGGTAATGGCTAAATATTAAAATAAAAATAAAACATCATTAAATCATAGTAAAGAATAAGATGTGTACCAGCAGATTAAACTTTAATTGTCTTTGCTGTATCTATGTAGCCATCTACTGCCCTCACTCTAAAGTCTAAACATAGACCCCTCTCTATATAGCCATCTACTGCCCTCACTCTACAGTATAAACATAGACCTCTATATATATAGCCATCTACTGCCCTCACTCTAAAGTCTAAACATAGACCTCTCTCTATATAACCAACTACTGCCCTCACTCTACAGCCTAAACATAGACCTCTATATATATAGAGAGAGAGCCATCTACTGCCCTTACTCTAAAGTCTAAACATAGACCTCTCTCTCTCTATAACCAACTACTGCCCTCTCTAAACATAGACCCCTCTCTGTATAACCAACTACTGCCCTCACTTTTGTAAAATAATCTTTTCTCTCATTTAACCAAATATTTCAAGCGATTACTGCTCTTTTTGAAGCCAGCACATGCCTACGAAATCAGCGAACTTTGGAAGAAGCAGATAAACAAAAAATAAAACAACCAATGTATACACCGGTTCGTGTGCCTGTATTTATCGAAGTGAAATTCTGACCAATCCGTACCATCGTACTGGTTGACACGCAAGATTTAAAGAGACCGTGTAGGAAGTAGTTTGAAGAAAGAAAAATCCATTGTGGTACTGACAGCTTATATAGCTGGCAACGCCAGGTCGAGTTCGTAAAGTTACGTCAGATTAGTAACTTGGGCGTTCCACTTCAGTGGCAACCCTTTCTTTCAAGGCCTGTTAGACTGCATATCTGAACAGCCACATAGCAGCTCCATGCGCCACTCATCGCGTTCTAACTTACTTATGCCCAGTTCACATTTGTGCAATCTATATGAACAACTTCGATGGCGCCATAATGGTTGACTTAAAAGGAAACTTCAGTCCCTTGGTCTGGGTAAACAACACACTGTTGTACAATCCACAGCTGTGAAACATGATGACGTCGTCGAATGGGACAAATGGAGTGTGATGCACTGCCTCACATAAGTTCTTGTGGATGGAGTGTGGCACACTGCCTCACATTAAGTTGTTTTTTTTTAAATTTTAAATACAATGAAATATTTCTCGTAAGTTGTGGTTGAAGTGTGCAAAAGCATAATCCTCATCACACCGCGCAGTCTTATTAAAAAATAAAAGAGAAAAAAATATATATCTGCATGCCATTCATCCGTCCCTGAAGATACATTCTATCGGGAACAGGCATTTAAATTCAATCAGTCAAACCCTGTTAATCTGGTTAATCTATTCGACCCAACTGGTGACGTCTTACGATTTTACAGAGCTCATAAAAGACAATGTTGGACTGTATAATCCGTGGGCGCTGTGAATTCCACGAGAGACTTTTGGGAGTCATGGAGAAGCGTGTTTGTTTCTTGTTGAAGTCGTTATGACTGTTTATATCAAGAATAGCGGGGTTAACTCCTAGGAATTTAGGAGCTAAATTCGTCCTTATTTATTTCCATTGATAATAATAATAATATTTTTAATATAATGATATTGTAATTTAGAACAGCAGCAATCATCAATGTCGCTGTTTTATGTGATAGAAACAAAAACAAAAGAAAGATAAAAAATAGAAATATACCAGGACTTCAGATTAGAAATCCAGAGGCTGTGGAATGTAAAAGCAGAAGTAATACCTGTTGTGATAAGAGTCTTATGGAACATAACACATGAGCTGGAAGGCTATCTGAATAAACTAGCGGGAAACAGACTCGCCCCACTGCTAAAAGCGGCGCTCCTTGAAGTACAGCATGTTATAGCAGTATAAATCGAGGGATTTGATCAATTAAACACACTCTAGTTTTTTTTTAATTTTTTAAAGCGTGTATAGGGTGTGTGTGTGTGTGTGTGTGTGAGAGAGAGAGAGAGAGTATATTACATTTACGTGTGCTTTTTGAAACAGTAAAGCAAGAGGAATTTAAACGTCACCTTATGAAGACGGTGATAAGATATATAAGTGGAGAGATAGGTTGAAAGATAACTTGTTAGATAGTATGACAGAACAAAGTTGCCCAAACAAACAAATGTAACATAAAACTGGCCATGTGAAAAAAGTCACAATGTGAGTAATGTTTCGAGCAAATGAACTTGACCTTCGATTTTTTTAATATATTTGATGAGTACTTTTAACCGACAATGCAACATAAAGCTGGCCATGTTGAAAAACCCCAAAACACCTACGTGCTCGAAGATCAAGGACGCTTTAGCGTCGCTCCCCCCAAAAATCTCAGGTGCTCGAGAGTGGGCCTATAATGCTGTTAAGAGAGCCCTCCGCGCGGATATTTGTGTATAAGATATGTCACTAATATTAATATAGTAGTATAAGATAAAGCAGTATTAATTCTTAGATAAGGTTTATAAAACAAAGTAATATCACCTCTTAGATATAGTAATATAAGATGTGTTAGGCAAAATATAATTATGTCAACACGTTGTAGTCTTGTAATTACCATTTGTAGGTAATCCTTACGTTAATTAACATTCACTAGAAGAACCAAGCGAACAAAATTAAGAAAGCTACTGTAACGTTATAATGTTTGCTGTTGTACAACTGTAATTACCATTTGTAGGTAATCCTTACGTTAATTAACATTCACAAGAAGAACCAAGCGAACAAAATAAAGAAAGCTACTGTAACGTTATAATGTTTGCTGTTGTACAACTGTTTACGGGAAATACAATAATAAAATGAGCAAAACTACCGTAGTTTAATTTTATTTATTAATGTACTATAATATCCACACAATAAAAATAAGCAAAGCTAAAATGGTAATGCCCGATTCTTTATATGCGACACACATACAAAATAGCAAGACAAGTATATTATTATTTGTTGTGATAAGATGATACACTACTGCTCGTTAGAAGATTTAAACAGCAAATTGTGCAAATTGAATTGTTATTAAGTACTTTAATGTCATGAAACTGCATTAACGTTCTCTCTTTTCTTTTTATTTTATCTTATACAACAATCCGGTACACAACAAATCCATCCACATGTTCTTACGTTTAGATGTGACAGCAAATGGTACCTGCTTATTACTTCAATAATTAATTAAATTTAAGAAAATATTATTCTGCTAATTATTTATGCAGAGGATTTTCACCATAAACAACAAATAGGAACTGCTTACGGCGCGGTTGTATTGTCCATTTAAGACAATTATTTGTTACCATGGAAACTAGAACATGGTCGTCGCACAAAACAGTTCGTTAAAATATCTTGTTAAATTTGAAATCGTGACTTGCTAGTCACGAACTTGGTGTGACGCATAAGGCTTCGTGCACGGATGATTATTTTAATGCTTCTTCTCAGATCTCACCCTTTGAAACACTGTGCTTGTATTCCAAATAGTTTACTTATATAATTAGGCATTGTATTTTCATTTTTTTTAAAATGGCTTTAGAATTATAAAAGGAGATAATTATGCGGAATTCAATGCAGCACCAATTAAAAAAAAAATATTGAGTTCTATATGATAGCATTCTTGCTATTTTCTAACAAAAAAAATATCCTGGCATAGAACATAATGTAAATACTAAGTGAAAAGTACACATATCGCAAAAAGATTGAGCTAACTAATCACATGAATATAATATTTTATTATGTTTACAACCATAATGATAATATTGTTTACAAATAAAATCTGCAAGGAATACTAGATAATGAAGTCAGCAAAGAATGTAATGTAAAGAATGTCAGCAAGGAATGTTATGAAATGAAGTCAGCAAGGAGTGTTATGTAATGAAGTCAGTAAAGAATGTTATGTAATGAAATTAGCAAGGAATGTCATTCATGTCATGTCATGTCATGAAGTCAAAAAGGAATTGCTATATAATAAAGTCAGCAAGGATTCTATCGTAACAAAGTCGGAACCCGCAGTTTATTCTGACACACACTTATCCTGTGAATCACACATACCCTTGCGACAGTCAGAAACGTTGATGAGGACCTGTGTGCTGATTTCATTTAGTTTACAGCTAGCCTTCTGTAGCTCGGTATATAACGTTTTGACTTCATTGTCCAGGTTTGCCCTAGAGAGCACACAGCTAGCCTTCTGTAGCTCAGTATATAACGTTTTGACTTCATTGTCCAGGTTTGCCCTAGAGAGCACACAGCTAGCCTTCTGTAGCTCGGTATATAACGTTTTGACTTCATTGTCCAGGTTTGCCCTAGAGAGCACACAGCTAGCCTTCTCTAGCTCAGATTTTCTTCATTCCCCAGGCTTATAAAATAGTTTGGAGGCAATATCTAATCAGAGAGCTTTAGATACAGTGCCGCCATATTTATTTTAACACGACTAGACAGAGGGACAGATGGATGGATAGATGGACGATGGATGGATGGATAGATAGATAGAGATATATGGAGAGAGAGAGAGAGAGAGAGAGAGAGAGAGAGAGAGAGAGAGAGAGATGTGACAAATGTTATCAGAGCGATAAACCAATGTTCGTGACTAATTACTCAGTAGTGGTGTTCTATTATTGTGTTGTATTGAACTCTTTAATATTTCTCGAACAGGCAACAAAGTATTGTTAATAACTGAAAAAAAAACAAAAAGCCCATAATGGTAATTAATACTTTAAAACTTTTTTACTCTCATACTTTGATGCAGGTGGATGGGTGACGTGACCAGTGATGACATTGTATGAACACGTCGTATGATGTGACCAGTGATGACATTGTATGAAAACGTCATATGGTGATGTGACCAGTCATGACATTGTATGATCACGTCGTATGATGATGTGACAAAGACTGACACGACAAAAGGGAGACACTGCAATGGACTGGAATGACTATGAGCTGATGCGACAATGGACTGAGACTTGCTATACATTTGACTGGTACTGCAATAAACAATGTATTGGGTTGACCAACAGTAGATGCAACATCACGAGGCATCATTTGAAAATGCGAAATAAACAAGTTAGTTAACCCTACAACGCATAATTCAGACCTGTAGAAACTTTATCCTCATAAAGACTTCCATCACCCATCTCATGTTAGGGTCAACAGAACTACAAAAGATAATCTCATAGTGACCCGATTTTAATGTCTTCCAAAGGCAGTGTCCATAACCACGCATTTCAGTCAGTCAAGCCCATGCCAAAGAATGACAGATCCTTGAGCTTTAATTGTCTGCCTTTTGCAGCCACCTATCATGACATCTTACCTTCCTTTGAGTGGCTAATGCAACACACAGAGCTGTGGGACAGGTCTATAAAGTTTAATTGCTCTGACTTCAGCACGTTCCCACCTAGTTTTGCTGTGTATATATAATGTTTGAGATTTGCTCACAGCACGTTACACTTTTGAAACTGGATTGAGGTTGATTGAAGGTAAACTGGATTGAAGTTGATTGAAGGTGGACTGGATTGAGGTTGGAGAAATCTTTAAACATGACGGTGAGCTTGTTGTAGTTGTTGCTGAAAGCATCTTAACGATTTATTTTTCATTTTTGTGCTTATTACAAGACTAAGAAATAAATCATTTTGTATAACAAATTTAAGAAATATTTTTTTTAAAAATCGGAGTACAACTCCTTATATTCAGCTATTATGTGATGTCAAACTTGATTTAAATATTTTCTTTGGATGGACGGACAGGAAATGTTTTGCCCAAATTAACTGTTGATAATCTGTCCATTGGGTATAAATTAACGAGTCAAATCTTACCTTACGTCAATAGACCAGTTTTCCATAAGTAAAGTTTTATAACTGTCCACAGAATAAACTGCATTGTTAAGTTTATGAATTCTTAACTGCCGTTTGCAAAATACATAACTAATTTAACAAAGCACATGACAAATAAAATAAAATGAAATCATTTTAATTTACAGTTTAAGATAAAAATAACTATTAAAATACCTGAGTAAGCAAAATTAATTTATTTTCTATACTTGAGAAAAGTATTTTTGCTAGATTTAAATAGAAAAAATAATTTAAAAACACCCGATAAATTTAAAATTAAATTGAAACATAAATATGAATATAGTCAACATTATTACTCAACGTATGCAATTTATTTTTAAAATTTTACAGGAAACCAACTCTCATATTGCACGCAGTTATCAAATTGAAGTGATTAACCAATAGGCATGATAATAATGGTAATAAATCAAAATAATAAAAGTTAAATTGCTCAGAAGTATTTGTGGAAATACTACATTCCAGGGTAAAAAATATCAAAACCACACATTTGCAGTTGGCAAAATCATGCCCTAAGTTTGCAACACACGCCCAAATGTCTAAGCATTATTATACCACTTTCATAGGCAAAAATCACATTTTATGAAGACAATATCGTAAAGAAACAAATAGAAATGTACATGTACAAGCAGGCAAAAATCACATCCCATGAAGACAGAATCGTAAACAAACAGATAGGTGAAAAGTACATATACAAGCAGGCAAAAATCACATCCCATGAAGACAAAATCGTAAACAGATAGGTGAAAAGTACATGTACAAGCAGGCAAAAATCACATCCCATGAAGACAAAATCGTAAACAGATAGGTGAAAAGTACATGTACAAGCAGGCAAAAATCACATCCCATGAAGACAAAATCGTAAACAGATAGGTGAAAAGTACATGTACAAGCAGGCAAAAATCACATCCCATGAAGACAAAATCGTAAACAGATAGGTGAAAAGTACATGTACAAGCAGGCAAAAACCACACTAGGCACAAATAATGTGATAGGTATTTTTCGGAAGATTGAATTTAAATCTTTAAGAAGGCAAAATTTTCTTAATACCGTAAGGCAAAAATGTAACGTTAGACTGGGCAACACTGCATTTTAGGTGGGAAAACGTTTTATTCTATTTTTAGGTCGTGCTTGCAAGTGTGGCTATATTCCTGATCGCCAACATCGTCAGTGACGTCAAGGCTGGTGATCTCTGTTACTCGTACTATGACCACGCCTCTAAGTATCAGCTGGACAATACAGCCAGTTCCTACCCCTGGTGAGTGGTTCCATTTTAGCCACAGATAAGTGGAACGCAAGAATGACGAACGTTAGAGTATACTCCATGATTATTTTATTTTCTTTAGTTTTCTTTTTCTCTTTCTTTCACTTTGTTTGTTGGTGTTTAGTTTATTTGAATTTAGGTAGTTACATTTTATAAAATAAAAATTATATAGGTTTTCAACAGAAAGTAGGTAGAAATTATTTTAACTTCCATGTCCTTAGGGAATCACAGGGCTCGTGGATGACTAGTTATAAGGGCTGTCTTTACATGTACGTTATGTTCTCTGGTTTTTGACTGTTACCTATTGGCCAAAAGTCACCCTGAGTCAGCGTCTATACACCCTATTAGTCAGGGCTCGAACTTAGAAAATGACCTTATCCCCAAAGCAAAAATCAACGCCTGCCAGTCTGTTCATTATGCTAGTCATTGTCCCAGAAAACACTTGTTTAAATGAGACCAGATTTTCATTCTAATACTTAACTGTCAGTCAAAACACTTGTTTAAATGGGACCAGATTTTCATTCTAATACTTAACTTCAGTCAAAACACTTGTTTATATGGGACCAGATTTTCATTCTAATACTTAATTGTCAGTCAAAACACTTAATTAAATGGGACCAGATTTTAACTGTCAGTCAAAACACTTGTTTAAATGGCTACTCACAGTTCATCACATGTTTTGGATCTGACTTTCAGGGATGAAGTGAACCAAGTCATGAGTCAAAATCCTCAGCTGATTAAGGTCCTTGCACAAGGAGACCCGTGAGTTGTTGTTTTCTTGATTGATTTTGAGACATATTCAGTACGCCGGTGATTACCTGATATGGCATATATAATTAATCACAGGGGAGTGTTTAGGGGAGTGAAGTTGTGTCTAAATAAAACCTACTGGCATTGCAATGACCTTGTGTTGCCGTCATAATATCAGAAACTAGATTAACGTTTCGCTCAATACCACGTCATGTCTGGACTGCTTACATTTGTTATTAGATAAATACATTCATTAATAATATTTTAACAACGATATATTACTCTTTCACTCCAATAATTTAAATACACTCCAGGGTAAAAATTTAGAATTCATCTAAATAACACAACTATAAAAATGAAAGTCGTAAATTAACATGAAGTTCTGAAAATTATGTAGTGAGAATTATTAGCACAAGAGTCCAGTAAAATTTGTTGCTGAATATAGGACAAGAAATTAATACGAAGACCAAGTACTGTGACATTGTTAAAGTGTTATGGAGATAGAGGATATTCCAGGTAGGAAAGGAATATTATTTTGTTAAATAACTTCAAACTAATCTGGATAGTATATTTTACGGTTTTTCTTTAGTAAATTTATATGTGTACAGGTGCTGAACGCTAACACAGTAATTTGTTGAAGCATAGTACAGTAATTTATCGATACTTAACACAGTAATTTGTTGATGTATAGCACAGTAATTTGTTAAAGCATGGTGCACTAATTTATTGATGCATAGCACAGTAATTTGTTGGTGCATAGCATAGTAATTTGTTGATGCATAGCACAATAATTTGTTGATGCATAGCACAGTAATTTGTTGATGCATAGCACAGTAATTTGTTGATGCATAGCACAATAATTTGTTGATGCATAGCACAATAATTTGTTGATGCATAGCACAGTAATTTGTTGGTGCATAGCATAGTAATTTGTTGATGCATAGCACAATAATTTGTTGGTGCATAGCACAATAATTTGTTGATGCATAGCACAATAATTTGTTGATGCATAGCACAATAATTTGTTGGTGCATAGCACAGTAATCTATTGATGCCTAACACAGTAATTTATCGATGTATAGCATAGTAATTTGTTGATGCACAGCGCACTAATTTGTTGATGCATAGGACAGTAATTTGTTGGTGATTATCACAGTAATTTGTTAGTGCACATTACAATAATTTGTTGATGCATAGCACAGTAATTTGTTGGTGCATAGCATAGTAATTTGTTGGTTCGTAGCATAGTAATTTGTTGATGCATAGCACAATAATTTGTTGATGCATAGCACAGTAATTTGTTGGTGCACAATACAATAATTTGTTAGTGCATAGTACACTATTGTTTTGGTGCATAGCACAGTAATCTATTGATGCCTAACACAGTAATTTATCGATGTATAGCATAGTAATTTGTTGATGCACAGCGCACTAATTTGTTGATGCATAGGACAGTAATTTGTTGGTGATTATCACAGTAATTTGTTAGTGCACACTACAATAATTTGTTGATGCATAGCACAGTAGTTTATTGGTGCATAGTAAGTAAATTGTTGGTGCGGAGTACAGTAATTTGTTGATGCATAGCATGTTGTTATTAGTCATCAACCCCCAGAATAGTTTCTAGGTTTAAGTTAAACCTATCGCTGCGTTATTTTCTAATCGAAGTGCACAATTCAGAGCATGGGAGTGGGCTTGTATGTTACTTAGACTCCAACTACATAGACCTAACATTTCTAGCTGACAAGATCCAATAACGCTTTTCATTGGACAATATTCAACCAAACAGTCCATTTTATAACTGACAAGATTCAATAACGCATTTCATTGGGCAATATTCAACCAATCAGTCCCTTTTCTAGCTGACAAGATTCAATAACGCATTTCATTGGGCAATATTCAACCAAACAGTCCCTTTTCTAGCTGACAAGATTCAATAACGCATTTTACTAGACAACATTCAACCAGTCTCTATTCTACTTTCATTAACTTTCCAAAATGACAAATGTAATAACTCATTCCTTTCTGGCTGACAAGATTCAATAGTTTTTTTTTCTCTGACAAATACTTCTCCAAACGTTTAAATAATAATCTCTACTAATGAATTCGTCTTTTATCTTCTGGATTTATTCTCTCCTTGGACAGTAAAGTGTATAATTATGTTTCTGCTATCACATTGGTTTATTCTCCCCCTTTGGAATTAAACTGTTAAATTATGTTCCCTTATCTTAATGATTTATTATCTCCCTTTGACAACAAAGTGCATAATTATGTCCCTTTATGATTTCCAGAATACCGTCTTCACCACCGGCAGGCGGTCAATATTACAACCCTGTGTCCGTTGTCTGCCCTTCGAACCGATACCTTTTGAAGGCCTTTCAAGTGGATGGAAAGCAATGCTGGGTCCTCCAGCCAGAGGTTCAACAAATACGTTACACAAAGTGCAGGTATGTTGTGCGTTACTTATCTTGAAGTACGTCATTCGTTAATTACCTTTATGCATGTCATTCTTTACGTATCTTCTGGTGAGTCATTCATTATACATCTTTGGTATGTCTTTCGTTATTTATCTGTGGGTGCTTCAGTCATTGCGTGTCTTTGTCTTTTGTTACCTATCTTTGAGTACGTCATTCATTATGTTTCTTTAAGTATGTCTTTCGTTACTTATCTTTGGATTCGAAATTCGTTACTTATCGTTGAATAGGTCGTTCGTTACTTAGCTTTAGGTACGTCATTCGTTACTCGTGTTTAAGTACGTATTTTCTTACTTATCTTACTAACAACTTCACTTGAAAACAGAAATTAGCTGAAATGGCATTTGAAAAATTAATTAAATTAAGATAAAAACTATATGTGCAATTTCAGAAATGAAATTCAGTATGATAACAGTATATTTGTTTCCTCATTATACGGTACAAGTATGAAAATATTCTATTTGTTTCGCCCTTAGCACAAGTGTGATAACATTATATTTGTTTTGCTCTCAATACCCAAGTGTGATAAGATTATATTTGTTTTGCTCTCAATACCCAAGTGTGATAAGATTATTTTGTTTCGTCCTCAGTACGTGTGATAACATATTTGTTTCGCCTTTAGTACAAGTGTGATAACATTATATTTGTTTCGCCCCCAGTACAAGGGTCATAACATTATACTGGTTTTGTCCTCAGTATGCAGTACAAGTATGATAACATTATATTTGTTTCATCTCAGTACAAGCGTGAAAACATTATATTTGTTTCATGTTCAGTATGCAGTACAATCGTGACTGCCACTACTGCAGCTACCAACAAGGCGGGGTCAGCAAGTGCGACGAAGACTACGAGTGGAAGAATGTACTGGCCTACTGCAAGCCGCTACAGCCCGACTACCTTCCTGTCAAGCCACTACAGCCCGACTACCTTCCGGTCAAGCCGCTACAGCCTGTCTACCCTCCTGTCAAACCGCAGCCGATTCCATGGAAACCAGATCCTGTCTACCCACTCAATCCACAACCCCTCCCGCCTTTGAAACCGGACCCCCAGATCTATCCGTGCAAAACCTGCAACTACTATTACGACCCATACAGGCAGGCCTCCAGCGGCCTGGCTGGGAAGAGGTGGAAAAGAAGCATCAACCAGCAGTACTACGGAAAAGTGGAAACGATTTGCCTATACCTGCCGTATCAGTGTAGCTGCAAAAATTTCAAATGCTGACCTCGATTCTGGCTGGCCAGACCAAGCCCAATGTACTCCTGACACATTTTATGAAATTATTTAGTTTTGAAAGTGAACATGTAACCTAAAATAGTCAGAAAATCTAGATGCAGTACTAAACAGCTCCAATTCCTAAGATCTAGCTTGTGCTATTTAATTCCATTTAAAGGACAAATCTGTGACACTAGCAGACCAGAGCTGAGTCAATTAATGCACACTAAAACAAAACGTAAAACCAACCCAACCAAAAGCTAGGCTTAGTTTCGCGAATGTCAATTGATTGTATCCGGGAAAAGACAACAG
Source organism: Sinotaia quadrata (assembly GCA_028829895.1). Taxonomy (NCBI): domain Eukaryota; kingdom Metazoa; phylum Mollusca; class Gastropoda; order Architaenioglossa; family Viviparidae; genus Sinotaia; species Sinotaia quadrata. The sequence goes on along the minus strand of CM054183.1, from coordinate 29,567,395 downwards.
TGTCATAGGAGAAAAGACAAGGAATAGTGACGTCAGCGAGAAGGATTTAATAATAACAATAATGTACTGCGTGCGCATTGCTATTTCCACTCACAAATAAAACTTGGATGAGCAGTGATGTCATCAGATTTTATTTGGTCACGAAAGCATCTGTCGCTTAGGTTACCCTGATCACGTGCCTAGAGGCAAAGAGTTGCATCCAGTTATTGCCAATTTCTTTATGTTCACATAGTGACACCACGTGCAGAAGATAGTTATGAACATACCACGTGAGGCCTTTCTTACACATTAAGAGAAACTAATTCTGAATTATCCAAAGCAAGCACGCTCACAATGCGAACTCACACACACACACATTAAAGCAAAAATTCGTTTTACATTATTTTCTTATAGATTTGTTTTGTTTTGTGTTTTTTTTTTTGTCATGTACGTTTGTGTGCTTGCAAATACAATAAAAGTTTTGACGATAGCATAATCATAGTCTGATCCATATACCCCCGAGTTGTTTTACTGTACCGCAATCAGAATGTCAGAAAGTACCCGAGTTGTTTACTGTACCGCAATCAGAATGTCAGAAAGTACCCGAGTTGTTTTACTGTACCGCAATCAGAATGTCAGAAAGTACCCGAGTTGTTTACTGTACCGCAATCAGAATGTCAGAAAGTACCCGAGTTCTATTTCACTGTACTTTAATGAGAGATTCTAATTTATGTACTCGAGTTACACTTAGTGGGTAGGAGATTTCAAGTTTGGGAGATCTCTTTATAGGCGTTCTGCTCGGCTTACGATATTAATAGTGCGTGCTTATATGTGTGCGTGTGTGTAAATGTGGTTGTGATTATGTACAGAGTTTATGTTGTGTTTGAGCATGCTGTGTGTGCATGTATGCTTGTATGCGACAACGTGGTATGTTCATAACTATCTTCTGCACGTGGTGTCACTATGTGAACATAAAGAAATTGGCAATAACTGGATGCAACTCTGTGTAATTGGTATATATAGTTTCTGTTTGTATATGATGTGTAGTTGTGTAATTGGTGGACATATATAGTTTGTGCCGTGCATAAAGTGTGGTCGTGATATTGGTGTATATTAATGGCACATATATATGTATGTGATGTGTAGTCGTGTAATTGGTGTGTATATATATATATATAGTTTGTGCTGTATGTGATGTGGGGTAGTCGAGTAATTGTGTGTGTTTGTATGTATATATTGTGGAGTGTGATGTGTTATCGTGTATACAATGTTTATATATAGTTTGTGTGGTGTGTGAGTGTGTTTGTGTGCGTGTTCACTGCTGTTTGCATGAATGCACGAGTACCTAATATTTGATGCCGATATTTACACATTTTAATTAGGAAAAGAATGTGCCAAAAAAAAACCCATACAATAAAAAAAAACATTGCCAGCGCTTTTGGCCGTCCTTTTCCGATTTCATCCAGCGGTAAACATAAAAAGAAGAAATAGATCATGGTCAAGGATAGCTTTGCGCTCAGCAACGGATAGATTTCATCTTGTGAATCTTCAACCTTTATCACGATAAAAATAGACACCCTCATCCAACAATCCTAAATGTTTATTTATTTTCCATTATTTTCAGTGGGAAGAATTGTACACACACACACACACACACACACACACATATATATATATATATATATAAACGACCGAACAAGAAAAGGTCAAGACAGGTGAACAAAAGAAAATAACTAAAAATGAATACATAAAGAAAGAAAGCATTGTGAATATATCTTATGCAGAAGCCAGTCAAGACAGTCATAACTAACATGGAAAATTACACAAAATGAACAATATCAGTATAAAATAAGCACTGCAAACACAAGGATAGAACACACAAATAAAGAAGTATCCATACTACAAACAAACATATAATGGAAATAATGAGAGAGCACTCATTGCAAAACCAGAATACACAATGCAAAGAAAACAAGAACAAGAATGCAAAGAAAGAACTCTATATGCAAAGAAAAAGCACAATACAAAAAAACAAAAACGCAATGCAAATAAAGACAACACAAATGAACGAAAGACAGATAACACAATGCAAGGGCATAATACAATGCAAATAACGAGAGAACACTACGAAAGAAAGAGAAAACAATGCAAAGACATAATACCTTGCAAAAGAGAGAACATAATGAAATAAAGAGAACCAAGTGCAAAGAAAAAACACCGTGAAAGAAAGAGAACACAATGGAAGAAATAGAACATAATGAAGACAGGAGAACACAGTGAGAAGAAAACAAAAAGCAGGCAAGAGAAGACAATGCAGGCAGGAGAACACAATGGAGACAAGAGAACACAATGCAGGCAGGAGAAAACAACGATTAATGAACATTCCTTAGTAAATATATTCAATGTATGAAAATTGAAGTGGACGAATTATAACTACAGTTATAGCACCTTCATAGATAATTACCACGTCTCTAATTCCACTTGGCAGATCTTAAAAGGCCACCCTTTTCTAAGAAGTAATCGACCTGTCTGGTACAAATTAATTATGATACACTTATCTACAAATTATCTACAGGGGACTTCTATACTGCAAGGAAGTATTCAGAGTCGTCTAATTTAAATATTACTATAGACCCCACCCCTCTTTTAATTCTTTTCCATATCAAATAAGAAGGATATAAAACGAAACAATAATATATATAAAACCACTTATCGGTCATGCAACACATGGTACATTTAACAAAGAGTAACAAATTAACATGATACAAGTTAACAACACAGAGTAACAAATTGCATGTTACAAGTTAACAACACAGAGTAACAAATTGTATGTTCTTCTCAACAATCAGTACCGAGAATAACAGTCACTACTGATAGAAATTCGTCGATAGCATTCTATCCAAGCAAGTTTTCAGATCCCAATCACTGGAAGAAAATAAAGTGCAAATCGTCACGAAAAGTCACAACTTGATGACGAGGTACTGCAGCTTGTGACCATGACGTAGCATTCAGGTTCAAAATTCATGGATGAAGGTCCCAACAGATCTTTGACATAAAGGAGTATACTGTTCACAGTTCTATTATATAAAGGGGTTATTTTTACAGTTCATGTAAACAAATGCACTCTTCTTGTACATAAAAGAGTATACTGCTCTTAGCTCTTTTACATAAAGGAATATATTCTTCACAGTTCTTTTACATAAAAAATAGTACCTCCTCTTAGTTCTTTTACATAATTAATAGAATATATTGTTCACAGCTCTTTTACAAGAATTAGTATACTGCTAACAGTTCTGCACATATCATTCCTGGATTTCTTCAGACTTTTTCAACGATATAGTCTAGAATATCTTCTTACTGTCTGGGAATATTTGAAATACATTTTTTTTTGCTAACCGATTATTTATTTTAAAGGCAAAGACGCTCGAATACATGTTGTCGTAAAACCCCTTCGCCGAGTCGCCAAACATTTGTCTTTAAAGAAAAATGTTGGACCTGGTAGAATTGTCCTCACCAAGATAGTCCCAACTAATTTTTCAAATTTCATTCAGAGTAAAACAAATGTGTTTACATAATAGTATTAGATGATATAAGGTTGCTTGCATAATTTTAAGAGAATAAATCAAGTTCTTTGTAGCATTTAGCCGTCATCAAGTTACGAGATGAATAAATGTTCGGTTTTATATACTGTAAAAATCTTCAGTTATGAAATGTCGAATTTAAAATTATAACAGAAGGGTATATTCGAAATGATAAATATGCAGACTTTTTCGAGAGAATGTGCAAAATATAATTTTATATGTAATCACACAGGTATCTGCATTTTAAAAAACAGTTTTATGTTGTTTTTTTTATAGTTTGTTGCGAATAAAATACATAGGCTCTTCTCATTGCAGATTTCAGTAAAAAAAAAAAAAAATTAAAAAAATCTTCATTCAAATGCGTGCGCGACAAAGATTTCAAAATAGCCAAGATTTTAATTGATTACCAAAGCATGAGTTTTAAAGTTACGCTAATAAAAATAGACCATTAAAAAAAGCTTAGGGCTGCTCCTTTATTTTGTATTCTTACTGATTTAAGAAAAAGTCAAGTCGGGCGCGTGCAAGAAGAAATTCGGACCAAAGTAAGTTTTTCGATCACGTCGACATACGGCTACGAGGTTCCATTTTTAGCAAAAGCGCCATCCAACACTTAGTATGTTTAATTATTTTTCGTTCACACAAGGTTTAAGTCACATTAAACAAAATACAACAGTGCATTAGATTATGAAATTATCCTTCATTTTAGCCAAGTTTCATTAAGAAATAATTGTATTAAACTATTAAAGTATCACACTTCGTTACAGAAAACACCAAATTTGTAGACTCAACGCTTATTCCTGCAAAACAGCGACGTTGGAACCACCTACTGTCATACATGAAACAAATGAACTCAACAAATGTTTGCACATACTGTTTACATTTAATATATATATAAACAAATGAACTCAACAGTATGTTTGCACATACTGTTTACATTTAATATATATATAAACAAATGAACTCAACAAATGTTTGCACATACTGTTTACATTTAATATATATATAAACAAATGAACTCAACAAATGTTTGCACATACTGTTTACATTTAATATATATATAAACAAATGAACTCAACAAATGTTTACACATACTGTTTACATTTAATATATATATAAACAAATGAACTCAACAAATGTTTACACATACTGTTTACATTTAATATATATATAAACAAAAGATGCGTGTAAATATTACACACAAATATTATTTTACAAATCAGATCTCAGACCGCGCTAGCCGTCATTCTTCGAATCACGTATTAGGTCAAGGTCAAGAAAAGAAACTTGTTTTACCAATCCACTTAAACGACACACACACACACACATAATATATATATATATATTATCAAGTGTCACCAAGTTAATTAAACATACATATACAGTTAATATGCATGTAATATTAAAAATGTACAGCACATTTAAATTAGTCAATTAATGCATGGGTGTACAATATTACATAAACTTATTATTATTATATATATATATGCATATTGTAAAGTGTATACGCATTATTAAAGCGTAGATTAATATATTGATAAAAACTTATTATTATAAAAGCGTAGATAAAAACTTATTATTATTATTATATATATATATATATATATATAATTCAGTGCGGTGTATGCCGTACACAATAAGTTAGACCATTTTGGTCCCTCCCTCCCTGATATACATATATGTATATTTAATTCAGTGCGGTGTATGCCGTACACAATAAGTTAGACCATTGTGTGAAGTTAAGAATGGCACTGCTTAGCAATGGTGAGATGTATTATTATGTTTGTAAGTTAGAGAATTTCGTATTTAGCTCGTTCTTTTTGTTTATGTTTTCACAAAGTGAGTGCTAGTGGGGTCCCACTGGGGCACTCCAGATCAGAAGGTCTGATGACAAAATGATCAATGCAAGCTCCGGTGGTGAAGCAAAACTGCTCTTGATCCCCCACTTCATCCATGTGTTGCATCAACAGCGAAATCCACGGACAACTAAAAATAGAATGAGGGTCACACAGCAAGTGGTGTGCGCTGACTGGCTGTTTGTCTAGTGAACTTAATTTCACACACAAGCAGACAACTAATAAAAAAAAAAAGCTGCTTATGATTGCTAAAGTAGCATGAAGGCTGTATTATGAGGACTAGTGACACAGATTGCTGGTTGGAAACTTACAGAACTAGTATTTACATAAAATGTTTTCAATTTTAAATTGGAACTAGTTCTAGGTGCTACAATCAGAGGTTTGAAAGTTATAATTCTGACAGTGCTTTGTGTTAGGTGGTTGAAAGCTATAGCGAGAAACTAGTGCTACAGATTAGGGATTAGAAAGCTACAATTATTACAGATCAGAGATTTGAAAGTTATAACTAGTAGTACAGATCAGATCTTTCACAGCTAAAATTAGGTCAATATTACACATCATTAAGGTTGAAAGTTATAACAAGTAGTACTGGTCAGATCTTTCACAGCTATAATTAGGTCAATATTACACATCATTAAGGTTGAAAGTTATAACAAGTAGTACTGGTCAGATCTTTCACAGCTATAATTAGGTCAATATTACACAACATTAAGGCTGAAAGTTATAACTAGTAGTATAGGTCAGATCTTTCATAGCTAAAATTAGGTCAATATTACATATCTGGGTTTTGAAAAATAGAATTAGGACAATGCTTACAGATCTTGAGAGTTATAATTATGACACTACAACAGATCAGGGGTTTGAAAAATAGAATTATGACAATGCTTACAGATCAGGTTATAGTTATGGCTTTACTACATAAACCTTGGGGGTGGGGTGGGGGTATAATGAAGACTAATGCTACAGGTTAGGGATTTGAAAACCAGAGCCTTTCTCTTAGTATATGTAGGGATTTGATACCATTTAAGAAAAATAGCACTGTTGATGCCTCAGCCGCAGATCATTAGTTTTAAAGCTATAGTAGTAAGGACTAATGTTATATATCATGAGTTTTAAAGCTACAGTAGTAAGGACTAATGTTATAGAATATAGATCATGAGTTTTAAAGCTACAGTAGTAAGGACTAATGTTATAGATCATGAGTTTTAAAGCTACAGTAGTAAGGACTAATGAGAACTAGTGCTACAGATCATGAGTTTTAAAGCTACAGTAGTAGTGACTAATGAGAACTAGTGCTACAGATCATGAGTTTTAAAGCTACAGTAGTAGTAGGACTAATGAGAACTAGTGCTACAGATCATGAGTTTTAAAGCTACAGTAGTAGTGACTAATGAGAACTAGTGCTACAGATCATGAGTTTCAAAGCTATAGTAGTAAGGACTAATGCTACAGATCATGAGTTTTAAAGCTACAGTAGTGGTAGGACTAATGAGAACTAGTGCTACAGATCATGAGTTTGAAAGCTATAGTAGTAAGGACTAATGCTATAGATCATGAGTTTTAAAGCTACAGTAGTAAGGACTAATGAGAACTAGTGCTATATAGATCATAAGTTTAAATATACAACTTTGAAAATGATACATATCAGGAATTTGAAAGTTATGGTAAATAGTAGTGCTAAAATTAAGGAATATGAAAGCTATAGAGAGAATTAGTCCAATAGTGCTATAGGGGGTTGTTAGCTACAGTAAGGACTATATAGTATATTTCATATAAGTTCATATTTGGAGCTTCAAAGCTAAAGGGATGCTATTTGTTTCTATTCAATTATCATCCAGTTCTTTCAGCAAATGTGCAGTTAATTTACACTGAGCATCTTGTTGCCAGATCAAAATTACAATATGAGGAGAAATGTAAAACATGAAGGTAATAAAATAGCTCCATATAGAATATTGGCTTTAGAATTAGACGGAGATGCTGTTAATGAGTTTTTTAAAAGTCAATTCACTATTTTTATGGCAATTAATTGTAATGCAATTTTAATTATCTAATAAACAATAAATTTTAAATAAAGGTAATTATAACTGCTATATTATTCTAATACAATGTATTATAAACAATTTGCTGTTACTATTTCAGTATTTGTTACACAGAGTAAGTATTCCATCACCATATATAGTACACTATTAAAAATTAATAGTTAGATCCACTGAATAAAAGAGATTTTAAATATACTGGTCTAACACAAACATAAGTAATTAACAATGATGCAAAGCTGTTTTATTTTGTTAAATTATTTCTCTGAGGAATGAAGTTACAAATAATAATCTCTTTTTGCTTCAAGTTACTATTTGTTGCCTTGTTATTGATCCAATTTATTATTTAGTAATATATTTACAAGTAACAATTTACAAAAAAAAATAATATCAATAAGTAGTTTTACAAAGTGTTCATTACTGGTTGAGCATATGACAACTCTTCAACTGCTCCAAATTTACAATTTAAAATGAATATGTCTACCTTCGATAATTAGGTCAATTAATTGGTTCAAGCGATTAGTTTCTCACGTTGCAACTTCAAAATTCACCTTTCCATTGTATTGTTCCTACTATTTTCTTTTCTCTTTATATTATATGAAAAATTACAAACACAAAATTAAATATATATATTTTTTTGCATTGACAATTCATATAATCTTTCTCTCACAAAACAAATAAGAACAAAAATGCTTTATATGAATGAAAATTGGTCGTGTGACATCAGTATTATTATAAGCATTAAACATTTAATAAATATAACATCACATTCATTTTTTTAACATTTAAATATAAAGTGTACACAGCAGAAATAAATGCATGCATTTCCATCTTCCATGCTCACATCACCACTAATATTTAAATTTCATCACATACTGGCAGTGACCTACTCTTATCAGTGATACAGTAGCTGTACAACTGTTTTCCAGCATTTCATTTACCAGTTGGGGTAAGGGAAAGAAATGGCAACTTAACCGTTCTTTTGCTTGCAAGACACAAGCTATGTTCAAATATTTCCTTAGAGATTAATCAATAACAGTCTTCCTCCCACCCCACCCCCCAATGTGTATTTTCACTAAGGTGTCCTCTGCTGTGAGCTATTATTATTTGTGCATTCACAAAACAAATTTTCTTTCTCATGCAAAAAACAAAAAAAAGTGTAATGTCATACGACTGAAATAAATTGTATAGCAATTACATGAATACACCTTGTCAACATAACAGAATACCTCTTTTTAATCATTTAAACACTATAAAAAAATGTACCAAGCAAAATTAAATACACTTATACTATATTCCTCACTATTAATATTTAAATTTTACCATGAAGCATTTGTGATTGCTCTTAGTGCTGTACTTTCCTTTATTTTTTATTTTATATAAATATACTTTTCCAGACCTATCTGTGTATAATGCTAAAGCATCCTTGATCTTAGAGCACATGGGAGGTCATTTTATCTCACATGGCCAGCTTTATGTTGCATTGTCGTGTTCACAGGAATGAGAGGGAAGGAAGGAATCAGTGAAGGGATGGGGAAGGAAGGAGAGGGAGGGAGGGAAGGGGAGGAAATCAGTGAGGTGGAGGAAGGGAAAAAAGGAAGTTTTCACATGGCCAGCTTTTATGTTGCATTGTCACATTCACGAAACAGAGACTTCAAAATAAGTACTCTCAAAACAACCAACAGTCAAGATGATTTGCTAAATTATTGCTCAAATTTTCACTTGCAATGTGACTTATAATCAAGCCTTCCAAAAAAAAAATTCATTTATGTTCCTAGCAATGCATTCATTTTAATTTTCCACCCGTCATGTGATTGACACGTAATATACACATCATACTCTAGTTTTATATAATTCTGTTTCTTGGCATCAGGCTGTCAACTAACATTTTTATTTTCAGAGTTTCAAATTTATTTATCTGGATTCAAAATATATTTCTCGGAAGTTAAGAATACATGTACCAGTGCATCTTTGAAGGGTAGATGGATGGTGGATATAATGTACTAATAAATTTTTCATGCCAACTAAGAGTTAGTAAAAAAATAAAATTAGTATTTGTCATAAAATGTAACAAATAATTTTAATATAAATGCATTGTCAATTATTAGTAACAAACATCAGTGACAAATACTGTCAGTTATTAGTAACAAACAGTTAAATTTAATATACTTAATTTTAGTTGGCAGGTAAAATTTATATCTTTACTTTCTGAGCAGATTCATAATAGAAAGTTTTTCATAGCATTGATAAATTTCTGTCACTTCAAAAACTAAATTAACATAGTACTTGTAAAACATTTTATATTGTTGACTTGTTTTTTGTCCTTATTTGTTGATACTCTAAACTGCTCAGAATTTTGTAAAGTGCAATATATGATCTAATTTAAATACTATGTCACTAATCTCATGTACAAAATCTTCCTATTATTTACAGACTATTATAACTATTTTATCGTCTTGATAGTTTTATTTGTACAAGTTATAGGAATCAGTTAAGTCATTCACATAAATATATAACAGTTCTATTAACATTTTCAAGTCCAAAAATTCCATGACTATATCTTCAGTATTTATTATTTAACTTTTATAAGATTTTTCTCTCATTAAATTAATTTTTGTGAAGGTTCCAAATATGTAATTTAGTTTTCAAAGTATACTGACAATGGGAAAGCCAAGCAGCAAATCCTGAGTTGTACATAAAGTGACTCATGAGAATGAAGAATCTTAAGGCTGCATCAAGATTAAAGTTTTGTATCTTTAAGAAAACTTTAACACCTTATCAGTTGGGACAATACAAAAAAAAAAACTTTTCACTGAATCAGAATGTGAATATTTATATGTTGTGATAGCACACAATTTACAATGTACTATGATATACTCAAATTATAAGAGATCCTGCCAAAATTGACAGAACTTGACAGAAGCACTTAATAAAATGTCAGAGAAAAGAGATGATTTGTTTGATTACATTAACACACACAGCCAGTGAATGCTGAAGACAATACTGGAGTGATATGATGACATGATCATGTAGCCAGTGAATGCTGAAGACATTGGAGTGATATGATATGATCATGTAGCCAGTGAATGGTGAAGACAACAATGGGTGATATGATGAGCTCTGGATGCTCTAAGAATGGTCCTTGCTGTAACAGTCCAGTCATTCTGAAGTTTCTGCAAAAGACAGAGATAAATTAAGAAGAATACAACTAGTACATTACAAAGTCAAGACACTAAATAAGTGCTCAAGTGTTGTGTAGGTATCAAGTGTGATAACCACAAGTAAGTCAAGATACTAAATAAATGCTCAAGTGAGATTACTACTAGTACATTAGTAAAGTCAAGATACTAAATAAATGCTCAAGTATTGTGTTGGTATCAAGTGAGAATGATGTGAACAGTCAAATGTAAGGTGTCCTACAGCTATTCAGAAGTTCTTAATATGAAGGAAATTTTGATGTGTTGATAAACAAGTTTAAATGATCCCTTAAATATAATGGAAATAACACTTACAGTAGCTTATTCAGGCAAAGAATGGATGCAGAACACCCCAAAGTTACACACCTACATATTACACAGAACATCCCAATTGCAATCATACATATTAAGTAGAACATCCTAGTTACACCTTAAATATTATGTAGAACATCCCAGTTACACTCCATTATGTAGAATATACCAAAGTTACACTCATATATATATTAAATAGAACATACCAGTTACACCACTAATTATTAACCTGTTACACTCATACATATTGTGTAGAACATAGCAGTTACATCCCTATATATTAAGTAGAACATCTTACTTACACTCATATACATAGTGTAGAATATCCCAGTTACATTCCTACATTTATACACACTGTGTAGAACATACAAGTCACACTAGTACACTGTGTAGAAACATCCCAGTTACACTCATCTACATTATGTTGCTTATCCCCAAGTTACACTCATATACAGCACACTCCAAAGTATGTATACCATATATCAAATTAGTTATTTTTAGGTTTTACTATATGTTATTCATCTCAAAACCAAAAAAGGTTTATATATATATGGAAATAACTGAAACTCACACTCAGGCTACATTTAAGAGATATACATAAAATATCTTGATTACAGTGTAACAGTTTAGATGTGCAAAAGAAATAAGTTGATGACTACTACAGTCCAGGTCAGCAAGTGAAATAATTTGACGACAGTGCATTTTTGCATTAACAGTGTTGATGAATCGGTGGCATGAAGTAAAATCTATCATATTTTAAGAAATACTTTATACTTTATAATCCAAATTACTCTTAGGATTATACTAAATATTTCCTGCAATTTTAGTGACAAGTTTATAATTTCTAAGTATGCAGAGAGAGAGAGAGAGCTAACAATCCAAATTCTCAAGAAGATAAAAGACATTTTAGTTTGTTCAGTCATGAGCAAGTTAGTCTGTTCATCATCAAATTTATTCTTATAAATGCTCTAAGTGCTTTAATCATACACTAAATCATCCATTTGCAAACCATGTGTGAGTGTTTATACCTTTGTGTGTGCATGCATGTGTGTGAGTGAGTGTGTGTTATGTGTGTGAATGTATGTATGTATTAATATGAACAAATGAGAAGCATGAATAAAATGAATTTACAAATATACATTTTTAACAAACAATGACAGAGACAGTGCTATTGTTGCTGATGAAAAATGTCATGAGAACCCTCTTGAAAATAACCGAACATCAAACATGCAAGGAAACAAATTCTAGGCAGATGGACCCTGATAAGCAAAAAAATTTGAAACTATGACTTAGTTTTACATTCATTATGTTGAAAAAGTGTCTGATGATGAGTGCAATCTTTTAACAGTTGTGTACAAATGCGTGTGAAGATAAGTGCAGTCTTCTAACAGTTGTGTTCAAATGTGTGTGAAGATAAGTGCAAAGTCTTCTAGCAGTTGTGTACAAAAGTGCAGTCTTCTAACAGTTGTGTACAAATGTGTGTGAAGATTAAGTGCAGTCTTCTAGCAGTTGTGTACAAAATGTGTGTGAAGATAAGTGATGTGTGTGAAGATAAGTGCAGTCTTCTAGCAGTTGTGTACAAATGTGTGTGAAGATAAGTGCAGTCTTCTAGCAGTTGTGTACAAATGTGTCTAAAGTTGAGTGCAATTTTCTAAAGTTGGATATGCATACATGAGATCACATATGTACTTACAGCATAAAACAAAAAGAAGACATCTCACTTCTACTATGAAAAGGTGGTCAGTGAACAGTTCTTGAAATCCTAATACAAATAAAAATAGGACTATATAGCAAGAAATTCAAGTACAAGAGTTTTGAAAAAAAATGTAGTGACTAACAGTTTCACTCTCTATTCTCTCTCATTTGGTCAAACATGCAAGTTATGGTCTTAAACCACACTCTGGACACAAAGAATGTTGTTATGGTCTAAAAGTTAAACTAAATTCTGGATACAAGAATGTTGTTATGGACTAAAAGTTAAACTACACTCTGGATACAAGGAAGGTTGTTGTGATGGTCTAAAAGTTAAAGAACAATCTAGATACAAAGAATGATTTTGTGGTTGTGTAAAAGTTAACTACCGGTACACTCTGGATACAAGAAATGTTGTTATGGTCCAAAACTACACTCTAGATACAAGGAATGCTGCTGTGATGATCTAAAAGTTAAAGTACAATCATGATACAAGGAATGTTATGATGGTCTAAAAGTTAAACTAAACTTTTGATATAAAGGATGTTGTTGTTATGGTCAAAAAAGTTAAACTACAGTCTGGATACAAAGAATGTAATTGCAAATGTCCTGGGTGACATTGAACATACCTATATAAAGCCACATGACAAATATTTGATCTCCCTCCTCTCCTCTTCCCACATTCAGGCTCTTGGAATTGAATTCTTTAAAGTAAAAATGGACTATGTATTCATTCAGTAAATTAATATTATTTATTCATGAGAAATTGACACTTAACAGTAAATTGGTAATATTTCTTAATCTTTTAGATCAGGAGCTAATATGACAATGTTTATTTGTTACAGCATTATAGGTTTGACATGTTTTGCAAATATTAAATCACTCAATTTCATATTTCTGATTTTAATCTGTTTAAAGCAGTATAGGTTTCACATTTTTAGTATTATTAAACTCCATTTCATTCATCTGATTTTAATCTATTACAGCATTATAATTTTGACATATTTTGTATTATTAAATAACTCCATTTTGTATTAGTGATTAGAAGAATTTTAGACGAGTGAATAATGGAGAAAGGATCAACTCAGACAAAAATAGTTAAAATGAAAAAATAATTCAAATAAGGATTTTTTTGCCATTTCAGTGTGCCATTTATTGTGAAATTATTTTTTAATCAAATATTTACTTCAATATAAAATTTAAACATACAGATATATAACAGAATATAAAATTTTTAGATATAAACCTATATGATGTGATGGTTCTTGTAATTCTGGGTCTGAGTATCACTTCTCTCCGGCTCCAATGCATGGTCAAATTAGATGGTAGGCAGTGTCACAGCTATGAAACCAAAATCATAGTAAACCAAATGCAGTATATTTTACCAAACACAAGTCTCATAATTATGGTGCTAAATCTAAATCACATTTTATGTAACACACTAATGAATAAATTTGTGTCTAGCTACTCTTCAATTAATTAATGTTTTATCAGCAAACAGATAAGAACTGCAAGCTACCTTACCTCTTATATCTGTGTTTTCATTTACAGCAAACGACTTTGTTATTTAACATGTGTATGTATGTCTATGCATGGGTGAATGTATGCATCCAAGTATAGATATTTTGTAAATTCACTTTTCTCATTTGTTTATATACTTGGATGCATACATTCACCCATGCATAGACATACATACACACGTTAAATAACAAAGTCGTTTGCTGTAAATGAAAACACAGTTTTAAAAATAACACAGAATGTCATGAATGACAATAACCATACATCCAACTTGCAAGAAAGCAAATTCCAGGCAAATGGACTCTGATGAACAAAAATTTTGACTGAATGACTTATAATTTGCTTTCAGAATGTTTAAAATGTATTTCTAATGAAAAGTGTAATCTTCCAGCAGTTGGGTAAACATACATGAGATCAGATAAGTACTTAAGTTACAGCAAAAAAGAAAAACAAAAAGAAGAGATCTTGATTCTGCCATTAACAGTTGGTCCCTGATGACTGTGAAGAAGTGTGGTCACATGATCAGTTCTTCGAACTCTGAGAATAATTCAAATTATGACTACCGGTGTGAAGTTTTAAGTTCAAGCAAGTACAATAGTTGTGAAAAATTTTAGTGTTTTAACAGTTTCACTATCTATTCTCTCTCATCTAGCCAAATATGCAAGTCACAGTCTGAAAGTTAAACTACACTCTGGATACAAGGAATGTTGTTATGATCTAAAAATTAAACTACACTCTAGATACAAGGAATGTTCTAATCTTATGATCTAAAAGTTAAACTACACTCTGGATACAAGGAACTGTTGTTATGATCTTAAAGTTAAACTACAATCTGGATACAAGTAAAGCTGTTGTTATGATCTTAAAGTTAAACTACAATCTGGATACAAGGAAAGCTGTTGTTTTGATCTTAACAGCATGTAGTTTAACTTTTACAAGCTGTTGTTATGATCTTAAAGTTAAACTACATGCTGGAGACAAAGAATGCTGTTGCAAATGATCTGGGTGGCATTGAACATAAAGCCACATGACAAGTATTTGATCTCCCTCCTCTCTTCCCAGGCTCAGGCTCTCGGGAATGAATTCTTTAAAATAAAAATAGACTATGCATTCATTTAGTTAATTCAGGAGAAATTAAAACCTAACAATAAATTGGTAATATTTCTTAATTTTTTTAGATCAGGAGCTAATATGACAATGTTTATTTGTTACAACATAACAGGTTTGACATGTTTTGCAATTATTAAATCACTCAGTTTCATATTTCTGATTTTAATCTGTGAGGAATATAGGTTTTACATTTTTTGTATTGTTAAACTAATCCATTTCATACTTTTGATTTTAGCCTGATACAGCATAAGTTTGACATATTTTTCATTATTCCATTTCATACTTCTGATTGTAATCTTTACATAACATTATAAGTTTGACTTTTTTGCATTATTAAATAACTCCATTTCTTACTTCTGGTTGTAATCTTTTACAGCATTACAAGTCTGACATATCTGCATTAAATGTATTACAAAACTCCATTTCACACTTCCGACTGTACAAGTCTGACAAATTTTGCATTATTAAATAACTCCATTTCACACTTCCGACTGTAATCTTTAAGAGCATTAGAAGTCTGACAAATTTTGAATTATTAAATAACTCCATTTCACACTTCTGACATTAATCTTTAAGAGCATTACAAATCTGACAAATTTTGCATTATTAAATAACTCCATTTCACACTTCTGACTGTAATCTTTAAGAGCATTACAAGTCTGACAAATTTTGCATTATTAAACAACTCCATTTCGTACTTCTGAGTGTATGTAATCTTTTACATCATTATAAGTTTTACATATTTTGCATTATTAAATAATTCCATTTCATATTTCTACTTAGAAAAATTTTAGATGAGGAATTAATGGAGAAAGATCTGCTCAGATAAAAATGGATACAACAAAAAAATAATTTAGACAAGGTTTCTTTTTTCACTCCATTATGCCATTTATTGTGAAAACTCAAACATTTATTGCAATATACAATTTCAACATACTGATAAATAATATAAAATCTCCAGACATCTACCTGTATGATGTTATAGTTCATGTAATTTTGGGCCATGAGTGCTGCATCTCTCAGATTTTAATCCATGGTCAAATTATATGGTAGGCAGTTTGGATCTAAATGCACATGCACAAGTGGGCCCTTTCTAACTGCCATCCACAGTGAGCACGATTTGAAAAAAAGTGAATCTCGTTCCATGTGTTGTCATAGTGTGAGCATCTCTGCACTGAGTGTGATTCTACTGTTAAAGATACACATGTATTTAAATAAAACTACTGTCTTAAATGCAAGTCAACTACATGTACTTCATCTGATGCTCAGCTGAAGACAAAAATAGTCGTGTTGGACTTGCCCACAGACACGTCAGGTCTCAAATGTGGTGTATAAATATGTTTCAACAAAATATAATGTATGGGCACTTTACTATTCATTATAATTTTGACTATACCTGATTTGAATTTTATGAGCACCTGTCATAATGTTCTCCATAAATAATTAATACAGTCTGAGCAAAAAATACTCAAATATTTAATAAAAGCATGATGAATGCAAAATGCATTATTTCTAATATTATTTTACTGGAAAAGTTGATGCATAAAGTACATATTACTCTTAATCTGTTTAAAATTATGAAAACATTCTACCTGATGATGAATGATGAAAATTAGTTCTGTCGGCTCCTGGTGTGGCTTCAACACTTAGCTGGAGAAAACTATCTTGTCAGCACACAACAGATAAATAAACACAAAATTAGAAATTTTGAAAAAGAAAAGCACATTACTAAATGTTTGTTATGTTTTATTATACATTTTAGTCAAATTACCACTAAAATAGCTTGCTTTGTTAACATAATCTAACAGTGAACAGCTGCAATCTAAAACGAAAGTATTTTTGAGCTAGACTGCAGCTGTTTTGATGTAAGAATCTGTCATACTCTGTAAAACAGTGCAAACTATTTATTAACACAGTCTAACACTGCCTTGTAGCAAACAGTTGCAAACTTAGCAACAAAATAAACAATGTGTATTATACACACATTGCCAAAATTTAGTAATAAAAAAGCACTACACTACAGCAAGGGATGTTGGTACTAAATTATGGTACTAAAATACTGTATTTTGTCGATATATTGCCTTGCAGCATTAATAATCTGCAAATCTGCCATAATCTAGTACTGGAACATTGTATTTTGTGAATATAACCTAACAGTTGCAAACTAGTGCTAAAAAATCTTATTTTGCTAACATAGCATAACATCCACACACACACAGTCAGCAGTCAAAATCTAGTATTAAAATATTTCATTTGCTTAACTTAATGTAACACTATCTTACATCAGTCAAAATCTAGCCTGAATATTTTTAACTGCCTTAGAGCAAAATTAGCAATCTAGTACTAATTGATATCTTGTTTTGTTCACACAAACAAAAGTTTCTTATAGCAAACAAAGAAAGGCCATAGTCTTGCAATCCAGTGAGAGGATGTCAGGGCAACAGAACAAGGACAAACCTGGAAGTCAGCAGAGAACGTGCAGCATACTTCACATATCTTTTATTTCAACTTTAATTCTAAAATCTTTTCTTGTTATTGGTCTGTGAGATAATGCTTAAAGAAGTCATATACTCTATATACACACACATACATACATATATATATATACATACTGTTTTTCATTTTACATGACTTTTTAATATTTAATTTTCTACATCTTCTTAGTCCAAGGATGTTGAAGAATTTTTTTTTTCCTTAAGTTAAACCAAGTGCACACACTCATGAAAATAGCTTCCTCGTATTCTTCCAACATAAAAAACCATGCATATGCACACACGCATGCACACACACACACAGACACACACACACACACACACACACACACACACACACACACACACACACACACACACACACACGCACACACACACACTTTACATCATCAATAAATAAGTTCAAGGATTGGACTACAATCACCAAAACATTTGAATAGAGAGAATAGAGCATCTTTAAACAGATTAAAAGGTTGGATTATAATTTAACTTGAATTGGAAGGACTAAACTATTTTAAAACCAACCTCACTAGAATATATTTAAAAATAAATATAAGCAACAGAAGAGGGTGTTCTTTTCAAACATATAAACACAAGTGATAGCACTACAAGTAAAACCAAGTATTTTATGATCAAATAATGTGCACGTTTTGATGAACTCACCATCTTTAAATGGTTTACCTGCTTTAGCAATCATCTCACTCACCACTTAGCTAGCTTTGACTGCCGCATCACTCTCTTTGCTTGCTTTCTTGAAAAAATCTTGTTACCTCAGTAAACATGTTTTAAGTTTGGCGATTCGGTCCTCTCTCTCATCTCCCTGGTATTTTGCATACTCCTCAGCATGTCTAGTTGAGTAATGACGTCTGATGTTGTACTCCTTGTGCACCGCAACTTTCTCTGTGCATATAAGACACGTCGGGATGTCCCTGTGCTCAACAAAAAAGTAGTCCATCTCCCACTTCTCTTGAAATTGTCTGTGCTCATCGCCAACCTTTCTCTTCACAGCAGATTTTGAGTAAGACATGACTGGGGATGGGTTACAAAATAAAACAAAAACAAAGAAACGTATTTGCACTGGGTGACAGGATGTATTTTCTCTCCACTCGATGGCAATCACGTTTCAAGTGACTAACTTTCAGCACGTTTTCCTACTTTGCGGCGTGTAGCAGTCTAACTCTCTCAGTCACGTTAACTTTACTCCTGGTTGAGCGTGGTTTAAGGCTTTCATCAGAGATGTTCTTACCTTTGGAGGCGCTCCACCAGGGCATCGCATCCTTCACTTTTTTCCAGGGTGCGGGCATGCCGTCGTGTTTGTCATTGTTATGCTTCGGGTGATTTTTAGACGTTTGTGCGATGTAAATTCA
Organism: Sinotaia quadrata; assembly: GCA_028829895.1. Lineage (NCBI taxonomy): Eukaryota > Metazoa > Mollusca > Gastropoda > Architaenioglossa > Viviparidae > Sinotaia > Sinotaia quadrata. The sequence goes on along the minus strand of CM054183.1, from coordinate 29,548,258 downwards.
TTTTTTTAATTTAAAATTTTTTTTTTTTTAAAAGTTAAATAGAGTCTGTCTAAGTCCTCTTTTCAGAGTCACTCCAGCGCTGTCGGTGTTTTTCGATGGCGCTGGGCAAAAAAAAAAAAAAAAAAAATCCAGTAGTTGCCGGTGTATGTCCGTGGCTGACTGGTCCGTGTGTACTTCTACAGAGCACAAGGGACCTCTCACCGAGTTTCAGACTCTGGCGATTCTTCCCCCGTGATGTAGTCGTACTCCGGAAAAAAAAAGAAAAATGAAAACTATATTCAATACCATGTCCCTCTGTGGTGTGTTGTTTCGCTGTATTTAGTCCGCCATCGGTTTTCGTTCTGGGGACGTCTAGGGTGCCTTGGCAGCTGGTGTAGTTGGTTGTAGGTGTTGAACAGCCACCATAAGAATTCGGCGGGTGGCAACTGGTCTCTGTCGTTGTGGTTGTGTTCGTAATATTCCCGGTTTCTTTTTTCTAATTTTTGCTGTACTCTGATCCAATTAGGAGGGCGGTTTCTTTTTTTCCTCTTTTCTGTCTGCGTCGTGGTGGTGAATGCTTGATTTTTTTCGCTGACGTTGTCTGTATTATTATCGGCAAGCATTGTTGTGAGCAAAAAACGCGTCTCTCATCTGTGTGTAGGCCTTTAGGGTCTATAATCTATATAGAATCAGCTTGCTAGAGCTGGATGTTTTGAACTTTGCTAAACAGTAGCAATATGTAACAGGCTTGGAGAAAGAAAGTCCCCGAGTTTCAACACAACGCGCTGGTTGTTATCCTGAGGTATGGTAGCCCACAGGTGACAAAAACTATAAACTCCCAAGGTGTGTGAGAAAAACGTGCGGGCCGCACTATCATTAAACTTTGATATCAAGTGGGGGCCACAAAATATCGTCTCGCAGGCCGCAAATGGCACGCGGGCCACGAGTTTGAGACCCCTGATGTAGCCAGTGAATGCTGAAGACATTGGAGTGATATGATATGATCATGTAGCCAGTGAATGGTGAAGACAACAATGGGTGATATGATGATGAGCTCTGGATGCTCTAAGAATGGTCCTTGCTGTAACAGTCCAGTCATTCTGAAGTTTCTGCAAAAGACAGAGATAAATTAAGAAGAATACTACTAGTACATTACAAAGTCAAGACACTAAATAAGTGCTCAAGTGTTGTGTAGGTATCAAGTGTGATAACCACAAGTAAGTCAAGATACTAAATAAATGCTCAAGTGTTGGTATCAAGTGAGATTACTACTAGTACATTAGTAAAGTCAAGATACTAAATAAATGCTCAAGTATTGTGTTGGTATCAAGTGAGAATGATGTGAACAGTCAAATGTAAGGTGTCCTACAGCTATTCAGAAGTTCTTAATATGAAGGAAATTTTGATGTGTTGATATAAACAAGTTTAAGTGATCCCTTAAATATAATGGAAATAACACTTACAGTAGCATATTCAGGCAAAGGATGGATGCAGAACACCCCAAAGTTACACTCCTACATATTACACAGAACATCCCAATTGCAATCATACATATTAAGTAGAACATCCTAGTTACACCTTAAATATTATGTAGAACATCCCAGTTACACTCCATTATGTAGAATATACCAAAGTTACACTCATATATATATATTAAATAGAACATACCAGTTACACCACTAATTATTAACCTTTGATATGAACCTCTGTTACACTCATACACATTGTGTAGAACATAGCAGTTACATCCCTATATATTAAGTAGAACATCTTACTTACATTCATATACATAGTGTAGAATATCCCAGTTACATTCCTATACACTGAGTAGAACATCATAGTTATATTTATACACACTGCGTAGAACATACCAGTCACACTAGTACACTGTGTAGAAACATCCCAGTTACACTCATCTACATTATGTTGCTTATCCCCAAGTTACACTCGTATACAGCACACTCCAAAGTATGTATACCATATATCAAATTAGTTATTTTTAGGTTTTACTATCTGTTATTCATCTCAAACAAAAAAAAAGTTTAAAAAAATGGAAATAACTTAAAGTCACACTCAGGCTACATTTAAGAGATATACATAAAATATCTTGATTACAGTGTAACAGTTTAGATGTGCAAACGAAATAAGTTGATGACTACTACAGTCCAGGTCAGCAAGTGAAATAAGTTAACGACAGTGCATTTTTGCATTAACAGTGTTGATTAATCTGTGGCACGAAGTAAAATCTATCATATTTTATATCTCCTCTTATACTTTATAATCCAAATTACTCTTAGAATTATACTAAATATTTCCTGCAATGTTAGAGACAAGTTTATAATTTCTAAGTATGCAGAGAGAGAGAGAGAGAGCTAACGATCCAAATTCTCAAGAAGATAAAAGACATTTTAGTTTGTTCAGTCATGAGCAAGTTAGTCTGTTCATCATCAAATTTATTCTTATAAATGCTCTAAGTGCTTTAATCATACACTAAATCATCCATTTGCAAACCATGTGTGAGTGTTTATACCTTTGTGTGTGCATGCATGTGTGTGAGTGAGTGTGTGTTATGTGTGTGAATGTATGTATGTATGAATATGAACAAATGAGAAGCATGAATAAAATGAATTTACAAATATACAGTTTTAACAAACAATGACAGAGACAGTGCTATTGTTGCTGATGAAAAATGTCTTGAGAACCCTCTTGAAAATAACCGAACATCAAACATAAGGAAACAAATTCTAGGCAGATGGACCCTGATAAGCAAAAAATTTTGAAACTATGACTTAATTTTACATTCATTATGTTGAAAAAGTGTCTGATGACGAGTGCAATCTTCTAACAGTTGTGTACAAATGTGTGTGAAGATAAGTGCAATCTTCTAACAGTTGTGTACAAATGTGTGTGAAGATAAGTGCAGTCTTCTAGCAGTTGTGTACAAATGTGTCTAAAGATGAGTGCAATTTTCTAAAGTTGGATATGCATACATGAGATCACATATGTACTTACAGCATAAAACAAAAAGAAGACATCTCACTTCTACTGTGAAAAGGTGGTCAGTGAACAGTTCTTGAAATCCTAATACAAATAAAAATATGACTATATAGCAAGAAATTCAAGTACAAGAGTTTTGAAAAAAATGTAGTGACTAACAGTTTCACTCTCTATTCCCTCTCATTTGGTCAAACATGCAAATTATGGTCTTAAACCACACTCTGGACACAAAGAATGTTGTTATGGTCTAAAAGTTAAACTAAATTCTGGATACAAGGAATGTTGTTAAGTTAAAGAGCAATCTAGATATAAAGAATGATTTTGTGGTTGTGTAAAAGTTAACTACCGGTACACTCTGGATACAAGAAATGTTGTTATGGTCCAAAACTACACTCTAGATACAAAGAATGCTGCTGTGATGATCTAAAAGTTAAAGTACAATCATGATACAAGGAATGTTGTGATGGTCTAAAAGTTAAACTAAACTTTTGATATAAAGGATGTTGTTGTTATGGTCAAAAAAGTTAAACTACAGTCTGGATACAAAGAATGTAATTGCAAATGTCCTGGGTGACATTGAACATACCTATATAAAGCCACATGACAAATATTTGATCTCCCTCCTCTCCTCTTCCCACATTCAGGCTCTTGGAATTGAATTCTTTAAAGTAAAAATGGACTATGTATTCATTCAGTAAATTAATATTATTTATTCATGAGAAATTGACACTTAACAGTAAATTGGTAATATTTCTTAATCTTTTGGATCAGGAGCTAATATGACAATGTTTGTTTGTTACAGCATTATAGGTTTGACATGTTTTGCAAATATTAAATCACTCAATTTCATATTTCTGATTTTAATCTGATTAAAGCAGTATAGGTTTCACATTTTAGTATTATTAAACTCCATTTCATTCATCTGATTTTAATCTATTACAACATTATAATTTTGACATATTTTGTATTATTAAATAACTCCATTTTGTATTAGTGATTAGAAGAATTTTAGACGAGTGAATAATGGAGAAAGGATCAACTCAGACAAAAATAGTTAAAATGAAAAAATAATTCAAATAAGGATTTTTTTGCCATTTAGTGTGCCATTTAGTGTGAAATTATTTTTTAATCAAATATTTACTTCAATATAAAATTTAAACATACAGATATATAACAGAATATAAAATAATTTTTAGATATAAACCTATATGATGTGATGGTTCTTGTAATTCTGGGTCTGAGTATCACTTCTCTCCGGCTCCAATGCATGGTCAAATTAGATGGTGGTAGGCATTGTCACAGCTATGAGACCAAAATCATAGTAAACCAAATGCATTATTTTTTTTTACCAAACACAAGTCGCATAATTATGGTGCTAAATCTAAATCACATTTTATGTAACACACTAATGAATAAATTTGTGTCTAGCTACTCTTCAATTAATTAATGTTTTATCAGCAAACAGATAAGAACTGCAAGCTACCTTACCTCTTATATCTGTGTTTTCATTTACAGCAAACGACTTTGTTATTTAACGTGTGTATGTATGTCTATGCATGGGTGAATGTATGCATCCAAGTATATAAACAAATGAGAAAAGTGAATTTACAAAATATCTAGTTTTAACAATAACACAGAATGTCATGAATGACAATAACCATACATCCAACTTGCAAGAAAGCAAATTCCAGGCAAATGGACTCTGATGAACAAAACTTTTGACTGAATGACTTATAATTTGCTTTCAGAATGTTTAAAATGTATTTCTGATGAAAAGTGTAATCTTCCAGCAGTTGGGTAAACATGCATGAGATCAGATAAGTACTTAAGTTACAGCAAAAAGAAAAACAAAAAGAAGAGATCTTGATTCTGCCATTAACAGTTGGTCACTGATGACTGTGAAGAAGTGTGGTCACATGATCAGTTCTTGGAACTCTGAGAATAATTCAAATTATGACTACCGGTGTGAAGTTTTAAGTTCAAGCAAGTACAATAGTTGTGAAAAATTTTAGTGTTCTAACAGTTTCACTATCTATTCTCTCTCATCTAGCCAAACATGCAAGTCACAGTCTGAAAGTTAAACTACACTCTTTCAGTGAATGAAAGAAAGAATGCTGTTGTGATGATCTGAAAGTTAAACTACACTCTGGATACAAGGAATGTTGTTATGATCTAAAAATTAAACTACACTCTAGATACAAGGAATGTACTTATGATCTAAAAGTTAAACTACACTCTGGATACAAGGAACTGTTGTTATGATCTTAAAGTTAAACTACAATCTGGATACAAGGAAAACTGTTGTTATGATCTTTAAGTTAAACTACAATCTGGATACAAGTAAAGCTGTTGTTATGATCTTAAAGTTAAACTACAATCTGGATACAAGCTGTTGTTATAATACAAGGAATGCTGCTGTGATGATCTAAAAGTTAAAGTACAATCAAGATACAAGGAATGTTATGATGGTCTAAAAGTTAAACTAAACTTTTGATATAAGGGATGTTGTTGTTATGGTCAAAAAAGTTAAACTACAGTCTGGATACAAAGAATGTAATTGCAAATGTCCTGGGTGACATTGAACATACCTATATAAAGCCACATGACAAATATTTGATCTCCCTCCTCTCCTCTTCCCACATTCAGGCTCTTGGAATTGAATTCTTTAAAGTAAAAATGGACTATGTATTCATTCAGTAAAATAATATTATTTATTCATGAGAAATTGACACTTAACAGTAAATTGGTAATATTTCTTAATCTTTTGGATCAGGAGCTAATATGACAATGTTTATTTGTTACAGCATTATAGGTTTGACATGTTTTGCAAATATTAAATCACTCAATTTCATATTTCTGATTTTAATCTGATTAAAGCAGTATAGGTTTCACATTTTAGTATTATTAAACTCCATTTCATTCATCTGATTTTAATCTATTACAGCATTATAATTTTGACATATTTTGTATTATTAAATAACTCCATTTTGTATTAGTGATTAGAAGAATTTTAGATGAGTGAATAATGGAGAAAGGATCAACTCAGACAAAAATAGTTAAAATGAAAAAATAATTCAAATAAGGATTTTTTTGCCATTTCAGTGTGCCATTTATTGTGAAATTAATTTTTAATCAAATATTTACTTCAATATAAAATTTAAACATACAGATATATAACAGAATATAAAATTTTTAGATATAAACCTATATGATGTGATGGTTCTTGTAATTCTGGGTCTGAGTATCACTTCTCTCCGGCTCCAATGCATGGTCAAATTAGATGGTAGGCAGTGTCACAGCTATGAAACCAAAATCATAGTAAACCAAATGCATTATTTTGTTATTTTACCAAACACAAGTCGCATAATTATGGTGCTAAATCTAAATCACATTTTATGTAACACACTAATGAATAAATTTGTGTCTAGCTACTCTTCAATTAATTAATGTTTTATCAGCAAACAGATAAGAACTGCAAGCTACCTTACCTCTTATATCTGTGTTTTCATTTACAGCAAACGACTTTGTTATTTAACATGTGTATGTATGTCTATGCATGGGTGAATGTATGCATCCAAGTATATAAACAAATGAGAAAAGTGAATTTACAAAATATCTAGTTTTAACAATAACACAGAATGTCATGAATGATAATAACCATACATCCAACTTGCAAGAAAGCAAATTCCAGGCAAATGGACTCTGATGAACAAAAATTTTGACAGTATGACTTATAATTTGCTTTCAGAATGTTTAAAATGTATTTCTGATGAAAAGTGAAAAGTCTGCCATCATGATTGCTTGTCTGTATAATTATCAAGATAAAAAGGAAAATTACTTGAAATTAGCACCAAGTACAGACTCTCAGAAATCACTCCTTGCAATAAAAATTTAAATATATGTAAAGAAATCAAATATTACTTTTCTGAATTTTTAAACATCTTTCTATTTTTTAAAGAACACATGAAATGACTAATTGCCCTGTACTTTTACACTAGATGTACACTACTTTTACAGTAGATATCAATAAGGTAAGATAATCTCTCATATTTACATGTATATAAATACTGATAACTATAAACATTTCTTTTAATAAAATGTATAACTGTAAGAAAGACTTTTATTTAAGAAAATGTTTATATCACTTTTTAAAGAGGTAATTGAAACTATATTTTAACACACATACTTGCATTAAATAAAGAAAGGATGAATTCTTACCAACCAATTCCATTTCCTCAAAGTCCAGCAATCTTCAGCCATCATCAGTAAAAGATACATCTTTATTTACTTAAGGAAAATATTTTCAAATACCAACAAATATTGGTATACCAAAGTGTTAAATGTTCTTCCCTTAATTAAAAAAAAATCACATCTTTACATTTTTATACAAAATATTTTATTGTCTTCTCTTTTACTAATACTCTTTTAAAATATGCTACAAATTAAAAAAAAACAACAAATATTTCTTTTCAAATGAGAAAAAATAATTATGCAAATAAAAATGCTTGTTTAAATAATCTAATAATTACAAACCAAAATGAAAAATAATTTCTTATTTGCATCTTTTTCAACAGCTGTATCCATAAGGATAGTGAGAACACAATTCTGGACATCATGGCAAAGTGGTACCATGAAAATATCAAGATGAAATTACTTTCAGTGAAATAAACCAACTATACAGATTAAAACATGAAAATGCAAACAAACCTTTCCCCACAGTAAATGAAACTACTTTACTGGCACAAAGCTAGTCTTGGTCTAGAGGGCAGAATGCTAAGAACTATTTACTACCACATATACATAAATACTACTGATATAAAATGTGTACACACATGCACATATACACATACTACTGATACCAAACACATACACACATATTGCTACAGAGACACAAGCTAATGATACAAAATACAAGCACATACATATACACAGTTGTCATCACAGAGACACACGCACACAAATTATACACTTACTACCACATATACATATACTGCATGTTCCATATGCACTACACACACTCCTCAGTCACTCCATGCTCCACGTGCACTCCATGCTTGTCAAGCTTACTACTAAAAATTGTGCAGCATCATCCATCTGGGAAAATGCATAAATGCAACCATCATATGATGGCAATCATTTTGCACAAGATTGAATCACTGCTTTGAGCTTAAATCTGCTCACCATATTTACAATTAAATGGCAGCATGTCCTATTTTCCTAGTTAGTATTTTTAGTACAATGTCAGTAGTGGGAATAAACAATGTTAGTGGCATGCTGATTAATACATTAACATTCTATTCTAGTTAGTATTTTAAGTACAAAGTTAGTAGTGGGAATAAACAATGTTAGGGGCATGCTGATTAATACATTAACATTCTATTCTAGTTAGTATTTTTAGTACAAAGTTAGTAGTGGGAGTAAACAATGTTAGTGGCATGCTGATTAATACATTAACATTCTATTCTAGTTAGTATTTTTAGTACAAAGTTAGTAGTGGGAGTAAACAATGTTAGTGGCATGCTGATTAATACATTAACATTCTATTCTAGTTAGTATTTTTAGTACAAAGTTAGTAGTGGGAATAAACAATGTTAGTGGCATGCTTAACATTCTATTCTAGTTAGTATTTTTAGTACAAAGTTAGTAGTGGGAGTAAACAATGTTAGTGGCATGCTGATTAATACATTAACATTCTATTCTAGTTAGTATTTTTAGTACAAAGTTAGTAGTGGGAGTAAACAATGTTAGTGGCATGCTGATTAATAGATTAACATTCTATTCTAGTTAGTATTTTTAGTACAAAGTTAGTAGTGGGAGTAAACAATGTTAGTGGCATGCTGAATAATACATTAACATTCTATTCTAGTTAGTATTTTTAGTACAAAGTTAGTAGTGGGAATAAACAATGTTAGTGGGATGCTGATTAATATGTTAGCATACTATCCTATCATAGAATATCATACTGCTCCCTTCAGGAGGCCTTTCGTGCTGGGGCAGTATGTATTCCTTCTTGCTGCCGCTAGGTTCCAATCTGTGGGTGAGCCCACCATGACCTTGAGGATCATCTGGTGGAACTCCCAACATATCCCTGGTAGGGTCTTCCCCCTTTCTGTCTCCCAACTGAAATATATCACCCTAGGATAGGTGAAGAGATTCAGTAAAAAAAAAAAAAATACTGGGTTGCCGGCTCATTCACTAGAGCAGATTTCATCAGAATGCAACGTGTGCAGTATAACATACATAATCTTCAAGCAGAGGTGCTTGAAGATTATGTATGTTATATGTGTCTTTGCAACCATGAGAGAGAGACACACACACAAGAAAAATTTTTAAAAAATAATAGTTTATCTTAATTTTAAGGTATTATTGAGCTGTTAGATGTTGTACTCTAAATAAAATCTTTAAATAGCAGCAATATGCAAAACTGTAAATTTATTGTTTTAATAGGTCCATTCATATGATAATCTAGCTGAGTCCATAGATAGTAAAATGCAAGATAATTACTACTTCAAATTAAGAGTAATGTAATAGCATAAATCTGAAGATTTAAAAATAGGCAGAATTTTACTTAGTCAAGAATTATATAGAATTTATACAATTAATTTTGAATCAACATGAATAATCATTTTTGAGCCAATGTATTTGTTACATGATGCAAGGACTCTTGTTATGAAAAAGCATGAATGCAAAGAAGAAATTTAGCTTTTAGTCAATGGTGCAAACATGTGTGTCCTTTACAAAGTTGCATGGAAAATAAAATGATGTTTTAGATCAATCTCAATGCCTTCCAGAAATACATGAAGCAGTTCCTTTAATGCATTTTATAGAAGAAGAGCATGAGTCACAGATCTGTTTTGAGTAGTGGTGATGGCTGTTAAGGAGGTCAAACTTAAATGCAATGTTCAATATAATTTTATAAAATTAAAATATCATTGATGATTAGCTGGACACAAACCAAATAGTGTTTAAAAAAAGAAAAGGAAATAGTGTGATGTCACAAAATTCAGAACTCTTTCTTCTCTTTACCATTTGTTCGCATTTCCCAATATCTTCCTCTGTTGTGTGACATGGCACACTTTATGGACAATAATAAAGAGAAAGTCATTGGTATTAAATGACACCAAAAATAAATCCTTTTGAAATTACTTTAAAAATGCAAATAATATTCCTAAGTAAAATCAATTTTAAAAACATGTATACTTATTACTTTTACAGTGAATCAGACTTCATTTCTGAATCTTCTTTGATTTTAAATTTGTTAATATGTTCTCAAAATGTGTCTGTTTATATACTTAATGAGGTGTTCACTTGCATAATTTTTTTTGCTTCTGACTTAAATATGCAAAAACAATTGGGATTTCACTGGAATACTATATAAGCTTTTAGTTCTAAATGATTTCTTCAATTGAACAAGGCTTTTTAAAAAACAATCATAAATATAATCATTAGTTGTTAGTTCTAAATTATTTTTAAAATGAATAAGCTCTTTGAAAAAAACCAATCATAAATATAATCATTAGCTTTTCGTTCTAAATTATTTTTCGAATGATGTGAAACCCTTTGGATACTAAGCAGACTTTTATTTTAACTTGATGAAGAATAGGTGAAGTATCAATGAAAAGAATCAACTTATTATTATTAAAGCCACTGATAAATGTCAGTAAACATTTCACAATACTTGACATACCTGACATAGAGTTTAATTAGGAACCATTGAAAACAAACATGAGAGATCTTGTCTTCAGAAATATTTATGGGATATATGTGCTGAGGAAATAGCAGATAAAGAGATCTAGAATATGTCAATGTTCTCCAAGTTTAAAATATAGCAGAAAAATTCTGCCTCTTGATAGAAGTTCAAGAAACATTAAGAAAGTCTAAAGCAGAACTGACAGACAGCTCCCGACAGTTGTTCACAAGGTAAAAAGAAAGCAGAACTGATGGACAGTCCCTGACAGTTGTTCTCAAAGTATAAAGAAAGCAGAATTGATGGACAGCTCCCGACAGTTGTTCTCAAGGTATAAAGAAAGCAGAATTGATGGACAGCTCCTGACAGTTGTTCTCAAGGTATAAAGAAAACAGAACTGATGGACAGCTCCTGACAGTTGTTCTCAAGGTATAAAGAAAGCAGAACTGATAGACTGCTCCAGACACTTGTTCACAAGGTATAAAGAAAGCAGAAAACAGAACAGTAGAACTTTTCTAGACACTGAGAGTATACAAATAGAAAGTAGCAAATGAAGATGTAGATCTTGTTTCCAGAATATATATAAATATATACTGGTTTCTAGATAGTGAGAGTATACAAAGTAGCAAATGAAGATGTAGGTCTTGTTTCCAGAATATATATAAATAGATACTGGTTTCTAGATGGTGAGAGTATACAAATAGAAAATAGCAAATGTTTCCAGAATATATATAAATAGATATTGTTTCCATAAGTACATGAAGCAGTAAGAAAAAGTCAAATGAAACAGATTATATTATCTTCCTTAGTATCAAATGACAAATAAAGTCTTCAGATATACATGAAATATTATGAAAAGTATCAAATGACAAATAAAGTCTTCAGATGTACATGAAGTATTATGAAAAGTATCAAATGAAATAGAAAGTCTTCAGATATACATGAAGTATTATGAAAAGTATCAAATGAAATAGAAAGTCTTTAGAATTAGATGTACATGAAGTATTATAAAAAGTATCAAATGAAATAGAAAGTCTTCAGATATACATGAAGTATTATGAAAAGTATCAAACGACAAATAAAGTCTTCAGATGTACATGAAATATTATGAAAAGTATCAAATGAAACAGAAAGTCTTCAGATGTACTTGAAGTATTATGAAAAGTATCAGTATCACTAAAAATAGACAGATAGTGTTTCCAGTTGTTTGTGGATTACATGTGCTGATATAGTAGTAATGTCTTAATACAAAGATAGTAAGAAAGTCTAAAAGGATGTATAATTGGGTATATTAATGAAATACTAAGGAATACCATACTGAACAGATAAATCATGTCATTAGATAGCTTGAGTATGCTCACAGAACATTAAGAAATATCACATTCTAAGAGAACAAATAGGTCTTGTCATGAATTATATGGGCATGTTTATAGAACACTGAGCAATATCAAACAAATACATCTTGTCATGAATTATATGGGCATGTTTATAGAACACTGAGAAATATCAAACCAAACAAATATATCTTGTCATGCAAATTATATGGGCATGTTTCTAGAACACTGAGAAATATCAAACTGTTGGAAATTTGTTCATAATGCTTTTCTGTAATTTATAGTTAAAATACCAGTAGATGCTGTACTGCTGCCATTTCACTGTTACACTTCATAAATGTACTCTTCACAAACTTACCAATTGTGAATTGTACATTTTAAAATGTAAATGCACTGTTCACAAACTTACCAATTGTGAACTGTACATTTTAAATGTAAACAGAACATTTTAAAATGTAAATGTACTGTTTACAAACTTACCAGTTCTTTTGTAATTACATAAATTAACTTTATATTCAATAAATTATTTTGTTTAGCTGTTTACAAGTAAACCCCAACTACAAATGGTGAGGCTTCAAGTATACTAAAACTTAGATCGATTTTCTCACTTAGCAGGGTGCACAGTCTGCTTTACCAAATGAACTGTTGTAATTCACTGTAACCTAAGTTACACAAATATTATTTAGTACATGAGAATTTGCACATAAAGTAATTCAAATTTGTTGTCATATGGTCTAAACTGAAGTTACACAAATATTATTTAGTACATGAGAAAAATCTGAATTTGCACATAAAGTAATTCAGATTTGTTGTCATATGATCTAAACCGAAGTTACACAAATATTATTTAGTACATGAGAATTTGCACATAAAGTAATTCAGATTTGTTGGGATCTGGTCTAAACTGAAGTTACACAAATATTATTTAGTACATGAGAAAAATCTGAATTTGCACATAAAGTTATTCAGAGTTGTTGTCATAGTCTGTTTTACCCTATTTTTTACAGTTTGAATTTTGTGGGAAAGTTTAATTATTTTAGGACTTGTATTGCATGATTTACTATTAGTATTACTTTTATGAGAACATGGTAATATAATCCTAAAGCAAACAAAAATGAGAACGAAAGAGGAGGGAAGAAATAAAAAATTAAATGTTAAATGCAAACAAGCACAACACAAGATATGAAAGCTTGGTTTGTTTTTTTGATTAGTTTTTATATAGACATCAAGGAAGGAAAGCATTTCTTCATTTTATAAAAAAAATTCTTATAGTGGCATAAAGATAATGAAAGTTTTACACTTTCTTTTTTCAGTTTCTTATATGTGCATAAAGGTATGAAAGCTTTTCCTTCTTTAACCTTTCATAAAGGTATAAAGATTTTCCTTTTATTAACCTTTCTGATACATAAAGGTATGAAAGATTTTGTTTAACCTTACTTACATACACATAAAGGTATGAAAAATTTTCCTTTTTTAAAAGAAACTTTTTCATACATGCATCAAGATATGAAAGCCAATTCTCCTCCTTAGCTCTCTTTAATAGGATGAAAGGCATGAAAGTATTTCCTCTTTCTTTTTCAAATTTTAATTTCTTATATATGCATAATGGTATTAAAACACTTCCTTTTCCTTATCCTAATTTGAGATGTTAACCATTTCTGGTTTTCACCAATTTTGTAGCCTGGTACAAGGGTTGATATTAAGGTACAGACAGAGCCCAGGCTATTACTACACCAAGTCTTTACCTGGTGAGTACACATGCCCAGGTTGTGGTACTGTTTCTGCTGAGTTCATGTCTCTTTCATTTCTTGAGGTGCCTTTAACTTTTATTTTGATCTGTGTTATTTGAATCGACACAGAGGCAGTAGTGGTGAGAATGAAGACTTGGATAGAGGTGTCAGTTTAGATCATCTGACTCGTCTTTGCCTTCTCATATTTGGTGGCTGGTGGAATCTTTCAATTTATGTAAGGTTTTTTGTTTTTTTTGTGTGTGTAGTTCAAAGAAATCTTCTCAGGCAGGTCTTGTTCATCTGCTTGGAAGTACACATGGATATCCGAGTCTCTTTGCAAGGTATAGTTGACCATTGAAAAGTTCAGTCAAAGAGTCTACAGCACTTTTCTTGTGGGAGACCACAGAGCTACCCATGGTTGAAGAATAAATGTGAGCATTTTACTGCTTCACACCTGACTCATTCTTTCTTGTGCTTCTGGCTTGAACAACATACCTGGCATGAGCTGGGCTGGTTGGCCCCCTCCCTCTCTTTGAACCATGGGTGCTGTTGATACTTGAAAGACAACAGGCAGGGGAAACATGGGTTCCTGTTTTCACTCATGGTAATCCACTTGTTGGTCTGCCTGGTCCTAAAAAGGACAAAGGCTGGCTGATATTTCTTCCCCCTGACTGCCTGTCCATTTTCTTCTTGCATGGATAACCCAAGGGTAAGAGCAAGGATAAAAGGTGGGCCTTTCAGTCAAAGGGCACACAATGAATCTGAATGAAAGTTTTTCTCATTATTGTTTAACTTTCTTGTATATGTTTAAGGGTACCAAAGCTTTCATTTTTTTTAAATTAACACTTCTCTTATATAGGCATAAGGAATGAAAGTGTTTCTTTTAGCTTTTCTATTTGGCATAAGGGTATGAGAGCTTTTCCTTCTGAATTTCTCTTTAGCTTTTATTAACTGGCATAGTAAAGATAAAAACAAACTTCTTTTATTTAGCTTTCATATATTGGCATAGTAAAGGTATGCAAGCATTTCCTTTTGATTTTATTTTAGCTTTCAAACATAGGCATAATAAAAATATGAAGCTTTCATTTTGATTTATCTTTTAGGTTTCATATAAACATAAAAATTTCATTTCGATGTCTTTTCTTAAATGTCATACATATGCAAAATAAGGGTATGAAAGTGTTTCCATTTTTTAAAAAGCTTTCATACATAGGCACAATAATGGATGAAAAACTTTTCCTTTGTTTTGTTTATTAAGCTTTCAAACATAGACACAATAATGGATGAAAACTTTTCGACTGATTTTTTTTTTAAAGCTTTCATAAATAGACACAATAATGGATGAAAGCTTTTCCTTTTGTTTTGTTTTTTAAGTTTTCATACATTGACAAAATAAATAAATGAAGCTTTTCCTTCTAAATTCCCCCCCCCCCAAAAAAAAAAAAAAAAAGTTTCTTACATAATTTAGAAGGAAAAGCTTCATTTATTTATTTTGCAACATACCATAGTAAGATCAGATATAGCACCATAATATCTACAACAGCTACATGCATTTAACATTCTGTTTCCAAGACTACTGCTAATGAGTATTTACTAGACTGTACACCTTGCCAAGATCATTAAGCGATTACTTTTGATGACTAAAAACATTTTATTATTTCAAGTGAAAATTAGCTGTGTTCAATCATGGTATCAAATTAAGGTATGAGAGAGCATTTCCATTTTTATTAGCATACATGGCATAAAAACCAAATGGAAACTTTTCCACTTTTTTAGCTTTCATAAAAAGGAATAATAATGGTATGAAAGCTTTTCTGATTTTTTAAAACTTTCATAAACAGGAATATTAAAGTTATGAAAGCTTTTACATTTTTTTTTAGCTTTCATACATAGGCATAACAAAAGTATGAAACTGTTTCCGTTTTTTTTAAAACTTTAAAACATAAGCATAATCAAGTGATTCTTTTGACTTTTTTCTTTAGTTTCAGACATAGTATAATTATGATATGAAAGCTTCTAAAATTTTAGCTTTTATACATAGTCATAATAAATTATGGCAGCTTTTCCTTTTGATTTTTATGAGTATTTACTAGACTGTACACCTTGCCAAGCTGATTAAGCAATTACTTTTGATGACTAAAAACAAGTGAAAATTAGCTGTGTTCAATCATGGTATCAAATGCAATTGAAACATATTTTTTTCAAATTATGTAATTAGATTTATAAGTAACAGTGTTAACGTAAAATAACAGTCAGTACAATGTAGAGTGAATGCCAATGGACATAGAAATATATTGAAGTAAAAACTAAGAAAAAATATTTTAAGTACCAGGATACCAAAATATTCACAATTTAGTTAAATGCAATAATTACAATGTTTTCTTTGTATTGTGACAGCTGGGTACAAAATGGATATGCTTGGCATTAGAAATTTATTTTTACTATTTAGATAATTATATATGCTTCAGTGAATGGTAGAAAATGCAAGGTTTTAAATGCTAGAAAAAAGAAACAAACAAAAGATGATGAAAATACTGAACATGAAGTTCAAAGTTAGAAAGTAAAAGAGACCACAGGTAAAAGTAAACCAAAGTAAGGAAACAGAAAAGACCACAGGTATACATACGACAAAGGTCAATTAGAAAAGACCAATGGTACTAGTATTCTTTGTGAAAAGACATGAAGGTCAATCAGGTTAACAGAAAAGACAATGGTACTAGTATTCTTTGTGAAAAGACATGAAGGTCAATTAACAGGGAAGACAATGGTACCATTATTATTCTTTGTGTAAAGGCCTGAGGTTCAGTGTTATAAAACAGAAAGATCACAAATTTCTGGTGTAAAGGCATGAAGTTAAATGGTGGAAACAGAAACGACCATAAATTTCTTGGTGTAAAGGCATGAAGTTAAATGGTGGAAACAGAAAAGACCACAAATTTCTTGGTGTAAAGGCATGGAAACAGAAGAGAGCACAATTTTTTGTGGGGATGTGAGGCATGAAGTCCAATGATGGAAAAAGAAAAAAAGACCACAAATTTCTTGGTGTAAAGTTATGAGGTCCACAGCTGGAAACAGAAAAAAAAGACCACAATTTCTTGGTGTAAAGGCATGAAGTCCAAAGCTGGAAACAGAAAAGATCACAAATTTTGTGGTGTAAAGGCATGAAGTTCAATGCTGGAAACAGAAAAGACCACAAATAATCTTGGTGAAAAGGCATGGAAACAGAAAAGACCACAATAATTTTTTTGCAGGGGATTTAAGACATGAAAAGACCACAATTTCTTTTTTGCAGGGTTTTAAGGCATGAAATTCAAATGATGGAAAGAGAAAAGAACACAAATTTCTTGGTGTAAAGGAATAAGTTCAATGCTGGAAACAAAAAAAAGACTACAATTTAATTTAATTTTTATTTTTATATTTTTGGGGGGGAGGGAATTAAAGGCATGAAGTTCAATGCTGGATACAAAAAAGAGCACAAGGGTTTTTTGGGGGGGATTAAAGGCATGAAGTCCAATGCTGGAAACAGAAAGTTTTTTTATGTAAAGTTCAGTTCCAAAAAAGATTAAACTTCTAACTCAAGGATCTATTAATGTTTTCAAACCAAACTTTCCAAATCATATAAACAATGGTTTATTTAAAATATTTCCATAATAAAAAATTTAAAAATCTCCCATAAGTAAATCACCCTGCATTTCAATTTTAAAAATTTTATTCTGTTTTTTTAAAAATTTTTACACCTATATAATTGAAAGATTATAATTGATAATTGACTCAAAAATCAGTAGAAATGATGGGTTTTCTATTTATGCTAGTACATTACATCTTAATAATAAAAAAAATCCCCCATAAGTAAATCACCCTGTTTTTTAATTTTTAAAAATTTTATTCTTTTGTATATTTTTAATTTTTACACCTATATAATTGAAAGAAAAGACTCAAAAAACAGTAGAAATGTAATGCACTAGCATAAATATAAACCCATATTAATAATTAAAAAAATCTCCCAGAAGTAAATCACCCTGTTTTTGAATTTTAAAAATTATATTCTCTTTTTTTTTAATATTTACACATATATAATTGAAAGAAAAGACACAAAAAACAGTAGAAATGATGGGTTTTATATTTATGTTAGTACATTACATCTTAATAATAAAAAAAATACCCCATAAGTAAATCACCATGTTTTTGAATTTTAAAAATTTTATTCTCTCTTTTTCTGATTTTTACACTTATATAATTGAAAGAAAAGACTCAAAAAACAGTAGAAATGACGGGTTTTATATTTATGCTAGCACATTACATCTTAATAATAAAAAAAATCCCCCATTAGTAAATCACCCTGTTTTTGAATTTTAAAAATATTACTGTCGTTTTTTTTTTAATTTTTGCACATAAATAATTGAAAGAAAAGACTAAAAAAAACAGTAGAAATATAATGCACTGGCATAAATATAAAAACCATCTAAATAATAAAAAAAAATCCCCCATAAGTAAATCACCCTGTTTTTGAATTTTAAATATTTTATTCTTTTTTTTATTTTTTAGTTTTACACATACATAATTGAAAGACACAATAAAAGTAGAAATGATGGGTTTTATATTTATGCCAGTACATTACATCTTAATAATAAAAAATCCCCCATAAGTAAATCACCCTGTTTTTGAATTTTAAAAATTTTATTCTCTCACTTTTTTTAATTTTTACACCTATGTAATTGAAAGAAAAGACTCAAAAAACAGTAGAAATGATGGGATATATATTTATGCTATTACATTACATCTTAATAATAAAAAATCCCCCATAAGTAAATCACCCTGTTTTTGAATTGTAAAAATATTACATTTTATTTTAATTTTTGCACATAAATAATTGAAAGAAAAGACTCAAAAACAGTAGAAATATAATGCACTGGCATAAGTATAAAACCCATCTAAATAATAAAAACAAATCCCCCATAAGTAAATCACCCTGTTTTTGAATTTTAAATATTTTATTCTTTTTTTTATTTTTTAGTTTTTCACATACATAATTGAAAGACACAATAACAGTAGAAATGATGGGTTTTATATTTATGCCAGTACATTACATCTTAATAATAAAAAAATCCCCCATAAGTAAATCACCCATTTTTTTGAATTTTAAAAATTTTATTCTCTCACTTTTTTTTATTTTTACACTTATGTAATTGAAAGAAAAGACTCAAAAAACAGTAGAAATGATGGGATATATATTTATGCTATTACATTACATCTTAATAATAAAAAATCCCCCATAAGTAAATCACCCTGTTTTTGAATTGTAAAAATATTACATTTTATTTTAATTTTTGCACATAAATAATTGAAAGAAAAGACTCAAAAACAGTAGAAATATAATGCACTGGCATAAGTATAAAACCCATCTAAATAATTAAAAAAATCCCCCATAAGTAAATCACCCTGTTTTTGAATTTTAAATATTTTATTCTTTTTTTTTATTTTTTAGTTTTTCACATACATAATTGAAAGACACAATAACAGTAGAAATGATGGGTTTTATATTTATGCCAGTACATTACATCTTAATAATAAAAAATCCCCCATAAGTAAATCACCCTGTTTTTGAATTTTAAAAATTTTATTCTCTCACTTTTTTTAATTTTTACACTTATGTAATTGAAAGAAAAGACTCAAAAAACAGTAGAAATGATGGGATATATATTTATGCTATTACATTACATCTTAATAATAAAAAATCCCCCATAAGTAAATCACCCTGTTTTTGAATTGTAAAAATATTACATTTTATTTTAATTTTTGCACA
Source organism: Sinotaia quadrata (assembly GCA_028829895.1). Taxonomy (NCBI): domain Eukaryota; kingdom Metazoa; phylum Mollusca; class Gastropoda; order Architaenioglossa; family Viviparidae; genus Sinotaia; species Sinotaia quadrata. The sequence continues at coordinate 29,528,728 of CM054183.1, read as the reverse complement.
TAAATAATTGAAAGAAAAGACTCAAAAACAGTAGAAATATAATGCACTGGCATAAGTATAAAACCCATCTAAATAATAAAAAAAAATCCCCCATAAGTAAATCACCCTGTTTTTGAATTTTAAATATTTTATTCTTTTTTTTTATTTTTTAGTTTTTCACATACATAATTGAAAGACACAATAACAGTAGAAATGATGGGTTTTATATTTATGCCAGTACATTACATCTTAATAATAAAAAATCCCCCAAAAGTAAATCACCCTGTTTTTGAATTTTAAAAATTTTATTCTCTCACTTTTTTTAATTTTTACACTTATGTAATTGAAAGAAAAGACTCAAAAAACAGTAGAAATGATGGGATATATATTTATGCTATTACATTACATCTTAATAATAAAAAATCCCCCATAAGTAAATCACCCTGTTTTTGAATTGTAAAAATATTACATTTTATTTTAATTTTTGCACATAAATAATTGAAAGAAAAGACTCAAAAACAGTAGAAATATAATGCACTGGCATAAGTATAAAACCCATCTAAATAATAAAAAAAAATCCCCCATAAGTAAATCACCCTGTTTTTGAATTTTAAAAATTTTATTCTCTCACTTTTTTTAATTTTTACACTTATGTAATTGAAAGAAAAGACTCAAAAAACAGTAGAAATGATGGGATATATATTTATGCTATTACATTACATCTTAATAATAAAAAATCCCCCATAAGTAAATCACCCTGTTTTTGAATTGTAAAAATATTACATTTTATTTTAATTTTTGCACATAAATAATTGAAAGAAAAGACTCAAAAACAGTAGAAATATAATGCACTGGCATAAGTATAAAACCCATCTAAATAATAAAAAAAAATCCCCCATAAGTAAATCACCCTGTTTTTGAATTTTAAATATTTTATTCTTTTTTTTTATTTTTTAGTTTTTCACATACATAATTGAAAGACACAATAACAGTAGAAATGATGGGTTTTATATTTATGCCAGTACATTACATCTTAATAATAAAAAATCCCCCATAAGTAAATCACCCTGTTTTTGAATTTTAAAAATTTTATTCTCTCACTTTTTTTAATTTTTACACTTATGTAATTGAAAGAAAAGACTCAAAAAACAGTAGAAATGATGGGATATATATTTATGCTATTACATTACATCTTAATAATAAAAAATCCCCCATAAGTAAATCACCCTGTTTTTGAATTGTAAAAATATTACATTTTATTTTAATTTTTGCACATAAATAATTGAAAGAAAAGACTCAAAAACAGTAGAAATATAATGCACTGGCATAAGTATAAAACCCATCTAAATAATAAAAAAAAATCCCCCATAAGTAAATCACCCTGTTTTTGAATTTTAAATATTTTATTCTTTTTTTTTATTTTTTAGTTTTTCACATACATAATTGAAAGACACAATAACAGTAGAAATGATGGGTTTTATATTTATGCCAGTACATTACATCTTAATAATAAAAAATCCCCCATAAGTAAATCACCCTGTTTTTGAATTTTAAAAATTTTATTCTCTCACTTTTTTTAATTTTTACACTTATGTAATTGAAAGAAAAGACTCAAAAAACAGTAGAAATGATGGGATATATATTTATGCTATTACATTACATCTTAATAATAAAAAATCCCCCATAAGTAAATCACCCTGTTTTTGAATTGTAAAAATATTACATTTTATTTTAATTTTTGCACATAAATAATTGAAAGAAAAGACTCAAAAACAGTAGAAATATAATGCACTGGCATAAGTATAAAACCCATCTAAATAATAAAAAAAAATCCCCCATAAGTAAATCACCCTGTTTTTTGAATTTTAAAAATTTTATTCTCTCACTTTTTTTAATTTTTACATTTATGTAATTGAAAGAAAAGACTCAAAAAACAGTAGAAATGATGGGATATATATTTATGCTATTACATTACATCTTAATAATAAAAAATCCCCCATAAGTAAATCACCCTGTTTTTGAATTGTAAAAATATTACATTTTATTTTAATTTTTGCACATAAATAATTGAAAGAAAAGACTCAAAAACAGTAGAAATATAATGCACTGGCATAAGTATGAAACCCATCTAAATAATAAAAAAAAATCCCCCATAAGTAAATCACCCTGTTTTTGAATTTTAAATATTTTATTCTTTTTTTTTATTTTTTAGTTTTTCACATACATAATTGAAAGACACAATAACAGTAGAAATGATGGGTTTTATATTTATGCCAGTACATTACATCTTAATAATAAAAAATCCCCCATAAGTAAATCACCCTGTTTTTGAATTTTAAAAATTTTATTCTCTCACTTTTTTTAATTTTTACACTTATGTAATTGAAAGAAAAGACTCAAAAAACAGTAGAAATGATGGGATATATATTTATGCTATTACATTACATCTTAATAATAAAAAATCCCCCATAAGTAAATCACCCTGTTTTTGAATTGTAAAAATATTACATTTTATTTTAATTTTTGCACATAAATAATTGAAAGAAAAGACTCAAAAACAGTAGAAATATAATGCACTGGCATAAGTATAAAACCCATCTAAATAATAAAAAAAAATCCCCCATAAGTAAATCACCCTGTTTTTGAATTTTAAATATTTTATTCTTTTTTTTTATTTTTTAGTTTTTCACATACATAATTGAAAGACACAATAACAGTAGAAATGATGGGTTTTATATTTATGCCAGTACATTACATCTTAATAATAAAAAATCCCCCATAAGTAAATCACCCTGTTTTTGAATTTTAAAAATTTTATTCTCTCACTTTTTTTAATTTTTACACTTATGTAATTGAAAGAAAAGACTCAAAAAACAGTAGAAATGATGGGATATATATTTATGCTATTACATTACATCTTAATAATAAAAAATCCCCCATAAGTAAATCACCCTGTTTTTGAATTGTAAAAATATTACATTTTATTTTAATTTTTGCACATAAATAATTGAAAGAAAAGACTCAAAAACAGTAGAAATATAATGCACTGGCATAAGTATAAAACCCATCTAAATAATAAAAAAAAAATCCCCCATAAGTAAATCACCCTGTTTTTGAATTTTAAATATTTTATTCTTTTTTTTTATTTTTTAGTTTTTCACATACATAATTGAAAGACACAATAACAGTAGAAATGATGGGTTTTATATTTATGCCAGTACATTACATCTTAATAATAAAAAATCCCCCATAAGTAAATCACCCTGTTTTTGAATTTTAAAAATTTTATTCTCTCACTTTTTTTAATTTTTACACTTATGTAATTGAAAGAAAAGACTCAAAAAACAGTAGAAATGATGGGATATATATTTATGCTATTACATTACATCTTAATAATAAAAAATCCCCCATAAGTAAATCACCCTGTTTTTGAATTGTAAAAATATTACATTTTATTTTAATTTTTGCACATAAATAATTGAAAGAAAAGACTCAAAAACAGTAGAAATATAATGCACTGGCATAAGTATAAAACCCATCTAAATAATAAAAAAAATCCCCCATAAGTAAATCACCCTGTTTTTGAATTTTAAATATTTTATTCTTTTTTTTTATTTTTTAGTTTTTCACATACATAATTGAAAGACACAATAACAGTAGAAATGATGGGTTTTATATTTATGCCAGTACATTACATCTTAATAATAAAAAATCCCCCATAAGTAAATCACCCTGTTTTTGAATTTTAAAAATTTTATTCTCTCACTTTTTTTAATTTTTACACTTATGTAATTGAAAGAAAAGACTCAAAAAACAGTAGAAATGATGGGATATATATTTATGCTATTACATTACATCTTAATAATAAAAAATCCCCCATAAGTAAATCACCCTGTTTTTGAATTGTAAAAATATTACATTTTATTTTAATTTTTGCACATAAATAATTGAAAGAAAAGACTCAAAAACAGTAGAAATATAATGCACTGGCATAAGTATAAAACCCATCTAAATAATAAAAAAAAATCCCCCATAAGTAAATCACCCTGTTTTTGAATTTTAAATATTTTATTCTTTTTTTTTATTTTTTAGTTTTTCACATACATAATTGAAAGACACAATAACAGTAGAAATGATGGGTTTTATATTTATGCCAGTACATTACATCTTAATAATAAAAAATCCCCCATAAGTAAATCACCCTGTTTTTGAATTTTAAAAATTTTATTCTCTCACTTTTTTTAATTTTTACACTTATGTAATTGAAAGAAAAGACTCAAAAAACAGTAGAAATGATGGGATATATATTTATGCTATTACATTACATCTTAATAATAAAAAATCCCCCATAAGTAAATCACCCTGTTTTTGAATTGTAAAAATATTACATTTTATTTTAATTTTTGCACATAAATAATTGAAAGAAAAGACTCAAAAACAGTAGAAATATAATGCACTGGCATAAGTATAAAACCCATCTAAATAATAAAAACAAATCCCCCATAAGTAAATCACCCTGTTTTTGAATTTTAAATATTTTATTCTTTTTTTTTATTTTTTAGTTTTTCACATACATAATTGAAAGACACAATAACAGTAGAAATGATGGGTTTTATATTTATGCCAGTACATTACATCTTAATAATAAAAAAATCCCCCATAAGTAAATCACCCATTTTTTTGAATTTTAAAAATTTTATTCTCTCACTTTTTTTTATTTTTACACTTATGTAATTGAAAGAAAAGACTCAAAAAACAGTAGAAATGATGGGATATATATTTATGCTATTACATTACATCTTAATAATAAAAAATCCCCCATAAGTAAATCACCCTGTTTTTGAATTGTAAAAATATTACATTTTATTTTAATTTTTGCACATAAATAATTGAAAGAAAAGACTCAAAAACAGTAGAAATATAATGCACTGGCATAAGTATAAAACCCATCTAAATAATTAAAAAAATCCCCCATAAGTAAATCACCCTGTTTTTGAATTTTAAATATTTTATTCTTTTTTTTTATTTTTTAGTTTTTCACATACATAATTGAAAGACACAATAACAGTAGAAATGATGGGTTTTATATTTATGCCAGTACATTACATCTTAATAATAAAAAATCCCCCATAAGTAAATCACCCTGTTTTTGAATTTTAAAAATTTTATTCTCTCACTTTTTTTAATTTTTACACTTATGTAATTGAAAGAAAAGACTCAAAAAACAGTAGAAATGATGGGATATATATTTATGCTATTACATTACATCTTAATAATAAAAAATCCCCCATAAGTAAATCACCCTGTTTTTGAATTGTAAAAATATTACATTTTATTTTAATTTTTGCACATAAATAATTGAAAGAAAAGACTCAAAAACAGTAGAAATATAATGCACTGGCATAAGTATAAAACCCATCTAAATAATAAAAAAAATCCCCCATAAGTAAATCACCCTGTTTTTGAATTTTAAATATTTTATTCTTTTTTTTTATTTTTTAGTTTTTCACATACATAATTGAAAGACACAATAACAGTAGAAATGATGGGTTTTATATTTATGCCAGTACATTACATCTTAATAATAAAAAATCCCCCATAAGTAAATCACCCTGTTTTTGAATTTTAAAAATTTTATTCTCTCACTTTTTTTAATTTTTACACTTATGTAATTGAAAGAAAAGACTCAAAAAACAGTAGAAATGATGGGATATATATTTATGCTATTACATTACATCTTAATAATAAAAAATCCCCCATAAGTAAATCACCCTGTTTTTGAATTGTAAAAATATTACATTTTATTTTAATTTTTGCACATAAATAATTGAAAGAAAAGACTCAAAAACAGTAGAAATATAATGCACTGGCATAAGTATAAAACCCATCTAAATAATAAAAAAAATCCCCCATAAGTAAATCACCCTGTTTTTGAATTTTAAATATTTTATTCTTTTTTTTTATTTTTTAGTTTTTCACATACATAATTGAAAGACACAATAACAGTAGAAATGATGGGTTTTATATTTATGCCAGTACATTACATCTTAATAATAAAAAATCCCCCATAAGTAAATCACCCTGTTTTTGAATTTTAAAAATTTTATTCTCTCACTTTTTTTAATTTTTACACTTATGTAATTGAAAGAAAAGACTCAAAAAACAGTAGAAATGATGGGATATATATTTATGCTATTACATTACATCTTAATAATAAAAAATCCCCCATAAGTAAATCACCCTGTTTTTGAATTGTAAAAATATTACATTTTATTTTAATTTTTGCACATAAATAATTGAAAGAAAAGACTCAAAAACAGTAGAAATATAATGCACTGGCATAAGTATAAAACCCATCTAAATAATAAAAAAAAATCCCCCATAAGTAAATCACCCTGTTTTTGAATTTTAAATATTTTATTCTTTTTTTTTATTTTTTAGTTTTTCACATACATAATTGAAAGACACAATAACAGTAGAAATGATGGGTTTTATATTTATGCCAGTACATTACATCTTAATAATAAAAAATCCCCCATAAGTAAATCACCCTGTTTTTGAATTTTAAAAATTTTATTCTCTCACTTTTTTTAATTTTTACACTTATGTAATTGAAAGAAAAGACTCAAAAAACAGTAGAAATGATGGGATATATATTTATGCTATTACATTACATCTTAATAATAAAAAATCCCCCATAAGTAAATCACCCTGTTTTTGAATTGTAAAAATATTACATTTTATTTTAATTTTTGCACATAAATAATTGAAAGAAAAGACTCAAAAACAGTAGAAATATAATGCACTGGCATAAGTATAAAACCCATCTAAATAATAAAAACAAATCCCCCATAAGTAAATCACCCTGTTTTTGAATTTTAAATATTTTATTCTTTTTTTTTATTTTTTAGTTTTTCACATACATAATTGAAAGACACAATAACAGTAGAAATGATGGGTTTTATATTTATGCCAGTACATTACATCTTAATAATAAAAAAATCCCCCATAAGTAAATCACCCATTTTTTTGAATTTTAAAAATTTTATTCTCTCACTTTTTTTTATTTTTACACTTATGTAATTGAAAGAAAAGACTCAAAAAACAGTAGAAATGATGGGATATATATTTATGCTATTACATTACATCTTAATAATAAAAAATCCCCCATAAGTAAATCACCCTGTTTTTGAATTGTAAAAATATTACATTTTATTTTAATTTTTGCACATAAATAATTGAAAGAAAAGACTCAAAAACAGTAGAAATATAATGCACTGGCATAAGTATAAAACCCATCTAAATAATTAAAAAAATCCCCCATAAGTAAATCACCCTGTTTTTGAATTTTAAATATTTTATTCTTTTTTTTTATTTTTTAGTTTTTCACATACATAATTGAAAGACACAATAACAGTAGAAATGATGGGTTTTATATTTATGCCAGTACATTACATCTTAATAATAAAAAATCCCCCATAAGTAAATCACCCTGTTTTTGAATTTTAAAAATTTTATTCTCTCACTTTTTTTAATTTTTACACTTATGTAATTGAAAGAAAAGACTCAAAAAACAGTAGAAATGATGGGATATATATTTATGCTATTACATTACATCTTAATAATAAAAAATCCCCCATAAGTAAATCACCCTGTTTTTGAATTGTAAAAATATTACATTTTATTTTAATTTTTGCACATAAATAATTGAAAGAAAAGACTCAAAAACAGTAGAAATATAATGCACTGGCATAAGTATAAAACCCATCTAAATAATAAAAAAAATCCCCCATAAGTAAATCACCCTGTTTTTGAATTTTAAATATTTTATTCTTTTTTTTTATTTTTTAGTTTTTCACATACATAATTGAAAGACACAATAACAGTAGAAATGATGGGTTTTATATTTATGCCAGTACATTACATCTTAATAATAAAAAATCCCCCATAAGTAAATCACCCTGTTTTTGAATTTTAAAAATTTTATTCTCTCACTTTTTTTAATTTTTACACTTATGTAATTGAAAGAAAAGACTCAAAAAACAGTAGAAATGATGGGATATATATTTATGCTATTACATTACATCTTAATAATAAAAAATCCCCCATAAGTAAATCACCCTGTTTTTGAATTGTAAAAATATTACATTTTATTTTAATTTTTGCACATAAATAATTGAAAGAAAAGACTCAAAAACAGTAGAAATATAATGCACTGGCATAAGTATAAAACTCATCTAAATAATAAAAAAAAATCCCCCATAAGTAAATCACCCTGTTTTTGAATTTTAAATATTTTATTCTTTTTTTTTATTTTTTAGTTTTTCACATACATAATTGAAAGACACAATAACAGTAGAAATGATGGGTTTTACATTTATGCCAGTACATTACATCTTAATAATAAAAAATCCCCCATAAGTAAATCACCCTGTTTTTGAATTTTAAAAATTTTATTCTCTCACTTTTTTTAATTTTTACACTTATGTAATTGAAAGAAAAGACTCAAAAAACAGTAGAAATGATGGGATATATATTTATGCTATTACATTACATCTTAATAATAAAAAATCCCCCATAAGTAAATCACCCTGTTTTTGAATTGTAAAAATATTACATTTTATTTTAATTTTTGCACATAAATAATTGAAAGAAAAGACTCAAAAACAGTAGAAATATAATGCACTGGCATAAGTATAAAACCCATCTAAATAATAAAAAAAAATCCCCCATAAGTAAATCACCCTGTTTTTGAATTTTAAATATTTTATTCTTTTTTTTTATTTTTTAGTTTTTCACATACATAATTGAAAGACACAATAACAGTAGAAATGATGGGTTTTATATTTATGCCAGTACATTACATCTTAATAATAAAAAATCCCCCATAAGTAAATCACCCTGTTTTTGAATTTTAAAAATTTTATTCTCTCACTTTTTTTTATTTTTACACTTATGTAATAATTGAAAGAAAAGACTCAAAAAACAGTAGAAATGATGGGATATATATTTATGCTATTACATTACATCTTAATAATAAAAAATCCCCCATAAGTAAATCACCCTGATTTTGAATTGTAAAAATATTACATTTTATTTTAATTTTTGCACATAAATAATTGAAAGAAAAGACTCAAAAACAGTAGAAATATAATGCACTGGCATAAGTATAAAACCCATCTAAATAATAAAAAAAAATCCCCCATAAGTAAATCACCCTGTTTTTGAATTTTAAATATTTTATTCTTTTTTTTTATTTTTTAGTTTTTCACATACATAATTGAAAGACACAATAACAGTAGAAATGATGGGTTTTATATTTATGCCAGTACATTACATCTTAATAATAAAAAATCCCCCATAAGTAAATCACCCTGTTTTTGAATTTTAAAAATTTTATTCTCTCACTTTTTTTAATTTTTACACTTATGTAATAATTGAAAGAAAAGACTCAAAAAACAGTAGAAATGATGGGATATATATTTATGCTATTACATTACATCTTAATAATAAAAAATCCCCCATAAGTAAATCACCCTGTTTTTGAATTGTAAAAATATTACATTTTATTTTAATTTTTGCACATAAATAATTGAAAGAAAAGACTCAAAAACAGTAGAAATATAATGCACTGGCATAAGTATAAAACCCATCTAAATAATAAAAAAAAATCCCCCATAAGTAAATCACCCTGTTTTTGAATTTTAAATATTTTATTCTTTTTTTTTATTTTTTAGTTTTACACATACATAATTGAAAGACACAATAACAGTAGAAATGATGGGTTTTATATTTATGCCAGTACATTACATCTTAATAATAAAAATCCCCCATAAGTAAATCACCCTGTTTTTGAATTTTAAAAATTTTATTCTCTCACTTTTTTTAATTTTTACACCTATGTAATTGAAAGAAAAGACTCAAAAACAGTAGAAATATAATGCACTGGCATAAGTATAAAACCCATCTAAATAATAAAAAAAAATCCCCCATAAGTAAATCACCCTGTTTTTGAATTTTAAATATTTTATTCTTTTTTTTATTTTTTAGTTTTTCACATACATAATTGAAAGACACAATAACAGTAGAAATGATGGGTTTTATATTTATGCCAGTACATTACATCTTAATAATAAAAAATCCCCCATAAGTAAATCTCCCTGTTTTTGAATTTTAAAAATTTTATTCTCTCACTTTTTTTAATTTTTACACTTATGTAATTGAAAGAAAAGACTCAAAAACAGTAGAAATATAATGCACTGGCATAAGTATAAAACCCATCTAAATAATAAAAAAAAATCCCCCATAAGTAAATCACCCTGTATTTGTATTTTAAATATTTTATTCTTTTTTTTTATTTTTTAGTTTTTCACATACATAATTGAAAGACACAATAACAGTAGAAATGATGGGTTTTATATTTATGCCAGTACATTACATCTTAATAATAAAAAATCCCCCATAAGTAAATCACCCTGTTTTTGAATTTTAAAAATTTTATTCTCTCACTTTTTTTAATTTTTACACTTATGTAATTGAAAGAAAAGACTCAAAAAACAGTAGAAATGATGGGATATATATTTATGCTATTACATTACATCTTAATAATAAAAAATCCCCCATAAGTAAATCACCCTGTTTTTGAATTGTAAAAATATTACATTTTATTTTAATTTTTGCACATAAATAATTGAAAGAAAAGACTCAAAAACAGTAGAAATATAATGCACTGGCATAAGTATAAAACCCATCTAAATAATAAAAAAAATCCCCCATAAGTAAATCACCCTGTTTTTGAATTTTAAATATTTTATTCTTTTTTTTTATTTTTTAGTTTTACACATACATAATAGAAAGACACAATAACAGTAGAAATGATGGGTTTTATATTTATGCCAGTACATTACATCTTAATAATAAAAAATCCCCCATAAGTAAATCACCCTGTTTTTGAATTTTAAAAATTTTATTCTCTCTCTTTTTTTAATTTTTGCACCTATGTAATTGAAAGAAAAGACTCAAAAAACAGTAGAAATGATGGGATATATATTTATGCTATTACATTACATCTTAATAATAAAAAATCCCCCATAAGTAAATCACCCTGTTTTTGAATTGTAAAAATTTTATTATCGTTTTTTAATTTTTGCAAATAAATAATTGAAAGAAAAGACTAAAAAAAAAACAGTAGAAATATAATGCACTAGAATAACTATAAAACCCATCTTAATAATAAAAAAAATCCCCCATAAGTAAATCACCCTGTTTTTGAATTTAAAAATTTTATTCTTTCTTTTTATTTTTTATTTTTAGACATATATAATTGAAAGACACAAAAAACAGTCAAAATGATGGGTTTTATTTATGCTAGTACATTACATCTTAATAATAAAAAATCCCCCATAAGTAAATCACACTGTTTTTGAATTTTAAAAATTTTATTATTTTTTTTATTTTTTATTTTTACACATATATAATTGAAAGAAAAGACTCAAAAAACAGTAGAAATGATGGGTTTTATATTTACGCTAGTACAATACATCTTAATAATAAAAAAAAGTCCCCCATAAGTAAATCAGCCTGTTTTTGAATTTTAAAAATTTTATTCTTTTTTTTATTTTTTATTTTTACTCATATATAATTAAAGACACAAAAAAACAGTAGATATATAATGCACTGGCATAAATATAAAACCCATCTAAATAATAAAAAAAATCCCCCATAAGTAAATCACCCTGTTTTTGAATTTTAAATATTTTATTCTTTTTTTTATTTTTTATTTTTACACATACATAATTGAAAGACACAAAAACAGTAGAAATGATGTGTTTTATATTTATGCCAGTACATTACATCTTAATAATAAAAAATCTCCCATAAGTAAATCACCCTGTTTTTGAATTTTAAAAATTTTATTCTATTTTTTTTTAATTTTTGCACTTAAATAATTGAAAGAAAAGACTATAAAAAACAGTAGAAATGTAATGCACTAGAATAACTATAAAAGCCATCTTAATAATTAAAAAAATCCCCCATAATTAAATCACCCTGTTTTTGAATTGTAAAAATTTTATTCTCTTTTTTTTTTTATTTTTACGCATATATAATTGAAAGAAAAGACACAAAAAACAGTAGAAATGATGGGATTTATATTTATGCTAGTACATTACATCTTAATAATAAAAAATCCCCCATAAGTAAATCACCCCGTTTTTTAATTTTAAAAATTTTATTCTTTTTTTTATTTTTTATTTTTACACATATATAATTGAAAGAAAAGACTCAAAAAACAGTAGAAATGATGGGTTTTATATTTACGCTAGTACATTACATCTTAATAATAAAAAAAATCCCCCATAAGTAAATCACCCTGTTTTTGAATTTTAAAAATTTTATTCTTTTTTTTATTTTTTATTTTTACACATATATAATTGAAAGACACATAAAAAACAGTAGATATATAATGCACTGGCTTAAATATAAAACCCATCTAAATAATAAAAAAAATCCCCCATAAGTAAATCACCCTGTTTTTGAATTTTAAAAATTTTATTCTCTCTTTTTTTTTTAATTAAATTTTTACATATATATAATTGAAAGAAAATACTCAAAAAACTGTAGAAATGTAATGCACTAGCATAAATATAAAACCCATCTTAAAAAAAAAATCTCCCAGAAGTAAATCACCCTGTTTTTTAATTTTAAAAATTTGTACTATAAGAAAGTGCATTCTGATGAAATCTGTTCTAATAAATGAGTGATCAAACACAGGACATTTATCAAATGCCCTGTCCAGCCAATAGGCTAAAAGCCGCTTGACTGGAAAGTCGACAACCCCCAACTGTCTGGTTACTGAATCTCCCCACCCAGTTGAGTGAGACATTTCAGAAAGGAGACAGAAAAAAAGAAGACAAAAAAGAAAATCTCCTACCAAGTATATGTTGGGTGATCCACTAGATGATCCTCAGGTCATGTGGGTTCACCAACAGATTGGCCCAGCTGGCAGTGAGAGGGAATCCACCTGCCCTTCAGCCTGTCCAGGCACCTTAGGGTAGTTATAATTACGATTAATGCACAACTACCCCCATCCACATGCACATAATTTACCAGCATGCACATATTCACCCACATGCATGCACACATTCTCTTACATGCAATCAATAAACATGACATTACACCATACTACACATTACAAACATGACATTACACCATACTACACAATCCCACACAATACAAACATGACATTACACCATACTATATAATCCCACACAATACAAAAATGACACTACAAAATACTACATGACACCACACTATGCTATAAAATACCACACCTCCCATATTAACCAAACATGACAGTGTATATTACAAAAGACATCACATTACAATGCATCACATGACATGCCAACATTAAGAGCTCTCTAGAATTTTATGTATCATTCTCATCTCATGACAATATGCAAAATAAATTGTATACTTTGGTAAACTATCACAAGATTTTGTTTGTGAAACTGATAAAAATTTATTTATAAAAACAATCAAACTAACAAGTTTCATTTAAAAAAAAATGAAGTCACTATTAAAATAAAGAGTAATAACTTTAGACTCTTTCAATTAAGCTAACTTAAAATATATGCTATAACATGGCTGTATATTTGAAATTAATTAATACTACCAAATAATATAGTTTAATAATTAAGACTGCATACAACTGTAAAGTATTTTGTTCAGTTAATTTTGACCTTGTTCTTCTTTTTGAATCTCCTTTCATGACCAGTCCATCAGCTCTGACATAAAGATTAAGTAGGCTGGATGTATTGTTTCATGTGGTCTCATGCAATGAAAAAAGTATGCAACAAAGACATTATGAATAATTACTAATTGTCCTGATATATTGCTTTCTGCTTTCTACTACTTCTTCAACAACATTAAATGGGACAAACCATTTGCAAAAATAACAGAGTTTCATTAGTACTGAAAGACTATTGTTTGCAATTTTTCAATCTAGTCTGTATAGTAGGAATCATAACTTTTCAACTGATGAAATTAATACTCAGTCTGCTTGCCATGCTGTACAGAAATAAATTCTCTGTACCCTTAATGGCTTGGCTGAAGAATGGGATGGACACATTCTATAAAAATACAGCCTTACAAATGCCTGAATGAACCTACACACTTCAATCAAACATCATTTACACTTCAATCAAACTATCATTCACACTTCACTCCATCATTCACACTTAATTCACTCATGTGGACTGCCTGCCACGCATGCTTCTATATCCAGTGCACAAAAAGCCAAAATGTTGTGCAATGTTATATAGTCCACAAGTACATAACAATGCACACTTTCAGGGGACAGTCTAACACTCGTGATCAAATGCACACTTTATACAAGCCTGACAACTGACCTTTTTGAATCAAATGTGCATGAAAATGTAGGTCCCAGCTACATGCATATCATATTTTTGAATTTTTTAACAAACAGCACAATAGGTGTGCTGGGTCAGATTGTCCCATGTTCTCTTACCATGAGGCTTGGTGCACATTTGGGTGCATTTCTCTTACATGCACCTGCTAGTTTTAGAATCTAGTGTGCACGCAGGCATGAATGCCAGTTATTCTGACTTAACCCTAAACAATAGCATGTTTCTCTTACACATGCTTGCAATTTGAACTAGCCTACTTTAAATGCCAATGACTGAGATATTTTCTGCAACTAAACATGTTGCTATTCTCAATCTGGCATTAAAAAATAACTAACTCAATCAAGACAATCTGCAACCAGAGTTGCTAACTGTCTTGTGCATGCAAGGTAGGTGATTTGATTTTGAATTCAACATTCTTTTGATTTGTCCTACACAATGAAAAGTGTTTAGTTTAATGTGGTGAGGAATGGCTGCCCCCTCAATTACATACACATACCCAGCCAACAACTCTTCAGACACAGTGTGGATGCTTTGCCGGCTCTCCCTATCCACCAGGGCTACAGGACCTTTGCACCTAGCATTCATAGCCACCTAGCTAGGAGTCCTAGCGTGAATTGAGGGCCGGTCACTCGGACTAGTCCGCCCCTTTGTCAGTGATCTTCCAAGCTGAAGGCTTTATGTGGGTATGGTAGAAACGTCACAGGTTCAAGGATGACGAGAGCCTGAACAATTTAACTTCATTAAGATGCATTTTCATTTCTAACAAGAGCAAAATCGATAACAAATTAAAAATCAATCTACTTTACAGTAACATTTCTCAGTATAACTAAAAAATGTATTTAATATTTTAAACTTCCTCAGAGCACCAAGAATATTGTTTATTAATTAGGAGAGAAAATCTACAGGTTACAATAACTGATTTTGCCAAAAAAAATATGTTCTGAATCCATAACTACTCAAAGAAAATGTGATATCAATAGAATGTGCATTTAACTGAATAACTTTCAACTGCCATCATATTGAATGATAAATGTTTCTACTGGATTGAAGTCATATAGATGACAGAATTAGTTATTAATTCAAACCTAAGAAGACAAGATTCTTTGTTAACCTTTAGCACTGAATTGTTGTTTTTTTTTTTGTAATTCTACAATGAACAATCATATACCAACTTAAAAATGAAATAACTTAAAATAATATTCAAATCATTTATAAAAGTTTTAAGCGGATAACTAATATAAATATATAATTTTAATGCTGGTGAAAATTACTTTGAAAATTTATAAAAATAAAATAAAATGTTGGAATACGAGAAATAATTAAGTGAATTTGTATGTATACAACATGCCCAAATAGGTTTACTGTGTGCATGTAATTTTGTACTTTATAAATGTGTTGTTATTGTGTAGTTATTGTGTTGTTAATGTGTTGTTATTGTGTAGTTATTGTGTTGTTAATGTGTTGTTATTGTGTAGAATTGTGCAGAATATGTTTTTAGTGAATTAGTAAATGCATTTGTATATGAGTTTAAATCTTGTGTACCTTAAAGTGGAATGGCCAACAGTATGAAATAACTATTATTACAGCCAGCCTATAATGAAAATGTCAAAATCTGTGAATGCCAGAGAAGGGAGGAAATCCTCACAGAGCCATACAAGACTGAGAACATCGAAAGAAAATAAAATGTCTAATGTGGCTCCTATGAGGAAAGTGGTAAACAAGAACTAAAAACAAAAAGATTTTGAACAAAGATCAATTATAATTATGAGCTGCAACACAAACAGCAAATCCAATGACAAGTATTGTCAATAAAAGTCATTTATCTATTATAAACTGTTGAAAATTTAAGAATTTATAAAGACAAGATCTGCATACAATGCAAGGTGGAAAATCAGTGAATCAGTATAGTAACTCTTTCCTTTAGACTCTTCTACAATTTAAAAAATAAAATAATGTTCATTGTACATATTCCAATATTCTAAAATTCAATAAATCAATCTACTAATATGTTTTAACTCACCAGATACATTTTCAAAACTAAAAATGCTAATGCATGCATGTCTGATTTCTCATTTAATTGAGTGTGTACTTCATTATGATAAGAAATAATGTATTAAAATATTATGATATATCTTGTGTTGAGATAATTTAAATGTGGTGCCCTCATCATTTTAAAAAAAAGCAAACAAACAAGAAATATTTGAAAACTTTGGTTGTTTTTATATGATCTTTAGAGATCATAAACAGCCTAATATTTTCAGATTAATTCTGAATAGATCCAAAACTACCATTATCCAGACTACTAATGAAATATATTCACCACCACATGGCTGTCTATTTCTCTAATTATTTACTTATAAATTCTTTAAGTCATCTTTTGCTACAGAATCTGAAAATACCTTCCATACCAGGTGAATAGCTATTTCTTCTGTATATGAGAGAACTAAAATATCTAGCTGTATAAAAAAAATCTTTCTGAACTGATCAAACAGCAAAATTCAAAATGGTTATGACCCATGAGAAAAAGACCCATTCTATTAAAAGAAAAGTAATATCTTAAAAATCCTTATAAACAATTTACTACAAACACTAAGCAAATAAATAACATTTTAAAAGTGGACACAAAATTATTATTGCAAAAGAACTTTGCATTGCAAATAAGTGCCTGTTTCTCTTGGTACTGAAATGCATTTTGACATTTATGTACTGTGTGACCACTCTCTTCACCACAAAACATCTGCTAGCACCTATTTTTTAAAAAAATGTATACACATTCCTAAGCATCATCCCTAATGCCTATCAAGCACATTGTTGCCTGGGTGCAGGAATGTTTTCTACATAGAAAAGAAAATGTATCTTGCAAGAATTAAGAATTTTGTCTTCCAGATTCTTTGCTTTTAATGGTGATTTCCATTTTGAATTAGTGAGTGGGTGAGATACAATATTTAGTTTTAGTAAATAAATGCTAGGCAGCAATATTGGATTTCAACTTGAATGTTTTGGTTGCTAATGGTAAGTAAAATTGAAAGACAAGAATAGTGGCAGTTCAAATGATGAAGCATGTGACACAACACAATCACTCAGGGCTGGAAGCAAACTCGTTTCTATTTATCTTAATCCTTCAGTGAAAATGTATGTGTATTATCTGTTTGTTGACTTGGGCACATTTCATTAATTTCAATTATTCTTTTCTGAAAAAAATATTTGAAGATGTGTTAAAGAGAAATAAATTTAAAAGTCAGTATATACAAGTCCACGGTCACATGCAAAGGTATCAAGAGGTAAGCATGGTGATGGACTTACAAAGTCAGAAGCAAAGCAGATTTTTGTAACCAAGAAAAAAATAATACAAAGAAAAATCACATTTAATCAGATATACACTATCACTCCTATTCACTGATAAATATGGTGTGTGTGTGTGTGTGTGTGTGTGTGTGTGCGTGTAATAAAAAATATTTAAAGTTACTGCCTGCAATAACACTACTAAATAAATATGGTAATGCATTTTCCATAAGACTGGCAATACTTGTTTAAGGATATAAATATCCTAGATATGCAAATTACAATTTTATTAACTTTTCAAATTTTTTACATTTTTTCCTTGAATTATTGTAAGAGTGTGTACAATCATTTCTTTATTATATATTTTTTCCTTTTATTGTATTAGTGTGTGTTTAACCATTTGTTGATATGTTAAGTAAACAAACCAATTGGTCAAGTGGTGAGCTGTATTATTGCTGAACTGTTTAATACAAAACATAAGAAATATAACTTTATAATTAAGATGTTGCACAAACTCAAACATCATAATTCTACTAAAATTATTCCAGCCTGTCAAACAGCAATAAAGCAATACAAATGTACATTGTGATAATCTGGTCAATAAGCAATCAAGTTACATTTCAGCATGGTCAATAAGCAATCAAGTTATACATATGTACATTATGACAGTGTGGTCAATAAGCAATCAAGTTATATTTCAGTGTAGTCAATAAGCAATCAAGTTATATTTTAGTGTGGTCAATAAGCAATTAAGATATACAAATGTCCATTATTTCAGTCTGATCAAAAATCAATCAAGTTATCAAATGTGCAATATAACAGTCTGGGTCAATAAGCAACCAAGCTTTATAAATTTCCATTATTTCAGTCTTATCAATAAGCAATCAAGTTATAGAAATGTACATTGTGACAGTCTGGTCAATAAAAAGTCAAGCTATACACATGTACATTATTTCAGACAGGACAATAAGAATTCAAATAATAATAGTGTCCATTATTTCTCTCTGGTTAATAAACAATCAAGTTAGACAAATACACATTGTGACAGTCTGGTCAATAAGCAGTGAAGCTTTACAAGTGCACATTGCAACAGTTTGGTGAATAAGCAATCCAGTTTATTAATAAATATACATTATTTCTGTCTAGTTAATAACTCAATAAAACAATACAAATGTACATTGTGCCCTGTTCCTTCAGCCAGGTTAATTAGCAATCAAGTTAAATGTACATTCTGACAGTCTGGTCAATAAGCAATCAATCTATACAAATGTGCATTATTTCAATGTGGTCAATAAGCAATCAAGTTTTACAAATGTACATTTCATCTTGATCAATAAGCAATCTTGCTATTCAAATATACACTGTGATAGTCAAGCTATAGTAATGTACATTATTTATGCCTACTAAATAAGCATCAAGCTATACAAATGTGTATTGTGATAGTCTGGTCAATAAGTAATCAAGCTACACAAATATCCATTATTTCAGTCAAGTCAGTAAGTAATTGTGCTTATCAAATGAACATTGTGACAATCTGGTCAATAAGCAATCAAGCTATACAAATGTACATTATTTCAGTCTGGTCAGTAAGCAATCAAGCTATACAAATGTACATTATTTCAGTTAGGTCAATAAGCAATCAATGAATACAAATATACATTGTGACATTCAAGTTGTGTATTATGACAATGAGCAAAAAAGACGTTTCTCTTATGCCAATGTTTAGAAAAAAAGAAAACATAGGTTTCAGTGGCATTTTGTCATTTTCAGTAAAACTTCAAACTATATTTTTAATATTGTTTAGGGAGGAAATTTTTTGTTACATTGACAGTTTGACAGATTTAGTGTATTGTCAGTCAAAACTTAAATATTTTAGTGAGTTACAACTGTAATGTTTGCTGCATGGGACATAAAACATGACAATATACATCTTAGAATTACATTAGTATACTGAAACAAGGCTGCAGTGTTCATACAATTTCAGTTAAGTGAGAATCATATTTATAATACTATGTATGGTATTTAAAATGATTTAGTTTCTTTACAGCCTAGTGAGAATCATATTAATACTACTATGAACAGTATTTAAAATGATTTAGTTTCTTTACAGCTAAGTGAGAATCATATTTATACTACTATGTACGGTATTTAAAATGATTTAGTTTGTTTACAGCTAAGTGAGAATCATATTTATACTACTATGTACGATATTTAAAATGATTTAGTTTCTTTACACTTACAGCTAAGTGAGAATCATATTTATACTACTATGTACGATATTTAAAATGATTTAGTTTCTTTACAGCTAAGTGAGAATCATATTTATACTACTTACGATATTTAAAATGGTTTAATTTATACTACTATGTACGGTATTTAAAATTATTTTGTTTACTATGTACAGTATTCATGGTAATTTAGTTTCTTTACAGCTAAGTGTGTATGATATTTATACTATAATGATTAGTATTTTTATTTATTTAGTTTCCTTATACTAGTTACAGATTCGGGGCTCGTTTTGTATCTAGCAATACTAGTAACGGTAAACTATGTTTTTAGTGTCGGTTATTATTAGAATAGTTATTAATATTTATAAAGAGTAGTTAGTAAAAGAAACATTTACAAAAAGTACATTTTATTCATGATTGTCAGCCAAAGTGATTATAAAGTTCTTGAGAATGTTATCTCAATGGAAATTACTCCAATATACGAACTCATGTAAATATGAAGTAAATAACCCAAGACTGGTGCCGAATTGTCTCCCGTGCTGTGCAGCACAGACAAATAATAACCGACACTTAATCCTATTTTACCGCGGTAACGATTTAGGGTGTTGATAGATGTAGACTTTGAGCATAATACAACATAGAAATAACGAAATTAAACAAATGTTAGACTTAATGGTTATGCCGTTTTTATATATCAGTATTATTTGACTGGAAAATGTTCATATTCAGTTCAGTAGACGTTATCAATAATAATTAAAGAGATTTTCAATACAAAAAAACTCACCATCCTCTGGGCAGCAAAAGACTTCCGGTCAAGATATGACTTATATAATAGGCTATTTTCTTGTATCTTTACCGAAACCGGTCATAATTCAGAAAACACTATTTCATACCACACGATCTTGATTGTGCGAAAATTTCAAAATGTTTAGAGTAAATAGTATATTGCCTTTATAAGCTTAACATTTATTTTTTAATACTATTTTAAGTTAATTAAATTAGACTACTCTCTGAAAATGTATAAACAGAATACTCCCGTAAATGAAATCAGAGTAAGGCCAGCCCCCAGTCCACCAGCACCCTGTGCAAGAATTTTTTTTGCGCCCCAAGACTTTACAATGTTTTTAAAATATATTTTTAATTTGGATAGAATCAAATTTTACTACTGTTCAGCGTGTAAAACTCAGAATCACAAATTATATCATACAGCTAAAATTAAGAATGAAACAATACAAACATCCAATCAGTAAAAATTTTGATTGATATTTAATAAAACAGACTTTTTAGTAAATTTATACTTTTAAAAAGCATTAATTTTAAGTTTTTAAGAATGTAATAGTACAATTTATTAGAACACGTATTTTAAGAATGTAATGGTACAATTTATTAGAACACGTATTTTCACACTGACTTAAAAAAATAAAGCAGTCAATGTAAAATGAATAAATTAAATAATATAATAATTTAAAATTCAAACTAAAGGATTCAGTTGAGAAAGTGGTCAGCCAGGAGACATTTGGGAGCACATTATTGGATGCAATATAGAAAGAGCCACTCCATATACTTTTTTCTTTTAAAAGTGGTCGGCCAGGAGACATTTGGGAGTACATTACTGGATGCAGTATTGGAAAAAGCCACCCCGTATATTTTTTTATCTATTAAAAGTGGATTAGCGCTTATAAAGTAACATTTTTTAGGGGTGTGGCATCTCTGGAAGTGTTGCAAAACAGAAAGTCTAGATGAGTAAATGATGAACAAGTATGCTGCAAAACAAAAAGTCTAGATGAGTAAACGATGAACAAGTACGCTGCAAAACAGGTCTAGATGAGTAAATGATGAACAAGTATGCTGCAAAACAGAAGGTCTAGATGAGTAAATGATGAACAAGTACGTTGCAAAACAGAAAGTCTAGATGAGTAAACGATGAACAAGTATGCTGCAAAACAGAAAGTCTAGATGAGTAAATGATGAACAAGTACGCTGCAAAACAGAAAGTCTAGATGAGTAAACAATGAACAAGTATGCTGCAAAACAGAAAGTCTAGATGAGTAAATGATGAACAAGTACGTTGCAAAACAGAAGGTCTAGATGAGTAAATGATGAACAAGTACGTTGCAAAACAGGTCTAGATGAATAAATGATGAACAAGTACGTTGCAAAACAGAAAGTCTAGATGAGTAAACGATGAACAAGTATGCTGCAAAACAGAAAGTCTAGATGAGTAAATGATGAACAAGTACGCTGCAAAACAGAAAGTCTAGATGAGTAAACAATGAACAAGTATGCTGCAAAACAGAAAGTCTAGATGAGTAAATGATGAACAAGTACGTTGCAAAACAGAAGGTCTAGATGAGTAAATGATGAACAAGTACGTTGCAAAACAGGTCTAGATGAATAAATGATGAACAAGTACGCTGCAAAACAGAAAGTCTAGATGAGTAAATGATGAACAAATACGCCAAGGAATAGAAGGGCCAAATATTTGAGTGGGGATCTAAATGTGCAGCAGAACAGAAAATCCAAATGCATCAGTAAGGGGCCATATGCATAATTTCTGGTTAAAAGTTTAATTTAAGACTAACTAGCCAATCCTCTTCTGAGTCAGCATTAAAGTTGTAATATATTGTTTATTTCTTAATTTATTTTTCTGTATTAAATTTGAATCCTCCCGTATCTCTAGCAAATCTTTTCATGTAATTAATATAATGTCTGTACTTTGTTAACAATTCATTTCTTCATCTAGAAGTTAGGTTTGGACATTTCACACAATCGTTTTAGATTCTCTGTTTTAATTTGGACCTTACAAAGACAAATAAATGGTCAAACATGATGAAAAATGGAATGGCAGTAAAGTGTTCAAATGCAAAACACATCATCCAAATTATTTTGAATGTTAGATTTCCCTTTAGAAGTTCCAAACGATTAAGTGAAGAATATGATTCATTGCAACGAGACCATATTATTATGAACTGTGTCCGGTTTTGCCAAAGATAGTACGTTTACAAGAAGAGCTCAGACCAGTCAGGGTTCCTATTCTGAATTATGATCTCTCTGACTAACGATACACTGGGTGCAAGTCCTGTCACGCGGCTAAGTTTGACACGTCTTTTCAAAGAGCGCTCTTCACGTGCAACACGACCTCGAGCAGAGGTCGAAACAATGACAATGCGTCACTGAGCTCTGCCAGACAGCTAACTAGGTGTAATTTTTTTACTATAAAAAATAAAATTAAATGTTTAAGGACTCGTGAACAGAAAAATACAGCGACCTGATGCTCATATTTTGTGTGGTAAATGTATCATTAACAAAGTTTTATTCAGGAAAAATAGTACGCAATAAATGTACGCGATATTTCACACAAAATTTTATTTAAATGATCCCCTTGTACAACGTACATTTCGGCAGTTATATATTCTGAAGTTATATATTGCAAAGCATGCAACCAACAAGCAAATAATAATGTACTCGTAGTTTGACTCTCTCTCTCTCTCTCTCTCTCTCTCTCTCTCTCTCTCACACACACACACACACACACACACATCAGCAAAGCGTAAGTTCGTTATTGTTCTGTCTCCAAGACTGACAGTTCCTTCATGGTCTTCCAGAGCATCTGTCATGATTCTTTCAAGGAAGATGTTGAAGAGAATAGGCGAAAGTAAGCAACCTTGTCTGTCTCCGTTGTCCTGAACCAATCTCCGATATGATCAGAAACTGGGAACAGTTGATATATTCAAGTATTAGGAGCCATCCTGACAAACGAGGGATCAAAACCAAAAATATTGTCCAGGATTGCGCTGACAATAACAGCATCTCAGTCAGCTCAAAGATCAGACTGATGCGCTCCTTGGTTGTATCTGTGTTTTATATGCCTTTGAGTCATGGACCCTCATAGTGGATTTCGAAAGGAGTATACAAGCTACTGAAATGAGATGCTTTCAAAAGTTGCTTGGAATTTCGCATAGGGATCATGTCACGAATGAGGAAATGGGAAAAAGAATTAGACAAACATTGGGGCCCTATGAAGAGCTATTGACCATTGTGAAAAAACGCAAAATGAAATGGTATGGGCATGTCACACGATCAACAGAGCTTGCCAAGACAATCATGCAAGGTACTGTGCAAGGAGGGCGAAGGAGAGGAAGACAGAGGAAAAGATGGGAGGATAACATCTCAGACACATAAATGACACAGAGACAAGGTCTCCGAGAGCAACACAGACAGAAAATGACACAGAGACAGGGACTCCGAGAGCAACATAGGCAGAAGAGAGAGACACACAAATGACACAGAGACAGGGACTCCGAGAGCAACACAGACAGAAGAGAGAGACACACAAAAGACACAGAGACAGACTCCGAGAGCAACACAGACAGAAGAGAAGCAAAGGAACATCCATGTAGACAGAAAAGGATTACTCTGCGTCACGGACCCCTTGTTTGACCCGCATGCATTTTATAGTAAAATGGAAAGAATAAAAATGGACAGGTTTTGTGTAAACGGTATGTCTATATCGTACTTTGTGGTGTTGGAAGACAGGATGGTTGTAAAAGAGAGCAAATCCATAGATTTTTCTGAGATAGAGAGAGACATAGATAGACAGATAGATAGATAGATAGACAGACAGATAGATAGATAGATAGATAGATAGATAGATAGATAGATAGATAGATAGATAGATAGATAGATAGATAGATAGACAAATGTATGTGGACTATCCAAAGTGCTTGAATATTGCTTGCAAGTGTTGTGGATAATGGTCATAGGGTTAATAGCTTTTGCTATGAGAGATGAAGCAGAGAACTATTACTATGATAGCTTGCCATAATAATTCTACATTAAATAAAGTGTAGTGTCTGGAAAATAACAAGATAAAGTTTCTAAAAGTAATAATCATTCATTAATTACCCACCCACCCCGGATTTACATGAAACACATACCATTTAAAAATGTTCTGTATTGCAGCGAGCAATAAGATCAAAAGCAAGAATAGAGAACTCTGGGGATTTTGTAGAAATTGGAGAGAATAAACGTTTTTTTGGTTTCTGCTTTGGTGAAGCAGAGAGGCAATGTTATAACGGATCCATTGTAAGCAGCCCCGCTGTAAGCAGTGAAATAATAACAGAAACGAATGTGGACATATGTGAAGAAGTAACTAATTATAATCCATAAAGAACACCAATGCATTCAAGGGACTTTGTCACTTATGAGGGGAAAATAACTTTTATTGAGGAAGAGAGTGTGGCAGAGTAAATTTCCCTATCCCTATTTCTGGATTAAATTGTTGTATAAATTATTAAATTGTCAGAGTATTCTGGCCTTGGCACTTCTTAAGAAGATATTTTTGTAAGTGTCTGAGTTGGAAGTAAACAATCCAATTTAGAATATGCTCAAAATTGCTGATATACTGCAAACTTTTCAACTGGGTGAGTAGTTGTTATTATCCAATGGTTATGATTTATGAGAACGAGACCAGCCAATGGGCTGAAATTAAAAAGCTTATCTACTCTAGAGAATTATATTCTGTGATCACTTGAATTTGAAGTGTCAAAGAAGTCCAGTCTTGAAAGGAGGCCATTAGTTTAATGGTGAGTTAACTGACTGTTTGAGAGAAAATGGACTTAGAAATATTTCATGCACTTTTGCTATTGATATGTTTAACATAAATATGTATTAAATGAGTAGGCTATTATTTCTACAAATGTTTGAACTAAGCTGTTTGTTTTTAGTGTCCTAACACTTGATATTGTTTTGATGTGTTGTATTTATTATGCTGTGTGTATGTATTGAGCTAATAAACACAATTGCAGGAAACTGTAAGTTGAGACTGAAATGTAAGAAAAAATGGAGTGCTAAAGCAATAAAATGGAAACTTAGGTTTGCTCCCTGATTATATTTTTCAAGATTGTGTTATTTGTATTATTTGAATCTCCTGATTCCCTGAGTGTATACTGCTATGACCGACCAAGGTAGAGGTGGGGAGCAGTGTGTATAAGTGTTAAGGGATACTCTACACTCCTTTGATGTATTGTGGTAAAGTATGCTGATTACATGAGCGGTTTCTGGTACAGTGAAGTTACTAGAAATTGCTACAATCATTGTTCTGCTTGAAGGAACTGACACAATGACAGAGTGCACCATCTTTCACTGGCTTTGAAAGAATAATGTGTTAATGTTTCTGATATGTGGAGAGAGACATGTGTTGATGTGGACAATAGACCTGTAATTTGTTGCTAAAGTGCATGAAAGACAGTGCTTAATTCAGGTTATGTAAAATCTATTATCATTATCTCTAATAACTCAATTTCTGTTCTCTGATAAGAACTATCCTGGATTTGTATTAACACTACGGTTTATAGATACGGTTGGATTATATTTTATGATATAAGATTGTGTAATTGTAGAAATTATGCAAACATGGTTTTGTGGAAATGTTGATGTCAAGTAATCTTAGTAATCTTTTTCATTGATTTTGTCATATTTATATTTGATTATTTATTTAATAATTGTTTTGTTAAATTTACTGACATTTTTATGCATATTGATAAGCTTATGTTGGAGAAGAAAGTGGGTGGAGGGGGGCTCAATAAATATAGATTAAAGACGCCGGATTTGTCTTCTACTTTAGTAAGAAGTTTTTCACATATGAAATATTTTGTGAAGACAGATGTAGTCTTTAATGTTGTGGAAGAGAGAAACGTTTACAGCCCCCACTTACCGCCAAGTGAGAGAGACAAGTGATGTCTGCTAGAGAATTATTAATAACATAAATTAAGATTCTCCTCACTTGTAATTAGTTATGAATGCTTAACTAATTAATAATAATCATAACCATTAAGTAAGTGGTCTTGACGTCACAGAGTGGAATATATAATGTTTACTGATTTGAATTTGTATTATTGAAAGGTAAAAGATGGCTTAGAAAGTAGAGAGAAAGATAGAAAGGTGAATAAAATGTTAATCATTCATATTTCCTCTTCGACATTTTCAAGAGGGTAAGGAGACATTTCAATAAGGGAATATGTATGTTTAATGTTGTATAGTAGTAGTACCGATATTGTTTTACTCCACAGGAATTGCAGGAAAACGTTTTAATCTTCTCGATGGTCTCGAGTTTTAGTGCATTCCTGCGGTGCCTTCCTCTTTTCTCTTGCATTCAGAGAGGGTGGTAGAGGGTTCTGCTGCTGCGTTTGGATGTTGTTTGTCATCGTTTGCTCGTTCTTGCGACTGTTTTAGATCCTCTTTTTTTAACGTTGCAATGTCTAAACACTTAATATTGAAAACAGGAGCCCTTAGAGATTTTGAGGAGTTCAGATAAACATCAGAGTTGTTATTGAACTGTTGATGTTGGAGGAAAGGAAAACAAGATATCTCTGTGTGTGCGTGTGTGTTGTGTGTCGTGCGTGTGTATGTGGTACGTGTGTGTGTTTGTGTGTGTCTGTAAATAAATATTAATAAATATTATATAATATATATATGGACTAGATAATATAATTGAAATAGAAAAAAATAATTGAAAATATTAAATGAACTGTGGTTAAGGCGCTATTATAGTTGAGAGGAGTAATTAGGTGCCAGCTAAGTGGTTCATGATTGTAAGGTATTAATATTTCTGTGACAATTGAGAATAACAGGGCAAGAAATCTATCACTAAAAGTTATCAATATATGTAAGAAGATCAATAAATTTAACAATAATTATATTAAATAAAAAATCAAATATACATATAACAAATACAATGAAAAAGATTACTTGACATCAATATTTTCATAAAACCATGTTCGAATAATTTTAATACCTATACAGTCTTATATCCTAAAACACAATTCAACACATTAGTGTCAATACAAATCACAGGACAGTTCTTATCAGAGAACAGAAATGGAGTTATTAGAGATAAGTGATAATAGTTTCTATGTAACCTTGTCTAGGTGAAACTGCAATAGTCCTTTTATGCACTTTTTTAAAAACAAAGTCACGAGTATATTATTACTGTTAATTTCAAGTGTTTCCCTTCTCATGTTGTAGAACACTGACTATCTGCTTTTCTCTCAAGGCCATCTGGTGTTCTACCATATTAACTCCCTCAGCAGTAAGGCTACATTCCTTCAAACACTGAAATAACTTCTGTGACACAAGGATGTGTTCTTCAAGGGTCCAGGTAGCCACCAATATGTTATCCATGAAGTTAGAGATAGATTTCTCTTTGATGGGTTCCATGAACATTCTCATCATCTTAGTGAAAACAGCAGGCAATGTGAAGATGCTAAATGGCATTACCCGCCATTGATACTGGCCATCAGGTGCACTGAATGCTAATTTCGGCCTGTCTGCCTCAGAGATTGGAATTTGCTAAAAACCTTTTGTCAAATCAAGTTTATAAAAATATGTTGCTTCAGTTGAGCTGAGCGAAAAGGTGCTCTGGTTCAGGCATCGGTTCAACTGTAAAAAAATCAACTTATTCAGCTGTCTGTAGTCAACAAAAAAAATTGGTGTGTGTCCTCCTTTTTAACTAGGACAATAGAAGAACTATACAGGGACTCTGCCTTCTCAATATACCAAATGCTAACACAGAGTCAAATTCCTGTTTTACAGCATCTGTTTATCATAAGGTAAAACATACAGTTTCATGTGAATCAGATTATGATCCCATAGTGTAATCATAAATTTGCAGACTTATTTTTCTAGGTTTATTGGTAAAATTGTCACACGTTCCTTTTATCAATCTCCATAAATGTTGAGCTTCAGAGTCTGAGAGTTCTAGATTTAAAATAACATCGCCAGCAGTTTCAACATCTGTTAAATCTGGGAGTAGTATGGATTCAGCATCAGGTACAGAGGTAGCAATAAAATCTATTACAATAGTAGCAACCATGTTATCCAGACAATCTTTATACACTTTCATCATTTATATATATGTATATATATGCACGTGTGTGTGTGTGTGTGTGTGTGTGTGTGTGTGTGTGTTTGTGTGTGCGTGTGTGTGTGTGTGTGTGTGTGTGTGTGTGTGTGTGTGTGTGTGTGTGTATGTGTGTGGACTTGAGATAGATAGATAGATAAGTAGATAGAGGGAGCGATATAGATTGAGATAGATAGATTAGATAGATGGATATATATATATATATATATATGTGTGTGTGTGTGTGTGTGTGTGTGTGTGTGTGTGTGTGTGTGTGTGTGTGTGTGTGTGTGTGTGTGTGCATATTGTAAAATGTAAACGCATTATTAAAGCGTAGATTAATATATTGCTATTGGCAATGGAATGAATTCTGAAAACAGCAAAGAATTGACAACTCCTATGGACGTAGATACGGAGGAATAAATCTCAAACCAGAGTTACTGATTTAAATCCACAAGATAACGAAGAGCATTAGAAGATACATGTTATAAGAATTCAACGGGACAATGACTAGCTCTTGATATATGTTATAAGAATTCAACGGGACAATGACTAGCTCCTGACTTTATATGGAACTATATATTTTTTAATTATGACCAATATTTCCATTTCCAATGAACAATCAGCTCTGAACAGCGATTAAAGAAAAAGAAACACACTCGAGGTTGTGAAAATAATTAATCTGTCAGTTGCAAGGATACACATGAAGTTGTGAAAATCTTTAATGCGCCAGTTGCAAAGTTACACATGAAGTTGTGAAAATGTTTAATGCGCCAGATGCGAGGATACAATGAAGTAGCAAGAATATTTGAGGTAATATCGTGTCCATAAACTCCTGAATGTGGCGAAAAACAAATACTCTCTCCTCAGATAATGTTCGCTGGGACTATATTATGCGTCCGCATTAATGACGTCATAGCTTCTGTCCTCTTGAGTCGAGGAAAGGGCAATAAATATTACAGGAAAAAAAAATTACACTTGAGCTGAAACACTAGAAGTTTCTGCAGCATACATAAGAAATTTCTTGTTAATAAATTAAATTAGATATCGTCATGCTTTCCTAGCACACTACAGTAATTTAACAGACAACTAGAACATAGATACAACAATGATTTAACAGACACAACTAGAACATAGATACAACAATGATTTAACAGGCACAACTAGAACATAGATACAGCAATGACTTCACAGTCACAACTAGAACATAGATACTATAGTGATTTCACAGGCACAACTAGCACACATAATACAGTGATTTCATAGGCACAACTAGAGCATAGATACAGCAATTATTTCACAGTCACAACTAGAACATAGATACAACAGTGATTTAACAGGCACAACTAGAACATAGATACAGCAATGATTTCACAGTCACAACTAGAACGTAGATACATCAGTGATTTAACGGGCACAACTAGAACATAGATACAACAGTGATTTAACAGGCACAACTAGTCCACAGATACAACAGTGGTTTCAGCACTAGTCCACCTATACAACAGTGATTTAACAGGCACAACTAGAACACAGATACAACAGTGGTTTCAGCACTAGTCCACCTATACAACAGTGATTTAACAGGCACAACTAGAACACAGATACAACAGTGATTTAACAGGCACAACTAGAACACAGATACAACAGTGATTTAACAGGCACAACTAGACCAAAGTTACTACAGTGATTTCAAAAACACTACTAGACAATAGTTACTACATGATTTCACAGTCACCACTAGATCACAGATACATGGTTATTTTAATCAAACATAAACCATACTTTGGCGGAATAAATTTGCCTCTCCTTATTTTAAAATTTAATTGTTATATAAATTGTCAAATGTCAAATTGTCAGAGTAATCCGACCTTGGGCTCTCCTTATGACGGTATTTTTGAAAGTGTCAAAGATGAAAGTAAACAACCCGAGTTGAGAATGTGCTAGAAATTGCTGATGTGATGCAAACCATCCCAACTAGGTGAGTAGTTTTTATTATCCAATGGTTATGATTTACGAGAATGAGACCAGCCAATGGGTTAAGATCTAAAAATGTACTTGCTGTAGAGAAATCTATTATCTGATCACTTGACTATGAAGTGGCAAAGAAGTCGGTTTTGAAAGGTGGTCATTAGTTTGATGGTAAGTTAACTGTTCATATATTACAGTGTTTTGATATGCTGTGTGTGTGTGTGTGTATGTGTCAGGAGAATAAATACCATTGCAGGGCATTAAAGATGAGAATGGGAATGTAAGAAAGAATGGAGTTATAAAGCGATAAACTGGAAACGTACTGTTGCTCCTTGATTATATTTTTCAGGGCAAGCAGACTTTTCCACTTTTCTACTTTCTGTGTATGATTGGATCTCCAGTTCACTTTCAATTTTGCCTGCTTTATCATGTACATATGTGTGTCTGTACTTATCATATACGTGTGTGTGTGTGTGTGTGTGTGTGTGTGTGTGTGTGTGTGTGTGTGTGTGTGTGTGTGTTTGTGAGTGTGTGTTTACTCTTGCATATGAGGTATTAATTATTTCTGAACCATATATTCTACCCGGTGTTAACCCCAAAAGTTAACAGTTCTCACAAGCCATTGCTGAGTACGGTCTTAACACTCCTGCTAGCAATATTAAAAGAGTTTTGTACTTTTAATGGACGATAATTCAGTGGTGCTTACAAAGTTTACACGAGTTATATAACTTTAATAAACACCAATGAGGAATATTGATCGGCCAATAAACAAATGACGTTAAATGAACAGACAATAATAAACATAATGACATAATGATGCAAGAGTAGAGTGTTGTTTGCTCGTCTGCGCTATGACGAATGAAATAGTGAACAGCCGCAGTAAACATAAAGACAAAGTGCAGCAACCCTAAAGGAAGCTGAGTGCAATAAATATAGACCACATACAAAAAACGAAAAAAAATGACGGAACCCACTGAAAGCAAGAATACAAAATGCAGAAGTCTCATATATATTATAGATTACGGAGTAAAGATTGACAGAACCGTTTGAACTTTTAGGAAGAATGGAAAGACGGACACACTGCAAGCATTCAAAACACTGAGTGCAAGAATGCACTGTGACAACAAAACATACAATACACAAAACACTGAGTGCAAGAATGCACTGTGACAACAAAACATACAATACACAAAATACAAACAGCACATTAGTAATTTGAACACAAAACACTCAGTGCAAGAATGCACTGTGACAACAAAACATACAATACACAAAATACAAACAGCACATTATTAATTTGAACACAAAACACTGAGTGCAAGAATGCACTGTGACAACAAAACATACAATACACAAAATACAAACAGCACATTAGTAATTTGAAGACAAAACACTGAGTGCAAGAATGCACTGTGACAACAAAACATACAATACACAAAATACAAACAGCACATTATTAATTTGAAGACAAAACACTGCAGTAATACACAAACGACAAACAGCACATTATCAATTTGAAGACAAAACACACTACAGTAATACACAAAAGACAAACAGCACATTATTAATTTGAAGACAAAACACACTACAGTAATACACAAAAGACAAACAGCACATTATTAATTTGAAGACAAAACACTGCAGTAATACAAAATGCAATATGCAAGAATACACTGAAACAGCAAAGCACACACAGCAAACAGAAGTAGGTTCTATATATAAAAATGACAGACAATTCATTGTAAACCTGAAGACGGAATGTAAAGACGGAATACCTACAAGCACACACAGAACAGAATATAAAAATACAATGTAACAGCTAAACAGACAAAGCAAACAGAAAACGTCCACTGTAATAAAGACAGATGCCCTCAGGTTTTAAAAACTAAACTGTTTAACATCAGTGAGCCAAGCAGTAACAAAATTTCTTCAAGTTAAAAGTATCAATACATTCTGACTGTGTACCGTATTCGTTAATCCGACTTATGTCCCCTGCCAGGGAAAATGACCTTTCTTCGCTGTGGTATTTCAGGGTGCCTTCAAACATTCCCTCTCCAGGATCTGTCCGAATGGAAATCTGATATATCAAGAACGAATCGGTTCTGTTTCCATACCGAACAGTCCTGTTGATGACGTCATTCAGACTTTCTTGGAACCGGAGCACATTATCATTGGGTACCATCTGCTCTGCTTCCAGTATCGTCTTTAATCGCAGCTTAGCGCACACTGAAAAGTGTTTAGTCAGCATATTGTTAATGTGCCGCACCATCGCCGATGCTGTCTTCAACACTATGTTGCTGTCAAGCCGCAAACGCCGTCTTTCCATGCACATACACCAGTGTGGTAAGATATGTGCATGTGCGCAACTCCTGGTTTCTGGAATTTCCTGAAAGAGACTGATCCCTCTGTTCTGAAGGTCAGCTTTTCTGACCTCTCCGTCAAAGTGAAGTATGTCTTTAAGAGTTTCGTAAACATCGAAAGGGGTAGTCAGTCTATTAGAATTTAATCGCAAATTTTGGTAAAGTTTCAGATATTTCCAGCGAAACCATTCGGGAAATACGAGGAAAAGAAAAGGAAGTCTTTCTTCAGCTTTTCCTACATAAGTACTTCGCATTTCTCCAAATCGATTTCCGTGATCGCTGTAATAAATTAAGATTGTATTATTGAGGTGACCCTCAGCCTTCAACTTTCTCAGGAAGGTCAAGTGGGGCTCATCCGCAGCGCCCGCATCGTTCGCATCATCGTGCGTAAGACGTGTGATGAACGAGAATCCAAAGTGTGGTTTGTGACGAAAATGGCGGGAAAAATCGAGCACATACCCGAGAACCATGTCCGTCTCCAAGGTGTCCATGATGCAGTGGTGTTTGTGGTTCCAGACGCTGGTGTGCTTCTCCATTGCTAAGGACAGAGCTCGGTAATAGTAGTCGGCAGGCACTTCGTGGAAGCCTTCTTTCTGATACACAAAGATGGCAATGTTCGGCGCATCTTCCGCATACAGAGTTCTGTAACCGGCCTCGGAGAAATTTTTCCAGATAAAACTGTAATTGTCGAACGGCGTTTTCACCATGGATTCATCCCAGGGGAGTTCTTCTACAAACTTACCGGTCATCATGGGCACAATGTTGACGAACGTGTTGTCTGCGACCTTGTTATAGCCCAACATCTCCACGGCGTCAAGGTCGTCTAAGAGGAAGGCTCGAGTCTTCGGCATCTGACGCATGAAGTTCAACCTGGAGACGGAATCGACTCCGACCATCTGGACATTGAACAGTTCTTTGGGCTTGTCATGCTGTAAGTGTTTGCTCAGCTTTAGGTGACAACGCCTTTCCACGTGCTCCTTGGGTAAAATGAAAGCATGAAACGTGGTCGCAATGACGCCTTCAGAACGGCTGTAGCAATAAATTCGAATGAATTCATCTCTCATTTCCACATCTTTGTCTATCTCGGCTGTAAACTCCCCGTAGGCGAAAGCGAAGTCAGACTTGATGCCTTCTCGTGAAATTGGCTGGTACTTGCAGTATTTAAAATCTCCCTTCAGTTCCAGGTTTATTCTCGTTCTGTTAAGCCGCATAAATGTCCCATCGACATACGTGACAGTTTTTTTACCCACACAGCCTATTCTTCCCCGTCGCCGGACCGCGTCCCGGATGGATGGATCGAATGGATCGATGTTAGGAATCTTGCACGCAGCTGTGTCCACTAGAAATCCACGAGACAAAACTGTTGGTGCAGGTCCAACCAATTGGTGGTCTCGTGAGTAAAAGTAAAATAAGTGAAAAATACAAAGTGATGAAACGATTCCTGTTGTGATGAGAAATCCAATGTGAAACAGTCGTTTGATTCGGTACATGTCAATAAGAGTAAGCAATTCTGCAACGACAATAGTGGGGAATGGTTTCAGTCGCATAAATATCATATCATCAATCTGCCATTTTAATTATATTAATATTATTTAATTTCTAGACAGGAGAGAAGCACAACAGGAAAGTACGTTTCTCTCTGACTAGCTACTCATCTTCCTATCTATCTATCTATCTGTCTATCTATCTATCTATCTATCTATCTATCTATCTATCTATCTATCTATCTATCTATCTATCTATCTATCTATCTATCTATCTGTCCATCCATCCATCCATCCATCTATCTATCTCTATCTATCTATCTATCTAAATTCAGTGAAATTTGTGTAAAAAATATTTACTGTTTAATAGTAAAATCAATTTAACAAATACAAAAGATGGAAAAATACTACAAGTGTAAAACAACGCTAGTATTCACACGTAGAATAAGTGTAAAAATACTAGTACTCCACTAGTAAAACAGTGTAATCTAACAAACCAATAGTAAAGTGTACAAATACTAGTACTCCACCGGTAATACAGTTTAAGAAGGCAACTAGAAAAGAGAGTAAAAGTACTAGCTTCAACTAGTAAATAAATGTAAAGTGCAAATAGATCATTAGCAAAGCCAGTGTAAATAGATCATTAAGAAAGCCAGTGTAAATAGATCATTAAGAAAGCCAGTGTAAATAGATCATTAGCAACGCCAGTGTAAAACGCTATAATCTATTTGTAGAGCGTGTTGAAAGTAGCAGTAGTGTAACAGTAAAACAAGCGTGAATAAAATAATAAAATTTAAAACAAATTAGTATGGTCCAATGGTAAAACAATATACAATGTTAAGAGATCAGTAGTAAAGTAAGTGTACAAACACTTCCAGTTCACTTGTGTATACTGTGTACAGTTACCTTAATAAACAACATTAGATAAACACGTAGATATATTAGCATTACATTAGTAAATAAATGCATAATTATATAATCACTATAGAATAAGTGTTAAACAATACATATTCCGGTAGTAATACTTTATACAATTCGTAATGTCCACTAGAAATACACAAGTGAAAGAAGACTAGATCGCTAACACAAACACTGTAAAAATGCTAGTAGTCCATTAGTTGAACAAATGTAAAATTACTCATTCCACGAAAGTGTAAACATTTAGTAGTTCAATGGTGAACACAAGTGTCAAAGCACTAGCAGTCCACTAGTGCAACAAGTCGGACAAATACAAACCAAACACTCGGATAAATACGTCATAGACTCGGACAAATACAAGCCCAAATCTCGAACATATACAAGTTAAAAACTCGGACAAATACAAGCCAAAATCTCAGACATATACAAGCCAAAATCTCGGGCATATATAAGTCAAAGACTCACACAAATACATGCCCAAATCTCGGACATATTCACGTTAAAGACTTGGACAAATGCAAGCCATAATTTCGGACATATACAAGTTAAAGACTGATACACAAACGACAAACGGTGGAACGAATGTATGTCAAGCACTGGCTTGCATAAAGCACCACTCACTAGATGTAAGTGCGCCTTTACTTTCCCCCAAGAAATGCCTGCGTTTATTTTCTCCCCCAAGAAATGTCTGCATTTATTTCCTCTCCAAAGAAATGCCTGCGTTTATTTTCTCTCCAAAGAAATGCTGCTCTTTTCCTCTTAAAAGAGATATCAGTCATTTTTAAGTTATTTTTTTCTCCCAAAGTAACACCTGGCGTTTAAAAGGACATGTCTGATCATTTTATTTCTCAGAAAATGCCTGTGGATTTTGTGTGAAAGAAATGACTTGTTTATTTATTTTTTTATCCTGGCGGATGGTAGTGGTATCTATAGATTTCAGGCACAGGAGTGATTTTAAAATAAACTGACAATTATTTTACTAATAGTATCGTTTGATTGTTTTTTGCTCTGTTTACAACTGTAGTTATTATGTCGCATCACCTCGTTGCCTTGAAGTCAAACCAACAACTTAACTCTTAACTCTTAAATCGGCAGCCTACTGTATTCAATATTCTGCACCAAAAATGAATGTGCCATTAGGGATGCAGTGTTTTTAAGCAAGCGCTGACAAGAACAATTGAACCTGGAGATAATAAAAATCAACAGCAGTAGATGTTGAGACTCTAACATTACCTACCAGCAGGTGTGAAAAGAAAAGCAATATTTACATAATATGGAAAATCCCACTAAAAATCGAAAGCAAACTCTTTGCAGACAACAAACCAACCAATAAAGGAGTTTTTTCTCCCAAACTACAACTACCAAAACCGGGGAGAAGAAAAATTAAAACTATCCAAACGGTTAAGAAAAAAATAGTTAGCACCCAGACAAGGGAAAACGGAAATTAAAGAAAAAATTAACCTGTAAGTGAACATGAGCTTCAAAAAACACTTACCAATTGAAATCAATGCCACAAGTGTTTGAGGCCCCGCTTCTCTCACCCTTGCCAGACAAAGACAGAAACACCAACAACGACAACAACATCCACTATCTCTGTCCCGGATGCCTGAACTGGACCTGCAGTCCAGATGGCTGGAGAACCGCTGTGCGTTTCCCACTGTCCACTGTCCACTGTCCCCTGCTGTCTGGCTGTCCAAGACCACTGATCAGTAAATAAATGGAGGGATGGAAGGGAGGAAAGTTATATGCTAGGGAACAGGAAGCGGTTGAAGATCAAGGGTCACTTGTAATTAAAAACAGGGGAATGGATAGTCTTAAGGAAACACATGGTAAAATGGAAAGCCTTTAAATATCCACGTTTAATGAAATCTCTTCACTCCACTTAGAACAACCCCTGGCTTTGGCAGGAAGAAGCGAGTCCCAGAATTTTGGTCTGGTATTTTAGAATAAAAAATTTTTGAATTTAATTAAAGTCAGAAAGACTCCACTGAGTACAGTAGTCTAAGGAAGGACCTATTGTACTCCAACCAGATTACCTTTGATTCTTGGGGTTTGAAGAATGTGGAAGGTATGTGTGACTGACTTTTAATCTTTGTATAATAATAATAGAATGTTTGAGAGTAATTTATGTATTTCCTTTCAGCTTAGTGTCAATGTGCTCAGGGAAATTAATAGCCATTGTCACTTTGAATGCTTTCTTGTGTAGTCAGCAGTTTCTTATACTGCATTAATTATTAAATTGCAGAATCACCAGAACCGGGTCACTCAATTATCCAAGGGCTCCTAGGACAGACGGCAGACTCTGCTGTGTGCGTGAAGCAAAAGGGGCAGAGCTAGCTAGCGCTGGTCAAGCAAAAGGGCCGCCATTGTGATGATTTGTGCGTTGGATGCTGGCTCAACGCTGTACTGACTTTTGCAACTTTTAAGCTAAGTACTCGAGTCCAGGCATTGAAATGAGTGCATATGCATATGTTGTGATTGAAATTGAGACTTGAGATTCGTGTAGAAAAGGAAGATAAGTTAGCAAAAGGAAAACAGACTTTGAAAATAGTTTTTGTGTAGGGGAGGCTAGTTAATTCCCTGATTCGGGTTAGAACCAATCTATTTTGTAACTTGTTGTTAGAACCATATTAATAATTGTTCTTTCTCTTATTATTTTAAAATGTATTTTCTTTTACTGCTATATAAAGTTTATTGTTAAATTTTCATTAGCATTGTGTCAAATTCACTATCATTTTCATATAATATGATTTTATAAGTGTCATCGTCTCTTGTATCTAACATCTGTCCTTAATCTGACTTTTGTCTTATCTGTCTGTCGGTCTTATCTGTGAGAAATCGTTTCCTCTGGGGGCTCATACGAGTTACCGGAAGTGACGTCCTCAATTGTTGTCCCGTCATAGATATTCGTATTTATGGAAGGTGCCAACATAGTGGGAGCAGTCGTCCGGAGTTGAACACTAGGGAGAGTAGGCGAAATTCATAGTGGGACCTGTTAATGTTAGGCACCGTCTGAAGAGGAGTTGATAAATTTGTGCAGAAAAAATTGTTATTACCTAGAAGAGCCGAAGAATAGAAACACGCCTTTTATGCACTCCTTGTCAATGCTTACTTAATGTTTTATTTGAAATATTTTGATATATTTTTCACGATTTGCTATTTTGATATACTTTTGATTACTTGCTATTCTGATATACTTTTTTTAAAATGTGCATGCATAATTAAGGTAACGAATATATTGTTTTATTTGCTTATGAATAGCTGAGTAAATTTTTTCTGTGATCGATGTGATGCGCTAAGTATTTCCGTGGTTATATACTAAAGGAAGAGTATATCAATTTTAGGGGCGTTCTATGAAGGAAATAGAATTGGTGTTTACACTACTTGAAGATAAGAGTGTAGCATAGCCCATTGTAAACGTAAGCGCTATATTTAACAAGTGGTTAAGTTATAGGCACTTTTGGAAAATACCGCTTGTGGAAAAGGGTATTGGCTACTAGTTGGTGTAGTGTATTATTACGTCACATCGATACAGCGAAAATTATACTTGGAAGAATTGAAAACATTTTTTCTAACTTTAATACATTTGTGAGTGAGAGTGTTTTATTGGATTTGTTTGTTTGGTATAGTCAAAATATTGTAACAGTGACACATACCTTTCACTTCGCGAAATAAACCCCTTTTGGAAAAAAATTCCCACGCATTAGGAGACGAAGACATCCTCACTGAGTTAAGAAAGAAATGGAGAGAACAGGCTGAGGGAGGCAGTTTAAAGAATGGGGATATTAACAAAATGTTAGAGAAAAAGGAAGCAATATGGCGAGCAGAGAAAAAGGAGGAAGAAAAGAGGGCTAGGGAAGAAAGAAAGGAAGAGAGAGCTAGGGAGGAAAGAAAGGAGGAAGAAAAGAGAGCTAGTGAGGAAAGGATCAGAATAGCCGAAATTAATGCAAGAAACAGGTGTAGTTCAATCAGGACATTCAGAAGGTGTAGACGATACTGGTCCCTTTGAAAACCACTTTGTACCCAGACGTGACAGACGCATAGTTCCGTTTACATTTCCAAGACTTTGATGATCGGGAGGGTGGGGGGTGGGGGAATCTCGAAGAATATCTAACTCAGTTTGAACGCGTGGCTGAGGCGCATGAAATCCCAAAAGATCGTTGGGCAATTAATCTATCTTGTTTCCTTACCAGACAATCACGCGATGTTTATCACACCCTTATCCGAGAATGACGTAAATAATTATCAAGCTCTAAAGAAAGCGTTACGTATTAGAATCTCTGCCGAACGGTATCGGAAATTATTTAGAGATGCGCAAAAACGAAATTGTGACACACACCACCAGTTTCATGTGCGAAACTGCATAGCCTGTTCGAAAAATGGGTTACCATGGCTGAAAGAGTTATGAAGGACTTAGGGAACTTTGTATCAGGGAGAAAGTGATGGAAAGTTATAGACCAGAACTAGTCACATTCTTGGCCGAAAGAGAACGTAAAATCCTAGATGATATCGCAACGTGCGCTGACCGTTATGACAACGCGCACAGTAAAACGGGAAACTCCGTAAAACACTGCACTG
The DNA here is from genome assembly GCA_028829895.1 of Sinotaia quadrata. Classification (NCBI taxonomy): domain Eukaryota; kingdom Metazoa; phylum Mollusca; class Gastropoda; order Architaenioglossa; family Viviparidae; genus Sinotaia; species Sinotaia quadrata. Next base: position 29,488,603 of record CM054183.1, on the reverse strand, counting down.
AAAATAGCAAAGTTATACCAAGTCCAAGTGAGGGTAGGAGTACATTTCAGAGTAACAGTTTTAGGGAAAGAAGAGGTTTCAGAGAAGAAGATAGATTACGAACCCAAATTAAACCACAGATTGACAGAGACCGACAAACACAGACCAAGGTGTGTTATCTGTGTAATAAACCGGGACACATAGCACGCGATTGTAACAGACCCGCCCCGAGCCGTATTTGAGCAATAGAAAGCAGTAAAGACACAGACGATCTACCGGTTAACACGACTAGTGGATTCGTGGAAGACAAAGAAATAACGTTTCTGCTAGATACTGGATGCAGTTTTCCAGGACTTCTAGACGCTGACTTAGTGGACAGAAAGAAGTACACAGGAGAGATAGTGTCAGTGACGTATGCTAATGGCACGAATGACATTCTACCCCTAGCTAAAGTCCGCATTGAGACACGTTACGTGACGGGTGAATTAGAAGTAGCAGTCTTGACGAATTCTATGTACCAAGGTATCCTAAGATGTCGTTATGTTCTACCCGCACCTAACCCAGAGACGTGTAATCAAACACCCCTCCCCATACACATAGTTGAGACTAGGGCAAGCAGCAAAAAACAGAATGACAAAACACTGACTGTAAACCCCAGACCGATAGTTAATATAATGCCATAAGAACTTAGAGCGCTACAATAGACAGACAATGCGCCACAGCAACTGCGTAAAATTGCAGCAGACGAACACGTGAGTGATGGCATGAAGAAAGATATTTTGTACAGAGAGACAAAGAAAGTTGAGAAAGGCAATAAGACGACACAGGTAGAGATGATTACTTTAAAACCCAGTGACACTGTGACAGTTAAAAGCACTGACATAGCTAGCGAGCACGAAGCCTATACCGGGACCGATAGAGTGGTGGGAAAATGTAGTGACACAGTTGACGATCAACTATTGAACACATGTGACATGGCCAGTATGCAACAGACTAGTGGACAGGCAATCATTGTGACAGACACTGACAGCCACCCCACATACTGCAAAGGAAGTAGTAAAAGTGAAGATGACAGTTTGACTTTGTCTAGTGTGACAGAGGATAAGCCAGAACTGATAACGAAAACTTCCACAGAACAGTCACAGAAAGATGCCACAGAAAAGTATGTAAGTAACAGTACCACTGGTTACGTAGAGCATCAGTGTAGAGATGACATGTTAGGACCGTTATGCAACAGTTCATCAGAAAAACATGTAAATGACAGTGAAGAAAAGTGTGTAGAGCACCACAGTAAGGTTGACGTCTTGACCTTACAAGGTGAAATGGAAGGAGATGAAGTTGTGATTTTTCCACGTGTGGTAGAGACATGTGACAAGCACTATGAGCTAGTGGTGACAGAAACTCCTAGCAAAATTCTGGACAGTCTGACAGAGAGGCAGAGGGAGTTAGTTCAGCCAAGTGAGACAGACAAGGTTGACCCAATAGAACAGGTGTTACAGGAGAGACAGTTTGTATTCCCCAGTGACAGAATAACTTCGCAGTTCGACATAAACAAAACTTTGTTGACTTCACCACAAGAATCTGATTCTTAAGTGACGACTGTAAGGATAAAGAAAGATTTCGTTTGGCCAGACAGGTCTCTAGAGATTAAACACTTTAGTAAGTCATGTGATATATACCAACGCACAACAAGGGAAAATGCTCAGAAACCGGTACCGTTATGGGGCATGCACTTGATAGGTGTGACTTTTGATCCTGGTATCACAGATTCGATAGGGCCGTTAGCACTTGCGCGTATGAATGGGCATTCTTGTATTTTGTCCATCGTGGAATTTGCATCGCGATACCCCGAGGCTATCGCACTGTGTAAGACAGACGCAGTGACCGTTGCTCAATGGTCAGTGTGGACACGCGAGGGAATTCCCCATGCCGAGGTCGGCGTGACAGAGGTCAGAGAAATTAAAGGGAGACAAGACAAAGATGGTGAAAGAGTAAGACTAAAATTCGAAGCTGAAAGAGGCGTAGAATTGGAGAACACAAACACAGCACATTTTAAGTCAGTAGAGCCGAGTGTTGACAATGTTGTTAAAATTAAGAATCGGTTGGCAAGAGAAAATGACATAGCGACAAACGCACACAACAGACATGCATTTTTAAAGACGTTTGGCGCTAGTGAAGTGAAAGATTTAGATAACGTGGTTCGGTGTCAAGTCGACCTCGAAATCGGGCCAAGTGCACAAAATAAAATTGAGAGAGAATCTGTCCATTTCTCTAAAATAAGAAAGAAAGAAATTAAAGATGTCGTTTCGATCTCTTTAACCCCAGAAAGCCACCGAAACTAGTGAAAAGCTCAGTCTGTGACTAGGCTACTAGGTGCAGTAGATTACTATCAGTGGCATTCTCGACTGCTCTTCTCCTGCCAATGAGACTACGTAACAAAGCGATGTGTGTATTATATTCCTAAATATTGCTTTAAACTGTCCATCTTGTCCACAAATTATTCAGTTATACGTTGAAGACTACCTAAGTGACGAATATAATATTCCTGAACATTGCTTTAAACTGTTCATCTTGTCGACAAATTATCTAGTTAATGTTGAAGACTACCTAATAAGTGACAAATATAATATTCCTGAACATTGCTTTAAACTGTTCATCTTGTCGACAAATTATCCAGTTATGTGTTGAAGACTACCTAAGTGACGAATATAATATTCCCGAGCATTGATTTAACAAGTTCCTCTAAATCATAGAGTATCTAAATACATACTAAAGACTTCTTAACTATGTTAATAATATTACTGTATTCATGAACAAGTTCACTTAACAAGTTCATCTAAATGACAGAGTATCTAGATATGGACTGAAGGCTTCGTAACTATGTCAATAATATTACTGTATTCATGAACAAGTTCACTAAACAAGTTCATCTAAATGACAGAGTATCTAGATATGGACTGAAGGCTTCGTAACTATGTCAATAATAGTACTATATTTCTAACGAGTTCATCTTGTCGACAAATTATTTAGTTATATATTGAAGGCTACATGTCTAAGGGACGAATATTATATACCAGAACATTGATTTAACCAGTTCGTCTTCACGACAAATTATTTAGTTATATATTGAAGGCTACGTGTCTAAGGGACGAATATTATATACCAGAACATTGATTTAACCAGTTCGTCTTCACGACAAATTATTTAGTTATATATTGAAGGCTACATGTCTAAGGGACGAATATTATATATCAGAACATTGATTTAACCAGTTCGTCTTCACGACAAATTATTTAGTTATATATTGAAGGCTTCGTGTCAAAGGGACGAATATTATATACCAGAACATTGATTTAACCAGTTCGTCTTCATCTTGACAAAAGTATTTGTGTCTCTAAAACTTGGAATCAATAATTCGCCGTTACACAAAAACATAATCAAATAAAATTAAAAATTGTAAAAAACTAAAAAATAAAAAGGGGATTAGCTTCCAGCCAGCACGCGCTAGACTGAGATCGTGCAGACGAGAACAAAACATGAAATGTCAAGTTCACTTTCATTCCGTTATTTATACTGTTTTCTTTAAGGATTTTTCTTAATATATTATTTTTCGTATTTCTATTGCTGGCGAGAGCGTCACGTATCAATGTGCACATGCTTAAGCGTTAGTTGTTCAAACCCACTTGTTACTTGTTTTCAATATCTGTGGGGTATTTTTTTTAGTACGCTACGTTTTCCCTCTTAACAGTATTATCGAAAGTATTTAAAGGCCAACAACACGCGTTCAAATCTTTTGGACTTTCACCGATCACTAGTAAAAGATAAAAATAATTATAAAAGGGGAGATAGTTCCATCTTTGTTAGTTGGCTTATGAACCTATTTTATTTCCTTTCTCAAATTCACGGGGCGGTGTTCTGCCAGTCAACAGCTTCAACGACTGGAAAGCATAAATGTCTGTTGGTATGTAACGTCAGTTCGGTTGGTACGGTAAGATTTAATGGTTTATTGAAAGGGTTAAGGAATGAATGTAAACATGATTACATATTTTTCGGGAGTGTTAAGAACGATATTACGAATGGTTACTTGTTTATCGGGAGTGCTAAGGAACGAATGTACGAATGATTACTTATTTATCGGGTGTGTTACAGAACGAATTACAATTGATTACAAAATACATGCGATAGCTTTGCATACATTTAAACTGATCGAAAATGTCTTTTATAGACATTGGAGAGAAGTTGATAGAATTAGGCATTCTGGCTTTTTAAGAAAGTTCGGGTGCTTGTCAAAAGAAATGTGACGTGTTGATGCACTCTTAAAGTCTGAGTGCTTGTCAAAAGTAATGTGACGTGTTGATGCACTCTTAAAGTCTGGATGCTTGTCAAAAGAAATGTGACGTGTTGATACACTATTAAAGTCTGGGTGTTTGTCAAAAGAAATGTGACGTGTTGCTGCACTCTTAATTAATGAATCGTGAGCGAACGTCAAGAATTGTTGACTTAGATATGAACGTCCGCATTTTTATACTCTACATTTTTTCTCTATTTTTTTAAAAACTGACGTGTTGCTTACTTTCTCTATCTCGGTATTTTTATTGAATATTGATGTTTCATTATCTCGTTACTTTAATGAATTGTTACTTATCGCTTCAACATATCTATATTTATGAATTGATACTTATCGTTCTATCATCTCGTTAATTGTATGAATTGTTACTTATCGTTTTATCATTCGTTAATTTTATTTTAATTGTGGTTTCATCATCTAGTTATTATAATGAATTTATCGTTTCATCATCTCGTTGTTTTTATGAATTGTTTATGAATTACTTATCGTTTCATCATCACGATATTTTAATAAATTGTGGTAGTGCTTTTGGTGTGGCTGTGCCTAGCCTAACTTCATAAGACAAAGTGGAGTGTTAGCAGGTGAGTGTTTACATGTAACCGTGGTCTGTTCACCAACTCAGGCGAAGTTGTACTAGGTAGGTGCCAACACATTGGCTTAATTTGCAAACAAAATGACATGTGGTCGTACAACGGGCATCTGTGTTTCTGCAAGTGTTCTAGGTTTTAGTGTCGGCTCCAAGTCTTGGACTCGACTTACTGCCAATCTTCACCAGTTGCCTGCCCCTAACTAGCATCGCCCCTACTCGGTATTTTCAACCCAGGCCCTGAGATTAAAGACTATCAGATTACTTGGCACTGCTCTTTGAGAACCGCTAAGCAAAAGAAATACGGGGGAGTAAGTTCTTTCCTGACATTGGTTCTCCATTTGTAAGCGAGTTCTATCATTTTCACAGTTAGTCCCTGCTAGACTTGCACGATTCAATAAGCCATTATAACTTATAATTTAGAGTTCTCAAATAAAAGAATAATAACATGAAGTTAAATACCTTATAGCATTGCACTCTGATCGCTATCGTTCAAAACTTTAAAACATTCACACAGCCTGTTAGATGGACCATTAATGTCTGTTTAGTGTCGATACAGCTAAAATATTAAGAAGGAAATACAATTTACCTTTATAACGTGTCTCGTCTTGCCAGAAAGTTCGGGTGGGTGGGTCTCGCGATGTGAAAACTCGAAGACTCCTGTACAAACCATACCACTAACTGTAGTACATGTATATGACAGCAAGTCTTGGTAAAAGGCTTACTGAGACTACAAAGGAAGAAGGTCTTGGTGAGGCATGCGACTAAAATATAGGTCTTGACCATCAACAATTAATGCGCCCAGTGAACACGCTTGTTTGTGTACAGTAATGGAAGCTATCAAGTTTTAACTCCCCTCTTTCGCGTATCGTCTGCCGCATTCTTTGGCAGCTTACGCTAACCCCTCATCACTTCAGCCTCCGTCTGGTTTTAACCTAGATTCCTAGAAGCTAGTGCTACGGAAACGTCGGTTAGGGCTCCTAAAGTACAAAAGCAGACGATGTATCAGCAGAAAAAAAGTCACTAAAGCATATTTTACAATGACTCTCTCTCTCTTTCTGGATGTTGAAACAACCAAATATCAAACCGAGAGTGAAATTTATTTAATACCTGGATGGGTGCGGGATTCCAATTTTAAGTGAAAAACTCTTTTAGAAAAAAGAAGATTGTGTATTCCATAACTTCTGTATCAATGAAAGTCATAGAGTTAAGTTTCAAACAGCAAATTGGCGTAAAATCGGTGCGGAAAATTAAGAGAAAATTAATGGTCGGCTACACCTAAAGTAAAATTATTTTTACTTGAATTTTTGGTACTTTGTTTATTTAAAATGGCTTTTAGTTGTTACAAAGATAAAAATAACCTGGCCTAAATTGAGACCTATTAAAAATATAATTAAATCTACCATCTATTTTCTTTCCATTGTTGTTCGGTTTAAATGAAAGTATTTATATGACAACCGGTTTATGGGGTTCTTTTTGAGGAAATTTCCAAAAGCATATGTAAAATAAATATATATATATAAATCCAGCTTCATAAATATTTTAGCGCGAAATTGATATCTTAGTATAAATGTCACCAAATTGAGGACAAAGTTTAAAAATAATATTTATCTAGCAACCTTCATAATATACATGCACTAATTAAACATTAGCATAAAGATTCATAGTGCCTTTAGAAAATCTTTAAGCGTTCCTTTGGGTTATTTTTCTTTTTACAAATTCACCCGGATAATATATATATATATATAAATGACTTCTACCCCTTTCCTCGCACTATCTTTAACTAATGACACCCAAATAACTGTTAATAAAATAAGTGCAGTTAATTAGGGTTATGGTTAGAGATAGAGTTATGAAGTGTAAAAAAAAATAATAATTTTTCGGATGAATTATAAATCAAGTGCCAATTAATTTTTTCTCCCTACATTTATCAACTGCACATAGTTACTGCAATAGTCAGCTGTGGTAGCAATCTCCCGTAGCGTTTTCTGACAAGGACTGAGCAAAACAACCACTACGTTTTCACTGAAGTCGACCTGTCGAATTATCCGAAAGGGAGTATCTCTTTACACGACCTTCGTGGACGCAGGGTGGTCTTATCAGCATTATAAGCCCACGGGCAAAGCAGTGCTCTGGGGCCCCTATTTGCACAACCACTCTTGTCGCTAACGTTGCATTTTCGAGAAAGTTATTATCATCTTCCCATCACTTTATTTACAGGAAGTTTTTCTCTTAAATATAACTTAAATAGTTTAATTAATTAAATTCATGAGCAAATATTTCAACTGTATTATTGGCCATCAGTAAATTGATATACATAGTCTTTGGTACGTTATTACTAGTCATCAATATATAGATATATCTAGCCACTGGTAAGATATTACTAGTTGTCACAATCACCTTCTCTGAGTAGGGAAGGTGGGAGATGACATCTGTCAGCAGCAACGTGGACTGTATAGATGTCACAAAATCCAATACAGAGACACCAATGATGTTTGACTGGCTAATCAACTTTATTCTGTATGCAGGGAATGCTTTGCTGACGTTTGTTTGTGAGCATGTGATTGGTAATGGTGGTGAATGTTATGTAAACAATACAAGACAATACTATACGGACTAAACGTAACAGAACGGGACACGACACACTGTTTTTTCCCTTTCAAAAAAATAGTGAACAAGCTTTGAAAAAGATATAATTTAGGTTTACTTACCTGTGTGGCGTGCTCTCATGTGGTGATTAATTCAATCATACGAACCTTTCATGACATACACCCTTGGGGAAGGGGGTGACAAATGGTAATAGATAAAATATAGAAACAGATAAATATCAATTCCACTTATGAGCGGAATTTCCGCTAGTAACATTTACAATAGTAAATCACAAATTCATGATTGAAATAATCATTACAAAGTTCAAATAGTTCTTAAAAGTTTATTTCTCTCACAAAAGTAACTTTTTGAAATATCAAATGGATATAAGCAATCTTAAATAATCTAAGTGTCTTAAGTTTAGTAAATGTTCTAGTATTCTATGTGCACTGAGGTCTCGATGCTATTACAGAGTTCTTATTTTTCATTACTCACATATCAGTCATGACTCATTTTCCCCATAGGATCCTTGCGGCACTACTGCTGCTGTCATAAATGGTGATTCTGCTGTCACCTCCTGCGAGTAACCACCCCTCCCTGTGAATAGATAGGGTATAATGGCTTCCAATACCGTTTTTCGTAATGACAAATCGTTGTCAATGTCGTTGCTTGTAAGTGAATCTGTCCTCACGACGCGAACGAGACTCCGGGGTCAGAAACGATACTCAATTCACTCATGGAATAGGTTGACTGGAAAATAATCACAGATAGAGAGCTCTACTCACTCCTTTACCTATCACTGTGAATGGTTAATCCTTCGAATCACCAAGCGAGAGGTATGTAATCCAAATCAACGAACTTTCACCGTCCTCAAGAAAAATGTACAGAATGCTTGCCTTCACATCCTGAACACACGATGTGACGTGGAGAGAAAAGGAAGAATTTTACATTTCCTTTTCCAACCGTGTGATGCAACACAGATTTTGGTACCTCTCTCCGGGTTACTATATTTTTCTCCCTTTTATTTCTTGCTTAAACTTTTTCATAAAAATTTGCTGAGTTAGTAGTTTTCAGCATTTGGGGTATGCGTCGACGAAAGTTCATGCACCCCACGCTTAACATGCATTATGTTTCCTAGGTGACAGCACGAGAATTTGATTATTTCTAGACCTCAGACTTCCTAATCCTACCAAAGCGCACTAAATGTATAACATATTGTTTGGATTATTCTTAACATCAATATATATATTAGTCATTCCTTAATAAAATCTTTCACACACAATAGTGAATAGGTCACACTCACACAATGCATAAATCTGTCACATTTTTACAATACATAAATCTCTAATTACACAGAAACACATTATGAGTATATTCTATAATCTGATGTCAACATAGACTGTCAGTCTTTGCCATTGAAATACAGGTGAACTCTTACATAATTAATGTTCCTCAAAACACATACTTATGATAGAAACAACGACCGTGTTTACAAGCGATCGGCGACCTTGGCAAATACAAATTTATTTATCTGACATGTATTGTCTCTCCTAGACCGAGGCGGTCAATATAAACAATGAATTATATAATTTTAAAAAATATGTTGGTACTAGGCTCCTTCCTCGTGACACTAGTCATCAGTAAATATGCTTGCCCTATCATTGGTGTGATATTGGTGAGTTATTGCTAGCCATCAGTACGTAGACATACATAACCATTGGTAAGTATTAATAGCCATCAGTAAACAGTTTTATCCCCCTGAAAGGTGGGCTGCTGTCATGTCTTTAGCCAAAATTATATACTGACCCGCTGAAAGATTGCCTGTTGTGATTTAATTAGCCACCAGTATACATTAACCCGCTGAAAGATTGATACTGTGATATAATTAACCCCCAGTAGATATTGACCCGCTGAAAGAAATGCTGCCTGATCCCCAATGAGCGACACAGTTACAGTGTTACAGTAACTCAACTATGTAGGTATTGTAGGAGATGTGTGTGTAGGGACCCCGCCCGGTGAGTAGGAAAATATAACACCCCCACAAAAACAAGAAGCAAAAAGTACAATTAAAAACACTCACGCACCCAGATGATACCCGTTATTTAAATGTCAACCGACCCTACCTATCAAGTAGACTTAATTCATGCATAATTGTCCATTTTCTGTTTGCAATTGAATTTCGTGAATACGAGCGTCAATGCGTCATTGATATGTGCTGTGTTATACTGGTCAATACGTCATTGATATGTGCTGTGTTATACTGGACAATGCGTCGCTGATATGTGCTGTTATACTGGTCAATGCTCGCGGTCTCTGTAATGCAATTTTACAGCAAAGCTCTTCGTGTCATTATACTTTTAATACAAAACAAGTCTTGAATAGGCGTTTGGTCATTTTATAAATTTAATGATTACACACGCATGCGCGCGCACTCACACAATTATTCACGCACTGTGTAATCATCAGAAATTTAGGATATTATCACTTATCAGATATGCATAGTTTCCATTATTTAGGAGATTAGTATTTTCGGCTATTCTGGTTCATAGACATTCAGTGCAAGACACTTCTGCATTCTCACAGTTCCACATACAGACTCTTCGTCATTCAGATACGTCGGCGTAAGTCTGTCAGCACAGGCAGAACGACGACACATCTCACTTGCCCAACGCCTGTAGGCAGACTTGATGTCGAAGTACGAGAGAGCCGAAGCCGAGTTTTGAGTAGGCCCACTCGAGTTCTGAACCAGTAGAAGAGTGCTGAAATGACCGTGAGCCAAAATATCTAGGCTCCGCATCCAAAGAAAATGTTGCATTTTTCCGTTCAGAGAATATTACCGGTAATACACTCAAATCTGAATGACTTGATTGAAAGAAATGAGAACAAATTTTTCAACGCCTAGCATCTCTCTCTCTCTCTCTCTCTCAATCTCTCTCAATCTCTCTCTCTCAATCTTGTGCCTTATTCAGATTCAGTCAAACTGAATAAAAGCGAATAATTTAATTTTAGTGCACACCATTTGTTTTAATTTTGTACACCAAAGCACGACTCAGCCTGGATTTAAAAAAAGAATTAAAAGATTCATCTAAGTGTACTGCATACAAATCTACTTTTAAATTTAAGTGCAATGTTCTGTTTTTTAATCAAAGAGGTTGCATTGAAAAATTTGCTTTACGTCTATTTTACTTTTTAAAAAAAAGTGTATTAAGGTGTTCCGTAGTTGTAAACAAATTGAAGTTTCATAATAATTATATTTTACTTGACAAAGGAACATTTATCATTTATAAAGTAATAGTGCATCAGGATTTCTTAATGTGCAGTAGCCATTGACACTAACTTGCTGTCATGTGCAACATTAAGTAAATATCTACCACTGAATTTATGAGTGAGGGATAGCCTGTAGCTGCTCATAGATGGTCTACACGCTACAGTATCACGTAAATATTAATTACATACCTTACTGTTTTGAATTTTGGGAGCGTGACTATGAGCACACAAGACGCATTTAGCAACAGCAGTAAGAACAGAAAACTGCTCTCTCTCTCTGCACGAGCTGATGGATTACCTCCCCTGCAATTTATTATCTATAGCAGTAATAAGAAAAAGTGCAATAGTGGGCAGGGGACTGTGCTATTATGGTCAACTTTATCCGGGCTTTGAAGTTTCACTTTATTAATTAATATTAAAATTATTAGACACATATAGATGAGTCTGGAGCTAGATGGAATTTAGTCTGAGACTATCGACATTTATGAAGAAAAGTTAATTCAGAATTAGTAACACATTACTAATTCCTTCGGGCATAAAAAAATCTCAAATGAGCCAGCGTTTTGGTAAAGGTACGCTGTATTAGTAGTACAATAAAATTATGACAACTAATAATTTAAATTTCTTCCTTGAACTGAAATGTGCACTGCTACTTGGAACAAATATGGCGTACACGCTTGTGTTCGAAACAGTCTGTTATGAGTAACATCCCTTGTTTACTTGTATGCGTTCCGGTGCTGTTCCTCTTTTGTAGAACAACGGTACCAAGATGGCTGCCGTATAGTGTATTGGACTAGAATGAAGATAAGGTAAACAACGGTTTTGACATTTTCCACGATGTTCCTCACCAATTTTTGAAAAGCACTACTTTATTTAAAATGTATACAGTCTTAAATTCATTTAAGAAAGTATATTTTGCATTCAGAGATGCACGTTTAACAGTCTCTGATTCAAATCAAAATGTGAGCCGTATGTTAGTGCGTTAGAAACGCTGAATTGTGTGATTTAAATTGTAGTGTGATTCGTATTTTATTTATTTGTATTTGGAATTTCTTTATAAATAATTTTTCCGATTTTCATTTGGTAAAATCTCTCACATTTACCTTTAAAAAAAGTAATATTCGAATATATTTTCAGTCCACACTTCATCTGCCATGATAACATTGACACTTTATCAGACTGCCTCATCGTCTGTGAAGTATTTTGTTCTCACTAACAAAATTATAGGGCCTAACCTGCAGTAACATTCTTGGGCCATTACAGAATAGTTTGTAACAAAATATTTATCTTTGCGCATACAAGTTTAGTTAAATATATTATTTTTATGTAGGCTACTTAAGAATGTTTAAACTTTAATACA